>BMAU01009516.1:432500-1093485 GCA_019973935.1 Trichonephila clavipes | reverse complement strand
CACTTAGCGACCCTTTGACGACTTGTGTCAAAACTTGAAAAGGTTTTTTTTTCTTAAAGTTTTAAAGCATTCAGTTGAACTGAAATTTTATATACATGATTGTTTTGGATGACAATACGATACTTTAATGATAATGAATAAAAATTAATTACCACTTAATGTTGTGATTCTGTCCTATGTATATACATATTTATATTAATTGTAAGTATTTAATAAAAAGTAGCTAAAATAAAATTTTTCTTTGTTGATCTAAGTAGGAATTGATTTTAAAAATTTGTTTTTATATTACACTTGTTTTATTGATTTAATTAAGAGAATAATTGTTTTTACTTGAAATAATTTATTAATAATGCTAATTTTGGACAATATTGCAAACCATACCGTTAAAGGCCGCTTCTTGTATTGAAACCAAAATATTTAAATACCGCTGTGTTATTGTTACTTACAATTACAAATTATTTCAGTTTAGATATGGTTCCTCAAGAGTTCCCCGAGTCAAATAACAGAAATTAAACACTCCCATCATGAAGAATTAGTCTAAAAATTATCATACTTTAAAGATTTATAATAATAATGCTTAAGAGGAAATGTTCTTTTCTTCATATTGACAATGATAGGAATATTGTCAAGGTTCCATGTGCACAAGAACACATTATTGTAGTTTTTTATCATGTTGGTGCCCTCTCAATCGCGGATCCTCGGTGCTGAGCATCCACCCCACCATCAGAAAGCCGGCTCTGACTTGGGATCCCTTCATCCACCCCATCAATAATAATTATCTTACACAATCTGTTTTAATACAGTAATTTCTCGTGATCATTCCTTAATAGAACTACAGTACAGTCCCGATAATCCGAACAATATCGGACCGATCCCTGTTCGGATTACGTGATTGTTCGGATTAGCCGGAGTAACAGCGAAATCACTATTTGAACCGGGAGTACGGGTCTATTGTGTCTATGTATTTTGTGGTAATGTGAGCGTACGCGCCCGCTTTTTTGCCGCGTGGACTGTACTCCCACTCCTCGACGCGTGTGTCCTCCTTCCACCACTCCTAACTTAGTGTGTCAGTGTTACTGCGTGTGCGTGTGTCCGTACTGTTGGCCGTCAGTCGTTCCGCGCTCATTCTATACTCGTCCGCTTTTGTCTCTGTTAATAACAGTGTTACAGTGTGATATTCTACAGTGAAAACAGTTTGTTGTGTGTTTTGGACATTTATCTGTGATACAGTGTACGTAAACAGATTGTTATGGCGAGTAAGCGTAAACACTCAACACTTACTCTTAAAGACAAACTAGAGGTTCTAAAGCGTTTAGATAAAGGTGAAGGTGTGACAAAATTGGCTACAGAGTTTAATGTTGGCAAAGCATCTGTTGGAGACATCAATGAATGGATGGAAGAAGACGGGGAAACAGCCGAATTTCTGACTGATGACGACATAGCTGCGGCAGTGACTCAAGAGCCAATGGAGGAGGAGGGGAGTGACGACGAGACGCAATGCGATAAGGACGTGGTGCCACATGCAGACGGCGCAGCTGCCCTTGCCCTGCGCTACTTGGAGCAACAGCCCGACACTACACCAGCTGATGTGTTATTTATGAGGCGCTGGCGAAATTACGTATCATCGAAAAGACTGTCTTCGTTGCATCAGAAAAAAATACTGTACATATTTTATATTTAATCTTCTGTTGTACAATTTTTCATACTAAACATTAGTGTTCTGTTCTGTAGTTTATTCCATTTTAAAATTTGTACCATAACTTGATGTACAGTGCGTGAATATTAAATAAACTGTTTTGAATTAAGGTTTAGACTGTTTTATATTGAAATATTCACCGATTTTCGTCCTTAAAATTATAAAAAAATTTCCGTGGAGCCGTTCGGATTAACCGGATGTTCGGATTAGCCGTGTTCGGATTAGCGGGACTGTACTGTACATCTACAATAAGCAATATCTTTCAAATTAAAAACAAAAATAAACTCTTCTTTATACTTATGATTAATGTATATTTTTCTCATCGGGGCGATTTTAGTGATCTAACAACGATGATTTTATTTATAACTGTTTTGATCAAAACTGTCTGCTAATGAAAGAATTTAGTGGAATATCCTCTTTGAAGGCTATAACTATCCACATCTTCCGAGGGAGTCATTAATTTTTTTTATCCTGCAGGAAAACCTTCATAATGGAATATACCGGAGTTGGGCCCCACTTTTGAGGCCCAGAGCAGGAGAAATTCTATTACATCGACTTTTCTCAAATATCTATTACCTAATAAATAACTGGGAAGAGTTTTGGGTCAGGAATTCCTCATTGACCATTGGTTTACTGGTCTGCCGATCCAAGCAGAATTACTCTCAAGTCAGACTTATATCTTGATTGATATTGATTGAATATTAAACGTCGCACTGTTCAACTATACGAGGGCTTTTGGCGACGGACCACGTAATTTTGAACCATGGTTAAGTGAGGTGGACGACATCTGAGCTGGCACCCCAACGGGAGGACGTTTCAGCTCCCGACAGATTTAGCGTGCATCGCTGCCCTATACGGCGGGTCTTTAGTGGTACTGGGTTCGAACACGTGACAAGGTAAGCCACGATCCGATACCTATACCACTAGGCTACCGCGGCCACCAGACTTATATCTTAGTACTTTGAAGACGGGATACATAAATTACCATGTTTTATTTTTCATCTGTTGACAACAAATGTTGAAAATTCCCGTCACTTGCATAGATGTCACCCATTACGAAATACACTCTGTCGCAAAAAAATATATGCACCCAGAAGAAATTGAGCTACATTCACGAAATTTGGTATGCATATAGTGTATATGAAAATAAACAAATGATTAAAAATTCAGAACAAAATATCATTTTATTAAGCGGTTACAGCTTGCAAAAGGTTAAAAATCAGTAAGTAGTAAAGCCACCTCTGGCAGCTATACAAGCCGAAATTCGGCGTGGCATCGATTCAATTAGATCACTTATGACCCCCTGTGGAAGATCCTGCCATAGTCTTTGCATCTGCGCAGTTAATTCTCCTGTATCTCGGACGGCTGCAGTTGCCTTCCCAGCGCGTCCAAGACATGCTCTATTGGCGAAAGATCTGGTGACCTGGCAGGCCATGGTAGGACGTCATATCCTTGAAGACATTGTTGGGAGAGTCGCGCAGTATGTGGACGAGCATTATCCTGTTGATAAATGGCACCTGGGCGACTTGATAGCATGGGTAGCACAATCGGCGTTAAAATATCGTCAACGTATCTGCGAGCTGTCAAAGTGCCTTGAAGGACCACTAAAGATGATCGTGTGTCCCAAGAAATTACTCCCCCACACTGTCACACCTTGTGAAATTGCTGTATGCCGCTCGACAATAAATGCCGGATCGGACCGCTGCCGGTGCGCCTCCAGACACGTGTGCGGTGGTCATCAGCACTGAGACTGAATCGGGATTCATCACTGAAGATGACACGTCTCCAGTCTGTCACACTCCAAGTTGCCCGAGGTCGGCAAAAAATCCAGTCGACACTGCCTATGATGTGGGGTCAGTGGTACGTCTTAGCGGACGTCGGCTCCTCAAGCCAACTTCGGTCAGTCGTCTCCTTATAGTTTCTCTTGATGGCACTGGATGTCTGGAAGGAGGTAAGTGGCGTTGAATCGATGCTAGCGACGTTGTTGGTGCCGAAGTGGCCACTCTTCTGATTGCACGATCCTCGCGATCATTTGTGTTCCTGGGACGTCCTGACCCTCCGCGACGGTACACTCTACCTTCTGTGATCCACTGTTGCCAACACCGAGCAACTACCATATCGCTCCGACCGAGGTGGCGGTCGATACGTCTATTCGACCAACCTGCTTCTCTGAGGCCTATTATACGGCCCCTATCAAAGTCCGTCAGCTGCTCGTACTGCCGCCGGTTACGTCTTAGAGGCATCCTAAGTCTCAATATCGTCTATCAAAGTCATCAGATTCGTTTGGATAGCCGTACGGCGCTCGTACTCATGCTTTTAAACTCTCCCAGTTGCGCAACTAATATGCGGATAGCACACTTAGCCTTGTCTCATTGGCTTGCAAATTTTAATCATTTGCATATCTCTTACCAGACTACATTCTTGCCGAGTTTCGTGATTGTAGCTTGATTTCTTCTGGGTGCATATATTTTTTTATTATATTAACCACTTGTTGTATACAATGTTTTTTTTCTTTTAAATATTCTGAAATTTCAAATTGATTCTCTCTTTATCAGGTGCTTAGGCTGATTAAGAATTTTGTTTCCAAATTACAAAGTATTTCCCGACTATACAGATATAAAATAGTTACACACACACAACCATCTTCGATTTTTTCAATTGTCTTATGCAATGTAAGATAGATCTGAGAAATAAATCTGGAGTTGAATTTTTTTTGTAAATTAGTATTAGTATTCAGAATTAAATGTATTATTTCACATATTCATGTTCGAAAACGAGGGAAATGTCAGATACTTTTCATAATTTTTCAACATGTCTCTGAAGAAATTTTCAAATCTCTTGTGTCAAAAACGCCCTCGTGAGACCAGAAAAAATAAAAATGCAGAAAATTAGGCGAAAAATGAACCAAAGCGTAAGATTGTTATTTGATTTATAGATATATTGTCAATACAATTTCTCCAAATCTGCTTAGAATTGCATTGGATGTTGGAAAATTTGGATGGAGCGCATAATTCTGTCGGACTCAAATCTCCGATTTTTAATTTTAGAGTGCATGTGTGAAAATTGTTTTCGATACCCAATGTGTGAATGAAATATTTAGTATAAAAGAGATACCTTTGTTCTACGAGAATAACTAACTTTTAAGTAATTTAAATTAAAAATTAACTTTTTAAATGCTTTTCTAAAAGTTACCAAAATCAGAATTTTTAGATCATTGAAGCCGGTGGGACAAAGCCTAACCAATCCGAGTGCAGCAAAGAAGTCTGATTAGTCAAGGGAGATAAAATTTCTGAGAGATTGCACGAAGTGAAATAGATGAGAGAGAGCTCTGCGATTGGCTGAATGATTTTGTCTGCTAAGTCACTGTAAGAATTCCATTGGCTGTAACAAGCACTGTGAATTATATTTTAATTGACGATCACGCGAGAGGGTTTGGATGCAAAAAAAAATTAATTAAATTGAAATTTTATGTACTTAATCTTACCTTGATCCAGTATTCTTTGTAGACCTTTTTCTATTGCAATACTAAGGGACCCAAATTTAGGCTTCTCTCGCATTCTGAAAGCCGCCAATGATCCACTATCCACAAAACCATTCGGAATAAAACCATCACCATTTTCTTTCATTGGGGCATTTAGTTTTCCTTGCTCTGGAATTCCATCATCAACTTCATCATTGAGGTCATCATCCCGCAAGCCTTGTCTTTGCAACAGATCCGTTAAATGTGAGAAATTAATTTGATCTGTGTCTTTATCATTCGAATCTACGAGATTCGTTGAAGCCAGTATGTGAGATAACGTCTCAAACCTATGGAACAACATGGCGATGAACTGTATGATCAAGATAAGAGTGAAAAAGAACACCAGAACGAGATTGATGGGTTCCAATTCGAGAAAAGTCATCTGGATTTTGATTTCTTCGAGCATTGCGATGTAGGTGATATTCGCTTTACCACCAAGGGGCCAATCAATATGCAGTGTTTCTTTTTGCATTTGCAGCAAGAACACGATGAGAATGAATAAAGAATTAAACATTAAGACTCCGAATACGACTTTGTTTCGTAGTTCTAAGAGCTGTCTGGAGACTTTTGCTTTTTCTTCGGGATTGTCAATGAGAGGATAGAGGTAGGTTTTGATAAGCTGGTCCCAGAATACATTTTCTTCTTCTGACAAGCGTTTAGTAGAACTTTTACGAAGAGAAGGATCCGTCAGCCAGTACTCATTGTCGTTTTGTTGACTGCAGGTGGTTTCACCAGGGTCATCATCTGAAAAAGGGAAATAACTTTTTTAAGAAATACCTTTTTTAATTCAAAACCGGACAAATTTATTTTTGTGTAAATTTCCTTTAATTCTCTTTGAGTTTGAGTTTACAATTTTTTAATTAACATCATAAAAGGGTATAAAGCTTGTTTTTAAAAACAAATTTAAAGTGATGAATGACTCTAAAATTTGAGTATTGGAGTTTTCGAACTCCAGGTCGTATTATAAAGCCAAATGAAAAGTAGCATTTAAAAAGAGCACGCACTCTATTCAATTGTTTTCGTTGAGATCTAGAATAATTCATTGTCAGCAGCTATAAAAGTGACTAAATAAAAGGACTGTTCTTGCTCAGTTTCAAGTTAGTTTCCTAGACTTTTTTAGATGATTTCAATTTTTTAAAATACAAAAACAATGAAAAAATTAAATGTTTAGATAACGAAAAAAAGCAGAATTGAAAATACATTTTCTCAAACAGAATGAAAGGAGATTTAAACAAATAATTTTAAAAGTTGGAGTGTAAAAATCTTTTTCTGCATCAGTAAAATTCTTACACGAATTTTTTATTAAAATACATTTATCACTTGAGATGCACTAGAATTTTTTCGCTGGGAAATTTAATCTTGAAAATACGGAAAAATTTATGTTCGTTATGGACCTATAGTAAAAAATGTATTGTTTAAAATTTTATATCTAAAGATATCATTTTCTTACGAGACACAGCAGAAAAAATAAGATGTTTTCCTACAATTAATACAAGATCTTTGCAAATTCTATTATGTAAATTTTTTCTAATATATAACTTAATTATTAAATTGTAATCAAATTTTGGCTTTAATTAATACATTTTTGCTGGCAGTATTCAAAATAAAAACGATGCACCTGCCGTGGCGGACGTCTGTTTTCACGAAAGGGATTCCTTCCTCAGCGGCTCGACAGCCCAGGGTAGGCCTTGACCTCCTCAAGAAGCCTTTTCTAGGCCAGCTATCTTCCTGCTAATGTTTTCCAATTTTTTAGCTCGGAAGGGGTTATATTTTTTAAAAAAATGCAAACCGGGAAGCACCGAGAAGTAATCTTTGTACTAAAAATTAAAAATCTGTTGGTCTATGAGAAGGCTTTGAACCCCCAAACGCACCCTTGTGTACGCCATTGCTTACCTGATAATCTGGCATACCGTGACTTGTTTATATATAATTAATACAAAAAAAATGATGCCTAAAATTTTTTACGTTGAACGGAAAAAAATTACTTTAAATATAAGACAAGATATTACTCAGAGTTTTTTTCTTTTTGAAAGTCGTGGTAGAGCCTAGTGGTCAAGGTATCGGATCGTGGCTCACACTGTCACGAGTTCGAGCCCAGTACCACTAAACACCCGCCGTTTAGGGGAGTCATGCATGTTAAATCTGTCGAGAGCTCAAACGTCCTCCGGTTGGTGTGGTAGTTAGGAGAAGGGGGTGCCAGCTCAGGTGTTGTCCTCCTTACTTGTCCATGGTTCAAAATTCCAAGAACTGTCGCCAAAAGCCCTCAAGTAGCTGAACAGTGCGACGTAAGTATTCACCCTCTCACTCATTTCTTCTTTAAAAGTTATAAAGAGTGTTTTTTTTTCAGGTATAGAAGTTTAAGTTGGCATTACTTTCCAAGATGGCGACCGATTTAACAGCTGTCAAATGTTTTATTCTCAGTTTGGTTTGGCAATTCATCATGAATAGACTCACGCCTGAACAACGCTTTTAGATTCGTCGAATAGGCCCAAAACGAGATTGCCGTTGTTCCCGATTTCATAAGCGAATTTTGTTTAGTGATGAAGCGCACTTCTGGTTGAATGGCTACGTCAACAAACAAAACTGCCGCATTTGAAGTGAAGCTAATCCACAAGTGTATGTTGAAACACCGTTACATCCAGAAAGACTGACTATTTGGTGCGCTTTATGGGCTGGTGGAATCATTGGTCCGTACTTCTTCAAAAACGATGAAGGCCACAATGTTACAGTCAATGGTGATCGGTATAGAGCCATGATTACTAACTTTTTCATTCCTGAATTGAACAATCATGATGTCCAGGAGCTGTGGTTCCAACAAGACGGCGCAACATGTCACACAGCTCGTGCCACAATCTATTTATTGAAAGACACGTTTGGTGACCGCCTAATTTCACGTTTTGGACCTGTGAATTGGCCTCTAATATCTTGTGATTTAACACCGCTTGACTATTTTCTGTGGGGCTATGTAAAGTCATTGGTCTATGCGGATAAGCCACAAACGCTTGACCATTTGGAAGACAACATTCGCCGTGTTATTGCCGATATACGGCCACAAATGTTGGAAAAAGTCATCGAAAATTGGACGTCCAGATTGGACTACATCCGAACCAGCCGTGGCAGTCCTATGCCAGAAATCATATTTAAAATGTAATGCCACAAGACTATCTTTCGAATAAAAAAAATTCATGTCAATCGAATAATACATCGTTGTTTTATTGCAATTTAAAGTTCTATACCTCTAAAAAAACACCCTTTAAATATTGTTTTCATTACAGAAAAAAAGAGAATTTATTTTTATTATTTATTTTCAATTTTATTTATTATTTTTCCATCATTTGCTCTCCACAATATAAAATAATACTGTATAATTCTAATTACATGCGCGTGTGTAAATATATTTGTAATTATATTGAAAGATATTACATGATATGTAATTTGAGCTCTCACCGTACATAAAAGTTAATTATCAATTAATTTTCTAATTAAATCAGGCAAACTAATATAATTAATTAATTGATATAAATACTTACTATTCTAATAATTACGTCTACTGCTACAGAAATTATAAATATACTAGACAGCTTCACATTCTCAGTTAATTTCTAATTATATATATGTTTCTATGTGTGTGTGTGTGAGTGTCTTTTCTTCTGAATGTATTTTCAAAGATAAATTTTTGAAATAAAACATAATACTCTTACTCTGTTCTTCTTCAGAACTTTCAAGTTCCTCCGAGTCTTCATTTTCTGGAACTGCATTCAAATTTGCGTCCTTTCTTTGCAAGTGTAGACTTGATCTGGAAATTAATCTTGTGTATTAAGATATCAGGTTTAAAAAATAATAATATGATCTTTTAAAACAAACCGTAATCGAACAATTTTCTAAAACGACTTCTACATTATAGAGAGTTACAATTCTTATATAAAAATTAATTTTCAATCTTGTCAAATTTTCCTTTATTTGAAGCCACTTCTTAGTTTTAAAAACTTAGTTTCTTATTAAATATCCGACTGCGTACGAAACCATGATTTTGCAATTTTGCAAAAGCATAGAAACGAATATTTCTTTTAATATTTAGTGTCATTTTTAAATTAGAATACGCGTATATATAAAATTATTTTAAGAATATTAATGCAAAAAAAAGTGCGTGTGCTTATGATTATACGATAGAAGTGATAACTTCAAATTTTGTAACGTTATTTCAGGGATTAGTTCGGTGAATAAAAAACAAGGGGATATTAGTATTGTGCTATAAAAATATTTATTCATATGTCTGTACTCATAAAGTAATATTTTTGTGCGAAATATACAATCATATTTGTGAATTAATTTTTTTCTAAGAAGGAAACAATAGGTTTATGGTAGCTGAAATAGGATATAAATACTTTAGATTCAAAATTTTATTTAAATATCTCTAAAAAAACTCCGTCAAGCGTTGTTCCGTAATTCCTCGTGCTTTCATTTGGATCATTTGATATAATTAAATTGAATTTTGATTTTAAAAAATCAACTAAAGGTTTTGATTTGTCTTTTGAAAATCTACTTTAAAATTCCCACTTAAAAACATAGGTAATTTGTTCAGAAGACCCGATCCGGCTTTGTGAATTTTGGTTGTAATTTAACAATATTCAATTCTATCCATGAATTAATTTAAGCAAAGGGATAGTAAGATAGGTAGTTGATTTGAAAGAGAGAAATCTAGGTCAAAACCTTTAAAAAGGGATTTAATCAGAAGATTTATAACACATATGTAGCTTATATATATATATATATATATATATATATATATATATATATATATATATATATATATATATATATATATATATACACTCAGGAACATTGAAAATTGCGACCCAAGAAGATAGCATCGGATTGAAAAATGAACTTGAATACACATGACACAGATGAGAGATTCACTTGATCTCAAAAACAAGACTATTAAACGAATACAGGGGGTGCGCAACGACACAAATACTGGGCAACTTCAATAGCGCGTTGGACCAGTTCCAGCTGCAATACATGCCGCCACACGGTCCGGCATTGAGTTGATTAGACACCTTATGTTGTCCAGAAGCAGATGGGCCCACAAATCTTGAACAGCTAACTCTAAATCATGAACAGAGTGACACGAAAGCATCTGCCGTTTTGGCTGATCCTACACGTGCTCTACAGGGGACAAATCGAGGGAGCGGGACGGCCATGGAAGAGTCTGAAAATGACGAAGGAAGTCTACAGCAACTCTTGTTGTATGCGGACGAGCAATATATTGCTGGAAAATTGCCCCTGGGAGGCCATTTAGGAAAGGTCCTACATGGGGTCGAAGAATATCATCAACGTAACGTTGGCCCGTTAAGGTTCCACGCATTACAATTAAAGTGGACCGGCTATCATAGGCTATGGCCCCCCAGACCATTACACCAGCTATGCGGGCAGTGTGACGTAGAACAGTGTGGGGGGAATTGTACCGCTCACCAGGGTGCCTCCACACCCGTACGCGGTTATTTTCTGTCCCTTACACAAACCGGGATTCATCACTAAACACAACCTTTTGCCAATCTGTGACATTCCACATTGATCTGGCTTGGCACCACTGTAGACGCAGTTGCAGATGTTTCGGTGTTAAAGGGAATGCACGGAAAGGGCGCTTGGATTTAAGATTTGCTTTTGCAAGGTGTCTGGAAATTGTTTGTGGAACAATTGCTACGCCTACGCCTGCTCGTATCGTTGAACGAGTCACTGTGGGGTCCACAAGTGCTTGCCGCACGATCGTTCCATCCTCTCTCCTCGTGGTGTTCCTGGTCGCTTTAGACACGGTTTTCCGCGTGTGTGTACCTTCTCGCGTCCACTGCTCCCAACAATTTCTAACGGCACACTCCGAACGATCCACCTGGCCAGCAACACGGCGCGTCGACCAACCTGCAGTTTTCACCCAGATGATCAGGACTCTCTCAAACTCGCTTTACTGTGAGAAATGTTTTCTAGCACGTTTACATGGCTTGTTTCGCTTACCAAAGTCTTCCTACAATGGGCGGGTAATCGTCACGTTTATGAATCTTCGAATTTGCGCTGGCTTATATAGCACCCTCTTCCTGATTATAGCGCCACCTCGGCGTATATGAGCATGCGTATTGGCACAAAACTTGGATCATTTGCATATCACATTACGCTGTACTTATTTGCAAAGTTTCGCGATTGTACTTAGCTTCTTTCTTGGGTCGCTATTTTCAATGTTCCTGAGTGTATATATATATATATATATATATATATATATATATATATATATATATATATATATATATATATATATATATATATATATATACTACCTCATTTGTCATTGTATGGCAGTTTTGTACAAATATATCCGGTACTGTTGCAAGGAAAGTCTTTTTAATTTTATTTTGTTTTCTTGTATTTAAATTGTTTAATATAACTTTGGCTCAATACCTGTATACTTAATTTTATTATTTTAAATTTTTAATTGTTTTAATCTTTTTTTTAGACTCAAAATATGTTTAAGTAATGGGATTAATAGAACTAGTTGTTCATTGCTATTCTGATTCGCTTACAAAAATAGATTTTTATCCTTAAACTCACTGCAATATTGCTTATGATAATTATACTATTTACTTACTTCTATAAAAATTTGTCCTTTTTCTACGTTTTGTTTAATTTTAGAGTAGGATTTCTCCCCCCCTCTCTCTCTCTAAGCCTATTTTTAAAAAATATTACATGTTTCATTTTCATGCTTCTACTAGGATTAGAAAGAATACAGCATTCATTTTTGTTGAAAGAAGTGGCAGGGAGCCCTACTTAGATAATAAGTTGATGGATTATTGGAGTACCTGCTTCCCGCAGGGAAGCTCAAACTCCTATCATGAAATACTGGGTGGTTACATGGGTTCAGCTTATCTCTTATCCCTTTGCTGCGTCATTATAAAATTTTGTGTGACTGAATAAAAGTAAAATTAAGAAATTAAAATGCGATAAAATAAGAATTTAAGTGTGTGAGAAATTAATTAGAGACTTGAGTATTAAATTAAAATGCCTGAGTGTTGAATTAAAAATTTGCTTAAAGTTCGCCCAAAATGGGCGCCTATATGAGTGAAATAGTGAGAGTCTGTGTGTGGTCCAATCAGGGGGCAGCCTATCGGAACCTGATGAAGTGGGTGTGTCTGAGAAGGTGGAGTTCTGGAAGCCGAGGCGTTCTCAGAGCTCGTGATGCAAGTGGTCGGCTCACTCTGTTCCTATTGGTCGAGAGTGAGTTCGATAGAGGAATTGTGAATTTGGAGTGAGTGAATGATTTGAAAAGTTAAATTAAGATATTTCGTGGTCTGTTGAATGAAGGATTAATGTTATATTTATCAATGCGAGCAATTGCTCGATTAGTATGAGAGTCTATGTTGTTGAAAAACTTAATCGCGATTTTTTTGAAGAATTCTTTTAAGGTTTTAATTTTTAAAGCAAATCTGATTTCATCATTTCTGATGTACCAGGGAGAGTCTGTGATAATTTTTAAAATTTTGTTTTGTGCTGTTTCTAACATTTCAATATTAGAATAGGCTGCGTGGCCCCAGATTGGACTTGCATATTGTAGAACAGGTCTGAGAACGAGTTTATAAATAAGCAACTTGTTTCTTAAGGATAAACACGATTTCCGTGCGATTAAAGGGAAAACTTTAGCGATGGAAATGTTAAAATTTCGGCGAACGCGAATGATATGTTGTTTGAAAGTGAGCCTTTTATCGAGGATCACCCCTAAGTATTTGGTGTTTTTAGACCAGGGTATGTGTGTGTTGTGAAGGTATAACTTGGGTGGTTCTTTTTTGATGTGATATGAGAAGACGGCCTCTGTCTTTGCTACATTTAAATCAATTTTCCAAGTAGAGAACCAGTCTTCTAGTTTAGCAATGTGCTTGTGTAGGAAGTGAGTAACGAGTTGGAGTTCGTTACTTTGTGCCAGGATCGCCGTGTCATCGGCAAACATGCAAATCGTGGATTGGCTGGTTCTAGGAATATCGTTAACATAGATATTAAATAGAATCGGAGAGATGGAACTGCCCTGAGGTGTTCCAGCAATTATTCTTCTGTTGGAAGAATGTGAGTTATTAACTTTCACCGTGAAAGAACGGTTATTTAAAAAAGAATTAATTAGTTTGATTAAGTGGGGAGGGGTTTTAATTTTAATTAATTTGTAGAGTAGTCCCACATGCCATACTCTATCAAATGCCTTCTGGATGTCTAGGAAAACAGCGCCGGTAGATTTTCGGTCTTGGAATCCTGATTTTATGTACTCCACCACCCGCAGAAGCTGGTGTGATGTGGAGAGTCCGGCTCGGAAGCCATGTTGTTGAGGGATTAGGATGTCGTTATCGTTTAGATATAGACATAGTCTTTTTGAATAATTTTCTCAGTTATTTTACTGAGAACAGGTAATAACGAGATTGGGCGAAAACTATCTGGGAGGGTAGGATCTTTCCCAGGTTTAAGGATCGGAATTACCGATGCTGTTTTCCATAGTTGTGGGAAGTAACCCACTTTAAGAATATTGTTAATTAGATTAGTAATTTGGAAGATTACAGATCTATTAAAATGTTTGCACATTTTTGTCGTGATTCCTTCTCGGCCGGGGGCCGTTCTGATTTTAACATTATTGATAATGTTAATTATTTCGGAAGGTTTAGTATTAGTAGGAGAGTCGTCAAAGTTATTTTCATTATTAAGGAACCTAGAAACCAGCCTAGTGTGGGTTGAGTCTTGTGTTGGATTAGAAATGTCGTTGAGTTGAAACTGATTTTCTAGCGAGTCCGCTAGTGTTTCAGCTTTTTCGTCGTCTGTAAAGGCGATCCTGGTGTTGCCGTTAAGGGCTGGGATGAGGGATCTCTTCTTCTTAAAACCTTTGGTCATGTTCCATAAGGAGCCATCAACCGTGTCTAGAGAAGCGAGTTTGTCCTCCCATTGTTTTTGTGTGAATGCTTGTGTTTTCCTGTGAATTTTATTCTGAATTCTGTTGAGATCTGTTTTATGTGTGGGATTTCGTGTGAATTGGTAAAGTTTACGTGTCTTATTTCTAAGTTTAAAGAGTGCTTTTAACTCGTTGTCTATGTAAAAATTATTGTTAGCGTAGATTTTAATGGATGCGTTGTTGTAAGCATTAAGAATGTGGTTTGTGAGAGTGGAGGCCTGCTCTTCAATCTCCTCTCCCGTCTGCGCTGTGATTGGTTGAAAAGTGGGCGTGTTTGAGAGGTGAAACCGAAAGCGTTCCCAGTTAGTGGAAACGTTTCTAGTAGGAAAATTAAATTGAATAGATGTTTGAAAGTTTAAAATTATTGGATTGTGGTCGGAACTAAGCTCGGGCGAAGAAATAATATCAGTTAACCAATATAAGTTTCTTGTCAGAGCAAAGTCGATTGTGGAGGCGGAGTTATAGCCAAATCGTGTAGGTGAGTCGGGAGCAACGATATCTGTGTCTGTGTTGTCAATTAAATTTTTAATCAGTTGCCCCCTGGGGTTGATATCTTTGCAACCCCAGTGTGTGTGGTGAGCGTTGTAATCTCCGCATAAAATGGAGGATTGCTCTAGGGCGAAAATTTCCTCCAGATCATGAATGCACGCGGAGGGTGAGGTGGTGGGTGGAATGTAGATAGAAGCTACGAGAAGTGGGTTTTCGCCCGGAGGGGTGAGAACTACTATCGTAGACTCGACCGCCCCGAGAGAAGGTGTTGGAAGGTGGTGATGCTTGAGAGAGGATTTGATAAGAATCGCAGTGCCTCCAGATGGATGGATTTGAGTGTCTCTGTCGTTTCTGTAGAGAGTGTAATTGGGTACTCTGATTGATACCCCTGGTCTTAAGTGGGTTTCTTGAATAAGTAAAATATCGAGGGAGTGCTTATTTATAAAATCACGTACTTCAAGAATACGTGATCGAACACCGTTCGCATTCCATGCAGCGATTCTAAGCCCGAAGCGACTAAAAATCATTAATGGTTATTTTGATGGGTGCCTTCAGAGGCTAAGACACCGAAAAAGATGTCGAGGCGATCTTCGTTAGTTTTTGCATTTTTGAAAGCTTTCCCTGCATCGACGATGCCTGGGAAGTCCTTGAAAAATTTGCGGAATTCGGCCATGGCCGAAATATATTCGTTGAATGAGGTAGGTTCCTCTTTTTTGTTCGATTCGGGCTTGGAATTGCTCTTCTTCGCCGTCTCGGTTCGATCGATGGGTGCTGCCATCTGTTGGCTATTTGAGGTTGCATTTGCATAAGAAATAGCGGGGGTTACCAATTTTGATGTGAAGGTTTTGGGGGTTGCTTTGTTGCGATTTTCGGCTGGAGCTCCTTTTTTATTTTTGATTTTTGGGAAGGCCGGGCAGTTACGCCAGTTTGCCGGGTGGCCGTCTTTGTCACAATTGATACAGTGGGGAGTGGCCAGGCGTTCCTTAATGGGACACTCTCCAGTTCTGTGCTCCTTTGAGCATTTTAGGCAACGGGGCTTCATAAAACAGTTCGCAGAACTGTGATTGAAGTAGTTGCAGTTATAACACTGCGTTGCACCCGGCCTTTTGTTGAAGGTATCAATGACAACTGACATGTAGCAGCATTTGCTAATATCGTAGATGTCAGTGGCGCCTTCGACATGTTTTCTTAATTCCACAAGGAAGATCGGAAGAGGAAATTTAGATTTCCTTTGGGTTAGCTGGGAGACCTTCATGACAGGGACTCCCTGATTAAGTAAGTCTTCTTTGATCTCGGCCGTTGGCGTGGATTTGGGAAGACCCTTAATAACCACTTTGAGTGGTCGTTCGGATAGATGGGGAACGGAGTAAAATTCCTCCCCTTGAGCTTTAAGAGCAGCGGAGATTTCGCGGTGCTCGTCGGTAGTTGATGCCATAATTTTGATATATTGGCCGGTAAGTTTGTTGACTGAGTTGGGATATTTTCGGTCAAGTTCCTTCAGAATTAGGTTATAGTTGGTTTTATATTTTAGCATTATGGGTTTATCTTTGAGAGTGACGGTTACGTCCTCGTTTTCTGTGGTTCCGTTGCTTTCGGGATTATCCTCTTGCATAGGATTTTCTGACTCAATCGCGTTGTCTACGGGATCATCGATCGCGAGACTGGCGAAGGAGTTTTTCGTGGGGATTATAGCGTCTTCCTGGTTTTTTAGATCTTGTTTCGGCTTTTTTGCCGGATTTTTAGTGGATTTAACGTTATTTTTTGATTCGTTTTGTTAACTTTTTTCGAATTAGTATTACTTTTGTTTTCTAGAATTAAAGTTGCCGGGAGAATAGGAGATTCAGCCGGTCTTTTATTTTTAGGGCGGAACGAGTTAATCCCGTTCCCTTTATTGTGTTGGCAGCTTTTTACAGGGCAAGGATAGAGAACTTTCAACTCACCCAGAGCAGTGGCGTATTCCAGTTCCGTATTGGCCTTCTCCTTGATCAGCGCCAAAAGTTGAGACGCATCGGTACAGTCTTTATCAAATGTCTCAATTTCGATAAAATCCTGAAGATATTTAATCCTCAGGTCTTTGATCTTAAGTAGCTTCTCGATGGTTTTAATTTGCGCACATCGTACGTCAATTTGAAGATTGGCAGGTGCGAGGGCGGCAGGGGGAATCTCCGTGCCTAACTGCATTGCGTCTTCGGGAGCTCTCTGATTCTCGTGACCGCTCATGACGGTGTCTCGAGTCAGAATGGCCCACTTAGATAGAAATTAGGAACTTAACTTTTACGACGTACTGGTGGGGGAACAAACTACCACGTTTCATGTCGTTTCGGATGTGCGGAGGGAGGGGGAAAACGTCTCTCCTTTTCTTTTTAGGGGGTGTGTATGTCGCGGACGACCTTGTACGAGCACGATTTTTGACTAAAGACGAAAAAAGCCGAATGAGCGTTAAAAACCCCAGCGTGACGTTCGTTCAAGTTCACTTTCCAGCAAAACATGCCTATAGAAGCTATCACTTCAAAAATTATTTGAATGCAATATTTTGGCAGAAAATTAACTTAGAATTACGTATTTTCACAATATTCTCATTTTATGGAAAATGCTTCTATAATAATATGTTGCTGATAAATAGCTAAGACTTCTCCAGAGATCCTGAACAAGTATTTTGTAAAAAATCACATTATCTTTGGAGTTATCAATTGAAATAATATCCTTTTTTTTTCTTTTAGAATTTTGTTAGAATTTCTATTATTCCATGACATACTATAAAATATGGATAAATTCACTTCCAAGTTATATAGTTATAAATCCTAATTCAGGCTCTGTACCGGGGTCTGTGCTATATATAGGGAAAATATTATTATTATAGAAGCATTTTCCGTAAAAGGAAAATGTTTTGAAAATAGACAATTCTATGTTTATATTTTGCCAAAATGTTGCATTTAAATAATTTTTTACTGTAAAAATATTTTTAAAACAATTTTATACGTGTATTCTAATCTAAGTGAAACTAAGTATTAAAGAAAATATTCGTCTCTACGTTTTTACAAAATCGAGGTTCCGAACGTAGTCGGATACCTTAAACAAAATTTATAAATTAACAAAAAAAGCAAACTAAATTTACAGGTTTTTTTTAACTATAAATAGTCTCTGTTTGTATACAAATAGAATCATACAAATACAAACAAGACTAAATGGGTTCGAAAAGTCTATTTATACGGATGATGAAAACAGTATATCATTCCCATGCTTATTTTCGTAGACTAAAAACAAAAAGTGACGGCCAGTGGTCAAGTGGTCGCGTATCGCGCTTCCCTACCACAGGTCTGGGGTTCAAATCCCAGGCTGAGCAAGGTTGACTCAGCCTTTCATCTCTTCAGTGGGTCGATAAAAGAGTACCAAACGTACCGATCCTAACTGATGGAGTTGGTCATGGTTTGTCAAAGCAGTTCTAATAAATGATTTTTGAGGTTTTTTTCTATGACCACTTGGCTCCAGGAACCACTTTTCGTTTTAAAAGTGGCGCTTGTATTTTGCTGAAGTATTTGACAAGCCATTACATATTCAAATTTAAACAGCCATGAAGTTATTTTTATGATTTCCTTTTGAAAATTCACGATAATTCAGAGGTCTTATTTGTTCGATTAATTAAATTTTAAGGACGTTCTCGTAATTTTGAGCCATTGTCAAGCGATAAGAGTGATACTTGAACTAGAAACCCACTCTCCAAACTTCCACACCCCGCCGACGGGAGAACTTTGAGCCCTGACAAATTTGGCATGCATCAATTTATCTACACATGGCAGGTTTTCGGTGGCTTGAGAAAATCAAACCCTGTTCCAAACAAATATTCAGTTTCCTTTACCGTCTCCTGAAACCTGGCGCTCGGTTACTGGTTGAATCCAAATGCCTTTGCATATTCTGCATGTGATGGCTGATATCCTTGAGATGACCTTCAACTTTAATCATGTGCAGGGTAGAAGGATCGGGTTTCGGGTATGTACAGCACATGCACCGGAATAGGTTGGCCAGTCCAAAAGATATACTACCTTCTTCTTCACTTGGGTTCCCCAACATGTGCATCCAATCCAACATGCCACCCTTTTTTGATGGCTGCAAAAATGATAAATTTTATAGATTCAAAAGGGAAAATGCTCACATGTGTTTTAAAATACAGAAGGCTGTTTACACTTTAAGGAAACGATTTTGACAGTTAATTTCTATCAATAAATACCGTATTTTTGTGGAAATTTTCATCTATCTGATAGCCACGATTCTTGAGAATAGTTCCAGCTCGAATTTTTTACGAACTTTTCTTATTACTGTCCCGCCAGTTTTACTCCATTCCTCTTGAACTGTTTTCCAAAGTCTGTTCAGTATTTTGGGATGCCATTTTCCTAAGGCTCGTTTTAATAAACTGAAAGCACAAAAGTCCATTGCAGAAGCGTAGGGTGATTTTACACATATTTCATTAAAGGGGATTCGTTCTTTACGATTAAATGGCAGTTGACTTAGACGTGTGACTAGAGGCTTTGTCCATATGGAGCTCAACTTTATGAATGTCCTTTCTATATAAGGTTGGGATTTCTTCAAAAATTGGTTCTAAAATATTCTATTGATAGTAGAGTGAATTAATTGTGGCTTTTCTTGAAACTTTTTTGATTTGCCGTTGTTAGAAAATCCTGCAATTATCATGAATCCCTTTAGGAATACTGTACAATGACGAAGTCATTTCATACAGTCATTCCCGTCAGTTGAGCAATACTTACTACTTACTCCAGAGAATCGAGCTCACCCAAAGGGTTTAGAGCTGCATCCGACCCTCCGAGAAGTATTTTATTTTCAAATTAAACAAAAAACATGTACAAAAAGGTCCCTTCCCCAAAATTCTTGAGAATTGGGGGAAGAATACAGAAAAAACGCTTAACAATTACAATGCAAATACCAAAAAAAAAAAAACACTTAACAAACACAGACAAGAACATACACAGGTGCTATCTTCTAAGGAGAAGAAAAGATTCTGGGGATCATAGCCTTTGTTGCTCCATATCCCACAAAACCTGAACTGAACTGAAAATATTCTGAAACAGACATAGGGCACGAGGTGTGAAAAAGAGAAAAAAAAACAGGAAACAAAAAATATATATTTTTGAACCATAATTCCAGTTGGCGCCAACACTTCCTGCTGTCGTTAGATTTTTTTAAAAAAAACACTGGAAAGATGATTTTTTTTTAGATTTCCTCCTCCAATTATATTTTTAAGACACTAAAAAGAGAAAGAGGGGGGAAAAGGAGGGGGAAATATATAAGTTATTGAATTTTATTAAAGATACCATTTTTGCTAAAAGAGAGAAAAAAACAAACAAGAAATTAATTTTAAAGTAAACCCAGAATTATGACTAAGGGTTAAAACAGGAAGCTGCAATAAATTATGGGAGGGGAACAAAAAAGATTTAAAGGAATAGCAAGAACCGAAAAGGGAAAAGGGAAAGTTAAGCCAAATTATCACATATGGATTTGGAAATAGCAAAGCAGAAAATTAATTTATTGTGAATAGCACGATTATTAATAATAGAGTTGACCCAAGGATAGAGAGCGTTCGGGATGGGGTTAACAAGATGGTGATCAGAAGTGAAGGGGCAGTAGAATACGTAATGGTCGGCGTCTCCAGGCGACCCACACAGGCAATTTGGAGAGGGAAGGACATTGAACCTGTGCAAGTATTATTGAAAAAGCGCTTGACCCTTAATCCAGTATTGCAATCATTCCAAGAGAAGGTCCAAGACTCTAGGATAAATTTATTTAAGGAACTGTAGAGGAAGGAGCGGGAACCGAAAACACTTCACCATCATATGCAGCCTGTTTTGCATAAAAATAATTGATCTTCTTTCACTACAATCTCTTAAATATATCCATACCTCAGCGAGTGTTAACACAAATTTCCATTTTTCAGCAGCCAGGTGTTTTTTACATAATTTCCTACAATTTGCTTTCCTTTCAGCAATATATTTTTAAAAAAAAGGAGACGAACTTCAAGATTAAACATCTGTTTTAACTTTACATCCTTACAAATGATTGAATCCTTACTTTTGATTGAAATGCAATAATTGCGATTTTTTCATCGTTATTAATTTTTTGATACGAATATTTCTCCTTCGACTGTGTAATTATGTAACCTTCGAGCCATATATCATTTTGATGTGGAGCTATTTTTAAAACAAATCTTTTATTTTACCTTCTAATAAAAGAAACATTAGTAGACGATTATTCTGAAATTTTTAAAACTTTATCTCAAAATTCAAACGTGAAAATGAATAAAAAAAATCGTTTCCATAAAGTGTGAATGACCTTCTGTTTAAATAAAAAATAATTTTTTTGAAAAAATTCAAAAATCAACTAAAATGAATGAATAACTGTGATATAAGTTAAAAATAGTTTTAAATGAGTTAAGATATATTTAAATGAAAAGAAAAAGACATATACCGATAACAGAAAATATTAATTTATTTAAGGAAGACGAGTTTTTTTTTGTTTCAAATAAAATATTAATTTTCGAATAAAGTATAAAAATTTTGGATGAAAAATGAAAAAACAATTGAGATTTTTTTCCCTTTGTGATTAATGTTGCTTTAGAAAATAATTCAATGTGGAGAGAAGTTTGTGTATTTCTCTTTAAACCTATAACACATATAAAGTTTTTCTTTAACTCCTTAACGCAACATCTGCAAATTAAAAAGAAACGCCTTTTTCGCAATTTTTTAAAAACTACTTATGTTTTATGAATTTTGTAATGCATGAAATTTTGATCAAATTACTTTTTAGAGTAAAATAACTGTAAAAATACATTTTGTTTGATTAATTTTATGATTTCCTTATAAATTGTCTCGTAATTATAAAAATTTTGTTTATATAAATCGTCTGATAGTATTAACCAGCAGATGGCTTTTTTCGTAACTGTTTTGTAAAATATGATCAGGGAAAAATAATAATTCCACAGTTTGAGTTTGGTCTTGAAGTTTGTAACTGTGTTTGTTTGAACTGCATCTAGCAGTAGTAGTGTCTGTAAGATAAATGACTGTTAAAGTTTATGCACTCTTGTTCATTTAAGAAAAAGTTCATGGAATATTAAGAGTAACATTTAATATATAAACCTGGCAGGAAATTGACTCTTTAGGTATTCGACTACGTTCGAAACCGTGATTTTAAAAAGGAGCATTAATGGATAATTTTCATGATATTTTGTGTCACTTAGAATAGAATACATGTATAAAATTGTTTTAAGGACGTTTTGACAAAAAAAATAATTTAAATACAATATATTTTGGCTAAAAATTAACTTAGAATAAACTTTTTTCAAAATGTTCTCCTTTTGTGAACAAATGCTTCTAGTATAATAATATTTTGCCTGTATATAGCTCAGACCTCTGTACAGAGGCTTAACTATGATTTTTGAAAAATTCATATTATTTTCAGAGTTACAACCATTTGAAATAATTATCGGCATTTTTTAAAAAAAAATTGCTCCCCTCTGTTGTCATAAAATATGAATAAACCCACTTCTAAGTTATATATTTCAAAAATTCTAGTTGAGCCTCTGTAGAGAGGTTTGAGCTTTATACAGGCAAAATATTATTATAATCGAACTATTTTTCACAAAAGGAGAATATTTTGAAAATGGGTCATTCTATGTTCATTTTTTGTCAAAATATTGTACTTGAATAATTTTTTATTGTAATACTATTCTTGTGAAACAATTTTATATACATTTTCTAGTCTAAGTGACACTAAATATTACAAATATTATCCATTTATACGCTTTTGCAAAATCACGGTTCCGAACGTAGTCGGATACATTAAAGAACATGAACTATCCCAAGTAATGCGTCGAAAAAAATGAGAAGCACCAAGTATATAAAAAAAATTTCGCTTTTTTAAATATAAAGAAATAGAGCTGAACTTTTTTTTAGAATTTGTATAGAAAGTTCACTCCCATTATCATATGATCAATCATTAATTCGCTTGAACAATTTTTTGCCAATTCCGCAAAATATATAAACTATATTTAAATTAAAAGCTCTTACATTGTTTAGAATAAAGATATTTTTCCAAAATTGAAATGTATTGAACAATAACAGCTACTGTCGTTTTGCACATCACATGTGTTGAGATTGAATTCAAGGTTGAATCCTATTTTAGCGCACTCCGGGTTTTTAAGCTTTTTTGTCGTCGAGCTGGATGAGAAGTTCGCAGAAAAGCTACCCTTTTTCTACTATTAGGTCGCACTCTCCCTATATATATTTATTTATGAATCTTGTTCAAATTTTCAATCGTTAATAAAATACTTTTTCATCCACTCAAGTTCAAATACATTTTTTAAAACTTGTAGTGGATGAAACTTGACGTTATATAGTACAGTTTTTTCAATTATTAAAAATTAAATTTGCTCCGAATGAAGGCAACATATTGCGACAGTATGCATTGATTATCCAACTACCAGGTATGAAAATTGCAAGGAAATTCGCGTTCTATTTTGCCACTTAATATTGTGGTTCTGTCATATGTATATACATATTTACATTAATTGTAACTATTTAATAAAAAAAGTAACTAAAATACAATTTTTCTTCGTTAACCTAAGTAGAAACTGACTTAATTTTTTATATTACTTGTTAGCTTTAAAATAAGAGATATTTTTTAATAACCGTTAGTTAGGTATGAATGGTAATCACCGCACACACACACATTGCGTTAGCTTTGGCAACAGTACTAATTATACACAGCGTACAATTTGTATAACAGCGATAGCTACATGCGCGTAACGATTGCTGATTAAAATGAATCGAATGCAAGGCTCAGCAGGGTTTTTTCCTTTTCTTTCTATTCTTTGAAAGAAAGAGGGCAAAAGGAAAGTATTCAATGATGCATGTAAAATGATTGGATTGCTACAAAATATGAATAGAATGTCCAAAACATGGAAAAAGTATGCACCTTCAAGAAAAGATGAATGTAATTGATGGTTATGAATGTGTGTGTAGTTGCTTTTCGAAAAAAGGAGACAACGCACGATGTAAAAGAATAAGCATAGGTACATGGTTCTGCAAAATTCACATGAGTATGTGTGAAATTTTGATTGTTACGCGATATTGGTTTTCACTTTTAGAATATTTTAAAATTCGTTTATAAAAGCTTAATTTTTCATGGAATTATTCCATAAATTTAGTTAAGTTTTTGTCTTTCTAACATTAATTTATTCACTTTCTAAAATGTCATCAATTTCCAATTTTTTAGAATCTAAATTGGTACTTACGTATTATAGCCAACTCTATTAATACTTCGCCGAGTTGGCAACAAGAATTTCATATGTGTCGTACGCGATGAATTGGCAACCATGTGCTTCTTTTCATATAATTTCGAAAATAGGCTGCGTTAAGTCGTAAGTACCACTAAATTTTACTTGAATTTGTTCTTAGTCATAAATTTATTCATTTTTACCGACATAACGCCATGTTTCTCCCTGTATCCTCTGTCTCGACGCTAAAAAATACGCCTTGGCTTGGTTTGAAAGTAACCTTCGTCAAGCGGTGGGCTGTAACAGGATTTTACCGAATTTAATCATACGAATATGCGCATTTTAGAAAAAAAGTAGTTTTTTTTCATGTGATTCACATGCTTTTTACCTGTTGAACTACATCCACAGTTTGAAGTGCCTGAAGTTTTTCTGCTTCCAGCTGTTTCTTGGTCTTCTTGGTTTGTACTTCTCTTGTGCCCCAAGACACAACATGTAGATTAGTGAAGGAATACAAAGCGAGAAGAAGGTACATGGATGGAACGCTCAGGAAATAAACGAGGCCATGAGCAACACACCAGAATTCTTGTGGATGGGCCAGGGCTGCTATAATAAAGCTGGCCGTCATAGACAGTATGAAAATGGCTCCTGGAGAAGTTATTCCGTCGAGTACTACTTGTAGAGTGATTCCAACTAGAACAGCCATCATTAATAAGGCATAAAGAGCGCTGAATACTTCGGCAACAAAGATCTAAAAAAGAGATTTTTTGCTGTTAATCTGTTTACATTCTTTGATATTTTAGGCTAAAACTAACGTTGGTGTTCCTTTAATATAAAGATTCTTTAATTTGGCGAGTTTTGGAGTCAATTTTCACCTAATTCTGGCTATCTTCCCTCTCTAGAAAGTTATGGCGGACTCTCCGATTACTCTATTCAATAAAAGTGCTGAATCACGTACAACTGTGTGCAAAATTTCTACAATATACAGTTTTTGGATCCTAGATCCATCTTTCACGCTCGTATTTTCGGGGCGAAGACGTTATTTGAAGTTTCTTCATTACGTTATTTCAGGACTAGAATTCTTAGAATTTATTAGTTTTAATTTTACTTATTATTTAGTTTTATTTTTATTTTAGTCTTTTTTTAGTTTTATTATTATTATTATTTATTATTAGAATATATTCAAATTATACTTCTTGCTGTCAATTACGTTTCTTGCAACATTGCACATGGCAAATTTTCTTACATTTAGTGCTGCTCCGAAAATTTAATTTTTTTTTCTTAAGTATGTAAACAAATTAAGTCAATTTCTTTTCCTTTAATGGGTTATATTAATTCATATTTCCATTTTTTATGTTTATTGTAAAGGTTTAATTCGTGTTTATTACAGTTTTGAATATCTTAAAATAATATTTTTATTATTAATTAATATTTAAATATTTTACAAATAACAATTTGTATCTTTTTTTTCTAAATATTTTTAATGCTATAAATCTTAATACCTGGAAATTAAGCTAACTTTTAAATGTTCATTAATTCTATTTTCATGCTTCTTTGAAGACTAGAAAAAAATTAATATCTTTAATTTTCATCTTTCACTTGCAGAGGATGGAGGATGAAAAAAGATAGAAAAAAAATGTAATAGAAATAATATAAGAAATATAAAATTGTTTTTCAGATATATTGAGATACTTTTTTGGATTATGTTACACTCCATTTACTTGAATAAATGTAATATACACTTTTCAAATTTTGGGGAATCAAACTTCCTCTTGATTTTCCACACGTTTATGCTATCAGTTTAAAAATGAAAAATTTTGTCTAATAACAATATTGAGTTTGTATTAAGTAAAATGTCGAAATATTGTTTAAGAATTAAAGAATTGAAAATGCCTGGAGTAACTAGAAGATTAAAAAAAACGAGATAAAAAAATCAGAGCAAAGGAATTCTAACCGAATGTTAGGAAGTATTGAAAAGTTGAGCTACAACTAAAAAATATTTGGTACATCTTCGTTGTTAACTTACTTGAGTATCATTCTTAGCATAGAAGCAAATTAGAATGAAGAAGACAATCGGAACTAAGTTAGCAATGAAAGATTGCCAGTTGGATATTCCAAATGCCGACACCATTGCTCCTACCAGCATCAGGAATATTGTTCCTGGTCCTAAAATCGTCCCTACCATCAACAGCACCTGAAGAAGATAGTCATAATTGAACATTATTTCATTGGTGAAACTTATTAAAATGAAAGGTTCAAAATATGTGCAAAAATCAACAGGATTTTATGTAATTTAAGATTTAGACAATTAGTATGAAACTCACTTGGTAACCTATATAGGGTCGTGATATGTTATCATTGCACTCAACTGTCTTTTTGTAGTTTACAAGCAAATCCATGATGTTCGCCATGGTGGATGGAGCCCAACGTCTTCTCTGAGTATAAAATTCACTGAATGTTTCTGGACAGTGTGTATAAGCATCAGAAGCAGCACTGTACTCCACTCTGTAGCCTCTTTGCAAAAGCAAGGTACACAGCCATCGATCTTCTCCTAGAGTGTGTCATCAGTTGTGTCATATTTTGAATTAAACAAATACTAAATTAGTTTATACGAAATATTATTTACATACTACCACTTGCTATTTTTTTTTATTCAATAGACATAGAATATTTGATAAAAGTATAAAACTATAATCATATGAGTATTTTTTTAAAATAGTTAATCAAGAAAAATAATTCAATTTAATTATTTTCATTTTTAATTGAAGGATTTTTTTTATTAATGTCGACTTTGAAGTAACAAGAGGGTTAATGCCACACGGTTTAAGTAAAATGACAAGTATTGCTATATTTTTCTAGCAACTAACCTTGATCGAACTGAACGTATTCAATGGCTTCCTTGGATTTGGTGGCATATCTTCTGATAGTGTTGTTTTTCATCAGGGCTTCAGCTCTAAAAAGAGAGAAACATCCAGGACTACAAAGTACACAGCCAATCATGTGCTCTGTCGCCTTCTGTAGCCAATGTCCGATCGCATATTCAAATTTCTGATAATATACCATGAGACCTGTAAAAATATCTTCCCATTATTTCAACAAAGAGATAAGTAAAAATTTTGATAAAATTAATTTATAAAAATTGAATGAAATATCAGTTTCGATGTTTAAAAATGCATATCCGCACGCGCGCATGAAATTTTTTTTATTTAAAATATTATGGTTTTTGGGTAGAGATTAAAACTGCTTGGTGCGGATCACTGCTCACTTGATACCCAGTTTCTTGATACAAAAGCCAGCAACTGGCTCACTTGATATCAGCTATCAGCGCCGCATTACAGTATCGAAACTATAAAAATATCGTCGAAAATGCCTCGGAGATGTCTGCTAGCTGAATACCAGCATTTTGGGGGGCCAGATGCAAAGCGTGTAAGGCTCTGGAGAGAACAAGACACACGCAATCGACCAATACGCTTCATCGAGCATCTCGCATTCCGAGATGGAATCGTCATGGTGTGATAAGGGATTTCGCTCCAACCTGCACATCTATAGATGGTGTTCTTGGACGGTTTTGTCTGGTATCGGGATGAAATTTTAGAACATATTGTGGGATTATGTGTAGAAGCAATTGGCCATGCTTCCATTTTAGTGGATGCAAACGTACGTACCCATAGAGTTGACAACATTTACGACTACCTGGAGAGTAAGGGGATTGAATATATGGATTGGCTGACATAATCAGCCGACATTATCTGTGCTCTGTGTACATTTTCATACCCAACCATTTTTGCTGAGTTACAAATTGCTTTATAGAAAGAATGGTGATTCCGTAACTATGGAGTCTGATCATCTGATAGAAAGTATGGTCATATACTGTAAACTTTGCATTCGAGTGGGATATCACACAATCTAATAAAGTCGGTTTTGCTTATTTTGACTCTAATATATGACTTCATTTTATAACTTATGAAAATTTAAAATTGTTATCTTCTTTGAATGAAATTTTCCGTTTTTTCTTCATGCATAAACATATTTGCCACCTTTCTACGGCATTTCATATCAATCAAACCTGTACTTGTCGAATTAAAAAAAATTTTTTTTTTACATTTTACCCCTTGGTGATTAACTTTTATGAATGAGTATGCAGTGCAGGATTTACGTATAAACAACACAAGTTGTAGCTCAAAGTCTCCACTTTCTTGGAGGGCCCCCAAAAATTGAATAAAAATAATTTTAAATTTAAGATTTATTTCATTATCTACATGCTTCTTAATTGTATTTCGGTTTAACTCTCTAGGTATCGGAAAAACATATTTGGCATTGACGTAGAATATCTAGACTTAAATCGGGCTCCATAACTCAAATTGCTTAGGGCCTGTGAATATGCATAGATAATATGCTCTTCCCCTCGCCTCTATTCTGTAATGTTCAATAGTTTAGAATTAAATATTCATATGAGAATGAAACTGCGTTTCTCTTTAATATTAATAAATCACTGAACGTAGAAATTAAATTTTCTTTCTAAGAATGTGTCTCAAGTTTGGGTTCCTACTGTGTAACATCAGTAAAGATAGACACAATTAAATGAATGATTCTAATGTAAAATATATTTAAGTTATGAGTTTATTGTTACGAAAGTTAGAAGTTATACTTTGATGGATTTTTTTTTATCTATATGCAACAATCAACGCGCGCGCGAGTATATCTTACAAAGATTATTTAAACGTGACAGAGACAGTTTGTTAATAAATTTCGAAATTAGTAACTTTCCTTTGTTATCCTTCCATTTTAAATGGTAAATCAGTTCTATTGACATATTAACTGTCAACCAGATAATCTGATATGAGAGTCAAATACGTTAACAATTGAAAAATTTCAGCATATGAAATTCAGTTCTTGGCCAATAGTAAAGGGCATATCACATATTTTAAATATTCCTCATTGGATGAATAGATCGAAGAAATTATTTGTTCAGAAAAATAAGTAATCTTTCTACGTGTGTATGGCATATCTTCCTTATCGCTTTATAACTTCTTGTTTATTTACTGAATTAACAATGGAAAATGTTATATCATCTGTAACTGTGAGAGGATTCGACGATTAAGTAGACATGATCGTAAAAATAGCTACTTTTATTCAATCTTCAGCACTTTACGAAATATGCAATTTTGTAACTTAACTCTAGGAGCAATATGAAATCCTAACCCTTAATCGGATGTACAAAAAATTGAAAGTACTTATCTGAATTTAAAGCTCCTTGTATATTCCTTCTTGAAGCCCGAGAACTCTGTCAGCTTTAAGGTTGATTATTTCATCCCTTCCTGGTTGATTCTACGCAAGCTTCTAAATTCAAGACGCGCGAACACTCAGTCGTTGTTCATCTTTATTAATACTTTATTAATATTTACCTTTATTAATACTCACACTTAACGATTAACGCTTAACCATTGACTTACATACCCAACGACAGGCACTTAAATAGTTGTTACATTTGCATAAAATCAAGTCATTTCTACAGAAAGTGGTTTGTAAATTAAAACCACAGTTAAAGAATATTTTTCCTTAAGAGGATTAATAGAAGAACCCGAATGGAATACCTTTTACAACTGCATTTGAATAAAGTTATAACATTAGTTATATGTATTACTGCCATATTGCTGGTTTTATATCAGTATGAAAATATCTGATAGAAAAAATATATCTTTTAACTGTAACTTCATCATAAAATAGAAAATAATTCGAATTCGAAAGGGATATGGTGACTACTTTCACTGCGAATGCTAGGCAGAAGGGAAAACATTGATTTGAGGTCTACAGAGGAGACACCAGGCAAAAATTTAGTTTCTTTTAACAGAAAGTATGGTCCTGATGGGAAAACTAAAGAGGTTGTAATGATAATTCACTTTCAAAATACTTAAGCCTAACATTTAGGCCCAAACAATATTCTGTTTTCGAAGAGAAGCAAAGAAAATAAATTCTGGGTACCTGTTCCCACGGGATGTATTCTTCCACAAGCTGCTCCTAAGCTCTTATTTCTGTTCATGAGATCCACCAAGAGTTGAACAGCATTCGGTTTGAAGTCGATATCTCCATCCAAGGCCAAGATGAAAGTGTTCTTTAATAGGTTGGCGGAAGAAGTTCCGAATGCTCTACTGCTCTCCAGACGGTAGCCAAGAAGGTAATACATATACATCACCTGTGAAAATAACAAAATTCAAGTTATTATGTTTTGAAACTTAGTAATTGTTGACTAAGTAAGTTGGGATGTTATCTGTAAGAATTATAAGAAAAATATTATTTTATCACAACAATCGCCAACTCTATTAATAATTCACCAAGTTCAGAACCTTGATTTCCAATGTGTGGTATACGCTGAATTGGCAACCATGTGCTTTGTTTTATATAATGTCGCCAATAGATCGCGATAATACATAAGTACCAAAAATAGAATATCTGTCTTCTTCTTTGTGTGCAAGTAATTGGTTCATATATTTATTGGTGAATGTTTTTTTTCTGTAGTGCTGCTCTAAAACAATTCTTAAAAATTTCAATTGTTCAATAAACTTCCCGATTACTTTAATATTAGCATCTCAATATAAAATTTAGAAATTATTCAAAACTATTTGAAGTAGAAGATATATTTGAACACTAAGCGACTCAAGATGACCCAGGTAGCTGAGACATTGGAAATCAAGTTTAAAAATTGCAAATTTCACAAATGACTTGAATTTAAAGGTAACATAAATACAAATCTATACATATAAATAAAAATGAAGTGTCTGTTTGTAATTTGAAATTAACAGCTTTTTACTAAATGCATTTAAAAGTATATAAGGTACTTACATGAAAAAATCAATTTTTAAAATTTTTGCCTGTCTGTCTGTCTATCTGTCTGTTTGTTCCGGCTAATCTCTGAAACGGCTGAACCAATTTTGACGAAACTTTCACTAGCAGATAGCTAATGTTATAAGGAATAGCTTAGGCTACTTTTATTTTAGAAAAAAAAATTAGGGTTCCGAGAAAACAAAATTAAAACCAATGAAATAGTGAGCAATATCCGATTCAAATAGGGATTATTTTTATTCAATAGCAGTGGCGCACACAAGGGAGGGGGTCCTGGGGGCCCGGACCCCCCCAAAGCCCTTAATTTTTTCCGATTGATTATAATTCTAAGTATATAGTACGTAAAATTTAATTAAGTATTTGTTATTAATGATTAATTTTATTAATTAAGGCCAATTATTTATTCAATAATTCGTTTTTTACTGTGTTTTGTTCCCGAAAATCGACAAAATCAAAATCCCCCCCCCCTTGAAAAATTTTTGTGTGCACTACTGTTCAATAGGGATTATTTTTATTTAATAGGGATTATTTTATTTCGCGAGCTTTCTGTCTCAACGATTGCTAGCAGTTATATCAAACTTTTTTCTTTGATTAGGTTGCTGCCATTCGCGACATTTCCCATTCATGTCTTAATCCTAATGATTTTACAGTCCTTGACTGCATTGTCAAAGGTAATGCGTCTCTTTCATCCCCTTCCTTGCGGCTTCGTTTGCGTTCGCGTTTCACCCTGCTTGCTACTTACTTAGACCTATTTTGATCCTAAAGATTTTAGTCCTCACCCCATCGATGGTGTCAAAGGTCATGCGTCCCTTTCACCCCTTGCTCAACAAAAAGCAAAGAAAAAAATAAAACAAAAAAGAAACATAGATTCACAAAGTAGAAGAAAAGTTTTAGCAAACTCTGTGAAGTGAATAAACACTTTTTTTTTTTAAATTCCACTTGTACGAAGTCGCGGTAACAGCTATTTAACATAAAATAAATGCATCAGAAAGTAATATTAAGGTATTGCACATCCAGATAAAAATTATTTACACTATTTTTAGCGTTTATTACACAAAATTTGTAACAATGTGTTACTTTTGCTGAGCAGATAGGTGTTTTCAAAAATCGACCCACAAGAAAGTTACGGGGCCTCATAAATAATAATAACAATAATAAAAAAAATCAGCAATTATATCTAAAGACTTAAAATTTAGCAAACATGGTTTTTTCATTCAGCTGAGTTATGTAAAATGCTTTTTTTTTTTGCTTAATTTATACAATTCACGTAAAATTAACTCATTAAAAACTTCTTTATCCTTCAGTCTGTATTTTTTAATTTTTAAATTCACCCGTGCGAAGAACGGGTATACCAGCTAGTGTAATATAAATTTCAAAGTCATATGAATTTTTTTTCAATTACAGATCATTCGAATGCATTAGAACTTTCTCAAAGCGTATTGAAACTATCTAGTTAATTTTTGGCTCTATACAAATTTGGATTCAGAGTATCGAGGTAATATATTGTTACTTAAATGATACTAAATATTATTTTGAAAACTTAAATGGCTCTTTGATACAAGAAAGGATCATAAACGTTTATATGCTTTTTTGTTGGAAGACTTGATTAATTTAACTTTTACGACGGAATTATTTTTTCTAGTTAGGGCTGAGATTAAAACACATTGTTCTGAAGAAAAAAAAATATTTTTTCTCATAAATGAGGATACGGATTGGTATTATTTACCATTGCAGTCCTAGTACATTACCCGGGAGCTGTTATCACTTCTTAGTAGATATAGGTAGATACCAATTGTCACAATGAATTTTGACGCCCAGTTTTCACCCTAACGTGAGGCATCTGAACTCTGACGGTACGAATTGCACTAGGAATTAAAATTTTGCCGAGAGAACCCAAAAAAAAACAGGCACTCTAGGGATTTTTAACATGCCGCAGGATCATACTACATGGACGTTGTCGATTTTTTGCATTATGAAAATCCATCGACTTGGACCAGGATTGAACCCGCAAAGCAAAGCGTACAAGGAAATCGCCTAACCAGCCACGCCATCCAGCCGGCAGATAAAAACATAATAATTCAAACATGTGTTTATTGGAAATATTCTTATCAGATTAAGGAAGAAATTTGAATGTACTAAAAAAATTGCAAACTTAACATAAAATTTATATTTCTTTCTTTTAATATTTAAAGTTAACATTTATTTTATATTCTTCAACGTTCTAAAGTAAATATTTCTAATTTTTTTCTTGCCTACTTTAAATTTATCATCTGTGATTCATCGTATATCTAAACATTATCTTAAAATCAAAAAAATTTGTTGATAAGATAAGATTTAAAAGCTAATTTAAATAGATATTTTGTTACTAAACGTGAGGATTGCTTTCTATGACAGTAATGCCAGTAAAAATAGATTATTTTTGACGTAGAATAATCGAGAGTTGTAAACAAATAGAAAGTTATCAAATCGCAATTTTGAGGGCAAAAAATAACTGAATATTACAAATTAGAGCAAGTTTACCGCCCTTTAAGGAACTGTATAGTTATTAAACATTTATAAGTTAAAATCGCAGAAGATTTAATGAAAATATTCAATTGATTTATTCATTATTCTTAGAAATCACACGGATAAAGCTTAGATAACAAATGCATACATATTATTTATTTAATTACAGAATCCTTTATCACAGTATACTTTAGAGCTCAACAATACAACTGTAACTGGGGTTCAACACAAATTTTAGAACCATCTGAAGTACATAATTTTTTCGCATATGCATGCAGCTGCAATGGATAGTTGAACAACGGATTAAACAACAAAGTCAAAAGGAGTTTTATAAAACGAAGGGCCTTCAGTAACATCATTGCTTATTATATTTTTCGTCATATAAGGAAAGTGTAATACTACTTCCTACACAGGTATAACTTATATATAGAGGTTATATTAACTAGATGTTCAAAATGCTTAATGTTACATGCCTCCAATCACCGATGGCAAGAACTGTAAGGTCTAGAAGTTAATTGATCAACTATCAATTCATTGCCTTTAAAAACAAAAAAAATTTAATAGAGATAATTTCTATTATATATATATATATATATATATATATATATATATATATATATATATATATATATATATATATATATATATATATATATATATATATATATATATATATTAAGCATATTTACTATATTCTTTGCAGTACACCTTCATAAGAAATTGTAGACGCCTAGTAAATCTACCCAAAGGATCCCACGTCCAATCAATTGTACTCTGAAAGTGGTATCCAGGTCATTGGGGACATCAGCTGCACATTAGAACATGTATAGCTTTTTCACATTAGGCAAGTTTTCCATCACGGCTGAAAACACAGTCGCAAATAGCAGTTTATCACAGATGCATCAGATCACAGGTGTGGATGGGTAGATTAGAGGGTGACGTACCGTCTATTTCCTCTACCCACACTTGTTCTTAGGGGGAGGGACAGAATACCCGAGGGAAGGTATTTTTATGCTCCCCAATATAATTTTAAAATACATAAAATGTGTGCAACACACCGCTTGAATTTGACACCTCTAAATTTTACCACCTGCGTTTGTGTGGAGGAAGGGATTAGCTGTATATTCTCGGGAACGGGCCTGCAAGCCATTGCAAGTCATTTCAATCGTCAAGCTTGTAATTTACTTTTGGTTATAATTTCGAATGTTATAGAAAAAATTTCTGGAAAAAAGAACTTTATAAGGATGTTGTAAGTAAAACATGTGTTTTCTTTTTATATCTGTTTGTTTGTGTGTGTGTGTGCTTTACATTTCTCTCTCACTATATATATTTGTCGTAAATCTGACGAGTGGTAGTTATTTCTTTTATAACATTATTCCGAGAGTAGGTGTGGATGTAGAGGAGGTTGGACTAATGAGGCATCATCTTCTTGTTCCACCTTATTTTACATAATCATGGAAATTGACGAGTAACAGAAAAGGCGGAATTGTCAGAGATCTTGCTATTTATAAAGAGTGTTTTTTTTCAGGTATAGAAGTTTAAGGTGGCATTACTTTCCAAGATGGCGACCGATTTAACAGCTGTCAAGTGATTTATTCTCAGTTTGTGGTTTGGCAATTCATCAAAACGATCATCAAGCAAGGCGTAGATTTGTCGAATGGGCCCAAAACGAGATTGCCGTTTATCCCGATTTTCATAAGCGAATTTTGTTTAGCGATGAAGCGCACTTCTGGTTGAATGGCTACGTCGACAAACAAAACTGCCGCATTTGGAGTGAAGCTAATCCACAAGTGTATGTCGAAACACCGTTACATCCAGAAAAACTGACTGTTTGGTGCGCTTTATGGGCTGGTGGAATCCTTCTTCAAAAACGATGAAGGCCACAACGTTACAGTCAATGGTGATCGGTATAGAGCCATGATTACTAACTTTTTCATTCCTGAATTGAACAATCATGATGTCCAGGAGCTGTGGTTCCAACAAGACGGTGCAACATGTCACACAGCTCGTGCCACAATCGATTTATTGAAAGACACGTTTGGTGACCGCCTAATTTCACGTTTTGGACCTGTGAATTGGCCTCCAAGATCTTGTGATTTAACACCGCTTGACTATTTTCTGTGGGGCTATGTAAAGTCATTGGTCTATGCGGATAAGCCACAAACGCTTGACCATTTGGAAGACAACATTCGCCGTGTTATTGCCGATATACGGCCACAAATGTTGGAAAAAGTCATCGAAAATTGGACGTCCAGATTGGACTACATCCGAACCAGTCGTGGCAGTCATATGCCAGAAATCATATTTAAAATGTAATGCCACAAGATTATCTTTCGAATAAAAAAAATTCATGTCAATCGAATAATACATCATTGTTTTATTGCAATTTAAAGTTCTATACCTCTAAAAGAACACCCTTTACTAAGCAGGAAATCACATGATCTGGGTGGGTGGATGGATGAATGTAATTCCAAAGATTCCCGTTAGGTGGGTCACTAATTTATAATTTACGCGCGTGACCAGTAAAGACCGTTACAAATGAATAACATGTTCAAGATTAAATTACTGGGAATAATTACATATATATTAATATATATATATATATATATATATATATATATATATATATATATGAATAAAGCTATTAAAATAGTAATGATAAAAAATTCTTAGATTAATAATAGTTTAATACTATAAATTTACATATTTCATAGTTATAGTTACCTTCATATTCTAATATTAGTTAAAATTACTTATTATTATTTAATTCATATATACTCTAGTGTCCGTAAAGTTATGGTAATTTGTAACTCTCTTATTAATTTTTGTTTCTATTCTTTTTATACTTTTGTTAAGTGCTACATTTCAGCCATTCACTTGCTCTGAATCTGCATTAGGGTCCAGAATCTGGCAATAACTTATTTATTGCACTCAGATTTAGCGCGGGCTCTGCATTTTCACAAGTGCAATTTTTAGGTAAGTTACCTCTATCTTGTAATGGATTGAGATATTCCTATCCATTACTTTCAATAGGTTTTTGCTCAGTATTATTTACATAAAGGGGGAAGGTTGGCTGACCAAAAAAACATGTTCAACTCCACTTTTATATAAATTATTTTATATATTAGCAGTTCTAAGTCAGCAATGTTTATATTACTGCAGCATCCATTTTATAATTTTAATCTCGGTTGCTCATGTGTCCTTCATTGTGTGATTTTCCTACTGTCTATTTGTTTTTCAAATGTGAATGTTGAATATTTATGTCTTGTTTGTAGAGAATAAGATTATACATATAATATATATATATATATATATATATATATATATATATATATATATATATATATATATATATATATATATATATATATATATAATCACACTTTGGGAAGTGCATTGTTACACGAACAACGTTTGCCTTAGTAGTGATACCACAACTTAAAATATGTCCAATGATTTTATAGTCACTTTAAGTCGGGGTGGTAAACTATTTTGGTTCGAGGGCTCCACATTGTGGAAGCGGAGTGTACCGGAGGGACGCGCCTTTTCAAAATTATTGCATTCATTAGTTAACTTTGCATCTCTAAAAAGTATAAATTGTACCCTAAAAATCAATAAATATAAGTTTAATAAAATATTGGCAGTTTTATTCAATTTACTTATTGCACTAATTTCGTGTCTTTAGCTTCAAGCTTATTTAATTTTAGAATCTGTTGAACGAGACAAATGTACCCTATCACACTTTTCTACAATTTTTTTGAAACTTGAAGGGAGATTGGTTGTTGAAATTTTCTTCACAGCCCGCAAGTTAATGTCAGCCAACTTGCATGTATATTTATTATTGATGTTCAAGCAAGAAAAACTTTGCTCACAAATATATGTTGATCCAAATATAGAAAAAATTTTCTGTCTTAGCGAGCAGTTATTTGCCCACCCTGCCTTACGTATTATAATATGTTAGTAAAGAAAAAAACTCTCACCTGGCTCCATCGCTTTTTGTGTCTGATCAGTTCTTTGTTTTTCAAATGGACAACAAGGACATTATTTCCTCTCAAATGCCACACGAGGCGTCCTCCGTAAGGGGTTGGTACTTTTAAAGGAGGGTCTGGCTTTTTACATTTCTTGTACACCTTACTGAAATATATTCATAAAATATACATTCTGTGATGAATGGGAGAAAAGGAAGGATATTTTGCTATCTTAAAATACATTCTTTTTAATATTTAAAACGTAAATATATATATATATTGTTCTCCAGTCAACATAGCTACATTTTAATATTTACATTGTTAAGAGTAGAAAATTCTAAGAAATATTTGTTTTTATAAAATCGAATGTATTAAAGCTGTTTTTTTGAATTACTCAATCGTTTTTTAAAATTGAGGTAGTTAAAAAAAATTGAGAGAAGGACGAATTGAACAGGAACTGTGTAAATTTATATATATAACACAGACACGCACTTTCCGAATTCAAAAAAATATTTTTATTTTTACGATTTAAAAAAAATTAGTCCTAGTATAAAAAGAAATAATAGAAAAGAATAAATAAAATTGGTAAGAAATAATTTATAAAATTTTAATACCAATATTCAAAAAAAAATTTGTAAGTATTTTTCGCAAACATCTAAAAAAGCTAAATGCAAGAATTGATTAATCCATTATAAATGCAAATGCATTTTAAAAGGCAGGACAAAGTTTTATATTTATTAGAATATATTTTTTAAAATGGAATTACATCTCTTTCCCCCTTGCTCTCACATATATAAACAACATATACGGACTCTTTATGTATGATACATAAATTTCTGAGCATCGTTTTCCTCAAATAATTTAAGCTTATTTAGTTAAAATTATATTGAAACAATATGAAACAAATTTGAGCCTTTTCTTTAATTAGACAATATATTTCTAACAAATAACTAAATGTACACATTATGTTAATTTTAGTTGTGTGCTAGGATAATAATTAATAAAAATTTTACGGTATGAAAACACGACGCAACAAAACTAATTCCGTATAGCTATTTAAATAAGCAAAAATATCAGTCAAAAGTTATTAAAAAAAATGAGAATAAATTATAAAAAATATGAAAGCAAAATCTACCAAACTGCATGCTTATTTTTTTTATACATTTAAAATGTTTTTTTTTGTTAACCACAAATTTTTACAATACAATTTATTAAAAATATTCCAAATTTACAATGAGTAAAGAAACAACCTTGCAGCTGTATCAACCGCTTCAATGAGATCTTTCACGAAGTTGTTTATAGTCATTTTATCGTCATCTTCATCGCTCACAACGAACGCATCGTCGAAGAATATATGAGCTGGGAAATATAAAGATTGGAATATTTTTAAATTACCAATCGTTTTAAACAGCGTATATTTTAAAATACAATGTGATTTATTCCCTTAGGAAATTGTTTGAAAGGAATAAATTTGGAAATTTAAAGACAATGGAGGGCAAAATATAAATTTTATATTTAAAATTTACATTATAATAATACATAACTTAAAATTACAAGATACTAATTAAAAGCATTGGTATTAACTTGCAACAGAACTTATAGTTATGATCAAAGATGCAAATGTACTTAGCTAAAAAAAAGTAAAGAAATAAAAAAAGTAAAATGCTCATTTGGTTTGAAAACCAAAAGGATGAAATAAATACGTTACAATATATTGTTACGAATGTTGTGTAATTAATGCTTAAAGTAGTATAAATAACTTATATCTGGATTTTTTTATACATTAATGTTACTTTTTTTTTTGCTTTTATTTTAAGATAAAAGTTGTCATATTTGCAAGCAAAGCTGCCCCCATATTATAATGGGGTTTCAATTGAAGTTTGGCGAAATATTGGAGATACAGCCGAAAGTTGGCATCATTTTTGGCGATAAAAATTGGCGAGTTGGTGACCACTTCGGCGGGTTATCAACCATTTTCAGTGACTTGGCTATCATATGAATGCTTCTGGAAATTACTGGAGGATTACTGGATTACTTACCTTCCGGGACTTACTACGTAAATTTAACGGCTGTATCTTGTATTTTTAAAAATTGTTTTCCGACAATAAATTTTCATCACTCTTAAAGAAATGTTTTGCTCTTTGAGACTACAGTAGAACGTCGTTTATCCGAATCAATTGAGACATGACACCTTTCGGATTCGCGATTGTTCGGATAACTGAAAACCGAATGCGACCCATGCAGTATATGAAACCGTACACTATATGAATATTGAATATCATCACATGCGGGAAATGTGCTTGAAGAGGAAGCAAAATAGGCGCAATATGTCGCAATTTTACCTTTATTGAGGAAAATAATCCCTTATTTTTCGCTGTACCATTGTGCACCTTTTTTTCTCGGCAGGGTCTCTGATTCTCTTGATCAGCAGTAGTTTAGTAGGACAGCACTCTGATTGTTATTCGTACCACTCCATAGTTGTCTCTAATAGAGAAAATGCGTCAGCATTTGATGGACCCTTGCTACTTTCGTTGTTGTTGTTGTCCTCGTCTTTATCAGTTTCATCGTCTCCAGGATCAGATTCTTCTTGCTCGGAAGCCACAATCTCGTCATCATTTAGCATTTGAAATCCACAGTCTTCTGCATCGCATGCCATCCAGGTTTCTACATCTTCATCGCATTCTTGAAATCCTGGGATCGATTGGAGAAAGTCGGTAATCTCCTCCCTGTGGTCGTCATCGAAATCTTTTTCGCCTTCTAAATCTGGCCACAGCTTATTCCCTGCATTTTTCAGGCTCTGCCTTTCGAGCGAGTCCCATGCTTCGGCTTACATGCAGCAGTCGTCCTTAATATTGAGTTTTTCAGCAAAAGCAGAAACACTTTCTTCGTCGTTTTCTGCCAAAAGTAATTTCCACTAAACTTATTTCCGATAAATTCTCTTGGGCTTTTCAATGACGCTTTGGTGCATTGGTTGCACCAGCGCAGTGACGTTTGGTGGAAGATACACCACATTGATGTCATCATCAATTGCATTGAGAATTTCGACAAGTGGGTGACAGGGAGCATTATAGAGAATCAGTAAAGCTTTCACTGTTTTTCCTTCACGTTCATGAAGTTTCTTGACATTGGGAATGAAGTCTTTAGAGTACCATTCAGAAAAAGGGCAGAATTCACCCACGCACTTTTTTGTGCCTTGTAAAGAGCAGGAAGGCATGAAACATTTTTGAAGCAGTGAGGCTTCTTAGATTTTCCACTCACAAGCAATGACAAAGTGTGTGTTCCACCAGCATTCACACAAACCATGGCTGCAACACGTTTTTCTTGTTGACTTTAAAACCCTGGTGCTTTGGACTGCCGTTTTGAAACCATTGACTTTCTTGGCAGAGCCTTCCAATTTACTGCAATCTCGTCTATGTTGTAAACGTCGTCTCTGGAGCAACCTTCTTCTACCATATGCTGCAAAAATATTTCCTTAAACTTGTGGGCAGAATTCTTATCGCCAAACAATGATTCGCCTTCAATATGTCGTTCCTATATCCCGTGGGGCGATTTAAACTTCTTTAATCAACCAGTACTAGCTTTGAAATCAGCTGAACCGCCTAACTCCTCGTTAAGTTCCAGAGCTTTTTCGTACAACAGAGGGCTTGATATCGGGCCCCCTTTGCTCGTTCTTTGTGAAAACCACAAGTAAAGTGCATGATCAAGAACAACATCGTTTGCTTCCCTCATGGTTTTCCTTTTCTTCGAGCCATCTTCTGGGTCAAGTTTTGACGCAAACTTAAAATGGTTTCTCAGCTTTTTTATGTCAGAAATTGTTGACTTTCCAACATTATAAAACTGTGCTAGAGACGCTCCACTTTCTCCCTTCGCCAGACGGTTCAATATTTCAAGTTTTGTCTCTATGTTCAAGACGTTGCGCTTCCGTTTTGAATTCGAAGTCTTAGCCGTTCACAACTCAACAAAAAAGCTCGTATACACCCACTCACTTGGAAACAAACTGACCTAATATTCCGCGCAGATGTTTACCAAATCACACAACTGAAATTTCCCAAATATCCTTGACCTTGGGTTTTCCCGTCACTTTTAGCCTCACGAGAAACAATCGTTGAGCATTGCAATGTTCAAAAACGTATTCATATACAGTACATGTAGTTGACAAAAAAAAACTTGTCCGGATACTTGACGCTTCGGATAATAAACGTTCGGATAAATGACGTTCTACTGTATAGCATGAAATCTTCGAACCCCCATTTACTCAACAATATTGTTCCTTTATTATACAATACAGAAAGATGTGTTGAGTACTAACCTTCAATTTCATAATAATCGGGATTTCGAATGACTAATCCATCCTGGATGGTTTTTTGAGAACATTGATGGACGTCCATCCTGAAATAGAACACGAGAGTAATATGCAATTGTAAGAAGAAAAAAAAAGGGCTAGAGAATTTTTAAGAACGGATTCGAAATCTATTTTAAGAGAAAAAATTTTCTGTAGATTGAAAAGAATTGCATATATTTGTGCAAATTATTAAATTAAAGATTGTGATGATTCACATATTAATTTGATGCTTAATTTTTTGTTAGGATTATCGAAACAAACCTAAACTGATTATTATTTTCTCTAATGCAACTATTTTAATCTATTAGAGTGTCACTTGTCGTCCTCCTCACTTCACCGAGGTCATTCACCAATAGTCCAAGTGCAGCCTCAATTTGCGACGTTAACATCACTTCTATAATAAACAATCACTCACTGAAAAAGGCTACTTTTATTGCAAGAATTACTTCTTTGAAACCAACATGCTTAGAATATTCTTCAAAATGTCCAAAAGGATTTCGTTGAAAGATAAAAGTTCCAAAGTAATTGTGTGTGAACGACATTTCTTCAGGAAATACAAATAAAAGGTTAAATATTTAATAGTAGCATTTCATTGAATTATATTCATTTTTCACAATGTATACTAGATTAAAAACTTATGTTGAGGTTTTTAACAAATATTAGACATTGTAAATTCTCCATGGAAATTCACATTCTAGAGCTGTTACGTTCATTTCTTTCTTTTTTATTTTTTTGTGTGAAAGATTAACAGTAAATATTTATCTTTTGTAATCACCACAGATCTTATTTGTAATCCATAATTTAATTATCTTCATATCAGTTTTATGTTTGAACAGCATCTAAATTCTACTTAAAATTTTTTGGTACTTACGTATTATCGCAGCGACCACCAACTCTATTAATAACTCGCCAAGTAGGAAAGCCCGCTTTCCTATGTGTTGTACGCACTGAATTGGCATCCACGTGCTTCGTTTCCTACATATAAAGTCGCCAATAGGTTGTGATAATACGTATAAATACCAATTTGTAAATTTTTTTTTTATTATTTATTTGCGAAATGTTGCATTGGGATGGATTTGGAATAAAGTAACCAGTTTCAAGTTTAATTTTTTTTTTTTGGTCTTTTACTATTACGGTCTTTTAGCCATGGAATAACTCTTATTACAACTGTATGTCATATATTGAAGAATATTGTAGAAGCAATTGAAATTGTTAAGGAATCCGATTACGTTCGGAACGGTGATTTTGCAAAAGCGTATAAATGGATAATATTTATGATATTTAGTGTCACTTAGATTAGAAAACTTATATAAAATTGTTTTAAGAATATTATTACAATAAGAAAATTATTTAAGTACAACATTTTGACAAAACATGAACATAGAATGACCCATTTTTAAAACATTCTCCTTTTGTGAAAAATGGTTCGATTATAATAATATTTTTCCTGTATAAAGCTCAAACCTCTCTAGGCTAGAATTTTTGAAATATATAACTTAGAAGTGGGTTTATTCATATTTTATAACAACAGAGGGGAGCAATTTTTTTAAAAAAAATGCCGATAATTATTTCAAATGGTTGTAACTCTGAAAATAATGTGAATTTTTCAAAAATCATAGTTGAGCCTCTGTACAGAGGTCTGATACAGGCAAAATATTATTATAATAGAAGCATTTGTTCACAAAAGGAGAACATTTTGAAAAAAGTTTATTCTAAGTTAATTTTTAGCCAAAATATTGTATTTAAATTATTTGTTTTGCCATAATATTCTTAAAACAATTTTATACATGTATTCTAATCTAACTGACACTAAATATCATGAAAATTATACATTTATGCGTTTTTTAAAATCATGGTTCCACACGTAGTCGTATACCTTAAACGTAAAAAAGGGGGTATTCTCTCTCTCTCTCACCTCATGATGGACTTGAGGAGCTGTTCCATTTCATCTGGAGTTTCATGCCACATGGTGGCGCAGGCAAATATTCTGGGTACATCTTCTGCTTGTATTTCCGTTTCATCATTTTCAAGGCGCGTGTGGGTTTCGGAATCTATCTGTGGAAAATAATGTAGAAATATTTGCACGTTAAGAAAATTTCTGAACTGTTATTCAAAATACTTTTTGAGTTACATGGTTTAAAGCAAATAAAGATCACAGAATTATATGAGGTGCTTTTCATAATATATCATACCATATTTTTTCCGACCATGTTAATAATTGTTAGTTAAGCAGAAATGTGAAAAAAAATCGCAATCAAATTATTTTATAATTTTATTAGCACCAAACTGAGTAAACTAAGTAAATATAAGTGATAGAATAACAATTATTATAAGATAAAATGAAGCAATTCGGAAACTTTGAAGCAATAACATTCTATACTACTATAAGTTCTATTTTGCATAAAGATCAGACTATGTTAATTTATCTCTTTGAATATATATACTAGCTAAAGTATCTAATTCTTTTGTATGAATAAATTCTTTAAATAAAGCTCAATAATCCAGCTAGCAAGCAATGTAAACCATTTCATATAACGATCTAATAAAATCTCCATGAATAGCTAAGATAGCAAGCAAAGAGAGATCGTGACGTCATATGACGTAATATGCAACAGAGTTACTCAAATCAGAGGAGGACAGCTGGGAAAAAGCTGAAAATTTTCTCATTAGTTGAGGTTAAAAATTTGTGTAAAATTCGCATAACTATATTTTTAACTCTTCTCTTTTTTTAGAGGGTCCAGATGTTTATTCCGTATACCGTACAAATACTACGAAGTTTTGATTTCTACATGAAACGATTAAAATTTGAAAAATAGGAAATTGACGTTTGTCAACACTCATTTTGAAAAATAAACTAATAAGTTTACATGCTCAAAACAAAATTATTTCTCGTAAAAACACTTAGATCTCTGTTAATGCAAAAATTGTAATTATTCACTGTTTCATTCGATATTTAGGCCGCAAAGTACACGAAAAATTGCTTCAACATTGAATCAAAAATAAATGAATCTAAAACAGATTTTGAAAAAAATCGCTTTTACTTTTAGATCAGTATTACTTGTTAGTTTCAGACTAAAATTCGTGCATTTGGAACTTTTAATTTTTGCACTTCATTGCGCTTATACTCACGAACTCTTATTAATATAGATTTCAATAGGGAATATATATATAAGCATGAAATATATTTAAAACCATTAACATATAAACAATATATTCGGTCGAGGAAAAAGAAATCCATTATTTTTTCGGAAGATGGCTGTAGTGTCGATATCTCGAGAAGTATTGATCAAACAATTTCAAATTTATACTCGTTGTCAAGATGACATTTCACACTAAAAAAACTATTTTTCTCTTTTTTTATTGGTCCTTTCAGCTGTGAGTTACAGGGCGTTAAAAATGGAAGTCAACAAAGAGAAAATTCGGTTCTTTTTACAGTTTTTCTTTTATAAAGATGAAAATGCAAGCCAGGTGGCTGAAATTGTGAATGGTGTTTATGGTGCTGATACTGTAACAGCTAATTACGTGCAATTTTGGTTTCGTCGATTCCGTTCAGATATTTTTGATGTTAAAGATGCACCTCACACAGGCAGGCCCGTCGTCGAAAATGTCGATAAAATCACAGAAATATTCGAAGTTCACCGGCATGTTAGTAGTCGTAGCATCGCCAGAAGTTAAAGATCGACCATAACACAGTTTTAAGCCATTTGCGCAAAGTTGGATTCAAAAAGAAGCTCTCTCCATGATTGGGTGCCACTCCAATTAACACCAAGAAACCTGATAGATCAAATTTCCATCTGCGAAGCCTTGGCCAAACGGAATGAAATCGACCCATTTCTTAAAGCGGATGGTGACTGGGGATGAGAAATAGGTCACATACTACAATATAGTGCAAAAACGATCGTGGTCAAAGTACGGTGAAGCAGCTCTAACAGGAGGAAGGTTCTACTGTGTATTTGGTGGGACTGTGGAAAGGAATAATTTATTAGAAGTTGTTTCCGCATGGTTAAACACTAAATTCAGATCTCTACTGTCAACAACTGGACCGTTTGAAGCTAGCGTTTGACCGGAAACGGCCAGAATTGGCCAACAGAAGAGAAGTTGTGTTCCATCAAGACAACGCCAGACCACACACTTCTGTAGGGATTCGCCAGAACCTCTGGGAGCTTGGCTGTTAAGTTTTAATGCATCCACCATATAGTCCGAACCTGGCACCAAGCGATTACCACCTTTTTCTCACATTGCAAAACTTTCTGTGTGATAAGAAATTGGTACCAAGAGAAGACTGTTAAAATCAATTACTAGATGTTTTCGCCAATAAGGGTCAAGACTTCTACGAGAGAGGCATTATGAAGCTACCTTTAAAATGACAACAAATTACACAACAAAACGGTGCATATTTGACCCAAATTGGACAATCGGAAGCATGTTAAATAAAATCTTGATTTCCATGCAAAAATAATGGACTTCTTTCCCCCCCCACCTAGGGGCGTTATATTTGAAGTTATTCTAATGCATATTTAAGGAAAAATATCACACAATACCTTTTCATTTCGTCTCCTATTTAAAGCTAAAGACTGATCGATGAGAATTGTGCAATACAACGGATTTACGAATAACCTGAAATTTTAAATCCAATATCAATAAAATGCTATTTATAAAATGACACAATATACATAACAAAATTCAATAACAAAACAAATAAAGGACGATATTTAATTGAAAGTTTTGTACTCAAAATAGCGTTATGAATTTCTAATATTTTATATACATAAATTTCGCAATCTCTGCTTCTATTCTTACATTTCAATAGTTCTACTAAGAATTACTATTTTTCCGATGCACAGTTATTTATTCTCAGTTTTGCATATTTTAATTTCCCCTTTAATCATATATATAAAATTTTAAGTATGTGTTTCACAGAGTTAAGTAATCAATATATAATGCTTGAGAGATGTATTATATATGTATTTATAACACATTTTTTTTTCTTATCAACTTTCGACTTATGAATACGATTTTCAGTCTGAAGGTATCCGACTACGTTCGGAAACATGATTTTAAAAAAGCGCATAAATGAATAATTTTCATGATATTTAGTGTCACTTAGATTAGAATACATGTATAGAATTGTTTTAAGGACATTTTGACAGAAAAAATTTATATTTAAATACAATATTTCGGCAAAAAACTCACTTAGAATAATCTTTTTCAAAACGTTCTCTTTTTTTATAAAAAATGCTTCTAAAATAATATTTTGCTTATATAAAGTAAAGACTTCTCCAGAGAGTCTGAATTAGGATTTTTGAAAAATTCGCATTATTTTCAGAGTTACCACCAATTGAAATAATTATGGGCGTTTTTTTCTTAAAACTGCTCTCCTCTGTTTTCGTAAAATATGGATAAACCCACTTCTAAGTTATATACTTCAAAAATTCTAGTTGAGCCCCCGTAGCTATATACAGGCAAAATATTATTATAGGCAAAATATTATTATATTGTCTGAGCTATATACAGGCAAAATATTATTATAATAGAAGCATTTTTCACAAAAGGAAAATATTTTGAAAATGGGTCAATCTATGTTCATTTTTTGTCAAAATGTTGTACTTAATAATTTTTCATTGTAATAATATTCGTAAAACAATTCTATATACATTTTCTAATCTAAATGACACTAAATATCATAAATATTATCCATCCATACGCTTTTGCAAATCACGGTTCCGAACGCGTAGTCGAATACCTTAAAGGTAAGCAAATAAAAATAATCAGTAAAAATGATTACATTAGTTATTATCTTTATTATCAGCAATTTCTATATTGTAACTGCTAACAATCTTTTTTAACTCGGATCTGATCAAGTGCACACGAGAGCGCATATTTCTCATTTTTCATATTATAAACGATACTTTACATGGCACAGAAAGATTTTTTTAGCGTTATGCGCAATTTTTATAACTCGTTTCAATGAAAATTGCTTAAAAATTTTAAATCTGATTTATTGTTTTCTTTTATCTGTTGCTTACAATTTTGTGAATGACACATACACACACGCCTCTATACATAGATATAGAGGCGTGACTATTTTTTATATTATTTTTTTATGTAGACTATTTTTTATACTTTTATTTTACTGTCAGTTTCAACGAGACACTGAATGATGTAACTTTATTCTTATTTTCGGTAAATTGAGTCTATGAAGAATGGAATATAATGTTTCAAAATACGGTAATTTTTTTCCTGCTTATTTGCAAATCTTTCAGATCTCGATGTGGAATTTTGTAAACGTCTTCGTCTTTGTAGTGACGGAAGTAACCCAGTGGTTATGGTTCCGAACTCATGACCAGGGCTACCGAGTCTTGATGCCATAGAAAACTCGTCGTGCTGAGGGGACTGATGCGCTTTAAATCTGTTGGGATTCAAAGTCCTCACGCTGGCGTGGTGTAGAAGTTAGAAGAGTGGGCAGACGTCTCAGATGTCGTCCTTGTCACTTGATCGTAGTTTAAAATCACGAGAGTCGACGCCAATAGCCCTTTTTCAATTGCCTCTACAATCCGGGATCAAATTCCTTACATTAGGATCGATTGCTACTTTTATGTAGTCACAAATGGTTCTCCTGCGGTGGAATGGGTCATGGGGCTCTGAATTAGTTATCCTAATTATATTTCTCTCACAATATATTGCAGCTTTCTGGTAATGTGAGTATTCGTTGGAAATTTTTTAAAAAAATTATTGTTTTTATATAGCAAAAAAAAGATATCTCTAATAAAATTCAATAATTTCTCTTTTTTTCCTATGGTGCATTTGTATTGGATAGCTTTACTGATTTTGATGTATTTGTAAGAGAATGCAGGAATAATGTATATTCTTACTTGCTTCTCTTATATCACTTATGTTTTCTTTTATTATTATTATTATTATTTTGCTCTGTACATTTGTATTATGTAAACGTATACGTATGCATATATCGTGCACTTACCTTTAAATCTGTATTTGGTTATTTTACTGTCTTCTGCTGTTTAAAATGTAAACTTTGATTTTTTTTCAATAAAGACAGGACGGGGGGTCCCGAGGGATCGGCTTGTAGCTGTAAGCCCTCTTCGGGTGTGGCATTCCTTTGGCATTCTTCCAATAGCTCTCGTGTTGCACTAATTGTGGTGTTAATAAACCCTCATTCATTCGCCTTTTGTAAATTTATTTAATCTCGATTATCTTTAAAAATAAGAATTTCTATGAAGTTCTTCCTGTAATAGATAGTTTTTCCTTTCTACATTGATACTGTAAAACTCATTTTTCTATACCTTACCAATGCCGAAAAATAGTTTTCGATGTTTTTTCCTTTTAGCGCAGTGCCAATAAAAAATATACGGAATAGTGTGAAATAGAGTTCCAAATCTTGTGGCTTGTGATTTTATTCTTTTTTTAACATGCCTTTATAAGCTTCAATCGTATGTAACGGAATCTTTTAACTCGATTTTTACCCACTTCAAAAGGTCAGATTAATTCGAAATTTTGCACACTTGACAATACAATAATTTCATAATTTTGTTCCATTGTCCTCATCAGGACCATCAGGAATAACAATTTCCAGATTTGGCGACTATTTCAGGAAATAATTTCCAGATTTGGTGACTAATTTCATATACCATTTCCAGATTTGGTGACTAATTTTATGTACCATTTCCAGATTTGGTAACTAATTCTAGATCTCATAGACAAGATTTGGGGACTAGAAGATTAAGTTACAACCCTAAAAGCGAAAGCTTGGGTCAGCAATTTCTTATCATAATATAAACAATTGCCTGGTTTTTCTGAAAATGGAAATAAAAAAAAAAGACTCGTGCATGCGGAAAAAAAAAGCCAGGTCGTATCGATGCACTGATAGAATTGAAATGTGTATTCGGGATTTTAAAAATTGAAACATTTAAGACGAATCCATCAATGAATAAATGGTAGTTTAAAAAACTAAAAATACATGCTTTTATTGCAGATCGAAATAAAAAAAAATGGAAAATAAATTTTAGTTTTAAAAAACTAAAAAAAAAACACGCTTTTATGGTTAATCGAACTAAAAAGTAAAAAAATAATTCTTAATACAAGAATAAAATGATTAACGAGAAAATTGATGTCGTTGGGGTGCTTTGTACTACATTTTTACACTAACTCAGCATTTTGGAATAGAATTAGTAAGAAATTATAACAATTGCTATAGAGCACCCACGCTTTTACCCCTAATGTCATTAATTTTCTCGTTAATCATTTTATTCTCGTATTAAGAATTATTTTTTTACTTTTTAGTTCAATTAAAACCATAAAAGCGTGTTTTTTTTAGTTTTTTAAAACTATAATTTATTTATACTTCGTATCTATTGCTCAATTTGGTAGCTAAACGAAGAAAAGGCTGCAATCAAATTATTTCCAAGATAAAAGAATCCTTCATAAAAATGAAGCCTCTATATGGCATTGTTTTAGAACGTTCACACTTGGGGAGAGGAAGGAACTCTAATGATAAAGATACTGTTTAAAGTCTCACGCATTTCTTTTGTTATTCCCTGTAGAATAATTTACTTGTGACGCCAGGAATTGACTTCAGTTGCGTTTTACAAACTATGGACACAAATCAATCGCAGTACTACTGTAGAATTGGAATAACTGCCTGAAGGAGTCAAAGATAATTCATTGATGTCTCGTAAAATGATTGAAATCGGCAGCTGTGCAAAATGTATGAAATTTTTCAGCGTTTATTTAGAGTGAATTTTATCTTTTTTAGTATTTTTTATTTATAAGTAGACGCGTTAAAAATTATCTCTCTCTATTGTGATGCTGAAAAAATTTATCAATGCGTAAGGTATATTTTCTAAAATTGGGTTGTAAAAAGTTGAATTTAACTGAAGAGGAGCACTAAGAACGATTGGTGGCGGGGGGGGGCATACCTTTCAGGGCTTCCTCGGAAAATCCACTTACGTCATAGATCGTGATGTTATACATATTTCCAGTTGTTTCCAGAAGCATCTATATGGTCAACAAATCACCAAACATAATCGCCTAAAATGATGCCAACTTGGCTGTTTCACCAGTATTTCCGTAAGTTTCCACTGAAACGCCATTATAATGTAAGGGACGGCGTTTCTTGAGAATATTAAAATTTTTATCATAAAATAAATACAACAAAAAGTAATATTAACGTATTAAACATCTAGACATAAATTATTTACACAATTATAAGATGTACAATGAGGGTTGGTCCACCGATAGGTGGAGAGGGGGTTTCCCCCCCTACTCTTACTAATAAATGTTTTTGAGACCATTATTTTTTCAAATTTTGCCTTTTGAATTCATATTTTTATCTTGGCGAACAAAGGCGCTGCAATAATGGATTTGGCGATGATCGAAGCCATGCTAACAGGTAAGTACCTAGTATTCTTTATATCCTAATAAATCTTTTAAATTTGAATATATGAAGAGAGATATTCAAATTTAAAAGATTTATTAGCAGAAGAGAAATCGATGAATTTCTGTTCTGCTAATTATCAAATCCTGTGGCAATTGGTATCCAAATTTATTGAGCCCTAATAAAGAGTAATACCAGATTCTGGGGGATGTACTAGGTCTGCAATGGTAATTACCAATTTGCAGCCCCATTTGAAAGGAGATTGTCAAATCGTAATATATATTTTTATGTAGCAATAAATCTTTAAGATTTTCACACAGTTTAATAATTTTATGTGATTCATCAATAAAGAGCAATATATTTTCAGTTTCAGGAATCATTTCTGTTCAGGAGTTCATTAGTTTATTCTCATTCAACTCCGAAATAAAAGGTTTATATAGAAAAATATCACCTTACTTGTTTGTCGCTGCCATTCTCTCACTCTGTGGATTCCACAAATAAATTGTAATCCACACTTGCGAGGTCAACCACAGAATCCAAAAGAATCCGGTTCCTTCCGCGAAGAAATCTGACTGATGTTCTGAACATTTCCAGAAATGGTACTTTGTTAGTATCTTTTTAAAGACACACTCGTTTTTGCAAAACACATCCAGCAAGATCATAGTTGATGGTACACTGAGAAGAACAGGAAGAGCATAGCTGAATCCTTGTATACATATCTTGCAAACGAACTTACCGCAAGAAAAGCACAAGAACGAAGCCAACATGTGGATTCCAGCTACTATAAGTGGTAAGAAAACTTGAGTTCGTTCATTCAGCAAGGGTAAAGAGCTGGGAGGTTGCAGTGTCGTCGGAATGTTGTGCCCATCTATTTCAGGCCATGCCACTGATAAATTATGTCTTGTGAAACTCTCCGGTAAACCTTTGAGAAATATCTTAAGGTCCTCTCCAGTGGAAAATAAATAGATGAGAAATGAAAGGAAAATTAAAATAATTTTCCACACTGAAATAAATACGTAAATGAAATGTCTGCTGTTATCAATATCTTCTTTCACACTGTTGAGACATTTCGGAAAATTGGAGCCTACAAAGTTCTCCCACCACGTGAAAGACACTAGTATGACACTCACAACGGAGAATATTTCTACGGATGTTTTGGATTTTGAATTTGCAGCTATCCAAATGAAAATACTAGCTTGTGCTAGCACAGCGAACAAATTTAGAGCATTGTTCACCCAGGCTTTGGCACTGTTTTGTGAATTCCAACTGGAAAACACGTTCAGGAATGATGGAAGGATACACACAGCATTCGTCAAAGATAACGCTACCATAACGTCTATTCGGGGGAATACTACGAAAACCAAAATGACAAGTCCAATGACTTGTAAAGATTCAACGATGAACACCTACAAAAGAAATCATTTGATGCGTAAAACTTTTATGCAGCCTCTACTTATGATATAAATACATAAATCAGTTATATATAAAACGAGTGTATGACATAAATAAAGTTCATTCATAACCTTTATTTGTGAGTAGCTGTTAAAACGCCCATTTCTCTGGGTATTTAAAGATGTTTATTGTTACTATAAACTATATTCTGTTTTTAATTATTGATCAAGCATTCAAATATATTAGAAAACATTCTTATAATCTCCGTCTCTTGACTAAAAACATAGAATGAATTTATCAAAATGGCAGTATAATTATCGTTTATGCATGCTAAATCAAATATGTAGGTCCAATAATTCAAAAATAGAATTTTTTAAAATCTATACGGCCCCCGTTACCCCTTTAGGACTCGATTTCTGAAAAACCCTATTTTAGTGAATAACTACTTAACAAAACAGACGTATTTATCAAATTTCAAGTCTGGAGGGGGTCTAATAATTTAAAAAAGGTTTCAACTCTCTAACTCCCCTTAAATCTCTCGTAACCTCCTTCTCAAAGGATTCTATATCCGCAAAATCCCTTATTAGTGGGTCTCTATACAACAATAGGAACATGCTTATCAAACTTTATGTCTGTAGATCTAATAATCACAGACATCTCGAGATGAATGAGTCACTTTTTTCTCTTTTAAATATAGATACACACAAAAAATGTAACTTACGATTTTCATGCGTAAATAAAGAGTGTTTTTTTTTCCAGGTATAGAAGTTTAAGTTGGCATTACTTTCCAAGATGGTGACCGATTTAACAGCTGTTAAGTGATTTATTCTCAGTTTGGTTTGGCAATTCATCAAAACGATCATCAAGCAAGACGTAGATTCGTCGAATGGGCCCAAAACGAGATTGCTGTTGTTCCCGATTTTCATAAGCGAATTTTATTTAGCGATGAAGCGCACTTCTGGTTGAATAGCTACGTCAACTAACAAGACTGCCGCATTTGGAGTGAAGCTAATCCACAAGTGTACGTCGAAACACCGTTATATCCAGAAAAACTGACTGTTTGGTGCGCTTTATGGGCTGGTGGAATCCTTCTTCAAAAACGATGAAGGCCACAACGTTACAGTCAATGGTGATCGGTATAGAGCCATGATTACTAACTTTTTCATTCCTGAATTGAACAATCATGATGTCCAGGAGCTGTGGTTCCAACAAGACGGCGCAACATGTCACACAGCTCGTGCCACAATCGATTTATTGAAAGACACGTTTGGTGACCACCTAATTTCACGTTTTGGACCTGTGAATTGGCCTCCAAGATCTTGTGATTTAACACCGCTAGGCTATTTTCTGTGGGGCTATGTAAAGTCCTTGGTCTATGCGGATAAGCCACAAACGCTTGACCATTTGGAAGACAACATTCGCCGTGTTATTGCCGATATACGGCCACAAATGTTGGAAAAAGTTATCGAAAATTAGACGTCCAGATTGGACTACATCCGAGCCAGCCGTGGCAGTCATATGCCAGAAATCATATTTAAAATGTAATGCCACAAGATTATCTTTCGAATAAAAAAATTCATGTCAATCGAATAATACATCGTTGTTTTATTGCAATTTAAAGTTCTATACCTCTAAAAAAAACACCCTTTATGTTAGTAAAAATATATTGGAATGAATTATTTCTAATAAAGGCTTCATCTTGTGGAAAGAATATTATCATAGGCACGTTCTATTAGGAATAAAATATTGAAATGTTTTTTTTCTAATAAAAAATTAAGGTAAAAGAAGTCGTATTAAGGAATTACATGTTATACTTTTATACGATTTTGTTTCTCAGCTACATAAAAAGAAATATAAATAAAATATGAAAATGTAATTGTAAAAGCGGAAACTGTTTCGAAGCATCCATAAAATAAGTTTTAAATTAAAACTTCTTGCATAATATGAGCATAATTATATGGTAAGAATACGATGCATTATATAGTATCTTCATTTTTAGAAAATTCCTTTTAATGTTATTCTTGCAGCTTTGAAAGGGAGAAATGAAATAGATATTTAAAAGTATAGAACTAATTTTAGTTACTTCTTTAGTTTTACTTACAATCATGAAGGATGAGATTTTTGGTTTTTGATATTGCTTAAATATGCAAAGTCTCGCACTTCGAAATAAAGAAAGCAACTCCGGTACAAAAAATATGAACAGAAGACACCAAATCCAAGAATGTCTTTCTTCTGTAGACAGCTGCACAGCATATTTTTCGTCTCTATCGAAACCTGTAGAAAAAAGCATTCTTTTTATAAAAACCAAGTTCAAATAATGATTTTGTGATGAAATTTTTTACGAGCAAATTCAATTTATGTAAAGGAATATTCATAAAAATGAATTGATAGTTTCTTGATGGATATTGGGTGCATTGGATCTTATGACTGAAATAGCTTTGCACATGAGTTATTCATTTTGTTCCCATAGTTTTTTTTATTGGAAAACCAATCGATTTTTTAAAAGGTTATTAAGTGACTAAATTGTAACGTCATATGTTAATGAACTATTAATGAATGAATTGAAAAATTGCAAATTTTGGCAGAGGGCTCTTTTGCAAAAATTTAATATCTAAAGAACATGTATATAATTTTAAAAGCCATCTATTAAATTAGGGTCTTCAACCCGTGGCTCGCGGGTTACGAATGCCCCGCTAAAGGCATTTTAGTAGCCCCTCATTTGAATTTGAGAATTTTCAAAAAATATTGCCGTCTCCTTTTTTTTTTGTCGTAAGAAAACTCCATTTTTTAGTTATTCTTGATATTTAAAATATTTTAAGAATGAGTTTGATATCCATTTTAGATAACATTTTCTTAAAAGGATGCATTTTTCAAAAATTTCCCTGTATTTTAAATAATTTTAAATATAAAAATCTGACTACACACACACGCACACATATATATGCATAAAGTCTCAAAAGGTTTTGGAAAAAAGGTGGGCTTTTATCTTTAATAAATTTGCGAAGTATTTGAATTCGACTTCCATTGAACAATTTTGAAACCTATATGCACTGCTGTCCACCGTAAATGCAACACCAAGAAAGACAAGAGATAGCACAACAAAATTTATTTTGTAGATAACATGTTGACCAAGTATCAAATGATTCAATTTATAGACTTCTGTGAAGTGTGGTTCAAGCCAGAATCAGTAGCCAGAGTAGCAGTGATTGTTGGAGATCACCGTTGCCACACGCCTCGGCATTGATTCAAAGAGACTTTGGATGTGTTCTTGGGGTCCAGCAGACCAAGCAGCTTTCACACATTGACAAAGTTGATCTGGTGTGGCAGATGGGGGTGTAATCTGGGTCAAACGTTGAGCAAACATGGACCACATGTTTTCTATCAGCGATAGATGCGGAGAGCGAGCCGGCCAAGAAAGCAATTTAATCTGGTGATTGACGACGAAGAACCTTTGGACAATGCGTGCCACATGTGGTCGCGCATTATCCTGTTGAAATATGGCTGTGGCCAAGCCCTGAATGTAAGGAAAAACAACTGGCTCCAACACCTCGGAGATGTAGAGCTGACTGTTTAAAGTATCGGCAATGCGTACTAAAGGAGTGCGAGAGTGATATCTAATACCACCCCATACCATAATACCCGGTGCAGAACCAGTATGGTGGTGCGTAACGCAGCTGTTCAGCATCCTCTCTCCACGGTGTCGCCAGACTCGAATCCGACCATCGTGGTGTTGCAGACAGATGAGTTATTCGTCAGTAAAGACAACTTCATTCCATTCTGCCACCCACATCTTTCTTTCATCGCACCATTGGCGGTGGAGACGTCTGGGTTCTGCGTGAAGAGTAGACCAAGCAATGGACGTCTTGCGGACAGAACACTTTGCTGTAAATGGCGTCGAATGGTACGCGCAGACACTGAATGATGCGTAAGAAATTCAATGTGCTGTGCTATGGTTCGTGATGTGACTGAGAAATCCGTCACTGACATGCGCACAATTTGCCTGTCCTCGCGTGAAGTGGTGCACTGAGGTGGATGCGATCGACCACGTCGGTCCGTCGTACCCTCCTGCATCCAACACATATCCGCACACATATCCGCATTACAGTTGTTTGATTTCGTCCAACACGACTACCGATTTCCCTGAAAGATAATCCACAATCTCGGTAGGCCAGTATCCTTCCTCTGTCGAACTCGGATACTTGATCAAAAGCTGATCGTTGTTTTCTACGAGACAAAACTGATCGTTTTTTGAAAAAAACCGCAAAAAAAAAACACAATTGCCGAACTTGAAATCGTCAAAAACTCCAAGCCTTAAATAGCGCTTTAAGGTGGCGCCACAGGCATGGGTGATGTGTGTCTGCGCTGAAATGCAAATCATTTACACATCTCAGCTCCACTAATGCATGTGTTAATTTCATGTTATTTGCAGGCTTTCTTCAGGGTGTTGCATTTACGTTGGCCAGCAGTGTATATATACAAATCTGTAAACACCATCTCTTCCCTTAAAATCAGTTGCATATAGTCTTGTAAAACTAACCTCCCTTTTTTTTTATATACATAATTTTCCTGACCACAAATTTTTTTTGACATTCGTGGGTCCCGTGGATTAATTTATTGATATGGCCCGTGGATCATTGTAAATTGATTTATTTGGCCTTCGAGTGTATAAGGTTGAAGACCTCTACATTAAATGAACCATATATATAATGGACGGTAAATTCACAATATAATTTGATCCAGGCTTCATTTGAAGCTTTGTATGACCATAATATATTCTTTCGAAAAGAATTAGAAACCCTCATAAAAAATAGTCCGATTATCCTGTTACTTCCCAGGCAAATATTTTTATAACACGTATACAAAAGATAAAGTTTTCAAAGCTAGTGAATGTTAACTTTGGCCATAGAATGCTATTCTACACCACAAATAGTATTTTATAAAACTGGCAGCAATTGCACAAGCACAGATTATCTTTTCTCGTTTAACCCTTTATCTACCGCATTATGATTTACTGCAGTTTTTTCATGCATTTTTTTTGAGTGACTACATTGAAAATTAAAGGATATACATAAAAAAAAAAATCAACTTTAGGAAATTTAATCCGTTGGAACTAATTAATAAATTAAAGATATTCAACTGTAAAATTAATTATATACACATTGTTCACTTAAAATAAATAGCCAAATAGTTTTTTAAGGTCTTCATTAACATACACAAAAATAAGACACTTATACCTTTTAACCTTAACTACTTTTTCTGAACAAAAATGTGAGTCTTCGCAATCCGCTGAAAACGCTGTCAGCTGAAAGTGTAATTTCTGCTATAAAACTATTCGCCTTCCCCGCTAAAATACCCATCATAGAACTCGTTCTACTATATATCTTAGAAGAGTGGATTTAAAAGAATATTCCTGCTAAGTATCGTCAGAGTATTCGTAAAAATGATTATTCTATGTAACTTTAAAGTGAGTGGTACTTTTAAGTACCGTCGGTAGATAAATGGTTAAGGCATTGCAGTTCCCTAAAGACAAAGCCAATAATGCCGTTACTACATTCACAACAATTTTATGGATGACTTCGAACGAGGCTGAATAGTTGGGATACATGTCATATCGAGCAATAAGCCATCATCCTGTGCAGAGGAGGAGCAGCAATGTTTGCTGTTAAAAGCTTAACGGCGGAATAAAGGTTCTGGAAAACCAAGGAGCACGAATTCGACACAAGACTAGATAATTATAAGACAGGCCTGGACTATCACAACGGCATCTTTGTCTACTGTGGTATATGCTACTGTCTCTTCCATATCACCTTTCACCATCTCAAGGCTGTGACAGAATTGCTCGCATAGTGGCCTTTGAGACGTTTATGTTTAACGTCTCACGTTAAACATATTTGATCATCATACTTACTGGAGGACTGGTATCGATTAATAAATGAATCCCAGTTCCTTTTTGGTTGATTATAATTGAATCCATGTGTGAAGGAGACGGAGTCAGCAGTCTCAATAGTCTTTTCTTTTATGGATACATACAGCCATTACTTCTGATGTGATGGAAAGGAGTACTATATTTACAACAACAGACCATTCTACGTACAAATTTAATAGCTTAACGATATGATGCCATACTGCGGTCTTCATGATATGGCATCTTGAGGCAAGGATATAATACCAGACTCCATACGGTTTTCATATTTCTGAATTGTATCTATGCCATTGACACTTCTCCTTGGTCAACAAGATCATAAAATCCTTCACCGATATAATATGTTTGGGATATGGTGGTACACCATAATCGGGCACTCCCAAATAATGAAATAACGGAGATTTGAAAGAACAATGGATGAATACCTGGCAAACAGGGTCAGGTATCTATATCACTTTGTATACCGACCTATACTATGAAAAACCACCACCGGCTGACTCTTTAATTGACTTCAACATTCAAAATAATTGTGTATTTGCTAGACATTGCTGGAGCTTATGCCTTTGAATTTATAATTTCTTAACTATATAAAAAGCTTTACATTTTAATTTCAATAAAAGCACATTTTTTTTATATTGTGCTACGTTTTTTCTTCGTCTTAAAATAGTGTATATGATATACCATAAAATTTGGCGTAAATATAACACGCACCTATACTTTTAAGTTGCTTTTTTTAAAAAAAAATAGGTATATTCGCCGTATAACACGCACCCCCTTTCTTACGAAGGAACCTGAAAGGTACGTGCGCAATGCTCTTATGTTTTGAAGTCATTTATTTGAGGTATTATTCCAAGCTTTAGTGAGTGAATGAATATTAACGTCGCACTGTTCAGCTACACGAGAGCTTTTGGCGACGGACCTCGTTATTTTGAACCATGGTCAAGTGACGTCTAAGCTTTTGAAAAAAGTAGAATACTTTTAGAACTACAACCCTTTAAGTTCATAAGGAATGTTATTTCTTTGAAATATACAATATTTTGATCTATGTAGAAGTCTAATTTTTTTCCCATGCTTGTCTCTTTTTTTTTTTTTTTTACTTTTAAAGCTCGCATTTTATACCCGGCGCATAACGCGCACTCGTAAATTCCGATCTTATTTTCTATGTTAAAAGGGCGTGTAATACGCCGAACTTTACGGTAACTCAAGATAAATGCAGAAAAATAATACTTCAAGAACATACCTGTTATATTACATGGTCGGAAAGTTCTGCTTTTGTCAATCACGGAAGTCAAAAGGAGAAGTGTTCCTTTGGAGATGACGGCGGAAACGAGAACGATACTGAAGGTTATGAGGTACACAAGGACTTTGAGCAATTTTATAGCCTTAGTGAAGGTGGGTCTGTTGTCTGCTAAGTTATCATGCTCTTCAACAGATTCGTCGTACAAATCCCAAGATCTATCTTCGCTTTCAATTAACACTTCACTAGAAAGAAACGGAGAGTTTATAGAAAAAGCTTTCGATACGATACCATTATTTTTATTTGTATCCAAAAACTCTTTTTCGATACAAATGAGTGAAATACGTTTAACGCATAACTCTTAAGACGAAATATCGGTTAACACGAAATAATTCAACGGTCCCGACAAACTAATACGTATTTTTATGAACTTTTTTCCCTTAACACGAAACAAAAATTGTTTAACACGGGAGGATTTCCCTTGTGGATATTGAAACTGAACCAACACATAGTGAAATGTTTTAGAAAGTTTCTGTATCATTAGACTATACTGCTGTATCATCGGAAGAATTCGTTGCAGTAGATGATGATAAGGCGTGTGTAGAGCCCCAATTATGGCAGACAAAGACATTTTAGGGTTTGTTCAAGGCTTAAAAAATGTCATACAGATGCAGATTCCGATGACGAAAAAGAAATGAATAATGCAGCTCATGTTTCCCCTTCATACGAATGAGGAGCATCATAAAAAGCATAAGCAGTTATTTAGAAGCATATTCCAATGATAAATTGAACAATAAAATGAACGTCATCGAACAATTTGTTGACAATTTTATGCTAAAAAAGACAATGGAAAGAAAAATATCAGATTATGTTCCAAAAACTCAATAAATGTTTTGTTTTTCAAAAAACTTTAGAATCTTATGTTAAATTTCATTAGATTCTTGGGAATGATTTTGTCTCAGTGATTTTTATTTAAGGTATCCGACTACGTTCGGAAACGTGATTTTGCAAAAGCGTGTAAACGGATGATATTTATGATATTTAGTGTCACTTAGCTTAGAAAATGTATATAAAATTGTTTTAAGAATAGTATTAGAATAAAAAATTATTTAAATACAATATTTTGACAAAAAATGAACATAAATGACCCATTTTCAAAATATTCTCCTTTTGTGAAAAATGCTTCTATTATAATAATATTTTGCCTGTATATAGCTCAGACCTCTGAACAGAGGCTCAACTAGAATTTTTGAAATAGATAACTTAGAAGTGGGTTTATATTCATGTTTTATGACAACAGAGGGGAGAAATTTTAAGAAAAAAAAAAACGCCGATACTTATTTCAATGACTTGTAACTCTGAAAATAATGTGAGTTTTTCAAAAATTATAGTTGAGCCTCTGTAGAGAGGTCTGGGCTATTATATACAGGCAAAATATTATAATAGAAGCATTTTTCACTAAAGGAGAACATTTTGAAAAAAGGTTATTCTTAGGGAGTTTTTTGCCGAAATATTATATTTAAATAAATTTTTTTTTATCAAAATGTCCTTAAAACAATTTTATGCATGTATTCTAATCTAAGTGACACTAAATATCATGAAAATTATCTATTTATGCGCTTTTTTAAAATCACGGTTCCGAACCTAGTAGGATACCTTAATAGATGCATATATACATATCTATGTGTGCAAATAAAATGTACTCTAACAAACTTAAATTTGATGAATATATGTTTGCTTTTTTTTTGCAGTATCCTTTAACGCAAAATTTTTTTAGCACGAAAAAATATTTCAGTCCCCCCTCAGTTTCGTGTTAAACGATTTTCTCTGTATTAACTTGTCTTTAATAGTTCCCATAAGAAATTCTAACTGCAATAATTATTTAGCTAAATTATAAAGAAAAAAGTTCGAAAAAAAAAAAAATAAATAAAGCAGAGATGACGAAACCTATCGAAGTAAATCTTTTACTAAGAGTTCCAAAAATATGCGTGGAAGTGGTAGAGAAACGGTCATGGTCAAGATCTCATGGACAGTGTTGTTGCGTGACTAGTTCGATTCCTGGTGCCACTCAAGACCCACCGTGTAGTAGGGTTAAATTTATAAAAGCTTAAAACTTTTACATTGACGTGGAGGTGAAGTCTGGAAAGTGGGGTGCGAGCACAGGTATCGTTCTTGTCCCATGAACGTGGTTCAAATTTGCGATCCGTCGCCAAATAGCCCTGGTGCAGCTTCAGAGTGTGTCGTTATAAAAAGTCAAATCCAAAAATGTGTATTATTGCTTCCAAATCACCCAAATGCTTTTAATAACGATTTTTAAAATTGTTGTTTAAAAATTTTAATAAATATTGGTATCATCGAGTTATTCCCATTAAAATATTGTTACGCTTTCGGGGTTCGAGGGTTTTAAACAAACAGTTGTTCAAAGAGCTAGACAGTTCTTGAGGAGCGCGATTGAAATTTATTGTCCAAAAGCAATCCTTGAAATGCAGGATACACTACTCAAACTCGATTAATAAATCTCAGGTCACACTTTTACGGTGCTCAGACGCAACTATCAGTGTCTAAAATACAAGTATGTATAAAGATTATTCGCAAGCACTCTCGTCCTATTCAACAGCCAAAATAATCTCTAATCACTGGTCGACTCTTCACAGTCAAATCGATACTACTCGGCAACGGTCAAAAGAAGACTAACTGAGTTTCAACGAGTGACTGTGTATTCCTACGCCTCTCACGGAATTTTCTCGAAAAATCAGCTTGTGTCATAGATTTTGATAATAGTGAATTTCTCCCGTGATTTCTGGAAGAATCCATAGGTTCCCAAACTCGGAAAAATGGTTGCCAGAAATGATGTCAATTTGGCTCTGTCGCCAAGATTTCACCAAGTTTCCATTGAATCTCCATTATAATGTAGGGAACGGTGTGTTGCTTGCAAATATTACAATCATAACAGAAAATAAATACAACACAGAGTAATATAAACGTGTTACAAATCCGGATATAAATCATTTACACTATTTTAAACATTTATTACATAAAATTCGTAACAATATGTATTACGATTTTGAGGAATAAATTTTAAAACATGTGTTTTCCGCTGACAGTTATTGCATATGAAAAAAATACTTTCGAAGTACACAGCATTTTCTGCAAGTACAATGAATACTTATGGGAAAGATGTATAGAAATATAAGCTGATTCGTTTGTCCATCAGTGGAGTTTTGTTTCTTAACAATCTCTATTTTTTTATTTTATAGAGCTCATTATTTTTTTCATACTTATTTCCTTCTCTCTCATGACTTTCCTTAAATATTAATTATTCTTATCAAAAAGTTTACTAGAAATCCACTGGTTTTACACGTAGATATTTAAAAGAATAAAAAGCCGTTGATATTTATATATAAGAGAATACTCTTCACGCGGATGAATTTTTAAAATGTAGCAACAATTCAGCTAGTAAGCGTACATTTCTACACCGCAATGCAACCAGGTGCAAGATGACATAGTGACCGCGGTAGCCGAGTGGTATAGGTATCGGATCGTAGCTTGCCTTGTCACGAGTTCGAACCCAGTACCACTAAAGACCCGCCGTGTAGGGCAGCGATGCACGTTAAATCTGTCGAGAGCTGAAACATCCTCCCGTTGGTGTGGTAGTTAGGAGAGAATAGGACCAGCTCAGGTGCCGTCCACGTCACTTGACCATGGTTCAAAATTACGCGGTCCTTCGCCAAAAGCCCTCGTGCAGCTGAACAGTGTGTCTGCGACGTTAATATTCAATCTCTCTCTCTCAAAAACCTAGAATATTTTTCAACTATAAGGCGTACCTATTAATATAATCTTCAAAATAATATTCAGTTAATTTGTCTCCCACAAAAGAATAACTTAGTTGACAAGGAGGGAATATTAAATATATAATTCAGACCCAATGAGGTGGAGCCTGTAGTTCGAAGCTAAAGGTGAAGTGTCAGCGTTAAAATATCAACGCTTGTAAAGAAATAAGATTACATGAAATTCCGACAATCAATGGTTAATCGTGACGTCATGTGGCATCTTGTACGTCAGTGTTAAGCGTAATGAAACAGCTATCTTCTTCATGATTGATTGAATATTAACGTCGCACTGTTCAGCTACACGAGAGCTTTTGGTGACGGACCATGTAATTTTGAACCATGGTCAAGTAACGTGGACGATACCTGAGCTGGTATCCCCTCTCCTAACTACCACACCAACGGGAGGACGTTTCAGCTCTCGACAGATTTAACGTACATCGCTGCCCTACACGGCGGATCTTCAGTGGTGCTGGGCTCGAACTCGTGACAAGGCAAGCCACGATCCGATACCTATACCACTCGGCTACCGCGGCCACAGCAATCTTCTTCAACGCGGAGGGGTAAAAGCAAAAAGTCAAAAACTAGCTTATTGACTGCGCAATTTAAAATCTGTATAAAATAAACTAATTAATATTTTCCTCTGTTCTTTTTTTTAAAAAAAGAAGGCGAAATGTTCATTTCGTATACAATATGAACACTGCATCGTTCAGAAGAACAGATTTCTTGATAGAACGACTTTAAAAAAACTTGAAAACTGAGATGCTTTTCATCATTATTTGCAAAAATTCACAAAAAATCGATTGTTTACTCTAAAACACAGCTAAACCTTTCTTCTGAAAAATTTGATTTTCAGATGGTGAAAAAATCGTAATTCTACGATGTTGAGTTATAAAGCCAGGCATACAGCGGTAGCCTAGTGGTTGCGATCATGAGCTCGTTGCCGAGTTCGAGCCTAGTGCTACTGAAGATCCACCGTGCAGAGGAGCTGATGCAAATTAAATTTGTCGTAGCTCAAACGTCCTTTCTTAGCATGGGGTGAATGTTTGGAGAGGGGGCTGCTAGAGATCAGGTGCCATACTCGTCACTTAATCATGGATCAAAATTACAATGCCCGTCGCCAATAGCCCTCGTGGTGCTTTATAATATGACGTAAATGAATAATCCCTCTAGATATAGACACAGCCTTAGTGTAATTTTGAAATATAACGCTAATAATAAATCGATAACTAGGCAAACAAAGTATAATAATGAAAAATCACTCCAATATTAAATTAAGGTATCCGACTACGTTCGGAACCGTGATTTTAAAAAAGCGTATAAATGAATATTTTCCATGATATTTAGTGTCACTCAGATTAGAATACATGCATAAAATTGTTTTAGGGACATTTTGACAAAAAAAAAATTATTTAAATATAATATTTTGGTAAAAAATTAACTTAGAATAATCTTTTTTCCAAATGTTCTTTTGTGAAAAATGGTTCTATTACAAAAATATTTTGCCTGTATATAGCTCAGACCTCTCTACAGAGGCTTAACTAGAATTTTTGAAAAATTTACACTATTTTCAGAGTTACCACCAATTGAAATAATTATTCACGTTTTTTTTCTTAAAATTGCTCCCCTCTGTTGTCGTAAAATATGAATAAACCCACTTCTAAGTTATATATTTCAAAAATTCTAGTTGAGCCTCTAAACAGAGGTCTGAGCGTTGTACAGGCAAAATATTATTCTAATTGAAGTATTTTTCACAAAAGGAGAACATTTGGAAAAAAGATTATTCTAAGTTAATTTTTTGCCAAAGTATTGTATTTAAATAAAAAATTTTTTGTCAAAATGTCCTTAAAACAATTTTATGCATATAATCTAATTCAAGTGACACTAAACATCATGAAAATTAACCATTTATGCGCGTTTGAAAATCACGGTTCCGAATGTATTCGAATACCTTAAGACTGTCTTCGGTAAAAGTAGGAGAGCTTGAACTATATATATATATATATATATATATATATATATATATATAAACACGAAACAAATTTTCGGACAGAAAAATGCCTAAATTTCCATGGAAATTTGCAACATTATAACTCATACCTCTGTTAACAATGTAGTGTTTTTAAAAATTTCAAAATGTTTCACGAATACTTTCTTTTTCGTTTTAATACGTGAAGGCATAGACCATTTAACATTACGGTATAGGAGAAAAATCGCGAAACACATTTTATACCAGAAAAATGAATCAACTCGGTTAAAAAGGGGATATATGATAATAAATGCTGCTTTCTAAAGGATAGTGAAGCCAGAATATCTTATTAATTTTTCATTTCTTTTATATCGGAAAAAATGTTCCGAATTCGTGTCCTATTCCTTAACATTAACCGAAACTAGCCTTAAACATATTTCTAAAACGAATTTTCGAAAATATTGCATCGTGATATATACTATCGATAAAGTATCAAATCTCACATGCACGCGTTTCAACTTTTTTGTCTTTTTCTTATATGTTGTCTATTAGCATACAAACCTTTTCTTTTATTAATCTAGATATAATACACAACTTATTTTCTGAATGTTTTTAGCAAAAATTAAAAAAATATATTATTTGCTGATTTTTAAAAAAAATATTTTTCTGCGTTTTCTTTAAAAAAAATAATAACAAAATAAAATACTTAAGGTATATTATTAAAAATGTATTAAACCTTAGTTCTGTGTTATTTTTAGGTTTATATTCGTTCTTGCGGCCTAAAAAATTCCAGAACATTTTTATTGCTTTGATAAATATATATATATATATATATATATATATATATATATATATATATATATATATATATATATATATATATATGTTTCTATATATATATATATAATATATATATATATATATATATATATATATATATATATATATATATATATATATATATATATATATATATATATATATATATATATGTTTCTGAATAGAGCCATGCGTGGAAACATAAGGAAACAAATGGAAATATCCAATAGTGTAAGTACATAATCGGGACGAATTTATTTACAAAGCAAAAAATAAAAAAATAATTGCTTTTTTAGAAACAAAACACCACCTTTCTCTATCGGATGCAGCCTCGTTGAGATTTCTTGAGACATTATCTCCAAGTGTACAATCGACTATGGTCTCCTCCGCCGAGGCCATACCTTAGCCCTCGTCGTTATTCTCTTCTTCTTGATGTTATTCCTCTTCGATTAAAGCTAGAAAAGACAAAACAAAATTTTAATTTTATAAAGAAATAAGCACTATAAAATGTATGTGATATAATCATTTTGGGTGAATTAATTATTCAATGTAGCGTGTTTTAAATTAAGATTTGGATCAATACAGAAGGTCACTAACACTTAATAGAAACGATTTTGTATTTTATTTCTCATTTTCATTTTGAGATAAAATTTTAACGATTTCAGAATTATCGTCTGCTAATGTTTTCTTTTGGTTTAAAGGTAAAATAAAAAATTTATTTTGAAAACGGCCCTTAAAATTGGTAGATGACTCGAAGGTACGTAATTGCGTTTTCTAAGGAGAAATATTCGTATCAACAAATTATAAAGTGGAGTAAAAATCTCGGTTATTGCATTAAAAAAAGTATTTGTAATGTGTGTGTCTAGCTGAAAGTAAAAATGAAAACATGACCATGAAACTTCCTCCTAAGACGGTTCGAACGCAGGAAAATATCAAGAAAGCGAAGTCTTTGATCCTTAAAGAAAATCTGCTGACTGAAAGAATCATTTTTATTCATTTCATTTGTTCTATCAATCGCCAAGTTGCGAACGCGGGTGCCAAAAATTATGCCAACTAGGTTCTATCACCAACATTTCGCTATGTTTCCATTGAATCGCCATTATAATGTAAGGAACGACGTTGCCTGCGAATGTTACAATTTTAACATGAAATAAATGCATCACAGAAAGTAATATTAACGTATTACACATCCAGATATAAATTATTTACGCTATTGTAAGCGTTCATTACACAAAATTTGAAACAATATGTTACTTTTGCCGAGCAGAAATCACCTTAGGAAGGTGTTTCCAAAAATCGACTCACAAGAGTGTGTTTCGGGGCATTATAAATAAAAAAATCCTTTTTTATGAACTATTCGATCTACAGATTTAAAATTTAACAAATATGGTTTCTTGTTCAGCTGAGATATGCAAAAAGCATTTTTTCTGTTTACTTTGCAATTCCTATAAAATTAACTCACTAAAATCTTTTTTATCTTACAATCTGTATTGTTTAATTTTTCAATTCACCATTGCGAAGAATGGTTATACCAGCTAGTATATATATATATATATATATATATATATATATTGGCAAATCACAGGGAAAAGTTGGCTAGCCTAAAAACTAAGTTTAACCCCGAAATCTTAGTTCCTAAGGTGGAAGAGTTTGCTATTATACTACTGAGGCTACCTGATTTTTGACTTGTACTGTCTTGTTATACATCTATTTTTTTGTTTTGCATCTTTAGATTTATAGCAATTTAGTACATGATTATATACATAAAGATAAAGTAAAAAGGATGGTTTATTGGTTTGTCAACAGTTTCGGAAGTAATCCTTGAATTCTTCTCAAGATGGATGTTTTTTAAAACTGAGGGAGAATTTGAAAATTTCGAAACTTTTTTTTTATCTCTGTCTTGAACGTTTATTTCCAAACATATATTATTTGTTTCATTTGTAATATTTCTTCATATCTATGCGTTAAATTTGGAATAACATATGGATTTAGTTAAAAATTTCCATTCAGTTCGTTGTGTGCGTTTCAAATGCTTTAATATATTTTTTTTTATATTTATTTTCTATAGCATTAGTTTAGTCTATGCAATATATTTATAGTCTATGCAGTACTCCCATTATTTGTTAACACTAGAACGTCCGGGATTTCGATTACCCTTAAACGTCCAACGTTGTCATTTTGACACCGCGACATAAAATATATCAAATAATTTTTTTTAACTAAATAATTGCAGGGCTACTGATCAGTAGGGTTTAGTTTTAAGACTTTTGAATATTATTTCATGTAATTATCATATATTATGACTCTTTACATCACACAAAAAGCTGACGAGGACATTATGTTTCGTGAGTCTTGTTGGACCACTGCTTTGACGCAAAACATTTCGAGTCGAAGATCTGCCAGTAACATTACTAGTATGCGGTAACCATTCTATGCTATTCCCTAACGACGTATATATCAGGATTTACTGGAATATTATCAATTTCATCTGCACTTTCTTCAAATTCTTCGTAGTCACTTTCAATCAATCTTATGTCTTCATCGGAATATAAATTAGAGCAAGACAGCTCACCATCATCCGATTCATTCTCAGAAAGCTCTCGTAACAAATTAGCAATTTCATCAGGGATTAGACCTTTTCTACGAGTTATCATTTTAGGGTGTCTGCTCTTCACAAGGCTCGAAAATTGAATGAAATTTTTGTTTACTAGCAGTTGCTAATGCTATGCAATGAAACACTTAGACACAACGATTTTAGAAAAGTTACTCATTTCCGATGTGAACCTATAACACTGCATTCAAGGTCTAATAAATGTGCGATATTACTTATGGAAGTTTGTTTTACTAATAGTATCTACTTATAGTAAACCATCTTCTGCTGAACGACAACCATTTATAATGATAACTTGCCTTGATGTCAAAACGACAGCAGTGGCCGTTCTAGGTATATTTAGTTGTAAAATCTCTCCTAATTGACCTAGAACCACAAAACCTTTTCTGTGTAATCACTATGAAAAACGATTAAAAGTCACAAAAATTTTTCAAATTCCGTGCAAAAATGCAGAAAGCAGAACAAACTGAATAGGCTCCGGTGTCAGATTGACACTGATGGATGTTCTAGTGTTAAACGTATTTACTCTTAGTCTATTAGAACATTTAAAAAACTTCTTTAGTTGCATGAAATATATATTTGTCGATTATTCTAAAGTTAAAGTTTTGGCATAGTTCATTCCCCATTAGAGTTTATATATACCCACAGCAGCACATTTCGAAGTTATTATTAAAATTAGTATCAATTTGATACGCGAATAAGATCTATTTGAAATTTTTGCTGTCTCTTTTTTATTAATACAGTTTCGTTCCAATTGTTTAACTAATAATGAACTAAATAAATCTTTGTTTTAATGATTATGAAACTCTATCCTATACATAGAATAGAATATTATATTTCTAATTATTTTACATACTTACACTTTTCGATTGAAAAACTTCAATTCATTTTTATTTTTGAAAATTTAAATAAATAATTGTTTTTGATAAATAACAATCTGTATAAAATCAATTATTTTCAGTTTTTCCAGTGAATGAGATTCAAGAAATAAATTGTTTCTTATAATTTTGCTTCAAGTTTTAAATGAGAATATAAAGCCTAGATAAAAAATGTATGATTTATGTACAATGCAATTCAAAATTATTCGAATTAACATGTGAAAAGTAAAAAAAAAATTGAAATCTTACTGTTTGTTTTTTTTTTAGCAATACAAGTTAAATATTTGGTATAATTTTCCGAGTTCCTCAATCGCTTTATCGATTCTTATATTAGATTTTTCAATTTAATTTTTTTGTTGCTGGAATGTTGTTTGAAAATTTACAAGTTTATTACCATTGTAATATAAATGTAAATATAAATACCAAAAAATTCTGAAAATAAATTTCTTGAAAATATTACTAACTACAGCTCAAAACTACGTGAGAATTCTAATTGTGGAATAAATGAAAACATAGATTTCAGATCAAAGGGGAATAAATAGAACTACGCTGCAGAGCCTATTGGCTGAGATGATTTTAAATGGTAGCACTGGGTCTATTGATTTGAGGAAAATCTTATGATTTAATGATCCAAAACAACTCTGGGCCTTTTACCAGAGGTTGCTACAGTCACATCGTAAACTGGTTCACTACAAAGCTACGCATTAGGAATTTGAGGACGTTTAAGTTAAAAAAATTTAGATTGCCTTTTGATTTTAGAAGGGAGGAGGATGGAGGTCCAACTTAAATTGTGCTGAATTAGACATACGAAAATGTTTGCAAACAATAAATTACCAATAACATCAAAATCTAGATAAAATTTCAAAGCATTTCCATCAAGCTCAATACTTAATCAAGAAAAAGAATATGAAAATTCTTTTCTTCATATCATTATTTTGATATTTTAAAAGAGACACTAAGAACTTATGTAACGGTTCTCTTACGTCATTACTGGGTAAACCAAAATAATATGGATAAGATCTCGGGGTAATTTAAATAGTTTTAATGACATAAAATAACACAGTTACAATGGACAGACATTTAGACACAATACAGGTAGAGGAAGAAAAGGGGAAATTAACTATAGTACATAGTCCAGGATTGGACAGCGAGACGAGTAACGTTTACTCATTCAAATCCCAACTCTCTCTGGCGGTAATACAGAGCTTCGGTCGGTAACGCTTCCGTTACAAGTACCGCCATTTACATTTCGGTCTTAGTATTAAACCGTGTGTTACACTTATATATAAAATTTCACACTGTTTAGTTATGAATTTAGATATTATTAGCCTATTTTGAGTCTTCGATTACAAATATCAATATTTTAAGGCATTGAAAGAGTCCCTTTAACACATTACGGTGTTAATATAAATCGATACTAATGTAATCTAAAAAAAATATAATCATTTTAATTTAAACTCATAGTTAACCTCGTTAAAAACGTTTTGAATTGCTCTGTTTTCTTCTTTTTTTGAAGGGTACTTCGGTGACAAATTTTGAGTTCTAAATGAATAATTTTCCACTAAATTACAGATAAATATCCTAGCTAAAATGTTTAATAAAGGGTGTTCTTTTAGAGGTATAGAACTTTAAATTGCAATAAAACAACGATGTATTATTCGATTGACATGAATTTTTTTTATTCGAAAGATAATCTTGTGGTATTACATTTTAAATATGATTTCTGGCATATGACTGCCACGGCTGGCTCGGATGTAGTTCAACCTGGACGTCCAATTTTCGATGACTTTTTCCAACATTTGTGGCCGTATATCGGCAATAACACGGCGAATGTTGTCTTCCAAATGGTCAAGCGTTTATGGCTTATCCGCACAGACCAATGACTCTACATAGCCCCACAGAAAATAGTCTAGCGGTGTTAACTCACAAGATCTTGGAGACCAATTCACAGGTCCAAAACGTGAAATTAGGCGGTCACCAAACGTGTCTTTCAATAAATCGATTGTGGCACGAGCTGTGTGACATGTTGCGCCGTCTTGTTGGAACCACAGCTCCTGGACATCATGATTGTTCAATTCAGGAATGAAAAAGTTAGTAATCATGGCTCTATACCGATCACCATTGACTGTAACGTTGTGGCCTTCATCGTTTTTGAAGAAGTACGGACCAATGATTCCACCAGCCCATAAAGCGCACCACACAGTCAGTTTTTCTGGATGTAACGGTGTTTCGACATACACTTGTGGATTAGCTTCACTCCAAATGCGGCAGTTTTGTTTGTTGACGTAGCCATTCAACCAGAAGTGCGCTTCATCGCTAAACAAAATTCACTTATGAAAATAGGGAACAACGGCAATCTCGTTTTGGGCTTATTCGACGAATTTGAAAGCGTTGTTCAGGCGTGAGTCTATTCATGATGAATTGCCAAACCAAACTGAGAATAAATCCCTTGACAGCTGTTAAATCGGTCGCCATCTTGGAAAGTAATGCCAACTTAAACTTCTATACGAGGAAAAAAAACACTCTGTAGTTAAATATCATTCACGAAAAAAGGGTCTAGTACTTTTAGTTAAAGTTAGGATAAATCGTCATTCTTAAGTCAAAATTTGCGATGGCATCTTCGTTTTTGAGTTTAAATTTGCACACCCATTTAATTATTAATTACATAGGCAGTCTATATTTTTATTAAAAGTTTACATAGCTAGTCTTCATTTTTATTTAAAATTTGCTTAGCGAGTCCTCATTTTTATTTAAAGTGTACATAGCCAGTCCTCATTTTTATTTAAATTTTATATACATAGCCCCAGTCGTCATTTTTATTTAATACTAGAAAGACTGAAACCTTTATTGCCCCAAAGCAGTCAAAAAGCGAAAAAGTGAAAGAATAACCAATGTGTTTAAAGAAATGTGTTTAAAATTAATTTTTAAATTCTTTTATATTATTTACAGTCGTATAACAAGTTATTATATAGTAAATACTAACAATAAAAAAATTTACTTCACTTGGGAAAAAATATATTCTAAAAAATTCTAAGGAGTAATGTTATTATAATTATGTCATAATCGTTTTTCTAATTGAAATTAAAAAGTTGTCAAAATGACGTCCTTGGGCAATCTAGTGTTAAAGTTTACATCTTCATCATCTTACCCGAAGTTTGCACAGTCACTCTTAATTTTTTTATTTGAAAAATTGCATAGTTAATTTTTATAATTTGCTTATTGTTTAATTCTTAGCCACAATTTTCATCTTTATTTTTTTCTTCAATTTTCAATCATCGTTTTTATCCCATCAATTTTGTTACATAACCAATCTGCCTTTTTTTATAAGAAAGAACACCCAATTTTTATATTAATTAGAAATTTAAATTTCCCCATTAATATTTTAGGAATTTAAATTATTCTTTCTTACAAAAATATATAGTATCTTTAGTAATAGCGCAAAATTAAATTTTTTGAGGGAAAAATTTAAAAAAAAAACACTCTTAAATGAATAATAAACTCACCATTACCCATTCGCTACATTTCTCCAATTGTGAAAGGATATACTTAAAAAATGCGCTCGATGTTAATCCAAATACTTCTGAAAAAGAAGATATTGCCGCTATCAAGATATTATCAGCAACTGAAATGAAACTATGCGAAATTCGATAATTTAATTCATTCTTTATTTATTTGTTATTCGGAAACTGATTACGGACGCTCTCTTTCAGAGATATGTTCCGAGGCAAGGAAGTATTTTCTTTGTGTATATTTGATATATAGATCCGGTTTTTCCCCCTTTATAACATTTTTTTAAAATTTTATTTGAAAGGATTTTTCAGTGAAAAAGGACTGACCTCTCTTAAGTCTTCCTGGGATAGAGATAAATGTTTCGTTCGTGTAATTACTAAGCAATTACATTACGTTTATTACATTGCGTAGTGTAACTGCTTAGTAATGGAAAACAATACTATTATCTTGTTAATACCTAATCTCATTAACGTTGTCACGAGGGTTATATTTGTAAAGGCGGTATTGACTGGTTTCGGTTGGTCTTTTTTTATGGTAAATGATATCGCTAGATGAATTTCTTTTTTTAATGAAGAATAAATATAATGAATAGAATCATTGAATTAAGTGGAAAAAAATTAAACAATCAATTATGCAATATTTTTCACGATGCTATAAATCAGGGGTGGGCAGGCTTTTCAAATGTTCTTAAGGTGTTACGATCTACCTAGTGGTTTGTTCTATGTGGAAGTTTGAGTCACTCACTCGTGGCCCACCCTCACTATGCCTATTACCTCCCAATGATACCTATTCAAACAAATTGTGATGCAAATTAGCAAAGATCCGGTGATCTGGTTCGCCTCTCTGGGTACCTTTCACGATACAATCTTCCTTCTGCCAATCCGTATATTAGGTGCACATCTGATAGCTAGGAATTCGTAAAACTGTTCCATACTTCCCTGCGGACGATGACAGCTCAAATGACTTCAGTAATGCCGGTCTGTTTTCTCCGATTTTCTTGTTATGCAAATCTGAATCCTTGTGTTGTCCTCTACCTCCTCATAAAGTTTGTTCCAATGCTCCTGAAACACCCAGTATAGAAAGAGACATACCGTACGTCCGAGAACAGTCCAAGATTTTTAGTGCTTTCCGGAGTTTTGAAGTTTAAATTAAAAAGTGTCTTGCGTTACAGCTCTCAAAATATGATAAGACTACACACACACGCACTTATACTTATTGATGCATATGCATTACATATACAAACAGGCTCTACTTTCCAAAAACTTTTAAGAAATATCTACTTTATATAGAGGATTATTTTTCGTACCTTTTATTCTTAATCAACCTCTGGAGCTACTTTACTGCGATTTTTTATGTAGGAACCTAACTTGCTGAAGGAGCCATGATGTTTGAAAATGAGCTGTTGTATTTTAGTAGAAGTGTAGCGAATCTGAGGAATGACAAACAAACAGAGGAAATATAGGATGAAGAATATAACAATGAGATAGAAGAGTTAGAAGGTTTTACAGAAACGTTATTTAGGTCAGAACAACTTTACCAGAAAACATTTAGAGAGCGTATATCTGCATTATAGATCTCGTAATTAGAAGTCTACTGTTTAGAGATAACAAAATAGATAAACACCAATATAATTCTTATAGTTACAGCTGAGGTATTTTATACTGCTCAATATACACAGCATACACTGCTGACCACCGTAAATGCAACACCAAGAAAGACAAGAGATAGAACAGTAAAATTTAATTTGTAGATAACATGTTGAGAAAGTATCAAATAATTAAATTTATAGACTTCTGTGAAGTGTGGTTCCTGCCAGAATCAGTAGCCAGATTATCCACCATTTTTGGAGATCACCGCTGCCACTCGCCTCGGCATTAATTCAAAGAGACTTTGGATGTGTTCTTGGGGTACAGCAAACCAAGCAGCTTCCACACGTTGTCAAAGTTGATCTGGTGTGGCAGCTGGGGGTGTAATCTGGGTCAATCGTTCAGCAACCATGGACAACATGTTTTCTATCGTCGAAAGATCTGGAGAGCGAACCAGCCAGGGAAGTAATTTAATCTGGTGATTGACGACGAAGAACCTTTGGACAATGCGTGCCACGTAGGGTCACGTATTATCCTGTTGAAATATGGCTGTGGCCAAGCCCTGAAGGTAAGGAAAAACAACTGGCTCCAACACCTCGGAGATGTAGCGCTGGCTGTTTAAAGTACTGGCAATGCGTACTAGAGAGCGAGAATGATATCCAATACCGCCCCATACCATAACACCCAGTGCAGGACTAGTTTGGCGGTGCATAACGCAGCTGTTCAGCATCCTCTCTCCACGGTGTCTCCAGACTCGAATCCGACCATCGTGGTGTTGCAAACAGATGCATGACTCGTCAGTAAAGACACAACTTCATTTCATTCTGCCGCCCACATTCTTCTTTCATCACACCATTCGCGGCGGAGACGTCTGTGGTTCTGCGTCAAGGGTAGACCGAGCAATGGACGTCTTGCGGACAGACCACTTTAATGTAAACGGCGTCGAATGGTACGCGCAGACACTGAATGATGCGTTACAGACTCAATGTGCTGTGCTATGTTTCGTGATGTGACTGAGCGATCCGTCACTATCATGCGCACAATTTCCCTCTCCTCACGTGAAGTGGTGCACTGAGGTGGATGCGATCGTCCACGTCGGTCCGTCGTACCCTCCTGCATTCAACAGTCACATACCCACATTACAGTTGTTTGGTTTCGTCCAACACGACTACCTAGTTCCGTGAAAGATAATCCACAATCTCGGTAGGCCACTATCCTTCCTCTGTCGAACTCGGATACTTGATCAAAAGCTGATCGCTGTTTTCTACGAGACATAACTGATCGTTTTTTTTGAAAAAACCACAAGAAAAATAGAATTGCCGAACTTGAAATCGTCGAAATCTCCAAGCCTTAAATAGTGTTTTGAGGTGGCGACAGAGGCGCACGTGATGTGTTTCTGCGCTGAAATTCTAATCATTTGCATATCTCACTTCCGCTAATGCATGTTGTAAATTTCATATTATTTACATGCTGCTTTCAGGGTGTTGCATTTACGGTGGCCAGCAGTGTGTACATGTATTTTTATACTCAATATTTAAAGACTTAAGGATTAAGTTTCACTTTCATTGAATATTTATGTCTCTTATTGTTAACAAAGCTAATCCGCCACAAATTTAGCATAAGAACTCCAAATAGTTTGTTTTTTACAGAACAAAAATAATATTTTACTTGAGAAAATACTATTCAATTCAAATTTATTAGTTCTGGAAAGAAAATATTGATTGTAGGTCACATGTGAAAGTTTAATACTTAAAAAGAAGCGCATTTAAATTTGAAGATTAATCTGTTTTTAAAGATAAATATGGTATCACTTTCATTTTCATTCATATGTATAATGAATGTGAAATAATAAAGACAATAAAGATGATACGTACGGTATTTTTCGATAGTTAAAATTTTTTTTTATCTAGACTGCATTGCAGATACGAAAATCTCCAATTTCTGACGTAATTTTTAGCACGAATACTATTGAATTATAGCTATTAAAGTCGTGCATCCATTAAACATTGGATACATTCCAACTTTCATATTTATCGATGCAAATCTAATTTATCTCGGATAAAATTTTTCAAGTTTTTAAAAATTTCTTAAACTTTAAGTTTGAAATCAAAACACTTTTTTGTTCAATGTTTTTGTTTGCATACAAAAGAGCTTTTCAGTAGTAATTATGTTATTTTATATAAAATTAGTAAAATCTAAAATTTACTGAAATGTTTTTACGAATTTTGAGTAAAGAATTTTTAAAATAGTGTAACACTCTCTAATTTATATTTGGATGTGTAATATGTTTATATTACTTTATGTTGTATTTATTTTATCTTAAAATTGTAATATTTGCAAGCAACGCCATTCCCTACAAAAAATGGCGATTTAATGGAAACTTGGCGAAATCTTGTCGGTAGGGCCGAGTTGGCATCATTTTTGGCTACCATATCGGTGTCTTAGCAACCATTTTGGCAACTTTGGTGACCCTGTTGGCGATCTTTTTTGCTGAGTTGGTGCCCCTATGGATTCTTCTGGAAATTAGTGAAGAAATATACTTATAACACGGTCTATGACGCAAGCGGATTTTTCTCGAAAGATCCATTGAGGGCGATAAATAGGGAGTCACTCGTCGAAACCGAGTTAGTCTTGTTTTGACCGTTGTGGAATAGTTTTGATTTGATCGTGAAGAGTAACCCAGCAATTAGTTATTACTTGGCTGTTGAGTAAGACGAGCGAGTGCTTGTAAATAATCTTTAACATACTTGTATTTTAGACACTGATAATTGTGTCCGAACGCCGTAGAAGCTGTGAAAGCCTTCTAAGATTTATTAAACGAATTTGAGTACTGTATCCTGTATTTCACAGATTGTTTTTCGAAATAAATTTCCTTCGTTTTTGTTTTTCATTATTGATAGTATAAAATTCCTCGATCCCCGATCTACGCAACAAAACCTTTTGCAATATATTTGGATATAAAACAGGAATATTTTTTACCACAGTTTTTTATACTCCTCTCTATTGAATTTATGCTTATTTTCTTTATCATATCTAATTTTAAAAAAATTCTTGGCAAGTTGTATCAGCCTTTACAATATTTGCTGAAAAAAGATTTTTTAACCAGTCTTGCACCTCCAATTTCAAAATAACTTCAAATCTTTTTAACCCCTTCCAGGTTCATTTTATTTCTAGATTATGGATTAAAAAATGTCAATTTTTTGTGCATATTTTCAAATATACATATCATTAAAACACACAATAGCACCAGTCGCATACAGAATTTCTTAAAAATTTTAATGTAAAAAAAATCTATTTAAATAAATGAGTAATTTAACTGTAAAGTTGGCTTTCTGTTTGGCAGAAATCATTAGACTTGGGAGTCAATTCACACTAACTATAAATATAAAGCTTAAAATAGCAACTTTTATCTTGAATTACAAATTTTATTTACATCTATTGCACTTACATAAATGATTATGAAATTATCAATCAAAATTTGATCATGTATGATAAATTCGAAAACACGGTACTGCACAAGATCCAACATCGCAATCTGTACAGTATAATCTTGTTTCTCTCCTTATTTTCTTTCTTTCACTGTCTTTCTTTGGTCAGCAAATAGTTTTCTTCTCTGGTTGGTGAATGTAGTCAACAAAAGAACGTCCTCTTTTTGCAGAAAATTCCACTGAGTGATACTTTTAAATTATTCCAAAACATAAGAAACACGTGTGAAATAGTTCGGGAAAGAGCAATTGCAAAGAGAAATTTTTCACGCTGGCCGAGCTACACTCGGGATGAGCCAGGATGGTACGTTTTGCCTGCCCGAGCTCAGCTCGGGAAAAGCCGGGAAGAGTTAACTTCTAATTTAAGTTTGTTGAGGTGGCTACTGTATCTGTGTGTCAATATCCTCTAGAGTTTATATTTTTTTATGGATAATTCAGGAAATTCTCTCTTTAATAGATTATAAGGTAATCTGTTTATCAATAAATAATGACACAAGGCTTTGGCATTAAATCAGAATTTTATTAGCTCCTTGAAGCTGCAAATTGACACCATTGATCAATAGTTGAATATTTGAATTTTCATCTGCATTCTTCACTTGGGGTTATTAATATTTGACGGTTGGTATATATATACGCATCTTTGGGTTACTTTTTTTCTGAATTAAATATTTTGGGTTAGTTGATTTCAGAATAACAATAATATTTACCTTCCTTCTCTGAAATGTTTCAAACTCATTGTTTGGTCACTATCTCTTTCTTTAATCGAAAGTGAAAGAGTTTAAGAAACGCCTATAAGTTAAGCAAAAAAGTGATAACCTTATTATTAAAATTAAAAAAGAAAAAAAAGACCTATTTCTTTTCGAGGGAGAGAATATTGTAGAAAGTGAAACATAAAAATTAGATAGTTTTTTAAGAGTTCAAATATCAGAAAAATTTACAATTTCTTTTTGTGTTGGGGGAAATGGTACTCCTAGATAATAATAAGTTGATCTATTCGTTGGATCAGGACGCGGTAGCCAAGTGGTTATGGTCACAAGTTTGAGTTCTAAAGTCACTGAAGGCCCACCGTGTTGAGGAGCTGATACACGTTCAATCTGTCATTTCTCAAAGTCCTCTTCACTTGATCATGGTTCAAAATTAAGAGGTCTGTCACCAATAGTCCTCGAGTTGCTTTATAGTGCAACGTTAATAAATACTCTCATACATTCTTCTAGTATCAAGAGCATGAACGTCTTAAGGTTTCTTGAGGCCTTGGGCCCCTATACAAAGTAGGCTCCATCTATGACGTTTAAAAGTAGACAGTATATATTATACGTTATCAAATACTTGCCCAAACGGTAAACCATAACAAATAAATATGTGCGTGACTTATAATCTCACAAACTTAGGCACAACCCAGCTTGACCAACTTCCGCCTTTTGACTAAATGAATAATGATATGATATGGTGGTAAGCCGAAGCTCTGTGGCTGAATGGTAATGTATTGCGCTACCACGCCGCAGGTCTGGGGCTCAAATCCCAGGCCGTGCAAGGTCGACTCAACCTTTCATCCCTTCAAGGGATCGATAAATGAGTACCACGATTGCTTGGGAACTGAATACTGGGAGGTTTCGTGTCAGACTGACGACTTGATCGAAATATCTGCACGTGCACCTTAACATCTAATACTGTCACGCATACTAAGCTGGGCACAGTAGGCCTAGGTCCTCATGGGCTGTTGCGCCACTGAGTTCAATTCATGGTGGTAAGCCTGTAGGCCTAGGCAGGGACAACGGTCATAACATAATGATGAAGTCTTGCCACTGTTGCCAATTGACATATAGTTCGTAAATCGCAGTTTTTCAGAGAATATGTCCGTCAATAACATTTGACCATTAGAATTATTCCGATCATGATCTCATTAAAGCTAAATTGAGAACAAGACATGGTCCCCACGAAGCCGATGCCCTGGGTCGAGTCCCATGCTTTAAAACGTCCCTGATCAAGAGATAAACGAATTATTGTTCGGAAGATTCTTTTGCTGTGTCCATTTAAACAAATGAAAAAAATTGCCGCTGTTATTAAGACCAGCTTAGTTCCTTTTTTGTTTCAATTAACCTTTAATTAGCATCTTTTAACAGTATTCAGACTCGAACTTACGACGTTACACATCGGCACTTAGTTGAGAGGAACGGAAATGGGGTGTAAAATATCAGGTCCGATTCCTTTGGAGCTTTAATAAGCAAACTACGCCCGCCACAGATTTTAAAACAACAATATAGAAATTTTAAACTTAAATGGGTTTATATATACACTGCTGGACAATTGCTAAGGACGGATCACAAATTGCTATGTAGCATAACATTAAGCGAGACATGAGGCCTAGTAGGATAAATTATAGTTGCCACACTGTTCAGACATTAGAATAAAGAATATTTATTGTTCTGGAAAGTACAAAAGCTGTGAAACATCTGAAAGAAAAAAAATGTTCATTTGATCTGCGTACGGAGAAATGGAACAATGCATCTAAAAGTCAGCAGGCACCTTAAAGAAAGGTATCAGTACGGGATATGTCCACCGTGGAGTGTGATGTAACATTCCACACGTCGTACCATACTTTGCACAACATTATCCAGCAGCTGTTGAGGCAATTTATCCCATTCCTCTGTGAGTGCACGGATGAGGATGTTCTTGTTTGTCGGAGGATAGTTTCGACCAGCACCTTGCCTCCCCAAAGCATCCCACACATTTTCAATGCGATTTAGATCTGGAGAACGCGCTGGCCATACGAAACTTTGAATACCCTCGCTGTCTAGACAATCCTGAACAGCGAGTGTTCGATGACATGTTGCGTTGTCGTCCATAAGAACAAATTTATCACCGACAGCACCACGGAAAAGACGAACATGAGGAAGTAGAACTTCATCAATGTATCGTTGGCCCGTCATAGTCCCATTCGCAACCACATGTAGGCGCGTGCGGCCATTGATCATGATGCCGGCCCACACCATGATACAGCATGTCGGATATTGGTCTTTTTCCTGGATATTTTCTGGACGATAAGCAGTACCACTCTCGCGCCAGATCAGTTGGCGTCTACAATCCGATGACAGACTGAACCTACTCTCATCTGAGAATAGTACGCATGCCCAGTCCTGTTCAGTTCAATTGTGATGCTCACACCATTGAAAACGGGCAGTACGATGCTGTCTGGTCAATGGGACACACACAACAGGCCTGCGTGCGTATAGTCCTCCTCCCCTCAAACGTCTGGCAACAGTTTTTCGGGAGATCTGCTTTCGTGAGGCAGCAAGAAACTGATTTGCCACCTGCTGAGCTGTGGTGCGCCTGTTAATTTTTGCTGATAGGACGATATATCTGTCTTCTGCAGGTTTCGTACTTCTAACACGACCTCCCCCGTGCCGTCTACTACACATTCCAGTAGTTTTAAATGACTTCCACTGCCGTGAAACAACGCTGTGAGCGATGTCAAACTCCCTGGCAACATCTGTTATTTTTCGCCCTTCTTCGATCTTTCCAATAATTCGGCCACGCATAAAATCATCTATGTGATGTCGGGAAGACATGCCAAAAATTTTAAGTTCGTCTATTAAATCTTTCCTGTAAAACTTTGACTTGAAACAACAACTGTCCACACGCGTCAAAACCTTTAAAGCTCTTATGAACGCTATCACGTGATGAACAGACGTGGAAAAAAAATTTGCATACTCATACTTCTTCTTACTAATATCCCGCACTTATTCTATTTTTCCACATTTTGCTTCCTTTCATTTTGTGGTTGCTATGGATGATAGTGTTATCCGTCCTTAGCAATTGTCCAGCAGTGTATATATAAACTTATCCAAATGCGTTTTCCACTTCTAGCAAATAAAAAATACAGTAGCAAAAATGTATGCAGAAATAAAATTTTGCCTTTAATCTATTAAAAACTTTTATAAGTACAAGAAATAGAAACTTGCCCTAATAATCATTTTTGGTTCGTTGAGAACAAAGTAACGTGAAGCATAATTATCAAAAATGAACTTTACTTCATCAACACACAACCAAAATATTCAGTTAGACTATTCCCTTCATCAGAGAGGAGTTTTGGGAAGACAGAAAAAATGGCAGAAGACATTTCTACCGACCAATGAAATACAGTAAGATGTTCTAGCAGCCAATAAGGAGCAAGGATGAAGAACATTCGATATTTTGAGCGTATATTACACATTCATGAATTTGCTAAAAAGTATTTCTTATACATTATTTAATTTAGAAAATTGACGAAATACAGACATAACTTTTTTTACCACATTGATAAATTTTTTCAAAATATACAATTTTTTAAAGCTTTTATTGAGTTTTATAATAAATTACATTGACCATATGCTTCCCTTTTTTGAAAGATTCACTCTTAAAAAGATTAAGCCATCACTGTCTTGTCTGCAAGTACTCAATTGCTTGACTTTTTCCTCTTACGGTGCTTTCAGGAAAGGTCACCTCCTAATAAAAAAAAGTGTCAATCATTTCTCCTTAGAATATTTTCTTTCATTATTTGATCATAGTTTCACGAGGGTACCAAAATATCCAACTGATTGTTTCGTAAAAACCAAATTCTGACTGACATTTCATTCTCCACTGTTGCCAAAAGAATCTCCCTGCGACTTCAGTATTTATAAATAAGTTCAGCACCGGTAAATCGAATATTGTGCAACTCTATATGCCAGACATTTCCTTTTTCTACAAAACATTGTGCAGTCCAACAGGAAAAGTAATGTTTATAAGTATTTTGGAAGATTTCGTTTTTATTAAAAATATTTTATCTTTGTTGCAATTAAAATGTTTACATTTTTTATCTGAAAATTTTAAAAAAAATGAGCAATCCATATAACCAAGAATTTTATTAATATTATGAGTATAAATTACAAAACAATTTTATTGCGTTAGGTATGATATGCAATCATATAACATTTATTTTAAAAAAGCCTAGAATGCAAGTACGGAAGAAAGCTGAAAAACTCGCAAATCTACATACAAATCTCATACATTTTCTCATCTTAATTTACATTTCTGATTATTCCTGTTTTATACAAAAAAATCCATATAGATATATAACGATACAACTAATTCTACTAAATGTTAAAAATTTCTTGGAGAATTAACATACTAGGAAGTTATGCAATTCATTAGTATCAAAATCAGAGAATATTCACGCTCAGTTATGTGGCTGAATGCAAGAAATTACGTTAATATACTCGTCTATTATTTCTTGTTTATTACCTTGTATATTTTGTCTACTAAATTACTAAAAATAATTTTAGTTTCATTGAATTAGTATGTTTTGCCGTAATTAAATTATCTCGTATCGCCTAATGAAATAACGCAAAATTTTTTATTCCAATGAAATGACGTGTGCAGGAAACTCGGCAGGTTCGAGTTATGTGAAACCAGTAGGACGCCTTACCACGGGAAAAAAAGAAGTGTAATCATGGTAAAAAATGCTCAAGGTGACTTGACCGCAGGTATGACTCACATTTTGAACTGGAAATTTAAGTATTACTTAAAGAACATATTTCGAAGATTTTTTTTTTTGGAAGAACTTGTGCGGTTTGTGTTGATCAACATTATTTTGAAAATTATATTCTTTTAAGTGAATAGTTTTTGTACGTATTAGAAACTGTAAGAAATCACACAGTCGAACCTACATATTACGAACCTCTATATTGCGAATTTTTCTTTATAGCGAACTTTTTCTTGGAACCAAGAACATTTCACGATTTTCTTCGTGAAACAACCTCCCAATAGTGAAGTATATTTTCAATATAACGAACTTTTTCTCTTGTGATTCAAATTTTTATCTCTCTATTTTTAAAGATTTCTGGACTTTTCAAGTTATTCTCTCTTTTAACACATTTTATGGTGGTCATAAATTTTGAATTGGTTTCATTAGGTGCCCTACTCGCCGAGAGCAATAGCATTCTGAGCGTTTCATCGAAGAAGTACAACCTTTAACCCCCATTCTCCAGTTCTATGGTAACATCTTCAATTAACAAATAATGTTTTAAAATAATGTATGCTTAAAATTACTCGTATGCTTCAAATTATAAAATGTCCTTAAAATTCATTAATTTTATTGTAAAGTTATTTTCTTAATGTTGAAAATACAGTGTATTCCTCAACATTATTTTTTCTTGTTTTTCTTGCAGTTTTTCTTCTTTTTTTTTTGTTTGGTTTTTTGACGGGTAAAAAAATATGTATAAAATAAATAGATATTAATTTACGAAAAAGTGTGAATAATTACTTTTTTAATGTATAGTGTTTGCGAACTTAAAATTTGTTAGGTCTAATAAGTTTTATTTATTACTTACGTAAAAATCAACAATGAACGAATAAAGAATGTCAGTCGATACTTAATAATCAATCAATTTAAGCAATTTAATGGAGGAAATGTACAGACTGAATAAATGGAATGTTAAGCATAAGAGTAAATCCTATCAGGTGTACCAAAATGAACACAAACCTATTGGTATTGCGACACAAATAATACTTGTTTGTTAAGATAGTGGCTGCGACAGCCTAGTGGTCAAGGTTGCGGATTCGTGGCTGGCGTGTCATGAGTTCGGGCCAAGTCCCGATGAAGACCCACCACGTAGAGGGGCCGTTTCAGGTTAATTTTGTCAAAGCTCAGACGTTCTCCTTTTCGTGTGGTGTGGAATTAATTAGAAGGGCTGCCAGCTCACGTGTCATCCTCGTCACTTGACCAGGATTCAAAATCACGAGGTCCGTCGCCAGTAGCCATTTTGCAGCTTTATAGTACGACCAATACAACTCTCATTCACTCATTTAGGCATTACCATCGATTAGAATGATTTTATCACGAATAACACCAGAATACTGCGTGCCACATGGAGTAGACATGTCGTCACGATATTTCAGAGTTAATCTATGGAATACATATATTCAGTTGGACCACCCTGTCTAAACAATGATTCTCCTTATTATATAACTACAATGAAATACGTTTAACGTGAAAATGCTGAAGCCGAAATATCGGTTAACACGAAATGATACAACGGTCCAGAAAACTACTATGTAATTCCATGCATTTTATTCTCTTAACACGAAAAAATTTCCCTTCTGGGGATGAACAATATATCACAAGCGTTCAAGCATACATTGTTCAAAGTTATAAGGTCCGTTGCAATAGCTCTAGGGCAGCTTTACAGTGCGACGATATCACGTGATTGCGCCAATCAATTGTCCAATGGCGTCACACGAATCAAGCTCGCTATGTTTCTATGTAAAATATGTTTTTTATTATTCTACTAACTAAAATTAGATGATCGCGGGCACCAGCGCCGAAGGCACTTTTTTCCAGAATTATTTTTGTTTTCAATTCCATTATATAAAGGGAATATTTTTGAATTACCTAGCATATATTTGTGTATTTTCCTCACAATATAACATTCAAAATTTTCCAAATGGAATATAGGTAACATAGAAATGCTAACAAGGATATAAATTTTGAAAGATTGGAAAATGATCGTGTATCCGATCCCATTTCTTCTTACGTATGCACAAGATTAAAGGTTACCAAGTAATTATATATATATAACGCATTAAGCTAAATTACTGTCGATAAAAAAATGTGATCTTCTCTTTGGTAATCGTTGGTAGATACGCCGATGGTTATCTACTGGTTTTAGTACAAAATTAGTATTCTTCCTATAAAGTTACTGGACTAAAGAAATAAATCTGAACCTAATTGTTAAAACGAAGCTATCAAGTTTTGTTCTTTCTGTTGAAAAAAATTTCTTCGCGACTATTAATACATGCTAATAGACGAAAATAAATCTATGTTGTGGAAATAGTTCTGAAGAGTTGGTTATTGATTGGGTTAACTACAAATTATTCAAGACAGCATACTGAACTCTACAAGACCAACTAATTTAAATAGTGCTTTTTTAAAAAAAACTTTATTGAAACAATTTTATTTTCCCCAAATCTCGAGAGGTAAAATAGAAGTAAGCCTTGACTAGCAACACAAATAATCAACTAAACAGAAATAAGGAAGAAAGTAAGTAAAAATATAATACAAGAGCGAATTAGAACTCCCCCAAAAAAAAAAATCCAACACCGTATCTTAAACTAAATCTGTTTCATCTACAATAAGAATTATAGTAAATGTCTGCATATAAAATTAACTCAATTCATTCTTTCTTACATTTAATCTTTCATATATTTCCTCTCCATTGGCTTCTGAGAAGAGCATTATATACAAAGCGTTATGTATATATGTACTTCATTTTACTTCTCAAGGAAATGGAATTGATAGAATAAAAATAATCGATTGAACGCAATAAAACCATTCTAAATGAAGCACACATATATAAAAAGAACGAGTCTCATATCAGCCCCCAAACCCTCATATACAGTTCCAAATTTCGTATTCAGTTTTAGATATATTTACGCCTGAAATCAAGAAATTTAATTCGATTTATCATACAGAGCTTCACCTAACTAGAAAATTAATAAGTTAGGTTACAGACTATACGAAATAAAGTAAAAATGTAGAACACGTATAAAATGTATTTTACGAATTTGAAAATGTATTTGTATTTGAATATGAATTTAAAATGTATTTTACGAAATGTATTTGTATTTGAATTAAGTATTGTTACGTAGATCGGAGTTCGAGGATTTTATGCAAATCAGTCGCAAAGAGCAAGACAGTTCTTCAGGAGCGCGTGATGGAAATTTATTGTCGAAAGAAAATCCTTGAAATACAGAATACAGTACTCAAATTCACTGAGTAAATCTCAGAAGGCCCTCGGGCCTTCTACGACGCTCAGATACAACAATTTGTGTATAAAATACAAGTACGTAATAGGTTATTCACTAGCACTCGCTCGTGCTATATAACAGCAGCAGTAATAACTATTCGCTGGTCGACTCTTCACGGCCAAATCAATACTATTCTGTAACGAACTAAACAAGACTTCCAATCACTTGTCAAAACTAGACTAAATCACTTTTGGTGAGAGACTCCCTATTTATATGCATCAAGGATCTTTCGAGAAAAATCTACTTGCGTCATAGATCGTGACATTAGTACATTTCTCCACTAATTTCCTAAAGAATCCATACGGTGGTGAATTCATAAAAAATGGTTGACAAATATGGTCGCCAGGTCACCAAAAATGATGGCAATTTGTCTCTATCACCAAGATTTCACCAAGTTTCCTTTGAATCACAATTATATTGAAAGGAACAAATTTTCAACATAAAATAAATACGACTTAGAATAATATAAACGTATTACACATGCAGATGTAAATTATTGATACTATTTTAAGTATTTTTGAGATAGAATTCGTAACAGTGTTTTGTTGTTGATATGCAGAAAAAAATTTAAATTGATTACACACATTTATCAAAACGTTATTTTTGAAAGATGTAAGATGAATTAAAACAAAATTAGTTGTTTTTAATGTAAATAATTATTAAGATTTCGAGGAATTCTAAATACACATCGAAGATAAATCTACTAAAATGCACTAAAGTGCTGAAAAGTAAAACTTTGAATAAATTTCTTGAAAATATCTAATGATGAGGAAATATTTCTAATATATCATACATATATTAGACTTTTTTTTTTAGAAAATTTATTTTGTTTTAATATAATTAATTTTTTATAATAATCCAATAAAAACATTTAATAAAAGACAAACATTTTCGATTACTTTGGCCTAAGATATTTCACGCCATACGAAATATCTTAGGTATTGCTTTTTGTAATGGCTAGAATTTTCTCGTTTTCTAAAAAATTAAAGTAGCAAAATTGAAATATCACAAAGTACTCTGCTTTTATATGTGTTTATCACCTGCTTTCCAATAATTTTAGTTTTTTTTAATTCTAGTTATAAGTCAATTTAAATTGCTTAAATTTTTTTAAATAAATTTGTATTAGTATTTTTATCTGGAAAATGCGAAGAAAAAGAAAAAAATTGTTAGAATCCTCATCAGAATCATTATTAAAATAAAACTACCATTCAAAGTTATAATCTTTCAGTTTAATTGTATGAAATTTTGAATCGTACAATTTTTTGACTGCTGAAAGTTTCGAAAAAGCATTATTCTAGTCATTATTCTACTCTAGTCTAGTCTTATAGATATTTTAGAATATCGAGAGCATATACAGAGAGTTAAACTACTAAATTAAACAATTACTACCAAAAATATTTTAAGATTATTCATATAATTTAAAGTTATATTTACTTCTATTTAATAATAAAATAAATCTAAAACACTAATTAAAAAAAATGTAAGCTTTTTTTTAAAAAAAAATTTCTTTTGTTTTTTTTTTAATAATTTTTACAACGATTACTCAAGAGTACGAAAAAGATAGTTTCAACCAATTGGAAATATTTTTTTTTACATTCCATATATCATTCCTAACTTATTTATTTAACAAAACTTTATAGCAAATAACAATAAGACTTAAAAATACATATACCAGAATTATTTAATAAAATTTATAATTATATATTTTATTCCATTTCAGGTATTATATAAAAAATTAAAAGATTTTTAAAAAATTAGATTTTCTACTACTTCAAAGAATGATTTAATTTTATTTTTTTAATAAACTAACATGACGAAATAAAAAAAAGGTTGGTTATTTACAGTTATTTTTATGACGATAATTTTTTTTTGAAAGTTTTATGCATTCATAAATTTATTGTAATTAATAAATATTTTTTTAAAAAAATCCTTACCTTCCGAAGACCAAAGTATAACACCAAAAAAATTTCTATATAGTATGTCAGCTTGATTTTCTATCTCCAAAATCTTGGAAGTAAATTTGAGTCATTTTTAAATTACACGCGGAACAATGCAAAGTAAAAGCAACAAATAAGAAAGTGATTATAGAAGCAAAAATAAAATTAGACAACTTTGTCAAACCCTTTTGATATAAATCCATCATCTAATGCTGTTTAGCGACATATTTTTATCTTATCTCAATGCATAAAAACTCAGATCACTATTTAAATAATCATTCACTTGAGCCTGATAATACCATAGCATTATCTTATTGCATATATTGATGTTTTGAAGCCGATTTGACAGGTGTATTTTATTTTTTAAATGTAATTATTTATTACTATTAATAAGTGCTATGTTCTTTACAAATTGTCTGAATTCACACACATAGTGCTGTATGTGTTGCAATGAAACATGTGTCAAATTCATTAATTCGAACAGGCTTGTACACTGTTGTGCAAATTTAATTTGGTATTATTATAAAGTAACAGCAATAATTTCTTTACGTCCTTCGACATTAAATTCCTCCCATTTTAAATTTCATTTAAATTTACTTGCATTCCCAAAAATATGCAGCAGTCTGGGTAGTTTTACACTTTATTACTTAATTTAGTGTGTTTCAATTGGCTTAAGTCATGTGACGTCAGTCACATGATAATGACAACCACGTGTTTCTAATCAATCTGTTCAAAAACACATGTAACATCATAGTCACTCAATAAAAGCAATCATGCGTTTCCAGCTATTCAGCTCCTGCACTTCGTTGTTGCCGACTTTTGCTCTTTGAAGAAGCTTTCTAAAAAGTACATATTTGTCAACAATAATAACGCAATTAGGTATACAAAATGCATTTTCTTTGCTACAAAGTGCATAAAATAAGATTTTTTTTAAAAATTTAAAAATCTTTTTAAAGAGATTTTTTTATAACATTTGAAAATTTTTACCCAACTAAGAAATTTGAAACGGTGTAAATTTTACAAATACAATAGAACAACAAGTATAATTAGTTTAATGTCTGCCACCCATCCAATATAGTGGTTAGTGACGCTGACTGCTGTGCCGTAGGGACTGGGTTCGAATCCCGGGTAAGGCATATCTGTTTGTAAATGTATAGTGCCTTCATGGCAGGGGGTACTTTAAATAGCTGTCGAGCCGTAAGTCCTCTCGTGATATTGGTGGGAGGCCTTTGACCACCCGAAGGGTGTTCTACCTAAAAATTGGGGTGGAACCGAGAAAAATCGTACTGTCACCTGCATGTTGCTCAAAGCTGAGGCTAAAGACAGGTGTAAAAATCTAGTCCTTAGACGCGATGAATTTCGGGGACTTTGATCGATGTTACTGTCGATCAGGTGGAATAAGTAACAACAACATAGCTATTTAATGTCAGTTTTGAATTCAATGGAGAACATGTGTTTGTCTTTATCATATGACCGACATGAATTGAGCCCATTGCAGTTAATCATATATATCGTACAATTCCAAGCACTCGTAAGACAATATCAACCGAATGGTCATGGTCGAGACCAGTGTTATTTCTGTCGAGACGTAAGGGATTCCTGATACCATTAAGAGCTGCCGTACAAAGGGTTTGATGTACAATTAATCTTTAGAGGCTGGAGGTATCCTCATTGGCATTTGATGGAAGGATTTTCAATTGATGTCGCATTTCGAAGCAACACGAGTGCTACTGGCAACTGACCTCTTCATTTTGAACCATGATTAAATGACTCAGAGGACACCGGGGCTGGAACCCCACTCTTCAAGTTCCAACACCGTACCAACGTAAATTTTACGAACCTCGAAGGATGTACCATACATCAAGCCTTGCCCTTTTATACGGCAGTCTCCAGTAGCAGCAGGACTCAATCTTACAACACGATAGAAACAATAACGACCAAGATTTAGTGACCATAATCACTTGACTAATGCGATCACCTCCTGTTGTCGTGGTGGCGAAATTTGGAGAGTAGAGTTCCACTTCAGGTGTCATCCTCGTGTCATTTAACATTGGCTAAAAATTGTCGAGATCCATCGCCAATAACTTGTTAAACAAACCCCGTTAAAACTCTCAGTAGACTTCTGGAGGGAGGAAGAACATTTTTGCTCAATAAAGGCTGTGTGCGGGGGTGATTATTTCCTGAGATCCTCCAGAAAACAATCACCCCCACACTCAGCAACAAAAAGAATTGTTGCTCTAAAATTATTTTTAGTGCGCTTGAACCCCTTCATCTTTCCGCCAATAATCCGCCCACTGCATCCAACTGTGGTATGAATAGCAAGCAATTTAAGCTATCGGTATTTCACGTAAATTATTTTAGAAATGAACTTGCTTTAAGTAATCGGTTAAACGTCTTTTAAATTTAATAAATTTTCCTTCTTCTTCTTCATAAGCTGAACAGCCTTTTGCTGTCCAAAACTGTGACTCTCTGATCCTCTTCCAGTTGACGCTCTCATTCACGACGGCCTTTCATTGGTTGATTCCCATTAATTGAAGTCCTTTTCAACATCGTCTAACTATCGTGTAGAGCAGTGGTCTTCAAACTGTGTTCGACGAAACCCTGAGGTTCCATAACGCATATGCAGGGGTTCCACGAATCACAATAAAAGAATCGAAAAGAAACTTATAAATATGTATGGAAAACTATTAGTTCTCTGAAGTTTGTATAATTAAAAATATCTAAAACTCATCCTATTGATAAAAACTGAAAAGCTTATTTAATATAATAAACTTTATTTTTTTAACATTTTTCAAACTTTTGTTATTATTATAATAAAAGAATATTAAAATGTTTTATCTTTATATATATGCTTCCTACTAGAATGTGAATATTCTCTATTGTTTACTATCTTGGGCTCCTTGAGATAATTTTATACTCGTTAATTAACACAGTGTCTTGCAAAACTAAATAATATTCTTATGTAAAATACACCATTTTACAACTGTGGAAAAAAACACCTATAGCGAAGGAGAGGAAATAACTTATCAACAGATTCAATGTAAAAATCTAAATTTAAGCAAGAACAACTCCTAACTTTTATGTTGAAAATTCATGAAAAATACACAGTATTTCTCATACAGCTATAAACATTTTAATGCTATTCAGAACATTGTGTTTAGGTGAAATAAATTTCTCAAAGTGAGTATAAAAATAAATGAAACGCAGAATATGAAATGCGACTACAGTTAATTTCAATGGACAAATTGTCGAAGTCTATTTGTGTGAAAAAAAAGCAAGCACATATCCCAGATACTAAACATAATGCACGGGTATGTGACACTTGGATCACAAATTAATATAATTAATGAATAAATTATATTAAAAAATTAGATTATAATTTTTTAAGAATAAATTCAATACTTCTTTTAATTGCCTTTTCATAAAGTGTGTGACGAATCTGGACGGAACCTTTCCACTAATATTCTTTTGGGGATTATAAATTCGCGTATATTTCCAATCAACTCCAAAAAGGGAACGGGATATGCAAAGTAAATAGGGTATTTAAGTAGAGCGTTGTAAGCTAGCAAGTATGAAGGCTATTGAGCCAGCAGCGGTAGCCTCAAATTTAGAGTATTCCATTGGATTACGTTAGTGAAGCCTTATTGCTGTTATTCTACGAAAGAACTTGAAAGCTGATATACCAGGCGGTAACTATAATTTATTTACGCTTAAAATAAGCATTAGTTTAGTAAAATTAGTTTAAGTTAATGAAAGCTAATATAATTCGGACCTTCTATTTCGGTAGACCTTATTTGATCTTGCGCATAATTATTGATTAATTTCATAATTCGTAATTTAATTTAATATTAAAGGTAAATCCCTTTTGTTTGACGTAACATAGAATTATTATATGCTATTAGAGTTTCTGAGATTTGAATTGATATAATAAATACAAGTTATTATTATACAAATGGCTCTTAGGGATTCTTTGCCTCAAATTAATCTTGGTGTCCAGGGTGGTACCCAGGGGGGTTCACACAAGTTTCTATAACATGTTGATCGACTTTAAATGTTATTTTGAGATATGTTCTTCTAAGTGTGTGTGTGGAATGGGGTTCCACGAAAACACTTTCTAGTTGTAGGGGCTCCACGAAAGTACCTTCAAGTTCTAGGGGTTCTATGAGTTGAAAAGTTTGAAGACTACTGGTGTAGAAGGTCGTCCTCTACGTCTGGTCTCTTCAATTTTTGAAAAAGTTACTTTTTTGGTAAGAAAAGCATCGACATATCTATACAGATGGCTCAGCAACATAATAAATAAGTTAGTTTTTCGGTTATGTATAAAAATGGAAGTGTGTTATATTTAGATTTTATATGTAGTGTAGTAATATATAATCCAATATATAGTCCAATATGTATAGTAATATTGTGATAATCCCCCCTGAGGTGATTATCTCTTTGGGTATCAGCGTGAGCTATATATATAGAGAGAGAGAGGTGTAGGATTAACGGAAGAACTAGAATCATACATAATTTTGATATAGCTTTATTAAAATTTTCAACTTAAAGCTTTAACAAATTAGATTATAATAATTTATGTGAGAGAATCTGCGATGGCAAAACACACAACACACAATATATAGATAATAACAAATTAACCTAACCCGGACCACTATCAATATAACTGACTCTCCTAAACACAATTCTAATAATATCGCCGATACTAATATTAAATAATCAATCCTATCTTGCTGTAGTTTGAAGTAACAATTATAACACCTAGATGAAGCCGTACAATGGCTCGAGTGCAATGGTATGCACCTTGATTCGATAGATTTCTTCACGTATAAATCCTACTATTTGCAACGTAACGTTATCTACAACTTCTTCACTCTTGAACCACGAACTGTTTACATTCCTCTAATTGCCATCCCACTTACTCTAACTTCTGATATTTAAAAGCTTCCTAATTTGTATCTTTCTTTTACACTTCACTTCTTGGATTTGGTTGGAAAAGAGTTGCCATTAATTCTGGCCCCAAAAAACCCAAAGAACATATTAAAGGAAAGACGCGTGAGCCCGTCACAATATATAATCCAATATGTATAGTAATATATAATTCAATATATAGTAAAACATAGTCCAATAAGTATAGCAATATATAATTCAATATAGAGTAATACATAGTCCAATATGTATAGTAATCAGTAGCGCACACAGGAATTTTTCAAGGGGGGGTCCAGGGCCAAAATTCCACCCTTCTTGTATCATGCTCCTTTTGATTTTGTCGATTTTCAGGAACAAAAAACAGCAAAAAATTAAATATCGAATAAATAATTAGCATTAATTTATAAAATTAATCATAAATAGCAAATATTTAATTAAATTTTGCGTACTATTTACTTAGAATTACAATCAATTGGGGAAAAAAATCAAGAGATTTAGGGGGGTCCGGACCCCCAGGACTGCCCCCTTGTGGGAATTATATAGTAATATATAATTCAATATTAGTAATATTTTATATATAATAATCCAGTAATATTTCATATATAATAACCCAATAAAAACTAAATTTCATAAAATTATCATAGTTTTCATCGAGTATTTCATATATGAATAATTTAAATCTAAATATAATTAAGTCAAAATGTTACTATCACGAAATAAAATTTATCAAATATTTTACCGTATAAAAACGTACCGTATATAATTGCGCCTCATAAAAAATACGAGTTTCTGAAATAAAATATTTTATCTATAAGCGTGAAACCACCTTTGAACGATATTTATAATAAAAGTACGTCAAGTAAGTAATACAACTAAAAAAACTGGCAAAATTATATCTCATTATTTTTTGTTTTAGATTTAAAAGAGTATTTTTCTCTCTCATACTTAGCTTCAATAACTTATGAATGAGTGTTATGTACAACAATTTCTTATCGATGCCTGAGTTTCCTATTAGTGTACTACACTCATGTCCATAAATTAAGGATAATTCAGAATCACGCAGAAATTCAACTTTAAAATAAAAATTTCACCTGTAGAATTATCACACACATCTTGAAGAAGAATATGCAAATTACAGGAAACCACCAGAAGGCGCGGATAGTACGTCACAATGACGAGAGTGTAAGAGAGGGGCATATAAGGAATGGTGGCAAAAAAGTAAAATTGTTCACAAGCGCTTTAAAAGCCTTTCAGTGCAATAACCGCATAGTTATGGCACAAAGGAAGCATTTGGATGATTTTTTACGTGATAGAATTATTGGACGACTGGAATGTGGACGTACCCAGCTGGAAGTATCCGAGGAACTTGAGAGTGTCATCTCCAGGCTTTGGAAACAATTCCAAGATGATGGTAATGTGAGTAGATGTTACAACACAGGTCGCCCCCGAGTTACAACGCCGAATGAGGACCGGTGTGTTTGGCAGTTACTGCCAAAAGAAACAGACGGAGCACAGCATCAAACCTGTCTCGTCAGCTCTCTTCAGCTACCGGTACGACAGTTTCAAGGCAGACCGTGTGCAGACGCTTAGGGCACATTGGTCTATATGCTCGTATGCCTGTCAGATGTGTTCCACTTACCGCAACTCACTGTCGCTTGCGATTAACCTGGAGTAGAGAGCATGCATTTCTGGACACCACAACAGTGGTCTTGTGTGATGTTTTCCGACGAGTCCAGGTTTAGTTTGCAGTCTGATTCTCGACGGACTTTAATATGGAGAGCGCCAGGTATCCGTTACCACCAAGAGAACACCATTGAACGACACCGTTGTTACGGTGGTGCAGGATGGCTCGTTTGGAGAGGAATTATTCTTGGTTCCAGAACTGACCTGCATGTTCAGAGTGTAACGATGACATGCCACATATATCGGGATGTCATTCTGGAACAGCATGTACGTTTGTTTCGGGGCGCCATGGGTGCTGAATTTATGTTTATGGATGACAACGCCCGTCCTCACCATGCAAACATTGTAGACGAATGCCTACAATCGGAGGATATCACCCGTATGGATTAGCCAGCATACTCACCGGACTTGAATCCAATAGAGCATGTCTGGGATATGATTGGCCGACGAATTGTAGCCAGTCAACCCCTTCCCACCTGTCTACCGGAACTTCGGAGGGCAATGCTTGATGAGTGGTGTAATATTCCCCAAGGTCAGATTGATAATTTGATACTCAGCATGCCTAGGCGTTGTAAGGCCTGTATTGCATCATCCGGGAGACATAGTCCGTATTAACCATCATACTAACCATGTTATACTGTTTTTTGTAAATAGGTTCTTTTTTGAAATTTGCTCCAGGGAGTAAAAATCGCAATTTTTTTAAATTATGTCAAACATATAACATCTTTTTTGTAATAAATAGACTTTACAAATAAGTCAAATTTGTTTTGCTTCTGTCGCTTTCTTTGCCTGAACTTCATTATCCTTAATTTATGGACATGAGTGTATTTTCTGTATTTAAATTACAAATTAAAATATCATTTCCATTTTCTTGAATATATCGAACATGGATGTGATCATCCAATGTTACTTAATTACTAATGTTAATGACTACGTTCGGAACCGTGATTTTAAAAAGGCGCATAAATGGACAATTTTCATGATATTTAGTGTCACTTAGATTAGAATACATGTATAAAATTGTTTTAAGGACATTTTGACAAAAAATATTATTTAAATACAATATTTTAGCAAAAAATTAAAGAATAACCTTTTTTCAAAATGTTCTTTTATAAAAAATGCTTCTAAAATAATATCTTGCTTTTATAAAGTAAAGACTTCTCCAGAGAGTCTGAACTAGGATTTTTGAAAAATTCATTTTATTTTCAGAGTTACAACCAATTGAAATAATTATCGGCGGTTTTTTCTTAAAATTGCTCTCCTCTGTTGTCGTAAAACATAGATAAACCCCCTTCTAAGTTATATACTTAAAAAATAGAGTATATAACTTAGAAGTGACCGTAGAGTGGTTTGAGCCTCCGTAGAGTTGTCTGAGCTATATACAGGCAAAATATTATTATAATAGAAGCATTTTTCACAAAAGGAGAATATTTTGAAAATGGGTCATTCTATGATCAATTTTTGTCAAAATATTCTACTTAAATAATTTTTTATTGTAATAATATTCTTAAAATAATTTTATATACATTTTTAAATCTAAATGACAGTAAATATCATACATATTATCCATTTATACACTTTTGCAAAAATCACGGTTCCAAACATAGTCGGATACCTTAAATATGATAATAGTTACGCTCCTTTACATTTGAACAGTAAGAGAATGGTTCTTTTAGATAAATTCTGCGGTTGTATGCCGATTCCACTTCCGCCGACTATCATAAACGTGTCATTCAACAATCCGACATTGTATATAAATCTGTCACTTTTTTCTTTAGGTAGAATATGAAGAATTAAATTTGAAATCTTAAGTTCTGTGGCATTTTTTCCCTTCGCTCAAACTTTCTTTGGAAACGCAAGAGAAAGTTCGAGAAATTTTTTTTCTGACAAATAAAAATTTTAGAATATTTTATCCACTTATTTTCTACTGATATTTAATTTCAACCTAACATATGTTTATTGAAAATATTACTGGGTATTAAATTTGTTATCTTTTCAAACACGTAGATAAAATAATTGTAATCAAGTGTGCTAAGAATTGTGAACTCTCCTTTCTCTCTCTCTAATGTCACTTGACTTTTACTTAATAAATTTTTTTTGAATATATCATTTTATTATATTAGTTTATTTATGTAAAATTGTTTGGCAACGACATCATATGTTGTGATTTCGGAAACATATTTAATTGGATGTTCGATAGTAAAAAGAACTTTCTAATGAGATGTTATGAAAATATTATTCCAGGACCAAAGAAATGCTTATTTTGTTGGTTTATACTCAGAAAATGTTTAATATCACGTTAAAAATCACGTGCGCACTAAATGAAGAACATCATTATATAAAACAAATTTTAAGACGCTTAAATAGGATTTATTTATTCAACTTGTTTGAATATGTTTTCTGCAACATTATTTTAGGAAAAATCTCTCGCTCATGATCTATTCTTCGTTATATTTTCAAAGAATTATTTGCGCTAATTCCACAAAGAAATGTAAATAATTGAATGTAGTTTTTGTTTTCATATTGCTTTGTCATTTTATATGAACAATTGTCGTTCGGGAAGTCTGCGTGATAAAGTTAGCTTTTCCTTGCCTAATATATAAAAGCAGGGCACGAATTTGGAACTCCTTTTCATAGAGAAAAACATTGAAATATTAATTTAAGATCCCGTGATTATGTAAAGTTGTATTATACTTTGCTTTCATAATCATATTTGCATGTAATAGAAAGTAAGTTCAATTTAAGAGAAACTCTTTAAAAAGTCATTAAAACATGATTTTTTTGTAAAGTTTTTTATTGGTTTTGTTTATTAATAAAATCTTTTTTAATTAAATTCTTTTAAGAAATGAAACATATTTGATTTTTTAATTTTAACATAACGTATAATAAATCTTTTTCTAAAAATAGGGGGTTTTTTCGAATAGGCAATAAAGCGAGGACAAGATGAAAAGACGATTTCAGTTGTGGCTTGCCAAATAATATCCTTTCGGATCTTGATGTCAATTTGTATTGACGCAATAATATCTGATGATGATACTAAAGGGTTATTGTTATCATAAAACTGTCAATCAAAGCTTGCAGGTTTATTTTTTTCTTGTTTGAAATGCCGCCGGTGTTAAGAAAACAACTAGTGTTCATAGACAGCGTGACACCTTACTACATTGTTTTTTGGTCCCTGGACTCCGCCTTCTTCTGTTTTATTCATCGTATTGCATGTTCTTCATTATCAAACTGTTTTTTTTTTTATTGTCTTTATTTTACTTTTTTATTTTTTGCATTTTGTTGAAAAATCAAGAACAAATTTCCATCAGAGAAGAAATAACATAAATGTAGTGTAAATATAAAAATTGTTTGCAGATAATAGAGTAATCCTGTGAATAATTACACAGCTCTGTAAAATGAACTTTATAAAACTTAAAAACAAATGAGAAAATCTAGGGCAAATAACAAAATATATTTTTAGCAAAAAATGCTGTACTTATTATAATTTATTTTTCTTTAATGCAATATTTTTAAATATGCTTTATTTGCTTTAACATATAAACCACTGATCTCCAAAAGTTAAGGAACGACCAGTTTTTTTAGCTAATTTGAAAAGAGCTGAACTTTAAAAAAAACATGGTATTTAAGGTGAATAGTTTGATAAAAATCAGTCACAGAAGTTTTGGCCAAAAATTACAAGGATGTTTATAACAAATGTGTCCGTTTCTCTCTGGCGTAGCGTACATCCCCGAAACCCCCGCATAGTGGAAGGGCCCAAAGCCTGACAGACCCTTTGTAAGATCCGACTTTGGGGTCAAAACCTGACTTTGCAAGGAGGGGGGGGGCTAATATTCACCGTTACACCACTACCGTTTCTACTTGTAATGCAATCAAGATATCGATTTTCGATGCTACAAATTAAGTTGTCAGCCACTGAAATGGGAAGAAATATCAACCCATATCCCAGTTCATTTGATGACCTTGGAAGAGGACTTAAGACTTGTTTGTCAAACATGATTTATCAATCCGGAGATCAATTTAACTATTCTGTTTACTCCAGGTCTTGAGACTCAAACTATTCCTCAACAAATTTAGATCGATTAGTCCACGCCGATGCAACCTGATGGTCAAGGTCACTGACTCGTGGCTGGCATGACTTGAGCTCGAGCCTAGTGCCTTCGAAGACCCGTCGTGTAGAGAGGTGCTGATCCACGTTAAATCTATCGAGGTTCAAACGTTCTCCCTTTGATGTGGTGTGGAAGTTAGGAGAGGGGATCCTAGCTCAGGGGCCATCCTCATCACTTGACCTGGATTCAGAATTACGAGGTCCGTAGCCAATAGCCCTCGTACAACTTTATTGTGCGACTTTAATATAACTCTAACTCACACTCTCGGGCATTATCTAGAAAAGTCCAAAAATTTTTAATGTTGTAGTGAGATAGCTGTACCTCTGTTATATTTAAAGTATTGTCAATAATCTGCAATTTTCGTTACTTACATATTATTGCAACAATCGCCAACTCTATCAATAAGTCGCCAAGTTGGCAACTCCGATTTTCTACGTGTAGTTGTGATGGGCCTTTATCACGCCTTCTAATAAAACCCTGTTGGGAAATCTTTGCGGCCAGAGTGGCAATTCTTTCCAACCAATTCAAGAAGAGAACGCGATTATGCAGATTAAGAATGTGTATATATTGGAGCTTTAGTATTCGCGTAAAGTTCTAGGAAAGTGCTAGGTGCTGAGTGCTATGTGATTTCTAAGTGGAGGCCTTAGAAGGCTGTAATTCTAAGAGAGTTCGAAACCAGAAGTTTGCCCATTTTCCGGATCAAGTTGGATACAGTATTATATTGACGATCGGGTAGCTGTTCGCCATGGAATATCGGCAAGATAGATTATATTAAACTTTAATACTAGAGCGGATTCTAGTAAGTTAAGGAATCATCTATAAATATAGATTCGGTGGTTAAATGCGCTATTTGTTAGAATTGTAGTTTATGTCATATCACTCCTGATCATTAGCCCCCTAGACTTGTGTTGCTTTGCTTAATATAAATTGAGATAATAATAAGCCAGTTTATTATAGAAACTATTACTGGTCCTACTTTTATCCCCTCAAACTGTCACGTTGATGATGAAGAGATGATACCCACAGCCCGCGGGCTATCACATAGTAAGTACTGAATTCGCAACCAGGTGCCTCGTTTCATATAATATCGCCAATAGGTTGCGATAATACGTAAGTACCCAATTTTCTTGTTTGAAGCATAAAAGAAAGCTCTAATATCTATGAAATAAGTAACCCAAAAACATAGAAAACAGTGAACATTGGTGCACACAAACCTCTCTCTTGGGGAGGGGGGATTACATTCTAAAAACACGTAGAGGAAAGCACCGAGGAGGCAAACTCTGTTGCAAAAATTAAAAATCTGTTGGTTGATCCCCCCCCACACACACTTCTTTCTTTTGAATGCCACTGACGGTGATGGTACGCTCTTCAAATTATTGGCAAATATATACCATTTTTGTTAATTATTTCCTCCTTATAATTTTTTCCCAAGAATTGCTCAGTATTAGATTGTATTTTACACCCTCGGTATTGTTATTAGATTCACTACTGTTGATATTACTGTAATGATTATAACCACAAAACTACCATTTTAAATTTTAATACACACTACAGAAGTATCGACTAGGTCAGTGGCTTTCAAACTTTTTCGACTCACGAAACCTTTAGAATTAGAAGGTGTTTTCTGGAAACCGCATTTCCCTCCCTCATAGAAGAATAGTTCCTTAAATAATATTTAAAGTAGATCAATATGTTATAAGTACTTTATGGAAAAGTAGTGCATTTTTTATTAAAACTTTTTAACACAAAATTATGTTATTTACTCACACATTAATAATATTAATTTATGATCCAACTTTCACCTCCCCATGCATTATATTTAGTAACTGGGATATGTGCTAGCATTTTTTACACAAATTATAGAAGTCTAGGTCGATAGAAACTATCTGCAGTCACATTTTATATTTAGCGTTTAATTCGTTTTTACATTTTGTTTTGGTAGCCACTCACGTTAAGAAATGTTTTTCACATAAATTCATTGTTCTAAATTGTATTAAAATGTTTATATCCGTGCAAGAAATCCTGTGTATTTGGTATAAGAGAGAGAATTTGCAGCCGAAAATTGAGAAGCTGTTCTTTTTTTAATTTAGATTTTGTTGATATGTCGATAAACTTTCCTATCCTACATTATAGATGTCTTCCTCCAAATGTAAAAAGGTGCATTTGCGATTAGAAAACCATTTAGTGGTACAAAACATTGCACTAATGAGTATAAAATTATTCCGAGGAACCCGGGATAGCAGGCAATAGAATATTCCCGTTCTAGTAAGTGGCACATATAAAGAAAAGAAACGTTCCAATATTATTTTATATATTACAATAAAAGTTTAAAAGGTATTGAAAAATAAAGTTATATGATGTGTAAATAAAATTTTCAATTTTAATATCGGATGAGCTTCAGAAACTTGCGGTTATATAAATTTCATAGAGAAAATTAATCAATTTTTGCATATACATTATTTTCATTCCCCAGGGTTCAGGGGGTACAGGGTGAGTGAGTGAGTTAATATTTACGTAGCACTGTTCAGCTATACGAGGACTATTGGTACCCCGGAACATAGTTTGAAGACCACTGGTCTAGGTTAAGAATTAGCAGTTACAAGTGTATAGGTAATATCAAAGCTTTTTCGTTTCTCGTAACGTAATACAACAGCATATTGCTTAAATTTAAAATGCCGATCTAAATTGAAAATTGATTATTGAAATGATATTTCTTTGGAAAAAATGGAAAGAACGTAAACTCATCTCAAAAATTTTTTATTGCTCACAGTTCGAACTCTCTGAATCGTAAGTAATGTTTGAGAATGTTAACCCCTTTTGAATCAATTTACCTCTGAGAAAGTTGTTTTCAGCAACAAACTTGTTCAAATCAAAATTCATATCCAGTACAATAAAGGAGCATCTAAATGATTGCATAAAATGGATTCATTATATCGTATGAACCATAGAACAATCAACACACAGAAGATAATTGACACACTCTTTCTACGAACACACACAAGCAAGGCTAGCCAACTGGGAAATGCGACGGATGATATGCACCGGGGCGCCGCGATTGAGGGGGCCTCAACAAAATAAAATAATGTATACTTGTGCGCATGTAACCTTGACAATATTGGTATCATTGTTAATATGAAGAAAAAGTCTTTACTTTATCTTAAACATTATTATTGTAGATCTTTGAATTGCGATAATTTTTAGACTAATTCTTGATGATGGGAGTGTTAAGTTTCTGTTATTTGACTCGGGACACTCTCGAGAATCCACATCTAAACTGTAAAAATTTGTAATTGTAAGTAACAATAACACAGCAGTATTCGAATATATTGGATTCCATTCAAGAAGCAGCCTTTATTTTATGTTTAACGGTGTGGTTTTCAATGTTGTCCAAAATTAGCATTATTAATACATTATTTCAAGTAAGAACAATTATTCTCTTAATTTAATCAATAAAATAAAAACTAAAACCCAAAGTTTAAGAACAAAATTTAGCATATTTTTAGACGAAGCAAAAGCGCAATCACGACATTTAAATATTTCAGATCATTTTCTCGAAAAACGAATTGGTAAAAGAAAAAGATTATACAGTAGAGTCCCGTAAACTCGGTAACCCGGCAGTCCGATTCTTGTCCCACCCTTGCAGGCCGAAAAAACTCCTCATGCAAACTCGTGCTCTGTACAATTCTAAATGTTTATGTAGTAAATTCTCCATGTCCTCATGAAGAAAGGTTTTTGTTTGTTTGTTTAAGAGTATTTGGACAGTTTATTTTCTGTTGTATTCCCAAGCAAACAATACATACAAGTGCTGTACAATATTTTCTGAGGAAACACTTGTGCTTATTCTTTTTAATCCCGTCAAGCTAGCAGGGAAATATTTTAAAATCTTCACTAAAAGTACCGACGAGCATCGCATTGTGACAGAATACCTCAAGGAAAAAAGCGAGGAATTCTACGTGATTGACCCACCGGATTCCCGCCCCCTGAAAATTGTCATTAAAGGACTCCCGATTTCCACCGAAATAGGTGAGATCCAAGACGACTTAACCTCGCAAGGATTTTGTGTTGAAAAGGTGGCCCAGCTCACCCGATCCAAAACAAAATCCCTGCTCCCCATCTTCATGGTCGAGCTCGAAAAGAAGCCAGATTCTCCAGATATTTTTCAATAGAAAAAGTGCTGCTACCTCACGGTGCAGGTCGACGCTTTTAACAGACGACCGGGGGTTTCACAATGTTACAACTGTAACTTGTTTAACCACTCGTCGAAAAATTGTTTTATGCGCACTAGGTGTCTAAAATGCGGTGAATCTCACCGTACCAGTGAATGCCCCATTAAAGAAAAGATAGAAAAAATCCCGTATGCATCAATTGCAATAAGACAGGACACATGGCAAATTGGAGCCAATGTGAAGAATTCCCCAAAAGAAAACCGAGAAAAGGTAAAACGATTCGTAATCGTAACACCTCTACCGAAACTAACAAAACCTCAAAACAGGTCACCCCAAATCTCTCCTTCGCAGCTGCCCTCTCGGGCGCTTCTAACAAAAACAATACTCCCGGAACTTCGGCCGCCCCCGAAGAAACCCCCTCAACTAATGAAAAAAGTAATGAAAAAGACTTTGGTTTTAAAGACGCGATAAATGAACTTAGAAGATTCTTCCTTGACTACCCCTTTCTTTTAGAAATGGGTAGGCAGTTTAGTTACGCAAAAGATGAAGAGAGAATTGATATTTTTTATCAAAACCTCATTAAAAATCAAGATCGAAAGGCCTAAATTCTAGTTCCTCTCATTTCAAATATCTCTCCAATGCAAAGATTTATTGTTTTTTCAAACCCGCCTCCCTCGAAAGCTCGCTCCGCCCACCGACCGGGAAACCCCCGGCCATTGGTCGAAGCGAGACACTCTTCTGATCCTCGGTCGCACGGCGACCCCGATTTATTTTAGCAATCCAGTACTATATCTAATTCTACTTAATTTTAACAAGGGCAAGTAAGATTTTTCAATGCTACTCCCCAAATGTTCGATAGGAGATTTCGACCTCTTTGGAGATCAGGCGCTCCGTTGTTACTGTCAACACCTTTTAAATCCCTTTCTCGATAACCCGGCATTTTCACAAACTCGGCCACACTTCGGTCCGCATTAGGTAGAGTTTTTGGAATTCTACTGTATTCCGAAAAAGCAGAAGCTATAGAAATCACGGTTTGTGGGAATTTAGATGTTGTTTTTTAACTCTGTAATTCATACTGTTTTTATGTTTAGTCAAAACTGGCTCTTGGGCGACACCATGAATTAGAAATTTTTTTTGAAAACTTTGTAAGTTTATTTCACAGATGTAGATGTGAAAACCAGCCGCCCATTATGTATATTGGTTAGTGACGTTGACTGCGGGGCCGTAGGTTCTGGGCTTGAATCTGGGCCCCTGGAATCACGAGGGCCCTATCCACCCCCAGGGTGTTTTCCCTCAAAATAGGGGTGGAACCGAGCAAAATCATAACGTCACCTGTATGGTGCTCAAAGCTAAGGATAACGACAGGCGTAAAAATTTAGCCCATCACCAAATTGAATTTCGTGGACATTGATCAGATGTTACTGTCGATCAGGTGGCATAAGTAACAACAACGGATATGAAAACCTAATCCAGGAAATTGATTTGCTACGGGATTGGATTTTGAAGGAAAAAGATGTAAATAACACATAAGACAATGCTATAAATTCTAAATAATAATTATAATGAGCTATTTCTAAATGTGTTAAGACTTTTTTTAGATTAATATAACAAATGCTGAGCCCATTTCTAGCAAATCGAAGTTAAGAAAGAACTGTCTTCGGTAAAGCATGTATGCAGAACGTTTAAATGCACTTGCTATATTAAGCATAAAAATATTTATCTTTTCTGAAGTAATTAATGTTTTATTAAGCAGAATACCAAGCATTGAATATCATGCATGAGAAATATAAATTCGTCATTGAAAATTTTTAATCTTACAAAAAATTTAAGGGTGAAGTGGCGCGTTTATCCTTCAGTACCGTAAGCACGTAACATACAACTAGACCAAAATGCTCATTTTATTCCGGAGGTTGTTACTGGCTTATATAGATAATACCGCTAAAAACTCCCCCATTAGTGGTCGGTTGATCGGCGAATGAACGATATAGTTGTTATTGCGAGCGATCAGTTTTGGTTGTTAATTGAGGAGTTATGTCAAGTGAGTTAGATGACTTTGTTAGCTGCGTTAAGTGAATTTTGAAGAGTTTTTGGTTGCTCTTTTTTCGGATAGATGACGCTACGACAGTTCAGAAGGTTTCTTAGCTCACAGCCAGGTTCACCAATGAAGTGGCGCACTTATCCGAAGGACAGAATCCGGGTCCTTCGGTACTGTAAGCACGTACCCCTAGACCCAAATGATCACTTTAGTCCGGAGATTGTTACTGGCTTATATAGATGATATCGCTACAAAGGCTCCAAATAGTTTTTTACACCTAGGCCCCTTTATAGAGAACGCCGGCTCTATTTCAGATCCTTTTATATCTGAAATGACTTTCGCTTATGAAAATTACTAAGCAATGATTTGATAAGAAGTAGAGAGAAAGTAAAGCGTTGTGGCTCCCTGGCTAACTGCTTGGATGCAAAAAGTAGTAAAACTCTATACTCTGTAAAATAAATTCTTTTTTGTAGGGAAGCTCTGTTCTCCGAAAAATTGTGATTCCAGTATAGATGGCTTTCTCTGTGTTGCGCGGGTTCTTTGGTGCAGCCCATTTTTAAAATTAAGCATATCTTTTTCTTGTGTCACTTTTAATTTTGTGTATGTTTTCATTTGTATGTTACCTTCCCATATGGAGTTGTGGGCCAGTTTTATAATGATAATTATGATCATATCATGCTAATTTTATAAAATTGCATTTTCATGTTATAATCTGTTGAATATCAATTTAAAAATTCATGGCAAGAGTGCATGACATTGCGTATGATGCCATTGTCTGAAGTGTTATTTTTTAATTTATTACTATCCAAACATTTAACAACTTCCCTGCGAACAACAAAAAACTTACTTAAATCAGGTATGAAAAAAACAATTTCGTGCTCTAAATTTTTACCATTTTAATAATATATTTAAATGCAATTTTCAAATATTGAGAGCAAGTTATATTTCAATTTTGTAGCGTGATTGGTTACCACCATCATTATTCTAGCTGTACAGCCAATCAAAACTTTTATTTCTTATCCGTTTCTTTTCTCTTTGCCATGTGGAGCGCGATAAGGTAGATTGCCGGTATTTCGTTTGCTTTCTTACGTAGGGACGAATCTTTGAGTTTTTCAGTGTATGGTGTTTGAATTCATATTTTATCCTTTAGTTTCTTAATCCAAAAATCTGTAAATCATGGATTTAATCAGCATCTTGGAAAAGACTGTTTCTCCAGGTATATATTTATAGATTTATTATCATAACGATTTATTTTATCTTATAGGCTTAATGGTTGAATCCGTTAGTTAGGCCTAATAGGCGGCAAATTCGTGATATTTCTCAGTTTCGTTTATTCACGTGTCTTCAAAATCTGTTCCTTGTTCTTAAAGTGTTAACTCATTTTCTGCGTTTCTATTAATTGGAAATATATTGTAATATTTAAATTTTTAGTTGAAAAGGTAGAGTTGTCACGCAGTTACTAATCAGGAGAAATAGATACTTAAATTTGTATACACCTCTTATTTTCAATTAATTTTTTTTTATAAATTATCGTAGCCTAGTAAAAGTTAAACGTTTTCATGTTTGAAAGATAAATTAGTTTTTTTTTTTTTTTTTGTAAATGTATTGTATGGAATATTTGCTCAAGGTAAAGGATAACGAAATTAAAATCGGCAAGATATATTAGCATTTGATGGTTACTAACTAAAACAGTTTTTTGTGTCTTGACTAGATGTTACATCTTTGCCATGTCGTTGAAAACGTATTAAATTAACACAAATATTTTCTTGAGTTCGATCGAACAATGAAGTATCACGTACATTTATATGAAAGTTATTTATCTATTCTTTCTTAAGATATGTGTTGATCTCTATCAAATATGGAAAACTAGGTTGTGAAATAAACATACTGAGAAACTATTATAGATTATAAAGTAATTTTTCAAATCCAATATTGGGTAAGGATATGCATGTTTAATGAAGTGAATAGAAATTCTTGCTATTTTTGGTAGTTTATATTAAAATATCTAATGTGTAGGAAATTTCCAGGCTTGGAGATGAACCAGAACATAAGTGGAACAGAAGATAACTGTCTTTATATTTCATATAATACAAAATAAAGCGTTTAAAATATTTTTATGCTTTTTATTTGTATTTTGTGGAAAAGTCAGTTAATACAAAATTGAATCATAAATGAGATGTTTTGAAACTTGAGCGAGTGCTTAAGCATTACAGATAATGTAGATATCTTTTCTTTTATGTTGTCAATAAAAATATTTACAAGAAAATTGTATTCATCAGTAGTCTTTATTTTAAATTCTAAGATTTATTATATAGGTGTTCAAAAAATGAAATATTTTCATATCAGAATGTCTTAAATGTTCAATTGATTTTATTTTTTGAATTGAAGAAACATAGAAAAAGTGAATTTAATTAACTATTTTTACCAGATCAAAAACTTGTCAAAAGTTAGGATGCCATTAATGAAAATAATGTATCCACATATAGTCAAACACAATCTTGTGTATAGGTTGTCCTATTTCTCTTGTAATTCTTGTAAAAAATTATTAGTATTTGATATTCACCTTATGAGGAGGAAGAAAATGCACAGTATTTTTGTTTGAAAGTTGTTAGATATTTCATACAAATTTTTAACTTTTTGGTTTAAGTGATGGAAATTAAGTAAGAGAATGTAATTTAAATTTTTAACTATGCAAATATACTTAGACTTAAGTTCTTTAGAATCTTAATTAGTTTATTGGTTGACAAGCAAATATATAAGTACTTAATTTTTTTATATTTCATATACTAAGAGGGGTGAAATTGTCTAATTGGCCACTGGTTCGCCAGTTTGGCGCATTTTGGGTTTTGGAGCGGCAACATTACGATTTGGCAATTTCGAACCTTTAATGATTTGGTGAGAAAAAACTTGAAGGGATATGTGGCTGATACAACAATCCAACCCTAAGAGAACAATATAACTGATCAGTTTTTTTTGGTTGGGTCCTAATATAGCCCACCCCCAGTTTTTTTATCCTTTTTTATGCAATTTTATTTTTGTACCATCTTTTTTATACAGTATATGAATTTCTACGGCTTTGATGCCACTGTTATGTTTTTTTTATCAATGTATGTATATACACTTTAAGACACTGTTCATTTGTTATAAACAATCTCACCATAATGCACCTTCAATTGCTTTCTCTCAATATGCTAGCAGCACACATTTGATTGAAAATGAAACTGTCATTAACAGTGACATTATCAATAATTTGATAAATTATGAAGACGGACAAGAAGTACTGGATTCTTTGAGAGTGGATAAAATATATGCTCTGGGATCCAGCTTTCTAAAAAATTGGAAAAGCATTTTTTAAAAATAAATACCAATTCTGAAAGAAATTCTGAAAACAGTTTCGAGCATGCATATCAGGTTCTCATGATGTTTATAAGCAACTGACCGTTGTTGCAAAAACTTATCACTTAGGTGCCAAAAAATAAATGAGTTGAAATTGTATCTTAGTGATAAAAGCGATATTGAACTAATTCATTACCGAAAGATGAATGCTTTGGATTATGATGAGATTAGTAGCAGTGAATTATGTTCATGCATTTTGAAAACTTTTCCATTTTCCATTCTTACAATGAAAAATTAAAGGTTTTAAAATTTTTCCATGTGTAATTTAACTTTATTTTATTTGGTAGCATTTTCTCGTAAATTTCGTAAATAATTGATATATTTTTTTAAGTGATTTTTTATGCAGTTCCTCTCCACTGAAAATTTTTTGGTAAACTCCTAGGAGAGCCCCACCCTTGGCGCCAAACCGGAAAAAGCGCCAAGCGAAAACGAAATAGCGCCAAGCAAACCCGACAACGGTGACAAGTAAATATAGCAGTATAAGATGGATGTGCAATGAAAATACATGTAAACAATACAGAAATTTAACATTTAAGATAAAAAATATAACTACACTTACTTTCTTATTGTTGATCCTTCCCAAGTGGAGGGTAAAGTGTAACAACTGCTTTTAAAAAATTCTGGAAAGTCTTGTCGCTGAGTGAGTGATCGCGAGACGCCATAAATACTCAGCGAGGTAATGGTCGAACATGCCTTCTGCGTGACTGGTGTGATTACGGAGAAAACGTTTTATTGCCGATTAACTTACTATAGGAAAACCACGAATTCTTTCTTATACTTCTGCAAACATCATGCGTATCCACACCTTTTTTTCGACATCTCCATTCAAATCCATCCAAAACAACACTCTTTCATTCATTTAATCCCATTTGCTCATTACATTTAGGACATTCATAACTGAAAGCAATTAATCCTTCTTTCACACACCATTCAATCAATTCTTTCTTGCCTCTAGCATTCAATAACGTAAGAAATTCTAACGTGTATTCACTTATAAGCGCAGCCATACTTTCAACCCGGTGCCCAACAACAAAATGAAATTTGAAATGCGCGCCCACAAATGACGAAAATTCTAGAAAAAGTTAGGGTTGCCATATGTTGTATTTAAAAGCAAGGTTACCATGACGGCACAATTATCGCCAACCAAAGTAATTCGCGCCAAGGGTGGGGGCTCTCCTAGGAGCGAACCGAAATCTTTAACAATAAAAGCAATAAATATAAAAATTTTTTCACCATATGTGGAGTTAATAAAATATCCTTATTTTTCAGATAAAACTGAGTTGGAAGCTGCCCAAAGTTATTTAGAGCAAGCATCGCAAAATAATTTAGTAAGTACACAACTCAAAAATATTTTCTAATTATTTTTTCCAAAAAATATCAAGATTAGTTTAAATTTTGAGTTTTCAATTTAAGTTATATTAATATTTGTTCAAAATATATTAAATTACTTATACTTTCATTAGAACAAATATATGGAAGAGTTTCTGTAATTTTATATAGATAAATTTATAGAGCTATCTCTTGTGCTGCTTTAGTTATTTTTTGTCCATTGTTGCTTTTTTTGTTCTAAATGTAGTTTTTCATAGCATAGTTTATACCAGTGGTCTCTAACCCCCGGTCCGTGGATCAAATACTACCGGTCTGCACAAGAAACATTAAATTGTTTCCTTTTTATTTACTGTGGTATATTTTTCTTGGGTTTGGGCTACTTTTTATGAAAATCACTTTATATTCATTTTTGATGTAGCTGTATTTCATTCTGAAGTCACGATTAAATACAATTAAAATTATTAAATCAAAACAGTTTAAAATATAAACAATTAACATCCTCCCCTCAGTGGGCTGCGATAAAATTAACAAATGTTGACCAGGCCACAGTAATAAAAAGGTTGGGGAACTCTGGTTTATACTGTTTAAGAAAATCTTAACTAATTTTGGGTACTTATTGGTTGTTGTAGGAACATTATAATTTGCTTGTGCCTATACTACTCTTATAACTAGCATGTTAACAATATAACATTAAAAAGTGATACTAAATTCATACTTAACTGTTATTAGTATATTGATGTATTTGAAAATAGCAGCACTACTTATATGTAACAGAAATTGGTATAAATCAGGATATGACATGTTTTCTTAATGTTGCCAAATTTGATTTCATAGTTTCCTGTAACTGAATGGTACTTTTATTTCTTTTCTTATTCTTTAAAACATATAATGAGTATTTGTTTAAAAAAATTTAGCCAGAATTCTTGAAATCTTTATCCAACGTGCTTCAACATGCAAGCAATACACCTGTGGCTCGAATGGCAGCTGGCCTACAGCTCAAGAACGCTCTCACTTCAAAGGATACAGAACTTCGAGGCAAATATCAAGAAAGGTGGCTACAGTTTCCCGTGGATGTACGAAGCTATATCAAACAGAATGTAAGAAAATGTTTTAGGAAGTTTCCTATATATATATATATATATATATATATATATATATATTATTTGTATTTTGTAGATATTTCACATGGACATTTAATGAATTATTTTTTATTTGATTGGAAATTATCTGCTCTGAGTAAACTCTATAGTAGCTATTCTTAATACATAAAACCAATTTCTCATCTTGAACAAAATCATTTTGATTATATAGTTAATATATTGATTACATTTGCTTTTTCTATGAATATTTTTCAGATATTGGGAGTGAATTTTTTTGCAATATGTTAATATGGGATTTTTTAATTTATCACATTAAAAGAACTTGGGTGCTCTAGTACAATGCTGGGAAAAAACTTTTGTATTATAACTGTAGGATTCTATTTTAAACAGCAAGTAGAACTAATTTGATATCCGAGTGCTACGCGCCAAGCAGCGCTTGTTGAGTTGTATGCAATCCAAAATGGCAACCTTGTGGTAACAAATCGTCAAGAAAAAAATTGTAAAGAATTGTTTTAAATATATTGAAATATATTTCAAATAAAGAATATAGGAATGATTGAAAATAACCAATAACAATCAATAATTAATATCAATATAATTATGTTATGTAATATATAGTAATCATATAATGTAATTTAATATTGGCATATAATAATATAGTGTAATATTAATTATTATATATAAGTATATAGTGTATAGTTGTACCCTGATTTAATGAATTCATTGGGACTGATTATTTGTAAAATCAGGGTTATTTGTTATATCAAGGTCCGAACAAAATAAAAAAAATTTGCATTTACCTTTTGGAAATTCTACAATAAGCATAGAAAATATCCATAGTTTGAAATTGGACACCTTTTATTGAACAGCTAAAATTAGTATTAGGGAATTATTAAACCCCAATTGGAGAAAAATTTGTTAAATAGAGGTTCATTAAGTTGGGGGTCCAACTTTTATTATATTATACTTAAATTAATTGCTTAATTTATATTAAAATAAATAATGAATTTCAATAATTGCTGATAGCTTGCAATTTTCTAGAAACTGAGTTCCTTTAATGAATTTCATCATGCAAGAAACATTTGAAATAAAGTGAAAAATCGCAATTTGCTGCTATAATTAAAACAACCTTAAAATATATGTATTTTTCAAAAATATACCAGTACTCACCAAAGATATTAGAAATATCCATATTGAAAAATTGCACAAAATTTAACAGAATACTAAAGCAGTGCTTGTGAACAATTATTGCAATGAAAATGGTTAGATTTTTAAAGACATCAAATTAAAATAGTCTAAAATTAATAGGGTTACCACATGGCGAAAGAAACAATTAAAATTAACTATAATGTAAGTCATCCCCATGACTACCACATTACTACATGATAAAAATATCAAGGTCAATTGTATTGTAATGTTGTTTACGACTATTTTGCTCTTAAACTTGTATAGTTAATTCATTTTTTTACATTCAGAAATGACATGTAACACTAAACACCCCAGAAAGATTTACGCATTCTGATAATTAGGCAGACAATATGAATTAAATTAAATAATTTGTTATGTGTTACTGTAACTGAGTTGTTTATGTGGATTTATTAATTTCAATTTTCATTACTCAAATTATTTCTGCTTGATTATGTTTTAAGTTCTCATAGTTACATAATTATAAAATTGATTTCAAGGCCAATTTTTATTAAATAGTTATTAAAAACCAACAAGGGTATAGATTTTCAAATCCGTAATAACTTTTGTGCGCAATAATCTGTGGAACACTAATCACTTAAAACGACTAAAAAATTTTAAAAATTGGGCATTTTTGAGTTTGAAAAACTTAAATTCTTAATTTTTTAAGTAGTGAAATAAGCTGGTCAAACTGATTTTTTTGCTTTCAAAATCAACTTAATATAATTTGATAAAGCATGTATTATTTTTACTGTTATTGTATCCAAACATTTTTTTTTGAAAAAGAGTTCTATTTAGTTTTAAAAACACAGCAACTTATGCCAATTTAAAACACAAAAACAACTCAATTACTCGAAATTATTTGTTTGGTCTGGTTGTACATTTTTTTCTTGTTTTGAAAATTCTTATTTTTCAGTTCTGCGACTGAATTATATTCAATTACTTTTATAACCTGAAAAGTTTGTAGAATGTCTAATACAACAATCTTGTGATTTTTTTGTTTTAAATTCACATATTTTTAAATAGTGTTATTCATCATTTAATTTAATTGTGAATAGATATTTTATGCGACTATTCATTTTTATATATGTATTGTATTCTTTCAATCTAATTTGCATTGTATTGTACTGTAAAAATAAAACTCATTTCATCAATGCATAAATATTTATTAATCGAAAACTTTCGTATATATAAACTAATACGAGATAAACAATGGTTCAAACAAGTAAACTTTTTTACAAGTATTTTGGAGCCATCTATTTATAGATAAATCATATGTAACTCAATAATAAGAAAAATATATTTAAAACTGAGGATAATTAAATTGCATTTTGCACCTTTTCTGATGAAACATTCTCTTAATATTGTATAATTTTAAAAAATTAGATCATGTAAAAGGCACTTTATATGAAGGAAAAAAACATTGAATGTGCTATTAAAAATTATAATGTACATTTTTAATATAGTTCATACTCGCATTAATTTTAGTTTGTGATCCAAGTTTCGCATACCCGTTTTATTTTCAGAAAAATTACACTTTTTTGCATTACACAAATTATGCATTTTACAAATTAAGTAATTTTTTTTTAACTTAATAGTGAAATAGTATTTTCTTTTATTATCTTAAGTCATTTCTAAAAAAAATTCGAAACACTTTTAAAGGATAATTAGTAAGTAAATCAGACAATCAAAGATGAGTAATGTTATTTTATTAGAATAATTTCAAACATCTTCAAATGTTTCATAATTTTGTAAAGTATTTATATGCAACATATTGTAAAAAAAAAAATTCATTTTCGTCAAATAACTGATCGACAATTAAATAAAATATTCACAATTCTACTCTTAAAAAAAATAAGAATCAAATTATAAACTTATTGCTGATAATGTAACTAATAAAAAAATATAAATAGTCCATTCACATTTCTTTTACGGATAGTTAAAAAGTTGCAAAATTTGAATAGTTGCCATTACTTTTAATCTTTTGGAATCAACTTATAGTTAAATGATAAATATCAATGTTATATATATAAACTCCATAAAATCCTATTTTTTATTTTAAAACAAAAATATTTAAAAAAATATATATATATATATCCAATGTTATATTAAAGCACAAATGAGTAAATAGTAATGCAATCATAATAGTTTCAAAAAAAGTACCTATAAAACAAAATTTATAGCTTATCTGACAAGTTGTTCCGATTTGAACAGATGGCTTGTATACTTCACTCTCTTCACTTCTGCTTTTACAAGGCCTTGAATAAAAAAATAATCATTCACTAAGTAATCAGGCTCAGTAAATGATATGTTGCTCACGAATTTATTGTCGAATAATTTTAATCTTTTCTACACATTTGCAGTAACTCTTCGATTTCCAGTGGCACTGGAAAACTTCTAACTATAATACAATATCTGGTGCAAGTTAAATTTTTTCAAAAGAAGGGGTTTCGAATCTATACTGTGAGCCATTCTTGTGAAAAAATATGAAATAAAAGAACTACAAAATTAATAACTAAAATATCTAAGACCTGTATCTAAGTGTATCAAGAAATATAAATAAATATCCCAGATAATACTAATGAAGCAGATGAATACCTAATTAGATAAATAAATTAGAGTAAAACAAAAATTATATAAAAGAATTGTTAAAAAAATTTCCTAACAAATATATATACTAGAATAATGCAAAAAATACAATATATATTTTTAATTAAATAAAAGACAAGAATGTCATCAACAAAACTATAGGAAAACTAACGTTATGAATCAACACATGTGGATATTGCAGCTGGAATCACGCAACTTACTTGGCGTCTGCCTGTCGTGCAGATAATCCATTAAATGTTTAATTCCTATAAATGTTAAATTTAAAGCATTTTAAAATAAGTTTATTGCTTGATGATAATGAATTTTTATAGGTAATAATAATGCTTTGTAAGAAAAAACGGGCTGTATAATTAAGAAATTTTAGTGTATGCTTTGGTTTTTGATTTTAGTTTTTCAGTCTAAGTTCATTAAATTTTAGTTCCCATTTTTCATTTATCATTGACTTGTTTAAATTGCCTTCCACTTACAGACTTAACTTGATGATAATATGTGTGTCCGAGTTTGCAACTTAATTTAAATCCTAAATTTTTGAACTTAGGAGTTTATATTCAGCTGGCTCAAGTTCATAGTTGTTGTGATTTTACAAGTGTCCCACAGGGTTTATATTTACTTATTCTAATGTTTTCATTCAGGTTCTATCTGCACTTGGTACTGAAACACTTAGACCAAGTTCAGCTGCTCAATGTGTGGCATATATAGCTGTTGCAGAACTACCACGGGGAGAATGGCCTGATCTGATTACAATGCTTACACAGAATGTAACTAATGCTAACAGTACTGAAATGACCAAAGAAGCAACTTTAGAAACTATTGGTTACATTTGCCAAGATATAGTAAGTTCTCTCTCTCTCATTTTCAAATCTTCGGTATTCTGCGTGTTTTTGATTTATGTAACTTTTTTTTATCAATTGCTTTATGATTAGAGTTGAAATGAATTTAGTTTGAAAAAGGGACAATATATATATATATATAAATTGGCTTAATGACATGGCATGCAATAAAGAGAAAAATTTCATCCTTGAAATGGAATTTGTCGCTACTTATACATCTGTTTTAAATTCTGCTTTTCATATTTATTTTTATTTCTGAACATTTCTATGAGATGGTGCTACAACTTATTTTACTTTCTTGACAATTGTTGATGTTAGGTTTCCCATCTTTTTTAAAAATTAAAACTAAGCTCTTGCACTGTTCCATAATTAGAAGTTTTTCACACAGTATTAGATTTTCAAAAAAAAAAAAAAAACTACCCTCCAAGATATTTTTTGTATGACTACTTAAGCAAAAAATCTGCAATAAATGATTTTGGTTTTGTGATAAATATGGTGTTTACTACCAAGGAAGACAGTAATAATGTTTTAGCAGTATGGTTCCATTTTCTAAAACATTTTTAAGTAAAATTATTTTTAAATTTTATTAATTATTTTTATGTAGATATTCATCTTAATGAATAAACTATTAATTAATGAATAAACTATCAAAATGTATTTTTTAAAATTTTGAAACTTGCATGCATTTTAGGGAAAACTGAAATTAGTGAACATGACATAACAAATTTGATCATCAATAGATCAAGCAGAAAACTACTTTCTTATATATATATATATATATATATATATATTGCATATATATGAATTTAGAATGAGTTAGGTATTAACTTTATGCAATTAGAATAAATTGACTTTTCTGTATCTAAATTTTTTTAAAAAAAATGACAGAGGAGAAGAAATCAAGGTGATAAAATATTGGTTTATATGTGTTAGCCATTATGTATAATTTTACTGATTTTTAACTTAAACTATTTTTTAATTTTTTTCTTTGGGATGCTGAAATTATTATAAGCCTAGTTTTACTTAATTTTTTCTTGGAAAAAAATTGAGCATTAATTTTTAAATATTATAATTAAAATATTTATGGAAAGTGATTTAAATGGAACTTATTTTTCCATGAGTTGTGCCAGCAAGTCTTAAAAAAAATTGTATTTTCACAATATTCTTACTGTTAAGTGAAATAGATTTTAACTCTTACTGTAAGTAAGTATATCAACAAAAGTGTATAATTATTTTGTTAATCTGAATTAAAACTGTCTTTGATCTTTTGATGGAGATAATAGTACTCCTGCTTATGAATAGTATACTGCTTATGAATTAAATTAATAATTTTAGAATTTAAACTCTCGTAGAAAGTATGAATTTTAGATAAACTTGTAATCTTCAGTAATTGGTATTTAATGTCTTTTCTTGTCTTGATTAAGAATTTTTCGTACTTATGTGTCTTTGAAGTAATTTTTTTGTGTATGGTTATTTTAGGAACCCGAAGTGCTGGTTACCCAATCAAATGATATTTTAACTGCAATTGTTCATGGTATTCGCAAAGATGAGCCTAGTGATCATGTTAAATTAGCCGCTACCAATGCCCTGTTGAATTCCTTGGAATTTACAAAAGCAAATTTTGAGAAAGAATCTGAAAGGCACTTCATAATGCAGGTTGTTTGTGAAGCTACACAGTCGTCAGATACTAAGGTTTGTAGAAAAAAATATACAATTATAATTAAACTTTTCTCCTCTCAAGAAATATGGACAGTTTTATGTTTGATAATATATAAAACCTAATTCTTATTAAAGATCTAAAAAGAATAAAACTTTACTGGATTACTTTTTATATATGTGTTTAATTTAACTGAAAAGGAAGCTGTAATTATGAGCTGTTATTTTGTTATGTCAGCTATATTTTGTAATTCTTTTTCCAAAGGTAACTAAATATTTGCTTTCTTTGCCGAAGAAATACTGATTGGGATTTAAAAAAAAAATTATTTTTGTACATATTTTACAGGTTAGAGTTGCTGCTCTGCAATGTCTTGTAAAGATTATGTCATTGTATTATCAATATATGGAAGCTTATATGGGCCCTGCTCTATTTGCTGTAAGTTAGTTGAAATTTTTTAAATTTAAAAATTTTAAAAATATACTGGTTTTTCAAATGTAAATGTTGATTTGTTCCTCCTCCCAGATCACAATGGAAGCCATGAGGAGTGAAATTGATGAAGTAGCTCTCCAAGGTATTGAGTTTTGGTCCAATGTTTGTGATGAAGAAGTAGATCTAGACATAGAAGCTACGGAAGTAAGTAGTATAACAGTAATTAAAATATATCAAAATACATTAATTAAAATAAAATTGTAATTTTATTTTTAAAATTAAAGGCTGCTGAACAAGGAAGACCTCCTGCCAGGACATCCCGATTCTATGCCAAAGGAGCTTTACAGTACCTTGTTCCTATTTTAATGCAAACTTTGACAAAACAGGTATTGTCCTTTTTTTTTAAAAAAAAAATCAAACAAAGTTAGATTAAAGAAAAACCTTTTTTATTGATTTTAAATGTATCTTAATACAAAAGAATTGAATTTGTGATATTCTCATTTTCTTATTTCTTGGTTTAAAATTTAAACTTGCCCATTTTTCATAAATTAAATAATAAATCTTTAAGGTTGATAGTTTAGGAATTTTTTAAAAATGTTTTACTCATATAATTTGACAGTGTAGATCTTTAAGCTGGATGTAATTAGGGATTAAATTTTAAATAAAATTTTGTTACTACTGTTCTTGTTACACATCCTTGTGTGTTTTGAAGCTTATGATGAACCAATTATTTTGAATGAAAATCAAATTAATGTCAGTATGTTGTATATGAGGCCTGTTTAAGTAAGGTCTTTTTTTTAAAAAAAAAAAAATAACAATATTTTGTTTAAAAAACTTTTATTTTAGGATTGTACATACTTTTGCCTATTTTGCTACATAATTGCGGAGTTTATTAATGCACTTGTCATACCTTAGAACCAAGTTTTGTTAACCCTTTTCAAAGAAGTATGCTGCCGGGTTAGACAAGAGTTCATGGTTGCTGAAAGGCTTCCTGCCAAGACTGTGTTTGAGGTACTGGAAAAGGTGGAAATCGCTTGGAGCAAGGTCGGGGCTGTATGGTGCGTGGTCTAAAACCTCCCAGCCAAAACATTCGATTAACTCGCTGGTCATTCGAAAAGTGATGAGCCTTGTGTTGTCGTGGAGGAGCAAAACACCTTTTGACAGCATGCTGTGCTCTTTGGAGCTTCAGTAGAGTTGTACATTAGGCACCCTATAGTTGATTGTTGTTCCTTGTGATATAAAGTCCGCCACACACACACACAGCAAAACACTGTGCCGGTCCCAGAACACTGTTGCCATAATCTTGCACTTTGACAGCGTTTGTTGGGCTTTGACTTTCATGAAAGAGGATGTGTCACCATTCCATCAACTGTTGCTTTGATTCCTAGGTGATATGGGATATCCATGTTTCATCTCCAGTAACAATATGTCTCAATGCCTCATCCTCTTCCTCATAATGAATCAAAAAGTCCATGAAATGGCAAACCTCTTATCTTTGTGTTTCGCTGTGTGTAGTCTGGATACCCACAGAGGACACAATTTCTTAAATGTCTTCAGTCACAATTTTGTGCACCACCGACCAAGAAACGTCGGGAAATTCCAATAAAAGTGGTTAGTTGTGAATCTCCTGTTCTCGCGAATTTTTATTTCGACTGCTTGCATCAAATCATCAGCGATTACAGAGGGCTGGCCTGAGCGTTCTTCGTCATGGATGTTTGTTCACCCATTTTTAAACTTCCTGACCCAGTTTCGAACTCTGCTCCCACTCATTGCTTCAGTGCAATAAACTTCTGTTATGTGGCGATGAATGTCGACTGCAGACATGTTTACGCAGCCAAAAAACGTATAACAGACTGTATCTCAGACATCGGCGTGCGATTCAATCACCTTAAAGAGTTTAAAGACACACAGCGAAGCTTATATGACTGCTACAGAGCTGGAAATGGCGCAAGTGTGTTTATAAAGGATGCTGATCAGTGATTCAGAGACTCATTGTGGCGTACACACAAACTAGGGAAATATACATGCCAACAGACCTTATTTAATAAATAGCTCTTGTATATTTATGTAGCAGTGAAAATTTTAATTAAATTATTTCTCATGCTCTGAATAATTTAAAACTGACAGTTTAGTTTAAATTTCTAAATTCATTTATCTGCAGGAGGAACATGACGATGAAGATGACTGGATTCCTTCTAAAGCGGCTGGTGTCTGTCTAATGCTTATGGCTGCTTGTTGTGAAGATGATATTGTAATACATGTTCTTCCTTTTGTTAAAAACAACATCAAAAATCCAGATTGGAGGTATAGAGATGCTGCTGTTATGGCTTTTGGTAAGTGATAAGCTTCAAAATACTATTAAAATATTTAATATGGAAATTTTGTTCATATCGTTCTAGTTTTGAACAGGAATACCATTAATCATTTCTCGTAAAAACATGCAAAAAGTGTTAAATGCAAGTGTTTCATTTATCGAACATGTTATAAATCATGTAAGTAAAAAAAAGTAATAATAAATTGTAAAAAAAAAAAATTTCCATTTTAGTTATGTTTGAGTTTAAATTCAATTTGAATCAAATGTTATCTTTTGATCATAGTGCAGCTTTTAAAAGATAAGGTTCTTCTATAAAATGTATTTAAATTGTTTGTGAGCTAAATTATATATTTTTTTACTATTTCATTCATTCTTGTACTGTTTCCTTTTTGTTTTGGATTTCTTTCATCAAATTTTTTTTTTCAGGTTGTATTCTGGAAGGTCCTGATCCCAGCAACTTGAAAGCTGTTGTGGAACAAGCTATGCCAATGTTTATTGAACTTATGTCAGATGAAAGTGTTGTTGTGAGGGATACTGTGGCTTGGACTATAGGAAGAGTATGTGAACTTAATCCAGAGGCTGCTGTTAATGATGCTTATCTGAAACCATTGTTGGAAGCTTTGGTCAAAGGTTTAACTGCTGAGCCTCGAGTAGCATCTAATGTTTGTTGGGTAAGTATAAAATTTTGTTGATATCCTGTTATAAATTTATTATTTAAAATTTTTTTAATTGGATTTTTAATATACTTTTATTAAATTTTTTAGGCTTTTAGTAGTCTTGCTGAGGCTGCTTTTGAAGCAGCTGAGGTTTCGGAAGAAAACCAGGAGCCCAATACTTACTGTCTCTCTGAATATTTTGAAGTAATTGTTGCAAAACTTTTGGAAACAACGGAAAGGTATGAAGTAAAGACATTTCATTTATATGGAAGGGAAATTCTCTGTATTATCCATGGGGAAATTTATTGATGGATTAGTAACATTTTAAAATAATAATTAAGGACTAAACACTAATTAGCTAACTAATAATTGAATAAACCTAAGGAATTTTTTTTAAGTTAATTTATTTTATGATAGGTAATTTTCTCTATTTTGTATTTTTCTAGCCGTTAGTGCGCTATGTTCAAAAGAAGTTTAATTCAACAATATTAACAGACTTAAAATTTAGGCTTGGCTTTCATAAAAAAAAATGGAGTGTGTAAAAAAAAACTTTAAAAAGTCATGTCTTGAGAGGAACATCCATTGACACATCTTGGATTAAAATGAACTATGTGTGTTTATGTGTAGATGATACATGTGCAAACCATTTTGTAACAAGACAAAATTAATAGTTAAAATCGTGTCAAAATATATCATTCAGAAATGCTACAGTCTAAATAAGCAAGGCTCAAGAGCAATTTTTTATTTGTACAAAAATTTCATTGTTTTCAAGTACGACGGAATATTTAACGAAGTAACTGAATTGTAAGGGTTATATTTATAAAATTTAATTTTCTTTAAGCAAAGATCTCATGGATATGCAACATAGAGTTGGGAATTTGAAACTTGATCCCACAAGCTCTTATGCAATTTACTAAGTATCTATGTCATGAAAGATACTTTGTTAAATTGTGTGTATTTGACAAATCTTTTTTTAGTGAATTATTTGGATTTTAAATATCGAGAAAAGCTTGAAATTGATTATCTTTGTAATTTAAGTAATGTTTTATGTAATATATGTAAAGCAATTCAACTTCTATTTGAGGTACAAATTGTATATGTTGCAGTGTGTGTGTGAAAGGGAATATTTATATTTTACTATAATTTTTAATTTGTATTCTGTTTACCTTAATTTATCATTTATTTCAAATCTATACTATGCTTATTGTATGTTCTTTTATTTAGGCCAGATGGGAACCAAGCAAACTTAAGAAATGCTGCCTATGAAGCTCTAATGGAACTAGTGAAGAATAGTCCTAAAGATTGCTACGTTTGGGTTCAGAAAACAACAATGATCATCTTGGAACGTTTGAATCATGTTCTAGCTTTGGAAGGACACATCCAGAATACATCAGATAGGGCTCAATATAATGATCTTCAATCCTTATTGTGTGCTACATTACAAGTATGACTAATTTACAAAATGTCTTTCTAAACAATTTCTTTTAAGTGCTCTCTAGTACAATTTTCTTTATTTTATGTATATGTAACAATTAACTACATTGGGAGGGAATGGCTATATATATATATATATATATTCATATTCCTTCTTTCCTTAGTGGCTCAATAGCCCAGGGTGTGCCTTGGTCTTCCCAATGAACCTTTTCTAGGCTATAAATCCATCTTAGATTTGGCCTGCCTTTTCTCTTTGCCAATTAGTCAGGCATTGAAGACTTTTTTTTTAGTGGTGCGGTCTTTGTCCATTCTGACTATTTTGCCTGCTCTGATGAAATGAACTGTCAGATTCTTCATATCAGCGATAGGGTTCTAAATTTGATCTTCTTCACCACACATCAATTTCTTGAATTCATCCAAAAATGATTCTTATAATCTTCCTTTCGGGGATACTGACCATGTTCTCATCTGTTCAAGACATGGACCATTTGACATGCATAAGTTAATACTGATCTTAAGACTTTACAATAGAACCTTTGTTTTCCTTTTGATTGCATTTGATTTCATATACCATTAAGACATCTATTAGCCATTGTAATTTTTTTTTGGATTTAGTAGTGCAATCATTGCTATTGTTATTTTAAAACCTAAATTAGTGAAACTGTCAACAACTTAGAAATTATGCTTCTCAATTTTAAAGTGTGAGTTGTTAAAACATGATTTAGTCCTGGGCATGTATTTGGCCTTCCCAGTCCCATCCTGAGGGTATCTTTCTCTAAAGATAAGGCTTGTCTTAGTACGGTGGGTGTTCTAGCAGTATTATCAATGTCATCTCAGCAAAAGTTAATTGATTTATTAAAGATATTTCCTCTGGTATTGATGTTAGAATTTCTTACCACTTTCTCTAATGCTAAATTAAAGAGAAGGTGTGCTAGTGCTGATAGTTAATTAGTATATGCTTAATTAGTTGTACATTTTTCTGAGACAATATTTAATTAGCATTTCATTGCAAAAATTTCAAGAACTTGTTTAAAAAAGGATGAGGTGGTGTGCAGCATTGATTTATAACTTTCACTTCCTGTTTCATGTTACAGCTTTAAAGATTTCTTGTATTGTACAAATTTTTCCTCTTTTTTTTTTAGAGTGTACTTAGGAAAATGACCCCTGAAGATGCTCCTAAAATATCTGATGCTATTATGTCAGCTTTACTCCAGATGTTCAGTTCATCTAGCTGTAAATCTGGTGGTGTGCAAGAAGATGCTTTAATGGCAGTATCTATGCTTGTGGAAGGTAATACTTTCTCTTCTCATCTTTTAATGTTTATATGTGTATGTGTTAAATATTTTACAGCTGATTAGTTTTCTGATTTACTGTGAATTCAGTTCTAGGTGAACAGTTTTTGAAATATATGGATGCCTTTATGCCGTATCTAGCTTTAGGTTTGAAAAATCATGCAGAATATCAGGTATATATTATGTCTGCTTTAAATATTCATTGATAACTTGAAAAAAATACTTTGAAATCAAACTATATAAATTGAAATATACCAGATTTCCTTTAAGGCTGGGTTCGTCAAATATATAAGGCCCTGAACTAAATGCAGAGTACATTTTCAGAGAGAAAAATATTCTTAATTAAAATTTGCAACGTGGCAATTCAGACATCTGTTTGTAATACAGCATTTTTAAATTTCAAAAATAAATTTTCATTTTAACATGTTAAGGTATATTCTACTTAATATTGAAGTATATGTGGAAAAATACCAAAATCATTTTGTGCCAGAGAAAATGGATCAACTTTTATAAAAATAAGTAGAGTAATAAAAAATGCTGCTTTCTGTAGGATAGCAAAGCCAGAATATAATATTAGGGCTGAAGTACTGTTATATTTGAAAAACTATTCCACATTCAGTCCTATTTTATGATGTGCAATAACAGCCGTAAGTTTTGAATTTGCACAGTGATAAATAAAAATTTTAAACAATGGATGGAAACCATTAACTTGGAATGTATTTTAGAGACCAATTTGCCAGATTTTATTAAAAATAACTATTAGTTAGAAAGCAGCTGATTTCATTAAGATACCTTTACTGGTATGTGTAGTTGAAAACTTTTAAAGAGCTTATGATTGATCATGTCATTGAAATTGGTTGCTGACAAAGCTCATTGAGAAGTACTCGGAAGCCTTTAGAAGATCATGCCTAATTGATGGATAAACTTGGAAATTATTTTATAACATGGTCATAACTTGGAAAAGCTCTAATATTTCAATATGGTTTGTTGACAATTGCTTAGAATTATAAGATTCCTTTTAAAACAAAGTTTAAATTACCCTCTCATCAGAATCAAGATAAGTTATTTAAGTGCATGCATGCCAACGTCATGCTCACTAATGCAAATTTCTTGATTGCCATGCTATACCGGCAGTTTTCTGTAGAATAAGCTAGATGAGAATTTTCTCTGTAGTACGCTGGCGTGAGCAATAATAGGACTCTTAATACTTGAAGCTCACAATCTTAAAATAATTAAAATTTACTGTGCTTGTAAAAAGCTTATATAAATGTTGTGTGGTTAAATAAAAAGTAAAAAAGAGAAGCAATGCGTAGCAGGTCCATCATTGAAGAAAATCAACAAAACAACTAAAATAGTTATAATTAATAAAATTATATACAAATATCAAAACTTATCAAGTGTTGAAATTAGTGTCATACAAAATGTATGCAAACAAGTAAATCTCTATTACCAGATAGGCTATTTTGATATCCTGCTTATGTGAAGAAAACTTACACATTCTGTATTTTTTTTTAAAAAATTTTGTGTGGAGATTGTATCCAATTATGCAAGAAAAAAAATGCATGTTTGGTGTATGTATCAAAATATGTATTAATGGAAGTAGCTTCATAAACTTGAATTAAATGATAAACAATGGGGGAGTGGAGGATAAATTTGTTAAAGAAATACTTTATTTTTAATCCTTACATAATATAAAGTATGAAAATAGTAGTAAAATTCATTGTATAAAAATAAAGTTGATGTAAGAAAACGTAGTTTGGAACTGCGTTATATTGCATAATTGTTTTACTTATGTGGTGTTTCTCAAAGGGCAAGAGATTGATAAAACTTAACTATTTTATCTAAAATAATTTCAGACTTTTACTTTTATATAAATGTAGGTCTGCAGTGCTGCTGTGGGTTTAACTGGAGATATTTGCCGGGCTCTTGCTATTAAAGTTTTACCTTACTGTGATGATGTTATGACAATGTTAATGGAGAATTTATCAGTAAGTAGTTCAGGTTTTTAATTTTTGTTAATTGAATATTCTGTAGTGAAATTTTTAGATTTTAATAAACCAAATAGAAAACATAACCGAATTAAAAATTTTTCCCTGCAGAATTCAGCAGTCCACAGGTCTGTCAAACCTCAAATTTTATCAGTGTTTGGGGATATAGCACTTGCAATAGGTCCACATTTTAGGAAATATTTAGAAATTGTAATTCAAACATTATTGCAGGCTTCACAAACACAAGCTGAAAAGGTAAGTGAATAACTGTCTTTCTTAAATAGGAATAAAGCAGAATGAGGAGTACATTGTCTTTTGTAGTTAGTCATGTAATAATTCGATCTAAAATTAAAAAAAACGATTTTCTTAATAAGTTTTAAGTCATGTTTTGAATTTAAAAAACACAAATGTAAAATTGTATGTTGTTTATTGCTCCTTTTTGTTATTGGACAAAATTTAAATTATTTATTGCATTGTATTACTTAATTTATTTGACCTGCATTCTCTTATGTTTTTGTAAGTTTATCGAGTATTTCTTGGCATGGACTTAACATGGGAATGAAACTTTTAATTCTAATTTTCTTCAAAACTGAAAATTTTAATTTCTGTGAAACTTAATTTAGAAAATGTAAATGATTTATTTGCATTTATATACAAGTTCAAATAAACAAAGGAAATTTTTAAACACTTGAAAACTTTTTTTATGAATTATTTCTTTAAAAAAATGTCAATATTTATCATTTCAAATCTAATTTTTAGAATGATTACGATATGATCGATTATGTTAATGAACTCCGTGAAGGGTGCCTTGAAGCTTATACTGGAATTATCCAAGGCCTTAAAGGGGACCAGAATACTCCAAGTAGTAAGTGGGAATTCATTTTTTAAATTTCAGTTTTTATAACAAAATTGCATTTTCAATTTTTCTTTATGAAATTTAAGTGATTCTTTTTAATGACACATTGAAGTTTTTATTTTTACAATGCCACTTATATTGTTTTGTACATTGTACTTTTGCAAGATGTGAAATTGGAGGTGGTTTTCTTATGCGTGTGATGCAGGAAGTACTGTTGAAAATAAAAAAGGCTTTTGTGTTTCATACATTGATGCTTATTATCTTAAAAAAGTGGTCTTTAAACTGTTCCTTGAAACACTGGAGTTTCACACATCAAAACAATTCAGAAAGAAAACTAAATGTGTTTGCAAAATAGATTCACATTTTCTATGAAGTTCATAATGACCACAAGTATTTAAATAAGCAATTTTAAAATGCCTTCCGGAAGAATACCAGCTCCGCTTTTTTGAGGGGTTTCTCTGAGAAACCAGGGATGTAGGCAACTGCCAGGTTCTCTTGAGAAAGCTTTTCTGTTTCCAAGTCCTTTTCATATTAGAGCATTAAGATCTTTTTTAGAGCGATTTATAACAGGTGTAAATTACTAGCATTACTTAGCATTTCCGAATGATTTTCTTGGAAGAGAATGTACCAGATTGATCAGTTTTCTGGTATGTTTATCATGCTAGGGAGTAAAGGATCTCTTATATATAAGCCTAGTTCTTTTCCAGTGGTTGAAAACCCTCATAGAGGTTATATCGATGGAGTTTTATAGTGGCCAGATGGTGCCTATTTTCTATAGGTGGCATGCCTCATTCTTGTTTGGCTTTTTTTTTGTTGTTGGCTGATAAAACTGTGCCCAATAATAATCTCTGAAGATCTGGGTTAGACAGAATCTAGTTTATCTTTAGTACAAGCCTTATCCCAATTTGGGGCTGCATTTTTAAGCACTTTTTTAAAAAAAAAAACATGTGGTGGCAGTGTAATATATAGATATCTGAAAGTTAATTTTTATTCTAAGCTTTATATGCTTGTTTTTCTTTTAAAAAAGAAAAGAATATATTATATTTTTCAAATTAAAGAATGATTAGAATTTTTTCCGGATAGCTTATAAGGTGCTGTAGATGACTGGTCAGTTTTTCATGTGTATTAAGTATTGAAATCTGTACTCTGCTTTTCTTTGTTTGTTAGTAATAGGTGATTTATAAATTTTTCGTCTTTTCAACATAAAAAGTTTAATATATATATTGTACCAATGGAGTTTTGCAAATATTGTTTTTACTGTTTTGTATCTCTGTTTTTGCAATGTGACATTACTCATAAGAAGTGTACTGAATTTGTTTTGTTTCCTGAAGAAACTTCAAATTTATGAATTTTATTGCTTTTTCTTCCCTTAGCTGAAGTAAATGTGGTACAACCTCATGTACCATTCATAATTCAATTTATTACCCACATTGCACAAGACCAAGACCATTCTGATGGTACATTGGCTGCAAGTGCAGGTGTTATAGGGTAAGTTTGTTTCTTCTAACTTCTTAAAGTATAGTATAATTGAAATTGTATTTGCTTGAATGAATTTTTTCTTTTCAGTGATCTTTGCTTAGCATTTGGTCAAAGCATGATCAGCCTTGTAGATAATGAAATAATAAATGATCTGTTAACTAAAGGTAGACGTTCTAAAACTGCAAAAACAAAAACTCTAGCAACTTGGGCGACTAAGGAAATAAGAAAACTGAAGAATGCAGCTTCATGGTAAGATTCTCTACATATTTTAACATGGCTCAATTGCTACACATTTGTATACATGAAATATGTATGATTGTGGTCCTGTCTTTTTTTTTTTTTTTTTTTTTTTTTTTTTAAAATTCTTATTTTCTGAAATTTAATTTTCATGTAAAGGGGAAACTATTCCTATTTGTACTAGTGGGGGGATGTTCAAAGAACCATTATTTTGTTTGATCCTTGGCTGTTACTGGGTTGAATGGATTAATAAATCAATTGTTAAATAATCATTTGATTTATATTTTGAATGATGATTGTCTGATAGAATTTTGATTAAATTCTTAATTGTAAATTTTATTTTCTAATTTTTTCAGGTATAATTTTTTAGAATCTTATTTAAAATTTTTTTTAATTTTTCTGTTTAAATTATGTAATAATTATGATCTAAATAATAAAATTAAATTATAAATTTAGAGGTCACAGTAAATCTTAATATTTTCTCAAATAATTAACATTTAGATTTTTAAATAAGATTAATTAGAAGAATTTTTTTCTCTTGCAGATAATACAAACTTATAATTTTAATCTTACATGAGTTAAAAGAATATACTCTATTTTATATTCACCAGTTCTTTAATTTTTCAATGAAGGTCAAAGGTTTTTTCGTACAAAACCATTCTCCTGCTAACATTTCCTATCTTTGTTCTTTTTCAGATTTGCTTATGGCTGACAGTGCACAAGTCTCTTCTGACTGTGCTCTGTCCCATGCAAATTTTCTGTATGCAGGAGAGCATTAACAAATGAAGCCAAGCGCAATTCTAGTGTTTGACAGAGAGAGAGAGAGAGCGCGTGAAAGTGTGCATGTGTGCCCCATCTTTCACACCAGTATGATTCGTCAGTCTCTTTCCGTAACTTCCAAGCCTGCCAAGCTTCTTCATCCATACATAGCCAGCAGCCATTCAAACAGCAATACAGCAAGGATCCTATGCTGTCCACGAGTCTGCGATGCGGGTTCTTGTTTTTACAACCCACCGCAAGTTGGTTTTATTTAAGAAATTTTTTCCGAAAGGATAATTGACAAAAGAAAAATATTGGACTTTTTTTTTTCCTGAAAACCCAGAAAAGTTGTACTCTTTTGGGAAGTGCCTTTTCAGTCGAGGTGCGTTTGACTCATAGTCTGTTGCCTCGTCTTTTGTCAAATCACTGGCAGATGTTTTCTCTCGAGCGTAAGTATTCCTTGTGGCTCGTTTTATGTGCTGATTGAATAGGAGTGTGCTGTTAAAGAACAAGGGTAACTTTAAGATGAAGTATTTTATAAAAATCGTTAAAAAAATTTTACTGTTCAAGCTTTGTTAATTGAAAGATAAAGATATTTACTGTATATTATATTAGGATTTATTTTTTGGCAGCTTTGTACTTCTTGGAGTTACTCGTTCCTGTTTTAGCTGTTTTATAAAAAATGTGAATATTGTTTATATAGGAACACTTAACACAGGAGGAAAAAAGAAACTGTATTTTAATTTTTCTCAAAAAAATACTAACAAACCAATGTTTTGTGTAAATGATATATTTATATATATATATGGTTACCCTTGTTTTTAAGCAATTGCTGGGATCATATATTTGTTGTGAATAATTTTCTGTACAAAAATTGTAATTTTTTAAGATTATATTTAGAAATCATTTTTGTCTTAATATACATTGTATTTCATCATTGCGTATGTTGGGACAGCCAAAATTGTCATAGTCATTTGTTCCCAATATTTTATTTCTGTGATGTTGTATTGGTAACAAATAATCTCATTCTGTCGACATCTCAGTTGGTGTGAATATTAATTTTCTAAAGCTGTGTTTGTAAAGAAGTTACTTGTTATATTTTTTTAGACATTTTCCCCTCAGGCAAATCTAATCATTCATGTGTGAGTGGTGTGTATGTAAAATGTTTGTTTTTTCTTTTTCCATTTCCTTATTCCATATTCTAAATATGACCAATAAAATTAGCTCAAACAATTTGTCTTTTATTATCTAGAAACTATTTACACTCTATATTTCATTTAATTCCTCAAAGAATTATATCTTGGAAGTCTAAATATTGTGCATCAACATTGGGACTGAATAATAAGCTGTTGTAGTTGTTTACTTGAACATGCACTGTGCACTTCAGGGGTTTTACTACTCTATTTAGTCCTAGGTATTTCATTTGTGTTGAATGAAATACCACATGCAAGCAAGATATATGTTTACATGAAGGTTTTCTAACAAATTTTTTTTCAAAATCTATTTTGTATGCATGGTTTAAAAAAACAAATAAGTTACACCAGATTACTTCCTTTGAAACAAAAATGTGTGATGGACTTGCTATAACAAATTTTGTGTGCAAAATAAAATAACATCTTTAAGAATATATATATACTAGCTGCATGGCCCGGCTTTGCACGGGCTTTCTCTTTCCCTCATGACGCCAGCAATTATGTGTGTGTTTGTACGCGTGCAATGTGGGTGATTTCTAAAATTATTTCATTAAATTTCCCTTTTTCGAAATTTGTTCCACATATTTTCGATTTAAGACGGGTTTTTTCCCCTCCGTCTAGCCCGGCATAACAGTTTTTTTAGTGTAAAAATTACTGTTTCCTCTTCCCCTCCCCCTCACAGATAAAATATAGCTTCAAATTTCGATCTATGACTTAACATATATATATATATATAAGTTATAAAAAACAGTATGGGGGAAGCATAGATATATATCTACATGTAATGAAAAAAAAAACATTCAAAAACTAAATGATAAAAACAGTTTGATATTTTATTTTAATTTCATAGTTTTCCTTCCACTGTCATAGTTACAAATTTTGTGTAATGAACGCTTAAAATAGTGTAAATAATTTATATCAGGAAGTTAATACATTAATATTACTTTTTGTTGTATTTATTTTGTTAAAATCTTGCCACCACTTCTCTCCCTTCGAAATCTAGTTTTATTATGAAATAAAAATAGTGATGACACTGATGAACGGAATAAATTAAAAGTGAAAGCGCACTGAGGTATGGCATAGACAAAACAGAAGGGATAAAAAAGATAGATGAATGCTGTCACTGGCTTTTTTGAAAATGCTAGAATATTTTCCTACTTTCTTGACAATTGTCGTTATATTTTGAAAACTTCTCACAATATCTTTATAAATTTTAGCCTATGTGTTATTCTGATGTATTAGCTATATTACTGTAAAGTTTCATTAAAATCCAGTCAGTTGTTTTTGCGTGAAAGACCCACAAAGATACTCACAAACTTTCACATTTATAATATATATTAGATTGCAGCAATCTTATCTTCAAACGTGGTTGTCTGCTGTTCATCCCATTTTGAACAGCCCCTGTAAATATTTCCTTAATACTAAATATTCTATATATATTCTGACTCCTCCTGTAGAAGATCAACATTAGTAAAAAATTTTGTGACACATTTTCCTACAGGTCACAGACAGCAAGAGATGGGAGTAAAAGTGACTACTGGCCTAAATAGGAGTTCTTTTTCATCTCAATTTAATGCATGCAAAGCACAGACAATTCAAATAACCCTGAACCTTAATCTCACTGCCCTTTAAAGTTGGAATTTCAACAACAAAAAGGATGGGGCAATTTATTTAGGCCTAAAGGTAAATTATTGCTAGAATTTTAATTCTGTTGGTGTTGCATGAGGTGAAACGCTGGAGATCTCTGAATAGTGCGGCTAGGTGAGCATTGCAATCAAGCACATGAATGATCAGATGCTTATACATATGAGTACAAAAATGCTTTATCATACTTGTGTAGTATACTGAGTTTGACCTAAGGTGGTCTGGTACCCTATTTCCCCTTTCCCCTCTGTTTTTTAATCATATTAATGTACAATTTTTTTTTAATTTATAAAAATTACGTTTATGCAAAATACATCAGTTCATGGTAAAGTTCTTTAATCTGTGTTACCTTCATTTTTTTAATCTAAAAAAATCTGTTCAATAATATGGATGAGATTTGTCATATCTTCAGATTGCTGAGGTATGCTTTCTAAGCAAAATTAGGCCGTAGCCTCGACAGTTCCTCTGAGTTCGAAAATTAGAAATCTGGAGCTGAATTTTACTGCACATTATTTGTGGAACAGCTATTAACTGAACTCTAAACACCATTGCATGGAATTATGTGTAAATTAAAAGTAAAGTGCCGTATGAGAAATATTTTCATTTGATTATAAGATTTCATTATATGTATGTTATTAAAATGAGTGTAACTTCATGCCGAGTTTTTTGAAGTCGAATTGAAGCAACATATATCTACACTATTAAAATTCGCAGATAAACATGTCTTTCTATGTGTCTGTCTTCTCGCGAACTGCACAACACAGAAACTCACCAAACGTAGGGAATGATCTGAGGAAGCCATTTTGACCATTTATATTCCGATGTTGCAATTAGTTAAGGTATTATAAACCTTAAAATGCGTAATTGTTTTACACCTGCATGTTGTGTCTTCTGCTAATACACAACCGGAATTTTACTCCCCATGTTTTTAAAAAGCCATCCAATTCTTTCTATCAAACTCGAACAAAAAAATAATTACAGATTCGGAAAGATCATTTATTTTGCCATGAGAAACAGTATATATTTTTTTTTACAAAGCAAGGGTATTTTCTGTGAATTTTTCTAAAATGAGTCAAAATCTATACATTTTTGTGATTTCTAAATTGTTCCCTTTGAATTTTATTTTGCATTAATGAATTGATACTCTATTCTAAAAAAGTTAATGCTTTTCTCTTTTAGAAGAATCAGTCATTTAAAAAATAAAATGTCAAAAACTTTTTTGATTATTTTTTGAAAAATCGTAAAAGTTTTGATTATTTAATAACTTTATCATTTACGAAACTCTCAATTTTTTCTGAGTGTAGAACAATATTATCCATAGTCTGTACAAAGATTGAAGAAATTGCGGATTTAAAAAAAATATTAATAACACAGTATTTCTTTTATATTTTTTTGTTCAAAAATTACTGTTTTGCAATCGATGTGTGAAGTTTCAAAGCATTAACTGAAAAATAAACTTTTAATAAAACTATTGAGTAATAAAAGATTATTAGAATTTCTCTGTTTTATGCTCTGTTTTATGCACTTAAGTTATTTGCTATGTATATTCATGGGAGGAAATGGAGGATTAAGGCGGAGTGGATAAAACTAGATTAGTTTGTAGACTTTTTAAAATGCCATTATGATTGGTAAATGAAAATTCCAAACCCATTTTATTATTTTAAGCTCCAAGAAAAATAATTACTGTTAAAGTAATTTATATGCTTAGTTTTTAATAATTTTTTCCTCATGAAATATTTTTTATAACTTTAAGCTTCCTCTTGCAATCACTGATCAACTTTCTTAGCTGCAACCTAATAATGAACATTTCTGATCCATTTTATTATTTTAAATTCTAAGAATATATGTAGTGAGATCTCGATTTAATGAATTCATAAGGATAGAATATTTTGTTTGTTAATTAGGGATTATTCCTTATATCAGGGTCGAAATGAAACACCAATTTTTTGCAGTTATCTTTTGGAATTCCTACAATAAGCAACTAAAAGAAATATCCATCGTTAGAAATTACACACTTTTTATTCAATATGGTATTTTTTTTACAAAATTATATTTTCTATTCATATAAGGCTGCGTCACATTTGTTGTTTTATTCGTGTTTGATATTGGTTTTCAATATTAATGTTATTACTATTTTGGTTTCATCGCTGTTTCAGTTAATTAAATTTTTTACAGTAATTCTAAATTAAATTGGTTTAATATGCATTTTAATTGTAAATGTTGATTGTTTTGATGTTATTACTACATGCATTCAAAAATATTCATGCAACAGAAGAAACCTCTCTGTCTGACAATGAAAAGAAGTGAAAAAATTTCAACAAAGAGAATTCTGATGACATTACAGCAATCACTCACATCATATGCGTACACACCTGCACAGAAGAGCTGGCATCATGAAGGAAAGAGGAAATATGGGAATTTTGTTTTGCACTTGGTAAAAGCCCATGCAACGCCTGGCTAAGCAGAGGGGAAAGAAAAACGTCAATTTCGGAAAAGAATAATCGAAGTGCCGATTTTGTGAAGGGAAATTCCTCTGTGCAATGCTGGGCCATGCAGCTAATATATATGTGATTGGTATAGTCCACATAATTTAGAAACTTAGCAAAATAATAGATGTTGCCACAAATGGAACTGAAGTAAAGAGATAATTATTGGCATTGTTCACATTTTTTGACTTAGTCTTTAGTATAAATGAATTTATTTGCCTACAAAATTATACATAGCTCTTTCTAAGTGCATACATGTACATCATGTTCCACTGAAATAATGAACTATTCTCTTCTATTTAGAAGTAATATAGTCCTGTACTAGTTATTAATGCTTTTGAAAAGATTCTTTTGCGCATGATCTCTCAGCAAATAATCAAAAACAGTCTCAACTCAAACACATGTATGAATGAATCCATTTAAATTTTTTATTTATGGCTATTAAATAACGAAAAACTTTAGACTAGTCCAGCTTATGTGATCCGAAATCATTAGTTACAACCACATAGTTAATATAAAATAAGCAATCTTTCTCATTAAGATATGAAACTATTATCTACCTTACTACTTTTGGAAACCATTAGTATAAATTCAATTTAGAATTTGCAACATGTGTGTTATTTTTATATTAATCTGAAGTTTTTTCTGCACTTAACAGTCTTCAGCATCATTGCTATTCTGCTTTTCATTATTTATACATTTAAGTATCTAGTTATCTGCATGGATACTGATTCTTCTTTAATATTAGTTTATTTTCTATTAACTTTCAGACTAGCTCATAAAAAGAATTTTTTTCCCCATTGAACCCCCACAAGAATAGAGGATAATGAAGCAAACATGTTGAATTAACAAAACGTCGCCCAACCGGTATAGTAGTATAGTGCCTTTGCGGCATGGGGATACTCTAAAACAGCAGTCGAGCCGCATATTCTCGTGTGGTTGGGGGGAGGCCTTTGGCCACCCACAGTATTTTCTCCCCTTAAATTGGGGTGGAACCGAGCAAAATCGTATTGTTACCTGCATGGTGCTCAAAGCTAAGGCTAACGAGACATGCGTAAAATTTCTAGCCCTTAGCTGCGATGAATTTCGCAGGCCTCGATCTGACTTCGTCAGGCAGGTGGCATTGGTCACAGAATCAGTTACTTAAACACTTTTCCAAATTTTTCAATTTTAAATTTCTTATTGAGAGGGGTTTTGTACTGCTTTCATCTCTTTATTAGAAGAGTAATTTATTTCAATACTTCACAAAATTGCTTTCTGACACATTCTTGATAGGAAATATCCTTGTTTTATTCTAAATGTTTTTACATTATAGATTGGCCCTTTCCAGCATTTGAAAAACACTATAAACAGGCAAATTGGTTTTTCCGGAATGAATCGTAATATATCCTAAAAATATCCAATTAATGTTTCTTGTAATTACAAAAGATAATAGCATGCATGATATCACAGGTCAGGAGTTGGCAGATCTTCTGTTTCTGTAAAAATGTTCTCTTATGTATTGCATAAACATTTGACCTGGTTCAAGCCAGTTACTTTTGTATGAAATTTTCTATAAACAAAGTTTATCAAGATTTGGTGAAAATATTAGGATTTCTAAACAAGGAAAAGTCAATGCTGTGAGAAGATGCTACTTAAAGAAATTTCCTGCAACATTTACTTATTGTGCATCTCTTGCCCACTTCATGAATGCAACTTAAGCCTTCACCCCACAGTTTCGGCAGAGGAGCAACCACATTCCTAAATTTCCATTACAGTATCTTAAACAAGTGATTGTTTTGTATAATCTTTTTTAATACACTATCTAAACAGTTAACAAATGTTTATCAACATTGCAAATCTATATCAATAATGGGCTTTAGTTTTATTAGTAATGTTATATAATCAATGACATAACAGCAAACACTCCTAAAAAATCCTCATTTAGAATAATTAATAGAAGGGATGGAACATTTCAATATAAGAAGCCCCATATTTCCATGAAATTTCTATTGATACAAACAATACATAAGTTGAAAAATGTGAGTACAGGTAATTAAATTTACAAAATATTGATGCACACTTTTATTCAGGACCAGAGATAAACTCGTTTCATATCAAAGTTCTCTGCTCAGAGCCCCAGTTGCATTAATATGAGAGAGTGAACTGTTTTTCCCACATTAGTAAATCTCAATAATTGTAAGCTCATAATGCTCTGAACAGTTTTGGTCCAGGAAATTGTTTAAATTAGCCCCAAAACTATCTTAGCATGAAGACATGTCTTAAGCAGGTGATTGTTTTAATTTACAGATTCATATCTAAAATTTGCAATAATCACTCAATGAAATACCTTTCAACAAAAAAAATAATTTTTTTTATTTAAATACAAGACCTATCAAGGAAAATTAATTTGAATAAAATTCTATTTTACCTGCCGTTGTATTTTTTGAAAATGCCAGCAATAACAAACTAAGTATTAAAATTTCAAAGAAAAGTCGACCCTTGAATTGAATAACTCGAACCTTATTAATAAATATTGAGGGTGAGCATAAGGACATAATTGTGAAGTAAAACTTAAATTATCTAACACGGTTTCTCTTGCATGTTTCAAAGAATGAAAATCGTAATTTCAAGTTCTAGAAACTTTAATTTTTTAAAGTGATAACTTCTTTTGGCACGTTTTGCTGGAGAGTGAACTTGAATGAATGTAACACTCCCTCGGCTTTTTCGTGTTTTGTCTGAAATCTTTTTTGACAAGGTCGCACCCCTAAAAAAATCATGCGACTAAATGGGGGACGTTTTCCCCGTGTTTGGAGTAGTACTCAGTCTTCCTTATATGCTTATTTTATTAGTTCATCTTCCCATGTTTTTTACTCAAGATATATCAGTAGGAATAACTATAAAGAAAGGTGCGATTTTTTTGTATAGCTTTATTCTCGTCATTATTGAATTTCTTTAGTTTTGAGGTCACAATATAATAAATTGATGCATTTTGCCAGCATTCCAAATTATATATAAATTTAAGATTTGTTTTGTATGAGAAAATTAGTATTTTGTTTATTCTGTCACACAAACTTTAATTAACTTAAAGCTGCACACATTTTATAATAATGCATAGTTATTGCGTGCCCAACTGGCCTTCTAATAAATTTGGCAACCATGCATTTCGGTTTTTTGTTTCCCAAAAGATGAACAGTTGATGCTAACTTCAAAAGAATCCCAAGGGAATTTAAAAATAAATCAGATTATATTTCAATAGAAAAATATCAAGTTTTAAAATGCATATCAGGTTATTCCGTTCGTAATATAAAATTCGACTGCTACGATTACAAATATAGATTTGTTGTAAATAAAAAAAATTTTGATTCAGAAAATGTTGAAGGGACAAAATATTTAAGATCTCTGGATAGAGGTTTAAAAATGTTCAGATATTATGAAGATCATATCAACGCAACATTTTATATTTTTAATTTGTATATCGAAAAGATTCGAGTTATAAACTATCTTAAAGTTGATTGTCAATTATCTTGCTTTACAAGCATAACAGAAGCACATGTGGAATTACATTAATTGTGGAATGTCTTGCATTAGTTTCATTTTCTGTGAAATGTAACACCTGCATTTTCATATTAAAAGAATACATGCTTAAATAATTATTCAAAATAACGCATATTCTGTCAAAGTTCCTAGCTTTGACTAAAAGGGCTCTTTCTAAGAAAATGAAAACAGTGAGATTTCTAATCCTAGTAGAAGCATGAAAATGAAACATGTAGTTTTTAAAAAATAGGCCTAGAGAGAAATCCTACACTAAATTTAAAATGTAGATTAAGAACAAATTTTTATAGAACTAAGTAAATAGTATAATTATCATTAGCAATATTGCAATGAATTTAAGAATAAAAATATTAGATATTTAAATAATTTTGAATCTTAAATATTTGCAACCTATTTCAGCTACCATAAACCTATTGTTTCCTTCTTAGAATACACAAATATGATTATATATTTTGCAAAAAATATTACTTTACAAGTACAGACATGAATAAATTTTATAGGACAATACTAATATCCCCTTGTTTTTTATTCACCTAACAACCCTGAAATAATACTATTACAAAATTTGAAGTTATCACTTCTATTGTGTAGTCACAAGCACACACTTTTTTACTCCGATAGTTTATACATTCAGTAAGCAAAAAGAGTAATATGGTTTGAATTTATACTCAAAAAGCATAGTTTTTCTAAATTATTTCTTTATATGCTCAACAGCCTTTTGCAGGCCAAGGCTGACTCACTGATCTTCCATCAATTGATTCCTATTAGTTTGAGGTCATTTTCAACATTGTGTAGGTGGTCATCCTCATGTCTGGTCCCTTCAATTTTCGAAAAAGTTATTTTGGAGGGAAGAGCATTGACATACAGAAAAACTGTTACACTGCTATACTTTAATGTCCTATAACATTTCAAAAGGTAAAAATAATTTTGATCATTCAAACAAGTATTTCAGGTTAGCAAGTGTTTATTAACTGCAAATTTTAACAATTCAATAAAACATTTATTGAAAAAATTTTTTATTTGGTCATTCTTATACATCAACAACTTTACTTTTGAAGTACATAAAAATATAACAAAAAATGTTCCCAATAATAAAAACCAATTGGAGTATTTGATGACCTCATCGCTTGGAAGCCATGTGTCTAAACAATCAGCCTATTTCCTTGGCTGGTGAATAATAGTTGGCTTAGTAATCTGCCTATAATCATGAGAAGGTGCAGGTTTATTATGGAATGCTTGAACAGCCTCAGGAGGAAAGTCTGCATCTCCCTAACAAAGAAAGTTTGATATGCACATTAACACAATTATTTTGATTGGTTAAAATTTTTAACAGGTTACAAAATGATTTAAGAAAATAGCAGAAATACTAATGTGCAAATTGATTATGCAGTGAATACATTTGGAATAAACTTTTGTCTGTAATGATGGTAGCTGTGTGGCATAGATACTATATTATATATAATTTATTTCTGAAAAAATTGTAACTATGCATAGTAATCTGGGTTTTGTTGGATGCTCTATCCAGCCCAATTTTTGAATTTACACATTTTCCTAATGTACTTTTATAACAGGATTTCCCAGACTTCACTTACAATCTCATTTCCTCAAGTAAATATTTCCATTATTTGGGATATAGTTGCAAAAATCAGTAACATAATAAACCACAACGAAAATTTACTTGAAACCATGTACATATGAATAAAAACGTAATTCATCAAAAACAAAACCAAATTGTCATATTAATGAAACTGAATGTAATTGTTACTTTAAAGCAAATTCTCGAATGAATATTTGGGTACCTCAGGATACTAGACTAAATGTCTGATAGAAGTTTTAACAGAACTTAAATTTTTATGCAACTTAACAGCTATTGGCAATTTTAACCATGGCTAAAAAGAATGACATCCAAGTGACCTGCTGTATTTGAACTCAAGATCTGCCATTAAAGCTGAGCTCTGAAGAAATTGTGTATAGATTTTCAAACTGATTAAATTTTTTGGAAATAATTTTATTTAAGGGAGTTCACCTGTGTGTGATAGTTTTTTTTTCTTCTGTAACATGTCTAGAATAGGGTGGTAAAGTGATTTTTTAAAATTTGAAGTCATTATAAAGGTACAGCAGTCAGAAGAAGCTGTTCAGAGCGCAGAGTTGGCAGTTGACGACTGGGCCTACTGTGTATAGGTTTAAATGGAAATATCTATAGCTATTGAATATTTTGTTGACCTTGGCTTAGCTACAAAGAGTACAACTATAAACTATCTTATTTTCGCAACAAGTGGTTGAAAAAGAATTACAACTGGAAATGTTCATCCTGGTCGCAATATAATGGGAAAATTTAGTGGAAATAGTTTTACCACCCAAAATGACACAGAATTTACATCAGCTTCTGCAAAAAAACTAAAAACAGCATGAACAAAGAGGTTTCCACAGCTCCAAGTTTCACGTATTGCATTTTGGAGCTTGTTTCAGTATTTGCTGCTATTTCTGAAACTGTAATATGCAAGACTTGTAAAAGTGATTTATCTTTCACACAGAGACGCAAAACAATAACGAATCTATAAATTCGTTGATTTGGACTTTTGTTCCAAAGGAGTACTCTATGGGCCAGACATCGCCGATTGAGGATGAGATTTTCATAGTTTTAATCAGACTTGAAACTTTAAATGCGTTTTTCTCAAAACTGTTTTTCTAACTTTTCTCCAGCATATCTCAAGAACGGTTTGACCAAATGACTTCAAATTTATATAGTAGACACAGCACATATAGACGCATGAAACAGACTATGATCACTCTAAAATTCCCAATATTTTTTATAACAAAAAACCCCCATGAAATTCGAAACTTTCGTCGGTCTACTAAAAATTGGATTTTTGGTATTTTCAATTGAATATAGTCTATTCCATGCATTTAAGCTTACAGAATAAAACACTATTAATTTTTTTTTATTTCAAATAAGCCAATCAGCCGGAATTGTGGAGGAAGTGAACATCCTTTTTTAGGCAGTTGTGTTTAGAGTGCTATAACTTGTTTAACGTTCTATAGAGTATTTTTAGCTAAAAATCTATATACATACTCTTTAAATACATGTAAATAATTGACAAAAACTTTCTTACTGGTTGTAAAGAAAAATGGGCCAACACATGGGTGAACCCCTTAATTAACCCTTCACTCAGTCATCGACTTAATTGCCCAAGGCATTTATTCTGAATAAGGAACCATTGCATTGTGCTGATATCTTTCAAAATATTCTGAAGCCTTTGGAATGCAAATACAATTACCTTGACAATGTTTGTGAAGAACTTCCTTATTTAAGATAAAAATTTATGCCTTTTCTTTTCCTTCAATACACTGCATGCATCTGTGTGAAAAACTGTGGTACTGGAGAGTAATTGAGCAGCTTTTTCTCAGCAGTATAAAGGGGTTATCTAAATTTCTGTGAAAATTTTACTTAAAAAGTCATTCTAATTGTGAATAATCTTGGGAAAACGTAGCCTTTTATGTGCTTTGTCTTTATTAAGAGTAGAATTTTCCTCTTGCACAAAAATTCATTATATACATTTTTTTCATATATATATATATATATATATATATATATATATATAATAAGTAGATAAAATATTAGATAAAAATATTTCAACTTATAAAAAGTAAAAATCTAAAAAATGCTACAATATATGACATACTTTAATTAGTAACACGTTTTAAACATATGTTTAAGAGTTTTAAAATTTCCAATAGAAAATTCAAATAACACACCAGTTCAAGTATACAGTTATAAAAGGCTTGAATCGGCAACTTCACACATTAGCAATATGCAATCATAAAAATGTTACATTAAGGTAACCAACTTCATTAATAGTTGCATACATAAAAAATTTTTCAAAACAAATATTTACTGTTCACAATTGCTACAAGATAATTATGAGAAAAACCAGACTTCAAAATAGAAAAACTCAAAATAACTATCAAAAGTAGTGCAATTGGAAAATAAAATCTCTGTTTAATGTTACTTGAAATAATCATTAAAAACATTCAATCAGTATTTTTTTTTTATGAAACAAATAAGATAATATATTCCAAAAGACAAGTAGCATAAACAGTTATAATATTTGCCAAAAAAACATTTAATTTTAAATAATGAATAGTTATAAAACTAGAAAACAAATTACTTTTCATTAACAGGAATTTTACTACTCGTAAAATAAAGACTACAATTATACTGCAACTAACAAGATTTCTAAAGGTTATGCAACAGTTCACATTTAATTTTATTGCTCATAAAATTTTTTATTGCAACAATTTACTATCCAAAAAACAGAATCATTTCCTTATAACTTTAATCTTTCGCATAATTTGGTAATGTCACTTTCAGCAATTAGAATTTATTTCTAATAGAATTAGAGGATAGATGAAGGGACAATTTAAAACAAATTAAAAATGCAACACTAGAGAAAAAAAGAGAAAGCCTTAAAAAATTTAATTATCTGTCTTCATAACAGATTTTTCATACTGTAATTTACATTACTTAATTATTCTACTTAAATCATAAGAGCCATTTTTACTATGTGTACGCTACTCAGTTATTCATTCAGACAATATAAAATGTCTTTATAGCAGATGGTCTTAAGAATTTTTATTTTAAATACTACAAAATGTTTCAACAGTTTTTGAATCAGATGACATTTATAAATGATATGCATTGATAGCAAATTCTGGTATATATTTGTAGATAATATATACTCAGCATATTACTAAATACTTCCAGGAATACTTGAATTCTTAAAATAAATGCTAAATTTAAACTAACCAACCCAATTGTCACATAAAATATGTTAATAATGCAAAGTGCTTATTTCCATTTAGAAATCTATTTTTAAAAATAAAATTTGCAATTAATGTTAAACTGCACTTTGAGCAGAGAAATCTACAACTTGCTGTATTCTAAAAAATGAAACTTCCCTTATTACAAGGTTCTTAAATATTTCCTTTTTTTAAAAGTTAAAATATTACATATACAACATCCTTGAGACTTTGATGAGTTGTTTCACATCTATATTTCCCTGCATTAAAAATGTATTTCATTTTATTAATGGTCCATGTCACTCAACGAAAACAAGCTTGGGTTTTTAACTAGTAAATGCAACAGATTTTTTGTTCAAGTAGTTTTCTTAGCTACTCAACTATAATGAAGCAACTAATAACCTTCAGTGAAATACATTTAACGAAAGCGCTCAAGACTGAATATTGGTTAACAAGAAATACAACGATAGCAACACAAGCCAATTTTCTTTATCAGTTACTTTCATCCTCAACCCTTAAATGAAATCAATGATTCAGCTCCTGTTCCCACATCATCTGAAATGAGGAATATTGTGAAAAGTAGGTAGTTATTTAGACGCACATTCCAATGGTGAAATGAATAACAAAATGAACAACATCGAAAATTTGTCGATAATTTAATGCAAAAAAATTCAGTTTTCAAAAAACTTGAAAATTTTTGCATTAAATTTAATTAAACTCTCATGAATGTTTTTGTTTCATTGATTTTTTATAAAATACATGCATGTATACATATCTATGTTAATAAAATAGGATCCAATAAACTTAATTTTGTCGTATACCCCCTTTAACACTGAAAAATATTTCAGTCTCCTCAGTTTCATGTTAAACGATTTTCACTGTGGTGGGGGGAGAATTTTTAAAAATACAAACTTAACTAAGATAGCAATAATAATCAAGATTCTTAAATTATTATTGCTATGAAGCAATATATAGATGGACAGTAAAAGAGGGAAAAAATTGAATCATACAGAAATTATAACAACGTCTGATAATTTTATGAATATTTACATAATCTAATGCAGGTTTAAGTTACATTAAAATATCAAGGATGAATTTTTATACAAATTTGAAAATTTATTCACATGAAAATAATTTATCATTACTACACATATAAACAATTCAATGTATAAATTGAACAGTTAATACTTCTTCAAAAATTTAATAGATGGTGAGGGATGAAGTTATACAAGTTCTTATATCAAAAGAAATAGCATTGTAATTCTTTCATTTGAATTTTAAAAAAATATATTGTAACTTACCTTAGCTACAGCTCCAGAAATAACCAAGTGCTGCTTTGGTGGACTGAAAGTATATAAATGCATTGCATATGAATTAATCGATGATTTAAATTTAATACAATTGAATTACAATTCATTTAATGTTATTAATAAATAAAATAACAGCATAATTATCCGTTTTCATAACTTAATTTGGAAATTCTTAACATTAGTAATTTACCTTGCTTCACACAATAATTTCCGGTACAACTGATATTTATTGTTCATGGAGTTGATTGTGTTCAAAAAAAAATATGATTTTTTATAAATTAACTTTTTAAAAAAAAAAACATCCTACTCATTAAAATTATACTCAGAGGGTTGGGTGGCCATGATAACAGAAGAATCTTTCTGAAGGACAGGTCTTTAAGCATTAATCATTTTTAAAAAGTATTAATACTGTTTAACTTAGTATTACAGCTAGACCATGAATTCATAATTTAGCATACGAAAGATTTTTGTAGTTTATCTATTTCTGCACTATTCCATACAATTTCCTCCATTAGATTTCCAAATCTAAATCTGATTCAATTCAGGACATCCAAAACACATTTCACACAGCATAATTTTCAATATACAATCAAAATATAGATTATCCACATGGCACTAAACCAAGATTTTACTGTCAGACTCCCTCGATTTCATAAGGAAGCCACAAAACACTTGAAATTTTATTGTTTTGCTTTTATCATTCTGAATAATATAAATTTCAGTTTTTCAGTTGGTCAGCAGATTTTTCATTTAGAATTAATAGAAATCACAATGTTTATATTTTTAAGAAACCCACATCCAACAATAGCTAGAGGATTTTATTTTATTGAATTATATCGATATATACACTAGAAGTGAAAGAAAGCACATGCATTTTAAAAGTTCTTAATGAGAAAAAAAATTAAGAAAAGTAATCCATGGCATATATAAATTTAGGTTTGCCTCTTAATACTGCTATAGTCTCATACTGAATATTACATTCATTTTGAAAATTTTAAGGAATATTTTTGCTAAAATACAACCCGATGTAGTTTTGGTTATATCTATAAATTAATCATTATCTACAGCAGGGGTGTCCAACATGTGGCCCACCGACTCTTTAAAAAAAATTTTTTAAATACCAATTTTTTAAAATTTTTTCATTTTGAAATTTATTTGAGGGGGAATATATATATATATATACACACACAAACAATGTATTTGTCTGTTACCTGTTCTTATTTTAAAATAAATCCGTTTTGATAATAGAAATGTCCTTTAGATTAAAATAGATTCATATTTTATCAAACAGTTACATTTGATCTTATTATAGTAAATTACTTTTTTAATGAATTTCGAAATGCATTATGCATATCCTTTACCATGGATGGTACATGATTCTCTGTGTGTGCGACTTTCGTTTCTCCTCCTTTCCTATTTGGAGAGCCCAAAAAGCAAGAGGCAGTCAGAGATGTTTTTTAAAGTTTTAAAAAAAATATTCAGGACGGCCAAGATAAAGGACAATGTATACTTAATCGTTTGTGAATGACAGCACTATCAAATTTCAACAATGCGTAACGAAAGATCAATTCAATAGGAACATCATAATTTTCAAGAAAATGGCAACTATAATATTTTAAACATTTGATCATTGCATTATTATGTTGTATAAACATTATATTATCTATGTCTGTATACATGAAAAGAATAATAATTAATTCTGTAATAAATATTCACTCCAATACATGTTTTTTTGTTTCCAAATCTGATATAAAGGTACATATTTTTTATGTGCAGCCCGCGAGATTATAAAGTTTTTCCAAAAAGTGGCCTGCAAGGTCATTTGGGTTGGACACCCCCCGATCTACAGAATGATTAAAATTTATGCTCCAATTACTTTAGAGAAAATTATATAAATGAAACTTTTTTTTAAGAAAAAAATTGGGATTTTTGGCCATTTTTTAGACCTCAAATGAACTCTGATGGTATGTAACAAGTGTAGAAAAATAAATAAAAATTGCCCAAAAAGATTTTTCCATTTAAAATGTATTTTGACCTTCAAATAATAATTTTATAAAAAAAAATTAAAATATGTGTGTGTGTGTGATTTAAAATACTCAGTTCTGATAAATTTCAAAATTAAAGTATTATTAAAATCCTTTTTTCGAGATGATTTTTGTACTATAATAACTGCAAACCATTTAATATACACTGGTGTGCAAAACTTAAGCAACAATGTAAAAATTTAGCAGATAGCCATGAAATTGCAGAAAAGGAGGTCTGGAGATCATTACAGTGAACAAGTAAGTCAGTAGAAACGTCATGCGTATGCAAATATCAGGAACCAAACATCAGAAGCGACGTGAGCGTATGCAAAAAGCGTGATGTCGCCGCGTGCTGCTCAACAGTAGAATAAAATGAAGGACGGAGACGCAATTCAACATATTCATTGCAAGTGCCAGTGAGTCAGTTCGTGAAATATGGCTAGAAGAAATCACCTGGATGACTTCACACGTGAAAGATTGATCGGAAAGCTGGAGGAGGGGCATACCGTCACCATTGTAGCTGCAGAGTTTGGAATCAAAAGTGTCGTTTTGCGCGCTTAGAAAGCGTTTCAAACTACAGGTACAGCTATTAGAAAGGTTGGCGGTGGACGCCCGAGGACGACAACTGCAGGAGATGACCGATATATCATCCAGCAGGCGAAAAGAGGCCGACGGCAGTCAGCAAGCGTCATTGCTCAGCAACTCTCTACAGCAACGGGGCGACAAGTGTCGCAGTTTACAGTGGCCAGACGCCTTCACAAAGGGGGCCTATTCACCCGCTGTCCTGAACGCTGCCTCCCGTTGAAAGTTGACCACCGACGCCACCGTTTACAGTGGTGCAGAGAGCACAAAAACTGGACAACTTATCAATGGAGTCGTGTCCTCTTTACGGATGAGTCGGTTCAGTACCAGAAGCGATTCTCAACGCGTTTTGATTTGGAGAGAGATCGGGACACTGTTTTATACCAGTAACATCAAGGAAAGACACCATTACGGTGGTCCTGGAGTTCTTGTCTGGGGAGGCATTATGCAGAAAGGGTGAACTGAGCTCCACTTTTTCGATAGAGGGTCTGTAATCGGGGATTGCTATTGTGAGGAGGTACTTCTTCCCCATGTGCGTCTGTTCTGAGGAGCCATTGGCCCAGACTTCATTTTTATGGATGACAATGCACGGCCACATCGGACTCTTGCTGTTGAGGAGCTGCTGGAAAGTGAAGATATCACTCGAATGGATTGGCCTGCGTACTCCCCAGATTTAAATCCCATAGAATATGTGTGGGATGCTTTGGGAAGACGTATTGTAGCATGCTTACATCATCTGGAGAACACCCAACAACTCAAACAGATGCTGATTGAACAATGGGCACTCCTACCGCAAGAAATGTTGCACCAGCTGGTTCCGAGTATGCGAAGATGGGAGGGCATATACCATATTAAGGAACATCTGCTTGTTCTTCCTGTTGGACAGACCATCATGAGTCACGATACCATGCATTCAATAAAGCTTGTTTTTGTTTGATTCCATACCGTACGCATTGTATTCCTTTTTCAGCACTGATGCTTTCGTCATCCTTTACGTACATAATACTCTCCCTCATTTCTGAATTTCATGTCTCTTAGATGATTTTTCGGGAAGTTATGGCAATAAACTCGCCTGTTGCTTAAGTTTTGCACACCAGTGTATATACTGATGCATTTTAAAAGTATTTGATTGTTTATTTAAATTCAGGATTGTCAGTACAAAATTTATGATAAATGCTGGGGAAAAGAAAATGTGAATACAAATTTCAGATCAGTGTACCATGGCATTTTTATTAAAAGAAAAAATAACTCTTACAAAATATCTGGTTACATCACTCATTTTTAGTATAAATGCATACAATTTCATTTTAGATCAAATAAATTGAGAGATTCAAACAATAACTAAAGTACTATGAACTACAATACAAAGAATTAAAATGCTCACAATTTAACATGTAAACCGATATGAAAGTTATACCCTTAATGCCAATAAGAAATTTAGAATAAAAATATTTATAATTACCGAGAAGTATTAGGTCTCAATAAAACTATTAATAGAAAACTATTGCCTTTCTTATTCTTTTTATACAGCTTTGAGAAGAGAATTTTGCCAATATAATTTTGTACTATCAAGCTACTAATTTCTACATGGCATTTCTTTAAGTTAAAACACTGATTTCCTGAGTATTAACCTTCATAATGTTTAAAAAATAAAAATTGATTGTTAAAAACTCATTGTAATTTTCTACAAGATTATACTATGCAAAGATACAAAACCAAAATTATAATTTGCTATTCCAGCTTAACCCCTTAATGTGCACAAACGAGGTATTTCCCACAATGTTTTATATTATACTGCGGTAATTTTCACATTTGAATATCAGTGATCACCATCTGGACTCACTCGTGAGACTGAACTGTAATCTATCATGATTTTGTAAATTTAAATAAAATCTACAGTAACTTTAGATAAGTATTCTTTCATTTGCTAAATGCATTGGAACACACATGTTTTGTATAAAAAATTGAGGTGAAAAAAATTAGATTTCAGAAGTATATTAGGGAAAGACTTGTACAAAATTATCATCCCCCTCCCTCCAATGTGGCTGTGGGTTGAAATTCACCACTGCAGATCTAGTACATTCCCCAGGAGCTGGTATCACTTTTTAGAGTGGCGCCATATAGATGAAAAATGATAGTGGTACAAATATAAAAAAAATCGGATAGATCAAAATCTTCTGGAATTCTACTACTAATGGATCACTTTCTCAGTTTTGTGTGTGTGTGTCCCAACATACAAAAAAAGAAACTCGCACAAGACTGCGTGTTGAAGTAAAAGGGATAGCAAAGGAAAAGAGTTACATGTGTGATAGTTGCAATGTTAGGCTATGTACTGCACCTTGCTTCTAAATATATAAAAAAAATAAAATTTTGAATGATTTTTTAAAATAAATATCATTATTTCTGTTGAAAAAAAGCATAAATAAATATTTCTGATAAAAAACATGTTTTTCTAAGCATCTAGTTGAAAAGAAAGATAAAAGTGGATGTACATACAAGGTTGCAGCACTCAGCTCTTATCTGCAATGTGGATCAATTCCAAAATTTAAATAAAAATTTTTATTGATTTTTTTGGGAGGCCAAAACAAGGTTCTGAAATGTGTTTTCTTAAAAAAAATCATTGCTGGTGGTATTCAAAATAAATGTTTGCCAAGGAATTAAACTGAACAAGGGCATAGCTACACCGTATCAATGATACAGGGGTTCCAAGATGTGCAAGAAAAAAATTGTAAAATATTAAAGAGGTCCCCCAAGTGATTTTTGATACCGAGCTCACTTAGATTTAGCTATGCCAGTGAAACTGAAGCTCTTTTCTGTAACATACTACAGATCAAATAAGAATACAAAAATTAACCGAACAGTTTTTTTTTAAAAAAAAGATGTGTTCTAAGAAACAAGAATATTACCTGGGAGTCACAGTCACTTCCTCCTCTTCCTCACCTTCTGTCTTTTTCACTTCAGTAGGTTTGTCATGCGTTGGATGCCTATGTTGCGTAATCCTCATTCCTCCTGCCTTCACTAAAATAATAAAGGGATGCTTAATTTTACTAATGCATGTGTAGAAAAACATGCAATACTAAATTTTTCTTTCCCACATATATTTTCCAGTAACAGAATGAGAATTCCATACAAGAAAATGAATTAGTTAAGTGGGTGATTTTTTGTGGTACTTGCATGTTATTGCAACAATCACCAACTATTAATAAACTCTCCAAGTAGGCATCCCTGATATCATATGTGCTGAATTGGCAATCGGGTGCTTCGTTACGTATAATGTCGCCAATAGGTTGCAATAATATGCAACCAACTTTTTTGCTTCCATGAGAAATACTGCTTCAGCAGATTAACTGCTTTACTAAATATATGGAACCTCAAAGCTGCAAAAACAATGTGTATATTTCCTTCCACTGAATATAAAATCCTTACTCCACAATTTAAACTTCACTTACAATCCATTTTTAAGCCATGGAATAAAATTTCTTTCGTTTGATAATAGCTATCTACAAGATACTTATCAATTTTTTTTGGCTACTTAAAGAAAATGTAACCATAACTAGAAAATGTGGTTAAGATTAAACAAAACAGAACATCCAAATCTTTAGTCACAGCACTGGAATAATTGCATATCTTTTCACAGCAGGCTGGTATGTTTTGATATTAGATATTAAAATTCAATACATAGTAAGCAAATTAAAAAAATTTCAGTCATTTTTTTTGGCACAAACTGGATAAATAGATGTACTTATAAGGCTGAAATGTTTCTATTCTTGAAAATACCTAAAAGATATAGGAGGATTGTTAAAGGATACTACTCGGAATCCATTAGAATTTTTTTCCTCTCTTCACTATTTATATATTTAATATACATGCTTATAATTTTGAATCTTGATCAAGCAACAACATTTCTCACTGAAGGATTTTCATTATATTCAAGTTTAAAGAATATTGTTAAAAATACTTTGAACAATTTATATACAAGATTCATTTGAAATATTGATTCTAGCTAAAACTTAAACAAATCTCTTTGCTTTGATAACTCCAAGTATAGGTACCATGTTATTCTTTAAGATCTAATAAAGTAGAGAGAGACATGTATTGAAAACTAGGTTATTTTAGTTACAACTAATCAAACATTAATTGAAGTTAATTCTTTATATATTTATAAATCCAATTCCAACACTAAAAATTCTAAAACTTACGGAAATTTTTATCGAAAGTCTTGCACAAGACATAACATTTATTTCATTTCATTTCACTATCAGAATAATTCTAATTTAAAAGAACTTAAACCCTCTGTATAAAAATGTACACGTTAAAAATTTCAGTTTACAAAATACTTTCTGAAATTTTATTTTAGTAGTAAATAGATAAAAAATTAAAGAAAAAAAATCCTTCATAAACATCCAAACAAAAAGAGAAATTCAAATCTTAAGTAATTTTAGAGAATTCTATCACAATGGTTGACAAGGAACAGTATTAGAATGCATGACTAGCTACACACAAACTGCAGCTTATTACATAAAGGAAAACCCATAATTATAATTAAAAACAGTTACCTTTAAATAATATATTAGCTGATGTTAGATACTGGGAGAAAAATGGGTAAAAAAGAATTAGTTCAATTTTATAAACACACTTCAAGCAAACTTTTAGTTCAGAAATAATGTTTAATAGAAAGAACTAAAAGTGCAGTTATTTTTTTATGTACTCTAATTAGTGATATGCAGTGTAGATTTTTCAATTCAATGTTTTTAACTAATATGAAAAATTAAAATTTAATTTATCCTCCATGAAAAGAAACTGGATATTTACTAAAATTTTTAAGTTAACTCTGGTTTGACAGGAAAACTTTTCTTGAATCATAAAAATAGGTACCACTACCTTTTCTAGTATTTAAGTAATTTATTCTAAAATAACTAAATCACCAAAGAAATTAAAATTGACAAAGATCTGAAGATAATGCTAATTTGGTTTCATTAATGCTACAATGGAATAACTCTTGGGCAACTTTACTAAATATCATAGTTATGAATCATAATCTTTTATATAAAAACAGTTTCTCTCCACTTATTTCGTATTTATGTAGTTCTTGACCTATTATTACAAGTATCCCCATCCCATTATGTGTAATTATTAACATTTACATGTATAACAATATAGTTTATTTTTTTCAGTTATGCAAAAATGCACATTGATAATTAAATTTCTAAAAACAAACATTCAGTAATTTAAAACCTATATGGGAAAAGCCCTAAATTAAGTTTAAAAAATCCATTTCCAATTTTTTTTTTAAATCAAGGAAACTATTGCTTAGAGTCATTCAATGAGACTCAAATTTATTACATTTACCACTGTTAGAACTTAAACCAAACTTTGATCACTTATCGTAAAATCTGGCGTATAATGCGCACTCTGATAGGATCAAAATTTAAGGTTGTGTTTTATACGCGGGATATAAAAATGATAGCCTTAAAAACAACAAAAGAAATGGACATAAAAAAATTTACTTCTACACATATCAAAATACTGATTTAAAAGAAATAACATGCCTTATGAAGTAAAAGAGTAGCAGTTCTAGAAGTCTACTATTTTTTCAAAAGTCGGAGATAATACCTCAAATTGCTTTAAAATACAAGAATACAGTATATTAATATTTCAGATTGCTTCTTAAAAAGGGTGTGCATGTTACACAGCAAATATACCTAAAAATTAAAAAATGCAAATTGAAAGTATAGGTGCATGTTATAAACCGGTCTGCATTTATACACCAATTTTTACGGTTCCTAATTCCTTTTCTAAAAAAGTAATATTTAGTACTAGAAATGTCTGTACCCAATGTACATTCAGAAAGATAATAAAATGAAAATTCCTCTACAAATTTATTTCCTTTGCCAAATATCTTACAATAACTAACAAACAGTAAATTGCACTATATTGGCACCTTCTCGTTAACTTTATTTCTAGAACAGTAAATATTTTCCCCCATTAATGGTAAAAAATTTCCATATTTTCAGAAATATCTAGAATTCTATGAGAGATTGTCAATTGAAGAGAAGAATTGCATTAATTTTATGAATATTCATTACCAAATTGTATATCACCTGTATCTATAACACTTTCAAAAAAATCAAATCGCCAATTGCACAGTTATTTCTGAAATGGCAATTCATACAGGAGGCCCATTCATACAACCAGAACACAAGTATACAACTGTTTATTTTTGAACAAACATTTAAAAAAATCAGATTTTAATTTTTGAAATTCAAGTACTTAGTTTGTAAAAGAAAGGCATAAGAGAGATGCTTCATATTACCTTTCTATTTTATTTCTCCATAAATATAAGACATTCAGGTACAAGGATATTTAATAATTAAGAATGAAAACCTATAACATTCAAGATACTTTCTCTCCCCAGTTTCAGAGAACTGGAAACTTCATTTCAGTAATGTATAAAAAATTCTGAGGTTGCTCTTCCCAATAACTGATAGTCTTCAATGGAATGTGATCACTTAACTCAGCAATTTTTCCTTAACTGTAATACTATCTTAACTATTGACCTATGTTAAAAAAAAACTTTACAAAATCAACCTTAGTAAATCCTGTTATAGCATATAGTTGTTATGTTCTACAAAATTAGAATACTATATGGTATCACACAATCGGGAAAACAAATTTGTTTAATTTATATTTCAATTTATTTTATAAAATTATTCAGGAAATGATTCTCATACAAAAAAGAAATTTCAGTTGCTCTTACAGGAAGTTGTAATATTTCATATGAACAAAAGAATGAAAGTAATCTGAATTACACATTATAAAAAGTAAGAATTATGACTCGTCAAGATATTTCTAGGATAGTTTAAGTATCTTTTGCCTAAGTTCAATCTATCAATGACAATTATTACACCTTTTTTTTTACACATTAATTATTTCTGATATGGTAATTGATGCAGGTCTACTCGTGTAACCAGAACAGAAGTATGCAACTGTATGTATAACAAGCATGTACAAATCTTTATGACCATTTAATATAGCCCTGGGGATTTATGTATAACAGGTTGAGAAACACTACGTTAAAATATAAAGCATGCAATATTAGAGCAATTTAACAACAAAAAATTGCATATTAACTTAACAGGCTGCATTTAACAAAAAAAAAAAAAAAAAAAAAAAACATGCATGCTTGATTTTAAACATTACAGTATAATGCAGTTATCCGAAGTCTTGAATAACAGAGTTCAAAAGCTTGAAGCATTTTTCAATCTGCAAATATAAATAAAACATTCATGATATATCGGAACAAAAACAAATTAACGTAATATCTGGCGTATGACATGTATTTGCAACAAAAAATAAGACCAAAATTTACGGATGCACATTATAAGTTGGGTATAAAAATGAGAGCTTTAAAAATAAAGAAAAGGTGAGCCTAAAAAAAAAAAATTAAAACTTCTATATAGTTCAAAATACTGTTTATTTAAAACATTCGACATACCGTATGAATTTAAAGAGTTGCACTTTTAGAAATATAATATTTTTTCAAGAGCCTGGGATAATACCTCCAATAAATGACTTCAAAACATAAAAGCACTGCACACGTACATTTCAGGTTTCTTCGTAAAAAAGGGATTGCGTGTTGTACAGAGAATTATATGCCGGATTTTACGATAATATATAAAGGATTCTAATTATTAGGATTCCTTAGACATAATTTTAAGTGAATTAAAATAGCTGCTCTAAAAACATTAATTACAACAGAAAGATGCTTTGAAACAAATGAAATAACTAAAAAGATATACTGTAAAAATAGAATAGAAAGAAAAAATGTTTTCAGAATAAACTACATTAGTTTAGTGACAAAAAGATGAATAATCTCAAAATATACAATTGAGTTTATAACTTTTAATAATTAATAACCCTAATTATCAGTTTTTTCATATTTCAGAGTCTGATTTTTCATAAATACCTACATTCTTTCTCTTCAATTCTTTTTAAGTTATCAATTTATCTTCATAATTGAAAAAATATAAATTTCTTCTTAAAACATTTTTTTCACAAATTTTTATTGCTTCTAATATTGCAGCCCCTCCATCCATTAATTTAGCAAGAGAAATTATTATTATTATAAGATTAATAAATTTTAATTTAATTAATATTATTCCAATTATTTTAATCTCATTATTAACATCTATATTTTCAATCCTTTTATTTATTAATACAACTCATAATTCTCCAAATACTAAACTTGCTACACCTTCATCAATAAAATTAGAATTTATATTTAAGCTAGACTTAAATAATCAGTTATAATGATTTTAAATTTTTTTTTATTTTTGCAGATTTTGCATGACTTAAAAAAAAATGCAAAATTAAAAAAAATTTTTTTTTGTTTAACAATTAACTCCAAATTGCGATTAAATATTTTTTTTTATCAACGTTTAATTATTTGACGAATCTGTTTCATTATCCTTTATATTAAAAACAACCTTAATGCTTATCAAATTATATTATCTTCAATTAGGTATTTTAAACTTAAAATTTTTTCATTTAAAAATTATGATTTCTGTGTTTCTAAATGGTATATATACTGGTAAATAATTAAAAAATTTGATTTTATTAAAGTTTAGCACCAACGAATTAAAAAAAAAAATTATATTCAAAATGTTTTTGTCAAAAGATTTTATTTAATACTACATGCAAAAAAATCATACAAAAATTTACAAAAGATAGTTAAGATTTTGTGTTGGGTACTTATCGATCAAAGGGACTACAAAGCTAGGCACAGCTACATGTAGAAAAAAAGTGCCTTTTAGCTTGTTTGATAATGTTATAAATAGGTAGGGCTGTTTATGCTAGTACAGTCGAGTCCTGAAAACTCAGCCTGATGTGGGATGAAGAGCGATTGAATTCGTGAAAATGCTGGGTTATCGAAAATGGGATTAAAAAAAAAGAATAAGCAAGAGTGTTTCCTCGGCAAATATTGTACTGCACTAAGTATGTATTCTTTGCTTGATCATATAATAGAACATAAACTGCCCAAATACCTTTAAACAAAGGTAAAATATGTACTTTATGAAAACAGCATTTACAACATCAAAATGAAAATTAATGAATACATAATATACAGCAATTTACCCGATCAGACACGCTTAAAAAATACTTTATGAAGGCATAAAGTTGTCTATAATGAAAAAATTAAGCTATTTCTTGCAAAATTGACTGTTTATTTTATAAATTGTTTTTAAGAAATGGGGGGTTTTGTCTTGCAAGGGTACGTACCATATTATAAGCCAGGTATATACCAGTTATTATAAATAGGTGGTGTTATTTCCAAGTGGTCAGCTTGAATTATGCATCAGTTTCTTTCCAATGCACTATTAATTTGATTCCAGAAATTATGAAGCCAACAAATAGCAATTAGAAACTTGTGAAATTCTGGTTTTTACCAGTTGCTAATATTCTATAAACAGGTAAAGTTGATGAAATCTCACTAAAATGCAATTTTTTGTTATTGTATACAAAGTAAAATTATCTCATTGGATTATATCACCAATATATGTGTAGGAAAAACTTTAGAAAAAGCACTTGCCAATCTATGGTCGCTATAAACAATTGGTACTCTACATTCTTTAAGAGTTAGTCATTTTTAAAAGAGTAGCAAACTAAATGGCACCTCCAATTCCTAAGAACATAATTGAAAGGTTAAATCCTATTTTAGTTCACACCTTTAACGACAGAAGGGATTAAAAAGATGCCGAATGGATTATTTCTTATATACAACATCTATGCAAAATGATAATTTGCCAAGTTTGTGATAAATAAAGGTGTGCATAAAGATAAGATCAGATCAGATTAAAGTGTAGAATAGGAAGTCAATTGGTGAAGGCAATTTTTCTAGTCAAAGTAATGACATTCTGTATGAACTACACTTAAGACATAAGATGTATTTTGATTTCAGTCAACATCAATTAAAATGAAGGCCTTTCAATTTAAATGCATAAAAAAGTACAATAAAGTAAATTTATTTATATATATATATTTAGAGTTCCTTTTAATTTCAATTCAAGCAGCAAATAATGTGGAAGCTATAACCTCCATTTTTATTATAAAATACTTTTATTGAATAGCCTAAGGTAGCTTCACAAAATAGTTCAATAAATTACTCAAAGGATATGAATTTAGTGATTCAATCAATGATTTCATATTAAATATTTTGGAACTTTTTTTTTGCTGTTCTACAGCAAATTCTTCAAAATAAATTATGCATACGTCTACACAAATGATGTTTTACCTGCATAAATTACGAAACTATTAAATGATGCATACGATTAACAGAAATAAATTTTTAATATAAATTTAATTAATGGTTTTACAAAAAAAATTACTAAAAATGGATTTCAATTATAAAAATAAAAAGCTATTAATTTAACTTAAAAAAACCCAAGAACTACGCATTAAATGAATTTTAAATGAAAGTAACTGTAAAAAGATTTAATCGCTAACTAAAGTCAATTTTTCATGCTTTAAGAAATTCTACTGAGAAGTTTTTCGTAATTATTTGGAACGCATTAACTTAGAATACGCAAGTAGTGAAAGCGAAGCACCTGCCTTAGGCGAAATTTAACACTTTTAATGGCTCTTGCTTTCGATTTCATATGGTCACCTATAAACAATGTGGGCACATGTATGTAAGGAAATGTCATACATTACCCGCAGGAGGATGGCCTCCTTTTAAAACACTAGTAGTTTCAGGAGAAGACATTGTGCACAATGAAAAACAACGTTGCTTTAAAGTATAAAACTTTTATCTTAATGTTACATGCCACGTAAACTCAAGACGCATCTGTCACCTTTCGACAAAACACACAAAATTGTATAACGGTTGCAGTTTATGCAGTTGCTTATATACTTGAATGTTTTTTATTTTTGTTTATATATGCAGACGTTTTCGTTTACACAAGGTTCGTCGGCTTTACCTCTGCAGTAATCAAGCTATGAAGCGCAACGTTACGCAATAACTGCGTTCATTGGTAAACAAGTGCTAATTCATGATCATCAATGATTGGGCAAAAAGTGAAAATGATTTTTTTAAAAAAATAATATGAATTTAAGTAGTGTATGAAATCAATATGTTCATTGTCAAATAAAAAAAAGATCTGTTTGAAAGGAAATAAATAAAAATATTTTAAAAACAATCTCAAAGGAAACTGGTCCATTTTCACATGAGATGAAAAAAAAAAATATTTAAAAGAAATTTTCTCAAACGTTATATAATATTGGATTTAATTAATATTTTATCATTAATTTGCCATTCTGGGAATTCGTTGTTCGTTAAATAAATTGTAAAGTAACAATTTTTTTAGTACATTAATAAACGAAAGAATCCTTTTGGACATTTTATAATGAAATTCGCAGTATATATAATTTCATATGTGACAAGTTATATCAATGTATTTTTTTTCAAAGGAAGTTCTCTTTAAATCTTAATGACCTTTCTTTCGACACAATTTTATTTATAGTAAAATTACTATTCCTAGGACTTTTTGTTTTGGCTCTTTTCAAAGTTGAAATTTTTATAGTTAATTTATTTTGTTTAAAAAACCTTCAAAATGAATTATAAAAAATGTAACACTTACGAGTAAAAGGTGAGGTAGCTATTGTTAATATTAAAAAGTACGTTAATGAAAGTGGAAAAACTATTTCTTAATGTAACTACTATTCTTATATTGACGATCAGTTTAGTCAAATTGTAAGATTGTTGACAACCGAGGTAACAGCAGACATTCGATTTGCAAATAGTTTTATTGAATAACTGAAAATTAAAGGAAAATTTAATTTAAAACTAGAGGAAAATTCAGACATAAAACGAGGACTACATAAAAGTTTTTGAAAAACATACAATTAAAAATTAAATGTATTTATTTTTCAGGAATTTTTTAAACTTGTAATCTGAAGTTATTTTCAAACTGGTAGTTGCAGCTTATTCTATCAAACTAGTTTGTGCACTAAATGTATAAAATTTATTGTTAAGAGGTTTTTGAACCAATTTAGGGGAAGGGGAATATAATGAATTTTTGATTTACTGATTAATATCTCTCCGTTTCATTTGAGAATATAAACCTGACTGAAGTAAGTGAATATATGTTTCAACATCCCTGTTTCCTTTCCTGTTTAACCCTGATTGAATTTACATGCATAAAAATGTTTATAAGCTGTTATTTAAAAAAACATAAACTGATTCTAAATAAATTCAAGTAAGCTATATCACAGATATCGGTATTTTCCCTAATTTCTATTTTTATACAAATTGTCGAAAAAGGGAATGAGAGGGTCCCTTAAGAGTTCTTAAAATTAAAATGTACAAAACATTATTAAAAACATTTTAGTCTATCTACATCAGGGGTGTCAAATTCAAAAGCTTACTCGGGCAAAACAAACAAGGTTTATTTATAGGCGGGCCGCAAAAAAAAAAAAAAAAAATCAGTATTCATAGAAACGTAGGTTATTTCGAAAAATACGTTATAATAAACAAATGTAAAAATAAGCAAACAAACAAATTTAGTGTTTATATCCTGACACTTGACAACTCTTTTCTGCCGCTGTCTTTCCAATTTCGGGAGAATATTTTAAAATTTTTATTATATATTATTGTGTGGGGATATAGTGGTCGGGACGCAAAAGTGTTTGCTGTGGGCCACGAGTTTGACACCCCTGATCTACACAGTTACATCCAAATAAATAATAACACATAAAAATATATCTATTTAGGTACTTCCCGTCATAATCAAGTGCTTTTCTGTTTTTCCGGCACACATTATTATTTGAAATATTTAATGCATGGGGAGAAAATACACAATGTATTAAACAAATTATATTCTATCAAAATTCCCTTAATACTTGTATTGTTTTGCAGATTTTTGTATAACTTTTTAAATAAAACTAAAAACATGCATTATTTTTCAAATTTTAATGAAATTTTTGTAATATTCACTTTGAGTTACCGTAAGAAATTTCAGAATATTTTTAACTCAGTGAGGTAATTCACAATTAGGTCAAAAGAGTGAAAATGCGAATAAAGTAACGCAACAAAATTCCCATAGTTGTATAGTAAAAAGATTGAAATTTTTTTTTTGAAATTAAAGACAAATGAAGAAATTTAAGTACTTATAATTTATAAAATTGTGATAAAATGACCAAACCTACTATATTATGAAATTCTTAATAGGATATAGGTGTGTGTGTGTGAGGGGGGATGCTAATGTAAATACTTTTTGAATTTTAAAATAATGTTGACGGAAGAGTGTTGCCAAAATATTTTTTTGATGTTAAGTTATTTCATAATATATACAACCAGTGCCGGTTTAAGCACATTTCGGAGCCTGAACCCAGAAGATCTACCGGCCAGCTTGGCACTGGTTAGTTGAAATTTATATCCAGAAAGTCTGGTTCAGTTCAGCTTGACCGGACCCTTCTGGGCTCCTCCGGGACCCTGAGTGCACGTCCCTAGCACCCAATGGATAAAATGGCACTGTATACAAACACATATTAGCAAAAAAAAAAAACCTAGTTTCTGCATTTGTATGATTCTCTGGAGATGGGAAGAGAGAGGAACAAAAAGGCAATGTACCTACATTTATGAATACATGATAGTTTCTTCCTTAACCCTTTATAAAGCCGAGGGAAGTATACTTAACATTAATTTAATCAATTTTAACCGCCCTTGGGAAGCTATTTTCCCACCTATGATTTAGGCTGCTAGCACTTTCGTTATTACGACAACTGATATTTGAATTTCCAAGTCGCAAGCACAAAGGATGACCTGTAAATTTCTTGAGCTGCAAGAAAACTGTTCCAGATTATGTACGGTTGACTAAAAGTGGCGACACTATGCCAACTTGACAAAAAATTTGAATTTTTGGCGTTTGTGATGTACTAAAGCACAGGAAAACAAAATACGTTCGTCTAGCTTGCAAAGTCCCATTATGGATTGACCCCTGTTGTCTGAAATTTTATGGAGGGTAATACATAAAAAAAAAATTCCTAAATTTTTTAATACAAAATATACCTAAATAATAATCTCTTCAGTATGCTTTTGTATTTACGAATTGTTTCTGAGAGTATCATGTAATGCAATATAAAAAGAAATGCAAAACATAAGATACCCTTCGTTTAAGTAACTCCCAGTGAATGGAGGGAAACATACTTCTGGTCTTAAAAATTAAACTAATTTTAAGTAATAAGCTTAATGGATTTATTTACTTAAATCACTTTAAATCCCAAAAATATTTTAGCAAAGCAATATTATAAAAAATGGTTTTATAAAGGCTTAAGAGATGTTTTTAAAAGTTAGATATGTATAAAATATAAGTCATCACCGATGTCAAAGAAATATTAGTTATGTGCAAAAAGTTTAACAGGTACATGGCAGATTACACGTCGTGCCTTTATTGGCATCAGGATACAAGCCCAAGAATTGATGAAAAGAAAAGAGGTAGGAGTTAAAGAGAAAAAGATTTTAACTACACACGTGTCTTCCTCTGTTAACACGTGTCTTCTTCGTCATTTGGCTGTGTTCGTAATTGCACGGACTATTGTCAACATCCCTCGCATTGTTACAATGCAACTTTAATTCAAAATTTGCAAATTCTTATGAATGAATACATACTTTTTAAAAAGGCAATATAGTAAATGCTATAAAAAGCCCATAGAGGTTTTATGATGGAGTAATAAATGAGGATATAAAACTATAAAAATAATCTAATCCATTAAGAAATATTAACTTCTTTTTTTATTTAAGGGCATGTTTTGAACATTCTAATGCAGTTATTATTATTGTACAGGGACGTCTTAAGACTTCTTGAGGCCCAGGGTCCTTAAGCAACTGTAGGCCCTGGGCGCATACACAATAGGAGGCCCCATCTATGTCCCTTAAAAGTAGACAGTACATAGCATACGTTGCCAAATACTCATACAAACAATAACACGAAACAAATTAATGTGCATGACTTACAATCACCCAAATCAGCTCGACCAACTGCCGCCTTTTGATGGAATGAATAATGAGGGTATATGGTGCTAGGCCTAAGCCTATAGATGGACAATGGTCATCAGTTGATGTATCGTCCGAAATTCCCAATTTTTCGGAAAATAAAACCGGAAATAACATTTGGCATTTGAAATTATTCGAATTATGATCTTGTTAAGACTGTGTCGAGAACGAGATGAGGCCCCCATTGTAGTCGAGGCCCTGGGCCCGGGTTCAGTTGGCCATATGTTTTAAGACGTCCCTGTCATTGTAGTCACAAATTAAAAAATAAACCGCCTGAAAATACAGTGCTTTTTTTTCACTTCATTTTTGTGCTTAGAACTAATTAATTTTCTGAACTTTATTACGCTAATTCATAGGAATTACAAATAAATTATTTGTTACCTTTTCTTCATTCAGAAGGAAGGAAACTGAGAAAAAAAACTAATTATTAAGAACAGAGCTATATATATAAGTTTAGAAGAAATAGTCCGCGTTCTCCTTCTCTCAACATGGTGGCTGCGGTAGCCTCGGGATTATGGTCCCAGCCACGTAGCCAGAGAGTCATGAGTTCGAGCCCTAGTGCAACTGAGGAACCGCCATGTAGAGGGGGAATCATGTTAAATCTGTTGAGGCTCAATGTCTTCCCGTTAGTGTGGTAGTTAGGAGAATTTGATGCCATCTCAGGTGTCATTCTTGTCACTTGAAAGAGGCTCAATATTATTAGGCCTGTCGTCAATAGCAACCGAGTTGATTTATTGTGCGGCGTTAATAAAACTTTAATTTTCTCTCGACATGATACATAATTTCAAAATTCAATTCCTTAAATCACAGAGATGATGTGTCCAACGTGAAGTTACATTATTAACCAAAAAGTACTACACAATCGGCTTTTTATATTAAATAACTTTCAAAAATAAAAATGAAACACAATCTAAAAATATAATTTGAGAACTAAAAAAAATTGCTAAAATAAGGAATTTAACTATTTAGAAAATTTATTTATGCACTTGATTCTTAATGACGATTAAAAACAAATTCTTTCCCAAGAATTTAATTTGGATAAAGAGTGAATATAATATTGTTGTATCTAAAAGTACTTAATTATTTTGAAAATGCGTATAATTTAATTTAACTTTTGGACTATTTTTAAAATATACATCAGTACTTAACAATATACACTGAAAAATATTGGACTTTTATGAAAAAGTTAAGTGCGGAAATTTGTGACAAATTTTTTTTTGAAAAATTAGAAGGTTTGTGAGAAAAATTTTGTTGGCTGACATAAGAGAAATACTACAGACACATTCAGAGTTGAAATTCTTCATTTGATACTGATTTGATACTGAAATTTTTTTGTAAGAAAATTTTGAGAATTTAAAGCTATAAATATTTTGAGAATTAAAAGTTATAGGATTGCAAGGGTGTAAAAAGTCAATTCTATTCAAAATATTCCCCTTTGAAATTAAACACAATGAACGCAATTAGTATTTAATTAAAAGAAAAATTCTGATATACTGAAATTAATAAGCATGTAAATTTGAACGATGAGAGAAGCAAAATTTCTTATAACAACAAAAAAGGAACTTAAAATTCTGCGATAAAAATTGCAAGGTGTAAAATAAAAAATCATCTTAGCTCTTTTTAAAAATAAATCGCTGCAATTTGATTTAGTATTCCAAGGAAGAAAAATGATAAAATATAAGTACCGAGATAACAGACATCGTGTAAACTGTCTGCTTAATCTATTTGAAATTTGTTCTCATCATGTTGTGCAATGATAAGATAAGTATGATGTGAGTAAAACTTTACCGGAAATGATACAAATTTTGATAAATTTAAAGTAGTATTACAAAAAACACGTATACATATTTATGACAAAATATTTTATTTTAAATAAACTTTTATCCTTTTTGGAAATAATGAATAATAACACATTACGACAATAGTTAAATTTTCTTTCAGTTTATAGCTACTAAAAGTGATTAAAATTTAATTTTTAAATTAAGAAAAACTTTAAAAAAGTAATTGCTTATATCTCTGTAAAAGCGTTACTACACTGCTGTTAGTAAAAAATGCAACACCATAAAGGAATCATCAGAATTGAATGAATTTTGCAGCAAATATCAATTATAGGATGTTACGTAAAGTAGTAAAGTTTCAGAGTCACCGCGCATGCGTGGCCTGCGCAGCGCCCTCTGAAATGATGCCGAAAGCGTTTAAATAGAGGGCTGTAGTGGAACGTTGAAAATAGTTGATGATTATTTGTTAGTGGCGAACGTTTAGTGAGACCTAAGTATGCCTCCACGACGAAATAAAGAGAAATTCCAACAACTTTCGGAGTTTGGACGGGGGAGGATTATCGATCTTCGAGAAGGGGGATTTTCCTATCGCGCAATAGAAGCTCGTGTGCAGCGGAACAATTCCACAATGATGCGAGTTTGGAAGCAGTGGACCAACGAGCACCAAACAATTTGAAAAACTGGCAGTGTACGACGGAAGGTGACGTCAGCACGCGACGATCGACGCCTGCTCCGCATGGCGGTGAATGACCGTACAGCTTCCTCCATGCAGTTGACAGCGCGTAGGTCTACTGCTACAGGTGTACTAATGTCGGCTTCGTCAATTCGCCGACGTCTGCTGCACCGTACATTGCGTACAAGGGTGCCTTTATACAGGATTCCCCTCACGGCAAACCATCAACGGCTGCATCTGCAATGGGCTCATGAGCACAGAGCCTGACACGCTGATTGGCACCAAGTTGTCTTTTCAGATGAATCACGCTTCAATTTGTGGGACCATGACGGCCGCATTCGTGTTTTACGCTATGCTAGTGAACGCTGCCTTCCAGATTGCGTTATGGAATGAAATAGTGGTCTAACACCCGGAGTTATGGTTTGGGGTGCGATTTCGTATCATAGACTATCCAATTTGCTACGAATTGAGGGTAATATCAATAGCAACAGGTATGTCCGTGAAGTTCTACAGCCCCAAGTCGTTCTCTTCCTTTAAGGCATCCCTGGAGCTATCTTACAGCAGAATAATGCACGCCCACATGTTGCAAAGACTGTTCGAGACTTCTGTTCAGCCCAACACATGTAACTTCTTCTTTGGTTTGGGATCCGCGTCCTGCAGCTTCAAAATACGCTTTGAAAATTTCATAATTTATTTGTACTAATACAAGTCGTTTGTGCATTACATTTCATTTAATTCTGATGATTCCTTCATTGTGTTGTGCATTTTTACAAACAGCAGTTTATTTTGCTTTTAATTAAAAATAATATTTTTTTTGTATAAACACTTTTTCTCTTAAAATACTCCAGAAATTGTTGATAAATTGTAAAATTATTTAAACTTTGAAAAACATTCTAAATAACAGCGTAAATTTTAAATTTTTTTTTTTAAAAAGGCTTAATTTATTTCTTGGTAAAGAATGTAATATTTTAGGATATTTTGGAAAGGATTATTTATATAACCACAATATATAATAATATAGAATGGAAAAAGTTACATATTTTTATAAGTCTATTTGAAGTTATTAATCTTTATTATAGAATATGAATAGATATATTCGATAAACTAAATTCTATGTTTTTAAAAGGGTTTTAGTGTTTAATTTAGTACACTTTATTCTCGTAAGCATTCAGAGAATTAAAAAAATTATCATGATTTTTTATGTAATTTAGGACTTAAAAAGCAATTTCACTCACTAAATGGCTTTGATCATGATGTCTGAAAAAAACATTTTGCTTTCGAGTTTAAGTGTGAACAACTGAGGTGAAATTTTTAGAAATAGGTAATGTGACAGCTTAAATGATATATATATATATATATATATATATTCTTATGTGACAAGACTCAGATTTTTAAAACCGATTCATTATTTTTAAACTGTTAGTTATCTGTCAGAGGGAAATTGGATTATCAGATGAAATTATTCATATAATTTATGAAGTATTTCCCTCACAATTCATGTATTTACATAACAGAAAAATGTGTATGTCCTAGTGTTTATAATACAATTTACGTGGTTAAGGACATATTAATTATGTATGGAAAAATAAATTAACAAAGATCAAAAGTTGAACGAAAATTCATGATTTAATTAGTTTTTACATTTTTTTTAAGTGCACAATTAATTTAATACCAGAAATTTGCCTTTTTGTCATAATTAACGTTTTCGAGTGTCTATTTGTGCCCAAGTAAAGGTCCCTAAACCACGAAAAATACGTTCCGTAATTTTGAACTAAGGTTAGCTGACGAGTTTGACACACCTGATTTGCCAGCTCAATCTCTTAACTATCAAACTATCAAATCCTTTCGTATGAAAATTTTGGACCAGGGCAAATTTAAAGTGGATGAGTGCCTGTGAATGAGTATCTCAAATCCTTGATTCGACTAAAGAATCGTCGGTCTCGAATTCGATCACAGAACCACTCGATTAGAAATTACGCAACTTTTAATCAAAAATATTTCAATGCTCAATTTTAGAATTCTTTAGGAACTCTGTTCAGGAGAAAAATTATTTATCCAACATCATTTCATAATGTACTATGTATATAAGTGATGTACACTGTTTTGTAATACATCGTGAGAGATACGTTAAACTGCTTGCATAAGCATGGTCTAAGCTTCACAGACAGAAAAGCTCTTGAAACTTTTCATGGAACCCAAATCGCCATATATCAACAAACAGCTTCTGGGATATATTTATCTCATGTAAATGAGTAGGATCCCCGAATTCTAAGTAATGAAAGTTAAGAAATTAAGTAAGAAACTTAAAAGCTTTGGCTGACTTTTGACATCATCGACCGAAAGCAGTGAGTGGGCGAAAAAAGAGTATTAATTCGTCCCAAAAAAAAGCCATGAGCACTAAGCTACAACTAGAGAGAACTTAAACAATTGTTTAAAGAGAGAAATATTTCAAATAAAGTGCATCGTTTAAATTTGCTTAAGGCGTATAAGCAGGTCAGAACGAGAGTTTAAAAGGAACGTTTTATAGAGGTTTCAGGGGGAGGGTAGTTGTAGAAGCATTTTAATATTTTGAACACGCTTTTATAAGTTTCACTTGTACGTAACGGAATCTTTGAGCCGATTTTTACCCACTTTAAAAGCTCAGACCAATTCGAAATTTGGCACACTTGCCAAGGACTGACGACAATACAATTATTTCATAATTTTGTTCCATTGTCCTGAACAGGATAATCAGGAGATAGGATAATCCAGATTTGGCGATTAAAAATTAAGAGTAACCATAAAAGAAAAAAAGTTTTTTTACATCAGCAATTTCTTATCATAATGTAAGCAATTGTCCAGTCTCTTTGTGAAAATGGAAATAAAATAATAACAATAATAAAAAAGACTCGTGCATGTGTGAAAAAAAAATTGTTCTAACTCAGGAATGGGCAAACTTTTTCGGTCGCGGGTCAGAAATTTTTTTTTAAAAAAAGTGTATATTATAGTTTTAAAAAAACTAAAAATACATGCTTTTACTGTAGATCGAACTAAAAATTGAAACCATAAATTAAAAATTTAAAAAACCAAAAAACACGCTTTTATGGTTAATCTAGCTAAAAAGTAAAAAAAAAATAATTCTTGATATACGAATAAAATGATTTACGAGAGGATTAATGTCATTGTGGTAAAAGCGTGGGGTGTGTGCTTTGTACTAAATTTTTATACTAACTCAGCATTTTGGAATAGAACTAGTAAGCAATTATAACAATTGATATAGAGCACCCCACACTTTTACCCCAATGACATTAATTTTCTCGTAAATCATTTTATTCTTATATTAAGAATTACTTTTTTACTCTTTAGTTCGATTAACCATAAAAGCGTGTTTTTTAGTTTTTTAAAACTATAATTCATTCATTATTATTAGCAAAGAATGATTGAGCTTAAATAATAAGCTTTGAATGAGCTGAGACTATGTTAAAGAGATATCTGGATGTAATTGGTTCAAAATTCTTTATTAATTTCAATGTATTAATTGTTTCTGTGCTATGGTGGAGCATTGGTTATCCCTCAAAGAGTGTTTCATTTTGTCTAAAAGGTTTCTTTCTGTGTGCAATTATAGCAAGGCTCTAGATAGAATTGCCTAAGTAAGGATGGATTTTGGTGCCTATTCATAAAGAAATTTTTTTCCCCCGAAAAGGCCGAGTAGAGAGTTTTTTCCCCACGACGGATAATTTTGAGAATTCTATTACAAAACCTTTCTATAGGGTCATCAATATGAAGTTCAAAGATGAGTTTAGAGTTTAAAATGAATCCCAGGTACTTGATTTTGTTGATTCCTTTTATTTCCTAGCCAAAATATTTTAGATGATCTGGTTTGCTTTAAACGGTGGCCTTTTTGAAAATATATGCTTTTGTTAAACTTGTATTAATCCCAATCCTTCATTTCGACAAGCATGGTGTTAAGCTACTGAAATAAATTTTGCATAACCCTTGTGGTAAGATTGATGTTAATTCTTGGGATAAAACTGCTGCGTCACCTAAAACAGAAAGAGATTGATGGTGGAGCGATGCAAAAAATCGAAGGTGTAGATATTATACAGATATGGATTTAGCACATTTTGTTGAGGTGTTCCGACTGGAACTTCATCAATTGGAGAGAGTCATGTACTATGACCTAGAACAGGGGTACTCGACCTTTTTTTCTGCTGAGCCATATACATATGTCATCTATTTCACGCGGGCAGCATACATATGTTAGTTATTTTAGCGGGCCGCAACATGACAGTCCGGACGCCCAAAAGAAAGCGCCTATTCAACGCCTATTCAAAGGATACATGAGGGAACGGGGGGGGATGCTTTAAGACCAAGATAACATTGGAAACTTAAAATGTGGAAAATTGATCGAAATATTATGTTTTGCGTCTTTAATATTTTTTACTTTTGTCACTAACACTAAATTAGAAGCATTTAAGAAATACTCCTTCACAATGTCTGCATCAGCAAACGGTTTCGCATGATTACCAAAAATATAACATACTTCATAGGATATGTTTTTGTTACTGCTGTGATATTACCACTGACAAAGCACTTTAATGCTGTTGCAAAGATTATTCAAGAAAGCCTATTTATCACCTCTTGAATGAGATCTTCGAAGAAAAGTGTCATTGAATGATTCCTGTTTATTGGTATTTTTTAAATACAGCACTTCTCTGTGACAAATCAAACGATTACTGATCCATGTTTGTTTTTCACTACAAAATGGTCAACCTCCCAATCTCGTCTTGAAACGATATATTTTCTTCGAATATTTTTCGCTTGCAAGATATAAAAGATAGTTAAAAATTAGTTCCACCCATAAAATTGTCGCTACTCCACTGTTGTCTGTTATCACTAACCGAAACCGTTCAAAATAGAATATCAATTCGTACCCGTACGACACCGACAACAAGAAGCAAAACTGATATATTTGATTTCTTGACAGAGAATTTCCCACCAAATGTTTAATGCAATGTTCTTAAATATGTAAATTTCTCGTAGCAATGAGCCTTGCCCGGACCACTTAAAATGGCTCGGTAGGCCGCAGGTTGTGTATCGCTGACCTAGAAGGATTTTTTCTCCAGGTATTAAGGATTGATTTTATTAGATAATCAGAAACTTTAATTTGATTAATTTGTCGAGCAGTTCGCCATGCCAAAGGTATTAAAATGCCTTACTTATATCAAGAAAAACATCAGTTGTGTCCAGTTTGGATTAAATGATTAGTTGAGGGGAGGAATAGAATGAGTTTCCTCGAGACACTGCATTGTTCTGGTGGGGTGTAGTTTATTTCTTAGAAAGGACCTTTTTCTTCTAATCAGCAGTATATGCTCAAAATATTTTTGCAATTGATCCAATGCGAGAGAAATAAATCTATAATACTATACATAGGGATATTCAGGGTCTTGACCTGGATTGTGGATCATTAATACATTGTGAGGTATTCGCTCGTGGGTGATACCACATTACTCCTAAGTTATCTTTGTGACCTAGAGGTGAGGGAGCGAATGAAGAACCAGGCGTTGCCACGATCTTAAAATGTCTTTATTAAGATCTTAACTTAAACACTAACACAATGATAATATTTATATTACATTATAACTTAGCTGATGTGAGGTGAGAAAACACACAATACGTATTGTAACGTCGTGAGTAGCTAACCATCAATACATTGTCACAGCCTAATTTGAAAATAAAAGGTTTGTTTATTTGCTCAACAAATTGTTTTTGAAGCAATAAATTACAGTTTGTACGCCAAGCCGGTGCAGTCAGTCTATATCACTCCAATTCTCCAACGCCACCGGCGTTCATCGTTTTTCCTTCCTTTTCACTCCAATATCGGTCCTCCTTCCTTCAGGGCTCTCTTCCCAAGTTCTCTCGATCCAGGGCAGAGTCTTTCCTCTCGTCTCCTGAAAAAAACCCTTTTAAACACCAGGGGTGGGTCCACAATATGCCCCTCGTCCCTTCTCATTGGCTGGTCGCAAAAGTCTCTCTCGGCCTCCCTAGTGCTATTTGTGCGTAACACACCAAAAACACTCTCGGACCGTCTGGACCAAGAGCGCCACAATTCTTGTCCATCACACCACCTGTGTTCTATTATCCCATTCTCTCGTCACCGGCCGTGGCGGCAGGATTCTTTTTAGACAGGCTTCGCCTATTGTCAATGACGGCCAGTCTGGGTGTTGGAGCTTGCCCGAGATCAAACAATAAACAATGGCCCCATGGCCACTTGCACTTGTCACATAACATCTGGTTGAAGCCATAAAACTTAATGTGAATCGAGGGGAGTGGGTACACAACAATCGAAGACGTCGCACTTGTCATTTAACATCTGGTGGAAGTCATAAAACTGAGAGTGAACCGAAGGGTGGAAGTTCACAACAATCGAAGACGTCACAGTATTACCAAATAAGCGCGACTTTAATCACTATCTTCCCGTCTATTCCTAATCTCAACTTATACACAGTCCAAATAAATAACAATTATCCTACCTTAATCTCTTGTTTAACCGCAATCCTCTCGGATCCCAAATATCTTTTGTTTATCTCACGTGGAATAGTATCCACCTTGGCTTGATCGCCCTATCACGGATAGCTTCACACTCAGTGACGGCTTTCTTCTTTTCCTTCAATTCACGCGTTTAAACCAGACTAGCATAGTCACTTCCCAATAGGTCATACGCTTACGTTAAACTTCTGCTATTTAAAAGGTTTCTAATTTGCATATTCACGCTTCGCTTCTGGATTTGGTTGGAAAGAATTTGCCTTTTTCGGCCCAAATAACCCAAGAGGAGCTTTTAGTAGAAAACGCGATGAGCCCGTCACAACATTAGTATTTTCCCTTTCTCCAGAAAATAGTGATGTGTCAAACATTTATTAATTTTTTTGTATAATAGCTTATATCTTTTGGGTGAAGTACAGAAATAGTTTTATTCAATAAATAATCATGACCAGAGGCTTTTTTATTTTACTTTTTTAATAATAGCTTCAATTTAAGAGGCACTGGCTACGTTGGTTAATTTAACTATTCCTGGATTTCAGAGTTGAAGAAAAATTTCCTTTCTTAGGAAAGAGTATCAGTTCAATTGGGTGGGTTACATCAAAGAGGAAGTGGCTGTCCATGTGTAAAAAATACTAGTTCTGTTAAGTTCCCGTTACCTCTTTTATGAAATGAGTTATGTCTGAATTACTTATCAGCATATTTCCCAAGGGTTTCATATGAAATATTTTTATACAATCGAAGACATAAAGGAAATCTGGTTCTCATTAAAAACCCATCTCAAACCCTTTCAATTGAGTTATTTTTCATTTGGGTCATCTTTGAAAGGTGTGCACATTACATCACCACGAAAGTATCGGGTGTCCATAATTAAACGATCTATTTCAAAACTGCGTACAGACGAAACTATTGTTCAGAAAGTTGTAAAATTCTGTGTACGACATAAAAAAGGGATGGGAATTTGTTTGAGCGAATAAAAAAATTAGTTCAAAATTTCGCCATTAGAGGGTATTTTTAATGGAGATCATAATTAGCATACATTAAAACAGTTTACAAATTTTGTTACAACAATAAATGCTCAACATGATGACCATCATTTTCAGCTACTATTTGAAATCGTAAGATAACATGTTCCACCGTTGACCGCAGTGTTTTCTGTGAAATGTTAAGAACATGTCGTAAAATACTGTCTTTGAGATCAGATAAAGTTCTTGGTTGATCACAACTTACCAGCTGTTTTAAATGGCCCCAAAGCTAAAAATTGCATGGATTGAGGTCAGGCGATCAGGGAGGCCAGAGATGAAGAAATTGGTGGCTGATCACATGCTCTTCTGTGAAGTGATGTTTGAGAACGTCCTTAACACAACGTGTAATGTGTGGAGGAGCTCCATCTTGCATAAAAATTATGCGTGAAAGGCACTGACGTGCTTTCAGATCCGGAATAGTTTTATTCCGTAATAACGATGCATATCACTGTCCAGTGATGGAACATGTTACTGGACCTCCAGCACCTAATTTCTCGAAAAAATATGGGCCAAGACTAAAAGACGCGGAAAAGCCACACCACACCGTTACTTTTGGTGAGTGTAGTAGAACTTGTAAGGTGGAATGCGGATTGTCAGTTTCCCAAATTCGGCAGTTGTGAGTATTCGTCGAACCATCCAAATGAAAGTGTGCTTCGTCTGTCCAGAGGATATTCCAAGGCTATTCTGGATCAACTTTCAAACGAGCAAGAAACTGCAGTGAGAACAGATGTCGAGTCTCGAAATCATGTGGAAGCAATTCCTGCACAAGTTGAAGCTTGTATGGATAGTAACGGAGGATGTTTCGCATGATCTTCTGGACAGTTGAACGAGGCAGATCCAATGCTTCTGCCACACGGCGAACACTTGTACTAGCCTGCACGTTGGATGCTTTGTTCTCTTCCACCTGAAGTGCAACTTTCTCTATTGCTTCCGTAGAAACAGGTTTTCTTCCTCTTCCAGAGCGAACATTCAACGATCCTGTTTCTTCAAATTTGGTTACCATTAATCGAAGATTTTTAGCAGTCAATTGACCTTTTTGCATCCCTTTTAAAGTCTGAAATTTCAGTAGAGCAACTATTGCAGGATTATCGTTTTGATAGAATAACTTTACTAACAACGCTCGATCTGGTAAACGTAATGACATTCTGATTAGCAATACCGAGCACACTGAAAATAAACTAATTTCCCGTGAAAATGTATTGCTTTTATAACAGTTGCTGTGTGACGTCGAAAAAATTTGCATATTTTCGTCTTCCTTCGTGTAAATCCTTTGAAAATTAGTAATCGAAGAAGTTTAATTAAAGTTTGCAGTTCATTTTAGAGATTGTGTTTTTTAATGAGTATCAGTTATTGAGTTACCGTGTTCTGTGGATAAAAAAGCGATAAAATACAAATAGAAAACCGGTAATAAATGTGGCCTTCATTCAAAAGCACGCTCAAACGAATTCCCATTCCTTCTTTATATCGTACACAGAATTTTACAACTTTCTGAACAATAGTTTCGTCTGTAGACAATTTTGAAGTAAGGTTGTTTAATTATGGCCACCCGGTAGATGCGGAAAATGGAATAACATTAGGGTTGGTGAGCTGAGAGTATGAGATGGCAGAGTAAAATTTGTTTCCACAAGACAATGTTATACTATACCATGCCCCTAACTCCCTTAATATAACATGTACAACTCACCTTTAAAATTTGAATTGAACATAGCTAATCACAGTCCCAATCTGTTAAAAATCTGTTTATTTTTGTATGAAGTATTTCAGGCCCCCCACTATAAATCATTACTATAGCCGTATAATCTCTTTGTGACCCGATACATAGAGAAATAAATTGATCATGGCAATAATTAAATACTTGAATCCCATGAAAATTTACAAGAGAAAATCATTTCAAAATTTGTAGAAAAATTTTCAAGACTTATTAGATCCTCCCAAAAGAGATAATCAAGGAGAAATTGAATGTTATTTGCCATGTTACATATAGCTTGTATTGATATTAATGAAGGTTAGAACCTGCTACCTTCGGTTCCGTGAACCGAGTAAATTAACCACTATACTAAGATGATCACCGTAGTACGGAGGTTGTTACTGGCTTATATAGATACCACCGCCACACACTACCCTGCCAGTGAGTCGACGAATAGGCAAACGAACGATACCATAGTTATGGTGAGCATGCGAGTTGTTGTTGCGTCATTTTGTGTTTGAGGGCTTGAATGTTACGTCATATGGATTTGACGGCTTGAGTGTTGCGTCAGATGGATTTGACGGCTTGAGTGTTGCGTCAGATGGATTTGACGGCTTGAGTGTTGCGTCAGATGGATTTGACGGATTGAGTGTTGCGTCAGATGGATTTGATGGCTTTACTGCGCTGCGCCATGGGATCTGACGGCTTTGCTGTGCTGCGTCATGCGGGTTTGACAGCTTTTTTGTTGCCTTGCGGTGGATAAATGGCGCCACGTCTGCTCCATGAAGGTTGCGTTGTTCAGCCAGGGTCACCATTGAAGATTAGAACTTGGTACCTTCGATTCCGTAAACCGAGTGACAATCACTATACTAAGATGATCACCGTAGTACGGAGGTTGTTACTGGCTTATATAGATACCAACGCTACATTAATTTACATTTTTTAATGGCCATATTGAAATCAATCTGAATGGATTCCATTAAAATAAAGTCGGACCCCGATTTAACGAATTCATGGGGACCGAACATTTTGTTCGTTAAATTAACAAAATATAAAATTTTTGCATTTACCTTTCTGAAATTCTACAATAAGCAATTACACAAAAAATATTCAAAGGAAGAACTTTCACACTTTTTATTCAACAGCTACTAGTGAGTTATTACTCGCCAGTTATATAGTTGGAGATTTTAAAATACTGACTGATAGATGCTTAAAAATCTTTTTGATTTCTGATTCGAAAGATTTCTTTTTCGACTTTATACATAGAAGAAAATACTGCGTCATTTATATACTACTGCGTAAGGCATGGTTTCAGTTTCCAAATAGAAATAGTAACAATTTTGATAAGGGATTCTTTACCAATTTCTGCATCAGAATCGGCATTCATTGGATCCGACAAATCAACAGTTTCCTGCACTTTTATTCCATAGGTAGAGAATCCTATATCCTCCTAATATTCTCTGCGTTATAGAGTGGAATGAGATAAGAAAGGAGTTTCCTGCCCTATTCAAAACTAACACGGTAGTTTAGATTCATGACTCACTGCACCTGATAAGTATTATAACGCTCTGCGCACTTTACCTTCGAAAGTTTCTACTTACAAGAAAAATCTTTTTCTGTTCCGGTCAAAAAGGTGTTATTTGAAAAAAAAAATACAATTTTTTTAACACAAACTAATCAAAACTTTTTTTTTCTTCAACTGTTTAAATAATTTGTTAATTGGGGGTTTATTGATGTGTATATCATTACTCTCTACTGCTGGATATTTGTGGGAATGATTTCGCGAAAAGGGACGGAAGTATGTTACAGGAAACGGGGAAGAGCGCGCTATTTGATTTGACCAATGAGCGAGCGCGGTGGCGTCGATCGACTTGGTCTGTCCCCCCTTCATAGCTTCTTTACTAATGATGACCTGCTTTGGGAAGGGGAGGGCTTACACACTAAACTATCAATACCCATGTTAATCCTATGGGACCATTTTTTTGATGATATGAGGTTGATATTTGGGGGATCGGTAGGACTACCTGTTTGGTTAGGAAGTACTAGGACTCGACCTCCCCCAAGTGCCTCCCCTCCTCTGGACAGTATTTTGCCAATAGCTCGAGACCTAAACCTCTCAGTCAGCTCGGACCTGACTCATTCGATCCCTCTTCCTTCATTGTATATTCTCAACAAATTTCTTGTTCATAGGGTCATCCCTTGTAATTTATTTCAACGTTTTAAACTTTTAAAAACTTTTTTAAATCTGCAATATCTTGAAATATATTTGAGTCTCTGTTTTGAGATTTGAACCACAGGTGGAGAGCCTGTGATTCGGTGAGATACATTCCTTCATCTCTTAGCCCTATTTTGGTAGGCATAAGGGGGCTCCAGCACTAAGATATAATATTTCCATTTTATTCCTATGGGGTTGGGTACAAATTTTGTTCCCCTTTGGAATTGAGCTAGGGTTTTGATATTTGGAGGTTCGATAGTATTATGTCATATCGCGAGATATACGAGAACACCTCAAGTGCTCCCCCCACAGGGCTATTTCCTTTACAATTCGAGTTATAGGCCACCTTGGTCATCCGTAGCTGCCTGATTCGTAAGATATCCCTATGAGCTTACTGCACATATAATTTTATCGCAAGTGATCCTATTTCCTCCTCCCCCCATTTCACGGTTTCCATTCTTTAAATTCGTTATCTCTCCGAGGATTTTTGAGTCTCTGCTTTGAAACTCGAACCATAGGTTTTCCTCGTCGAGCTACATCTTTTTGTCCGATTTTTTTATGGTACTAGTCCAGAGTGGGTCTTTGTCGCTAAAATTAAAAACCTCATGTTAATCCTATGAGGTTTGAATGTTTGGTGACGTCACGAACTAAGTAAGATGGGATGATGATACTTGGGGAATCCCCCATCTTCGGAGTTATCTGCGTTCGTTCTCGACACTGATACTGCCACCCGAGGAGTAAGTTTCGTTACTTCTTTCTGCCCTAGCTCCGCCCCATTTGCACCTACAGGCCCAGGACCTGCTGTGTTCTATTTGTCTCTTTTCTCTTTAGAAACAGGAAGGTTTTCCAGTTGCTGGTGCCTCACTACTATTTTATTTAACTATTTTAAATTTTTTACATTTTTTTAAAATCGCAATAATTCTGGGGTTTCTTTGACATCACATTCGGAATATAGGAAAATTCCCCTCCAAGTGACCTATCTGACAAGGTCCTCAGCTAGCTACTACACCATAGTTATCATAAGTGTATTGTTTCCACTCTTCTCCAAATTGAACAAGAATAATTATTTTTGATAAGAAATTGCATTACTCCTTGTGTTATATATAATTAAATATAATTTTCATTAAAGATATAATTATTCGATATAAAATTATTTCCAATCATACTCGATTAATTTTTTTCAGGATTTAAGTTACTATTGTGTATTTACCACGATAACATGTCAGATGTTACACATCGCATGCGACTACTGAAAGGCTCCCTCGTTTTTTTAAAATTATTATTATTATCCGTTAAATAGGGATTTTTGCCTTCATTTTAATCGGGGAAAGAGAAAAATGCGTTTAATTGGGAGTTCGTTAAATAGGGTCCAACCGTACGTTATTTTTACTTTGTGCTACAAAAATTATAAATTACTCGTAAATTTATTTTTTTTCCATATTATAACATGCGTTTTTATACCATCAGATAAAAGTTTTCATTACATGCAATCTTCTACTCAAAAACGCATTGATTATCATTATCGCACTCGGAAACTACACAAGAACCAAAAGCGGAATGCCCAAGGGGACCAAGCTTATCCAAATGGGTTTAAAGAAGCACTCTCCCCCCCCTTCCCTGCCTCGGGGAAAAAGCTGTTTCCACATTAAGCTCTTCTGAGCCAATATATTTCTCTTTTTTTTCAAAAGAGAAGTTTACTGACAGGTTTTAACAGAACTACTTGGAATAAAATTTATAAAGTGTGTGTTTCTACATATTGTATACATAGATGATAAAGTAAAGTATAAAGACATCTGTTGAAAGATATAAAGTAATTACAGACAGCGAAAAATGCAGGGTAAAAGAAATAATTGAATTTAAATTTGATTAATCCAATTTTCAGTGAAAATCGCATAATTTAAATCCTCAGCAAAGTGACAAGGACGACACGTGAGCTGGCACTCTCCTCTCCAAGCTACTACTGTGACGGGCTCATCGCACTTTCTACTAAAAACTCTTCTTGGGTTCTTTGGGGCCGAAAAGGCAAATTCTTTCCAACCAAATCCAGAAGCGAAGCGTGATTATGCAAATTAAGAACCATTTAAATAGCAGAATTTTAGCGTAAGTTAGTTTGGCCTTTGGGAAGTGATTATGCTGGTCTGTGTGTGGTTAGGAATGTTAAAGTTAAAAGTGAGAAGTTATCCGACATTCAAGAGCTCAGATATTCGTACCAGTACATTCAAGTCAAGGTGGATACCATTCCACGCGAGATAAAGAAACGACATTTAGAATTCCAGAGAGTTGCTGCTACCTAGGATATAGAGGTAGGACCGTTCTATAAACTACTAGGAACTGTGTATATACTGAGATTAGGATAAGGCGGTAAAGTTAAATATACCGGTCAGGGTCGCGCTTATTTGGTAATATGTATTGTGTGTTTCTTCACCTCAGATCCGCTAATTTAAATTATTAATATTCTTACTGTGTATTGTTTAAGTTAAGATCTTAATAAAGAGATATTAAGATTATGACAACGCCTGGTTCTTCATTCACTCCCACACCTCTAGGTCACGAGGAAAATGTAGGAGTAGGACAATCCTCTCTGTCCAATGCCTTGCAATTTTTTCTCTTAACGATATAAAAATTGCTTTACACACCAAAAGATTTCTGTTCTGGAGAAAGAGGATATTGAAACTGAGCCGACACTCGAAGAAATGTTTGAGAAAATTTCTGTATTGTTGGACTGTCCTCATCATCGGAAGAATTCGTTGCAGTAGATGATGAAAATGTGAGTACAGCCCCAATTATGGTAGACAAAGACATTTTGGAGTTCATCAAAGGTCAAAAAATATCATTGATGCAGATTCCAGCGACGAAAATGAAATGCAGCTCCACGTCATCCGAAATGAGGAACATCATAAAAAGTACGTGCAGTTATTTATACTAAGCAAAGCTAAAAAAGATAATGCAAAGAAAAATATCAGATTATTTTTCAAAAACTCAATAAATATTTTGTTTTTTCAAAATACTTGAAAATTTTGTATTAAATTTCTTTAAGTTTTTGTGAGTGTTTTTGTTTCATTGATTTTTATTAAAGTCATGCATATATATACATATTCATTGCGCGAACACCCACCGCATTAAGACAAGCCTTCTTATCTTTAGAGAAAGAGGTTATCAGGATGGGACTGAAAATCAATGATAATAAGACCAAATACATGCCTTACACTTAATCATGTTTTAACCATTCCTACTTTAATATTGAGGAGTTTAATTATGAAGTTGTTGATATTTTCACTTATTTAGGTTCGGAAATTAACAACATAAATGATTGTACTACTGAAATCCGAAAGAGAATTACTATGGTTAATATATGTCTTAATGGAATGCGAAAATACATGGAATCTCTCTCTCGAATTTAGTCAAAAGAAAAACAAAGGTTCTATTGTATAAAAGTATTTTAAGATCAGTATTTACTACGCATGTGAAACTTGATTCATGTATCGAATAGATGAGATTATGATAAAAGTATCCCCCCTCTCTCTCTACGCGAAAGGAAGATTTTAAGATTTATTTTTGGAGAAATTCAGGGAAATGGAACGGGGCGAAGAAGATCAAATTTGGAGCTCTATTAATCATATAAAGAGTCTGACATTGTTAATCTCATCAAAATACAACGAATTAAATGGGCAGGTCACGTTGTCAGAATGGACGAAAACCGCACCACTAAAAAAGTCTTCAATGCCCAACCACTTGACACACGAAGAAAGGGCAGGACAAATCTTAGATGGATCGATGGCAATGAAAAAATCTCCTAATTTTGAGAACTAAGAATTGGAGAACACACTAGCAAGAAGAAGGCTGGCCTGGAAAAGGTTTCTTGAGAAGGCCAAGGCCCACCTTTGGCTGTCGAGCCACTGAGGAAGGAGAATATATACATATCTATAAATAAAATGTACTCTAATAAACTTAATTTTGTTGATATATGCTTTTTTACAACATCCTTTAACACAAAAAATATTTCCGTCCCCCTCAGCTTCGTGTTAAACGCTTTTCACTGTATTTTCTTTGAAATCTTATTGTATTAGAAATTTTTTTAAAGTCATGTATACAATTATAAAAAAGGGAGAGAGAGAGAGAAAGAAAAGATGAGAGTTTTGGAAAGTTCTTTGCAACTGCTTAAAAATCTCCAGTTTAAAAAACTATGCATCTTTTTTAACTGAAATCATTGAGTTTTTTCTGTATAATTTCTTTATTCTCTCACTGATTTTGGTGCTTTCTTTTCATTTATAAAAACCAAATTTTCCATTTTATTCATAAAAATACCTGGAAAGCAATATTTTCGATACTTCCTGTTACATGATATGGTTTTATTGGAATATCAGAATCAGTTTTATTTCTCTTTTGTTGTCTCAAGGACATCCAGATTCTTTAAACTGCAATAAAAAATCCATACATGAATGGAGTGGAGAGGAAAAAAACCCCCAACTTATTTCTTGTCGAAAGAAACTTATACTTTCAAGGACATAATAACCAAGAAACCATTAAGATTAGCATTTTTTACATCTCTTTTTTAGTTGCTAAGCGTTTCAAATGTAAAGACGAAGCTTAGTTTTTTTTTAAAGCATAAAACTGTTTCGTGAGATAAAATACATTCTAACTCTTGTTGGAGTTGGCGATCTTAGGATTTAGTTAACGATCTTCCCGAAATCGAGTCCTTCAGTGTAATTACATGCTAATAAGCAATTTTAACGCATTCGAAATGTCTTAACCTTGAGTAATACAAGTTCAACATATCAAGGACTCTAAGTCAATTGTCGAAATATATAGGGGAGAAACAAAAAGGGGAATTCCTTTATTCTTACTTGAATGGCAAATTTCGCTTTGTTTTAAGAAGTCCTTTACAATTTCAATGAAATCTGTACTTTCCGAGTGAAGTGGACTCTTTTACCCGGATATCTTCGCTTACATATTAAAATTACGAAAGTTTTGTTAAAAAATATTATCTCACCCAAAACATAAAATATTAAGGGGTCATAGGACTCTTAACTTCATCGAGGAATGCAAGAAAAACATTTTTTTTCGAATCCATATAATTTTCTATGAAAACAACATGGAGACTTGAAACTTTCTCCACTTCAGGTAATCATACTTATATTCATATTTAATCAAAATTTCAGATTGTTTCTTAAAAATTTTAAAAATTATAAGGAATTTTAAATTGACAATTTTAGAAATTTTAAAAACTAGTATGTTACTGCGCGTAAAAATCTGAAGTTAAAAATTGACCAAACTTAACAAAATTAGATTTAAATTGTAGAAAAATGCTGAGTCCTGAACTTATACAAAGTTTTTTTAGTTTTTAAGTAATTAAATATTTTTAAAATTTAAAAAATAATATTTTAAAAAAATTTTGAAAAATTTTATTTATAAACATGAATTTTTTTTTTCAGTTATATGTCAAAAAATTTAATAAGTTGTAGAACAGCTTAATTTGAGATTGTATACAAATTTTAAAAATAGGACAAGTGTTTCTTTAAATTTATACGCGCATGCTTAATTTTTTAGTTGCGGACGTGTTTTGAGAAAATGAGTTTAAAGTTGCAAAAGGCAAAAAAATATAATTGTTAATAATTTTAAAAATGTAGTATTACATTCATAGAACAACTTATTTTTAAGTTGTCCATAAATTCGTAAAAGTGACGGCGTTTACAGAAATTGGCCAAATGAATCTCAATTTGTAAGTTGAATGAAAAATAAGTTAAAAAGTTAAATAGTGACCAAAAACACTTGATACAATTTCTTTAAAAAGTTCAAAAAACTCACATAGATATATACTCTAAAGTTGTTACGGAATTCTACATAAATAGGAACAGCAGTTTCTAAGAAATAAGGTGTCGAAGCTTAATTTTTAAGTTCTGCAAAAAATTACTTAAAAAAGATAAACAGTGGCAAAAAAAAGGTAATAATTTGCTTAAAAAAATGTTTATAAATTGTATAGAAATGTATCTTAAAGATGTAAATGAAATTTTAAATAAATAGAATTATTATATTTTAAGAAATTAGTGTGCATGGGAATTTAAACTTACTCTAGTTCTGCAAAAAATGAATTAAAAGTTGAAACATGGCAAAAACAAGTCAGTAATTTATTTGAAAAAACACATATAAAGGTCATATAAAAATGTTTTAAAAATTTTGTAACTTTAAAAAATAAAACAAGTAGGTTTTAAGTAGGAAAGGTTAATTTTATTAAAAATAAGTCGTAAATTAAAAACATGAAAAAATAATGTGGTTACCTTATTTATACTAATATGCTCTGGATCATATGCACACCCCTCAGACAATTAAATTTCAATTTTAAGACCTTTTGTTTTTCACCAGGCTGTGTTACCAAGTTAAAAGCTGTCGATAAGCGTTTTTATCAACATCTTTGTGACAACGTTATTTTTTGTTATATTTCAAAATCATTGCATTCATTATATCAAGATTTGGCTCTTATACGTAATTGTAATCACATAATGCTAAAAGGCAGCTATTCTCGTTACCGTAAAGCTAGATCCAATAGTTTTGGGCTGTATTTCCAGATTAATGAATTCAAAATTCATTGGGGTTTGAGTTTTACCTCCAAGACACCTTCGCAACAGTTTTAAATGTGACAGATCTTTGAAAATGGGTTTTATTGCTTCAGAAACTGCTTCAGGCAAGTTATTTTTGTGTTTAAAACCCTGCACTTTATTGTTTTGGACACAAACATTATATTTGCACCAACTATTGTTGCCTTTAGGCAAAACCAGTGTTTGGGTTGCTCGTCAGTACTAGCATGCTATGAGCCCATGAGCCCAGATTGTGTCATTTCGTTGACATTTTTGGGATTACTGCCCATTCGTCTTTGTCAATCTGTTAATGACAACTCCCGAATCGTTACTTGTTTTGCCATCGGACAATTTTTCTTGCCAAGAGATGATTTAAGCTTTCTCAAGCGACTACCCATTCGCTTTGAACGTGGCCAACACACTCTATTTTTCAATTTCGATATTATCACCATAGGGCTTTTTCTCCACAAGAGACATATATGTCTTTGTATCTCCATCTCTCTAAGTATACTGTTTATATATGAGCCCATGCTTATGTTCAGAACGGAAAAAAATTTTATTCATCACTCACTTCCATTTGTCAGCAGACCCATTATGATTTTTTGCAAAAGGGCTGGTGTTTCGCTAAGAAAACACTGTATTTGGGTCCAAACTTTCGACCTTTTAAATGTGAGTCGCACACCTTACAGAAGGATGACATAATCTCGATATCGAGCATTCCCAACGGCTCCAATTAACGTGCACACACCAACAAGTGATGTATGTCCACGGTTTTCCATGTGCCATCCCCACTGACAGCAATGCAGTTACGTGTTCCATCGAGAATTTTTTCTTCCAAAGCAGCATCACTCATTGACGCATTTGCCAAAGTCTCCACTCATCTGCAATTCTTATGTTGATACTATCATATGCCTTTTGAGATACAGGTTTTGGCAATGACATAATAGTACAAAATGTATTTAACGCTGATAAACCTTGGCCTATACATCTCATGGCTAGACAGATCTTCTATTTATTTCTGGAATGTTTTTTTTGCTCCAATGAGCTCACATGAATTCAGTTTTTTTGCATTTTGCAATTTGAGCACATCAATAAAAAAGATGACGAAAGTCCTACACTAGGCGTTTATTTTTTATTTTGCCATGACATTCCAAACAACAAACATATTTTTCTAATTGCCCGAGAAAAGACGATATCTATGAGCCGATAACCACCAAAATGCTGTGAAATATCAGCTTCACATGAATAAAAGATATTTTCACTCGGCAACTTCCTATAGGAGGCACTATCGTTTGGTGATTTCCTTAGAAAATTTGTTTTTCTTCTTACTTTCACCAGATATTGTTTTCTTCATGAACGCCTTGTTTTCTTTTTTTGCCTTTGACCAGACGGTCTTTTTCTCAAAAATCCAAAAATCAGTCAATCAGCAAAAATCTAAACTTTGCAAAAAATCTAACGGCTTTGGAAGTAAACAATACGGCAAAATAGAGAGTTGAGTTGCAGGTATGCTACCTATTTCAAAAGCAAGAATTAAATTACTTATTTCAAAAGTAAAATATTAGATGTGGCTCTTCTAAAAGCTAAGTTTGAGACCATCAAACATCTGTTAAAAAATGGGCGTGGCAGTTTTGTTTACTCTGGAATGCTTCAGTTTTTTATTAATAACTCAGAAGTTTTTGATCGCATCATTAAAATTTTGATTCAAAACATTTAGAAAATATAGGGCTATAACATATATTTTTTTCAAAAAATCGATTTTTAAGAAATTTAAGAGTCCTGAGACCCGTTAAGATACCGTAAAATCCGGAGTATAATGAGCAACTTTTAACTCAAAGAAAATAAGATCGAAGTTTACAGGTGCGCGTTATCTTCGCTGGGTATAAAAATGAGCTCTTTAAAAATAAATTATAAGATCATCATAGAGAAAAAAAAGCTAAGACTTCGGCATATATATATATACAGTTCCTGGCCAAATTATTAGACGCACTCCTGTTTTTTAATAATTCATTGATTTATATAAGTTTATATGCAATACTTTCGTATTTAAACATATATACAATGCATTTTAAATGAGTAAATTTATGATATATTTTGTATTTGTATTTATTTTTCGCACATGGCAACACAAATTTAATAAATTGTCACACGGACGTAAACAAGTCAAAAACCTGCTCGAGTCGCGTTCGCGGATGCTTCAGTTGCGGACGTGTTTCTGTGGGTTAATGTGCTTTGTTTGTTAATTTAGCAGTTTTATTTTATGCAGTTATTTGTTTATTTCGTGTGCGGGGCGTTTAAATGAGCAGTTTGTACACTTTCAGCATGGGTAAAAAAGGCGATTTTTTTTTTCACTATGTAAGAAATCAGAAGTAAGTTCCCTTGTGAATGCAAAATTGTTTTCAAACCGCGAAATATCACGAAAGCTGAAAGTTTCTGAAGCTAGTGTACGACGCATAAAGAAGAAAATTGAGCCAGGGGAAGAATTGAGCCCAAAAAGAAAGAAAAAATTCGGCAGAAAGCTTATTTTCCCCCCAAGGTCAGAAAGATCTTTTAAGAAAATTTGCCTTGAAAACAGATTTGCTACCACAAAAGTGATAAAATCGCAACTCCAATATATTAATGTGAATGCTTCTAAACGCACTGTTCGAAGAAAATTAAAAGATTTAAATTTTAAGACCTGCCGCCCCACCAGGAAGTCCAAGTTAACCCCTGCAACAAAGGTTTTTTCAATATAACTTTGTACAAAAGCTTTCCAAATCAACACATTTAATACCGTAAGATCCCAATACGTAAGGACATGTGTAATATGTAAGCAACACTTACTAAAAGAGAAATCAGAGGGATAAAAAAGAAGCTTGATTGAAAAAGTAGCATGGAGCGCAATGCGACTGAAGGCCGAAACATCCCCTGTGATGGGTGTCCAGCAAGAAACATCCGGTCTTTAGTAGGGGATATGATCTCCCCTGACTGCTAGGCAGGTTTAACAGCGTCTTGCCCATGCTGAGAATGAGGGTGTCAATGAGTTGTTGAGCATTGCTGCCCATTCGTCTTGCAGCGCCAATCGAAGCTCCCGAATCGTTACTGGTGGTAAGGTACAAGCTGCCAAGCGTCTGCCTAGAAAATCCCATACATGCTCGATGGGATTGAGATCCGGAGATCGTGCCGGCCAATCCATACGTTCAATATCCTCACTCTCTAAGAGCTGTTCGGCAGCTACTGTGCGATGACATGGTGCATTGTCGTCCATGAAAAGGAACTGCAGACCCATAGCGCCTCTAAAAAGACGCACATATGGAAGAAGAATCTCGTTACAATAACGGGTCCCGTTGACTGAACCTGCGTCGAAGATGTGAAGGTCGGTACGACTATCAAGCATGATGCCTCCCAAACGAGAACACCACGACCTCCATGCCTGTCCCTTTCAATGATGTTCGAGGGATGATTGCGGCTTCCCCGCTCTCTCCAGATGAGTATGCGATGAGAATCGCTACTCAAACTGAATCTGCTCTCATCTGTAAAGAGTACTCGTCCCCATTCATTGTCTCTCAATTCCGGTGTTCCCGGCACCACAAAGAACGCCTTCTCCGATGGGCAGGCGTTAAAGGTAAACCGTACAGGGCGTTGTGCAAACAGACCACCACCGTGCATCTTCTGGCCACGGTAAAACGCGATATCGGTCGTCAGTCGCCTGTGTCGTGGTCTATTTTCTCGCGCTGTCTGCCGCCTGTTTCTTCTGGCCTGTAAGACAATGTACCGGTCATCTGAGGGTGTGGTTCCTCGTGGACGACCACTACTGAACCCCCGGATAGCTGTTCCTGTAGTTTGAAATTGTCTCCAAAGTCCTGAAACGATGCTGTGAGCAATTACGAACTCTGCAGCCACACTTGTCACACTGCGGCCTTCCTCCAACTTCCCAATGATTCGACCTCGGGTAAAAGCATTCAGATGTCGTCTAACAGATTGATTATTCGCCATTTCTCTCTGAGGCAGCAACTCGGTGTGATTTTAACTGCTATACGGCGTGCAATCTCTTTGCCAGAAATACTGATCTTACACCGACAACATGCTTTATACTACTCAGACACTCCCCCATTACGTCTACCTGCATATCTGCGCATGTGCTACCGTACATCACCTTACTTAATCTCCTGATTGGTCTTTCTGTCCGCTCTGCCTCGACTTCGATTTTTCGACTTCGTCCTTAATTTTTGTACACCAGTGTATACGTTTGTAGGATATTTAATATATGTTTATCATTCCTTTCACACACACACACACACACACACACACACACACACACACACAACTAACACAATAAACAACACACACACAAACACACACACACACACACACACACACACACACACATTACACACACACACACACACACACACACACACACACACACACACACACACACACACACACACACACACACACACACACACACAAAACACTACACACACACACACACACAACACACACACACACACACAACACACACACACACACACACACATATATATAAAATACACACAAATATAAATAAACTTACTCATAATTACTTTAATATCTCAATCAACTGCAAATTTTTTAATTTCAAATAAAATTTAACATAGTTCATTGTGTCAGAATGATGTGATCGCATTCATTATTCTGAAATTAATTGTACATGACAGTCCACATGCTTAATTTGCGATACACATATTGATCAAAAATAAATAAACGGTAATATTTCCAGAGAGAAAACGATATTTTCGGAAAGTTACCTCACTAGCACCCCCAGTGAGAGATTGTACCTGTATGGATTTCTCACTGGTGCCTTTATTCCTTGAGAGGGTGTGTGCCTAGAAATGTTTAGTATATGCACTGGAATGGTATTATACTAAACATTTTTACAAGCATATTATATTACGTCTCTTCCGAAGATTTAAGGTATCCGACTATGTTCGGAACCGTGATTTTGCAAAAGCGTATAAATGGATAATATTTATGATATTTAGTGTCACTTAGATAAGAAAATGTATATGAAATTGTTTTAAGAATAGTATTGCAATAAAAAGTTATTTAAGTACAATATTTTGTCAAAAAATGAACATAGAATGACCAATTTTCAAAATATTCTCCTTTTGCGAAAAATGCTTCTATTATAATAATATTTTGCTTGTATATAGCTCAAACCTCTGTACAAAGACTCAACTAGAAATTTTGAAATATGTAACTAAGAAGTGGTTTTATCCATGTTTTACGACAACAGAGGGGAGAAATTTTAAGAAAAAAACACCGATAATTATTTCAATTGGTTGTAACTCTGAAAATAATGTGAATTTTTCAAAAATCATAGTTGAGCCTCTGTACAGAGGTCTGAGCTATATACAGGCAAACTATTATAATAAAAAAACTCAACTAAGAAATAAAAATACAATTTAAATGACTATTTAGTGCATTATTATATAAACTCATTCGACTCCAAAACATAACAAGAAGGAAGCCAGGAAAAAAAGGGAAAAAAATTCTGATTCCCAAAAACTAAGCACATATAATGCATTTTTTTTAATTTTCTGAAGTTTATTTGAATTTTAGTTGTTTAAATTCGCTGCTGATGCAGAATGTCTTTTTTTACAACGAATTAGAATTCTTCGTTCGAGCTTGTGTGAATAAAGCAGTAGTTGACGCCAGCATTCTGGACGGATTGAAGAAATGCATTTATATGCTGATAAGTGTTTATAATTTTTATATGTGTACTTTTGTTGATATTTGTATGGATGGAAAATGAAGAATAGCAGATAATGAGGTCTGGAATGTTGTTTGTGCCATTGAAGCAATACAGCTCTTTAAAAGTCTCATTCATTTCTCTTTGGTAATTTCATGACTATGGAAATAATTTTAAGCAAAAAATCTGTCCGGAGGCATGTGCCTGGTTCTTCAAGTTTTATCATTCTCATTTAGTGATGGATCTATTGCGAAGATATCATTCCTTTGTCTTGTAGAATGAACAGAGAACGTTGAGCTAATTTTTTACATTAAGTTCAATTAGTTGAAAAAGTTTAAAAATTATTAATTCTTCTCAGCCCTTCATATTTAGAACATTTCCATCATAGCCAATTGGAAGTTCAAATAAATGCTCACGAGCACCAAATTTTTAAATTAAAGTTCGAAAGTACAGGGTGGTTATAATTAAAGTTCAACTTTCAAAATGCTGCAAAAAAAGAACTGCTGGTCAGAATGATTTCAAATTTAAAATGAATATACTTGAAAAGGGGGAAAGATACGGCATAAGAGAAAGTTCCAAAGTGTAACAACAGATAACGCTGTAAGCTACGTGACGAGAGTAGATTCAAGCGATACTTTGAATCGAATTATTACGACTTCGGCAGCAATTGTAATGTTCAATATGCAGGATTGTTCCGGTTTTTTGATGGAAAAAATGATTTCCAAATCATTTAACAGTTAGGGCACTGTTAGTTAAAAGCTCATTAACTACAGCAAGGTCATAACACGTTAAATGGAAAAAATAGGTTTTTAGTTGTCCTTAGTCTAATGATACCCTTTGGAGCTTCTTTTCTTATGCCCTACCGCTTTTACCCTTCTTCAATTATATTCAGTTCAAATATAAAGCCTTTCTGACCAGTGGTTCCTTTTTTACAGCACTTTAAAAATGACATTTTCTCTTTTTTTATTTTTGCGCTTAATTCGTGTTTTCTTTAATGTATAAACACATTTTACATCTTCACGTGGAAATTTGTTTTAATTAAAGTTTAAGTTTTTCCTTTTTAATAATTTTACCTTGGCACTCCTAAATTTTGGAAGCAAGTGTAGTTTAAAGGTATCACAATTAAGATGACAACCTCATAACGTTCTTAAAATTTTGAGTAACTTGATTTCCCTTTTATGCATTCAGTGAATTATTAGTTATACATAAGTTGAGGTAATTCATCAATAGATGGATAAAATTTTTTAATTTAACTCAAAGATAATTTGAAAGAAACTTATTGCTGTGTAAAACAGTATTTTTTTTTAAAAAAAGCTATTTCTAGTGAAAGTAGATATGAATCGTAATCCATTTCCACACTTAATATTCACTAAATTTCTGCTGTGTAAGATGAATTGTATATATATAGAGAGAACTATGATTCAACACTTTTTTTAAAGTTGTAACTTATTTTGGGGCATATATATACTATGCAATTAAATAAGGTACTAAATTTTTAGTTCCTTGCCTATAGAATTTCTAGATTTTTAGTTTGAAAAATAGCTTGATTCACTCAAATTGAAAAACTTACGGCGTGAGTGAGTTTTAACGTCACACTGTTCGGCTACACGAGGGCTATTGGCGACGGACCACGTAATTTTGAACCATGGTCAAGTGACGAGGACGACACCTGAGCTGGCACCCCCTCTCGTAACTACCACACCACACCAACGAGAGGACGTTTGAGCTCTCGTCAGATTTAACGTGCATCGCTTCCATACACGGCGGGTCTTTAGTGGTACTGGGCTCGAGTTCATGACTTGCCTGACATGATCCGATGCCTTGACCGCTGAGCTACCGCAGCCCCTTAAAAACTTATGACAGGAATAAGAAGTGTGGGAGTTTCTGTGGTTTAAAGTTTAGTTATCTTCAAAATAATACAATGATTCTTTTTAATTAATTCAAGTAAAAATTAAATATATTATATAAAAATCAGCATACTTAATATACAATAGTACCCCTCGACTTACCTCCAGCGAATCTGGAATTATGCGATTTTTAAATCTCATCGACTCGTCCTTTGTTAAGAAAAAAAAATAGTAAAATTGGGGAAATTGGTAATGGGATTGAAGAAGTGGTCGATCAAGCCAGGCAAATAAATTTAGAAGGGATCAGTGATGCCGTTCAAGAACTGCTGGTTTCCAACAATCAGGATCTGACAGTGGATGAAATCATAGAAATGCATGATCGAGAGCAGGACATTGAAGAACTTGAGTCTTTGGATCCAATTCAATCAGAAGATCGAATGACGGCTGAGGTTTTGACAGAAGGTCTCAGTTCAATCGAAAAAGGTTTACAAAATTTAGAAAATAAAGACTTTAATGATTAACATATTTTTTCAACAAAATATGGAATGAAACAATTATTAGCAAACGAGGAAAGTTTGCGGGAGAAAAAAACATTCTTTGATCCGGGCGACCCCTTTGTTAGATTTTATGAAACCTTCAATATCATAATAACTTCAGTCTGTGATTTTGTATTTGAGTTATCTGAAATTTTATTAAACATTTTTTTTTCTGTATTATCATTTTCTTTTGTATTGGGCTGCAAAACTAAAAATTGTAATGTAAATTCTAATGTATTTGTATGCGAGAGAGAGAAATCATACCCCGACTAACGCGAATTCGACTTACACGGTGATCACTCAGTCCCTCCCCCCCCTATCACGTAAATTCGGGGTATTACTGTATATGTATCGAATAATAGTGCAAAGGTTTTTTTCTCTTTCTTAAATTGTATCTATTAAATAATGGAAAGAAAAAAAAGAATAAAAGTAGAAAGAGATAACTTTTTTTTAAAATACCTTTTCTTTCAATATATAGATGGCAGCACTACTTTACAAATTAATCACTCTTGGAAGTTGCAATTTATCAATAACCTATTTTTACGCCAATCTAATTAATTAACAAATCAGACTTGAAGAGCAGCAGTAATCATTCAAGAATATAACTTAAAACTCACGATATATTTAAAATGCTTTCTTTTCACATCAGTTTTTCTTCTTTATTTCTTCAATTATTTCTCTTTTCTCTTATCTCAATTTTAAAAATGTTTTTAACTCAGTGAAATATCTAATTATTAATGGAAATATTTTTCGTGAATTTTTATGCAGATTTCTTCTAGGTAATATAACACACTTTTTAAAAGATTATATGAGCTTCTCAGATCGAATTTTTTCGTCAGACTTCACAAAAGAAATTAAGAAATTCAATATGTTTGAAGAGTGGGGACCAGATCAAGTGTTATCATCGTCACTTGACAGAGGTACAGAATTACAAAGGCTGTGGGTAGCCGAGTAGTTAGAGCATCGGAATCCAGACCGGAAGACCTGGGTTTGATGTCCGATGCCATCAAATACCCTCCGAGTACACAAAGAAAAGTCTTTTGTCTGAATCACGAGTGCAGGGGACTGGAGAATATTTCCCTCCCCTTCAGTTCCATGCCTAAATTGTGGAGGTGGAGATCAGTGGTGTCACCATCATTCGTCCATTCGGGAATTTCTCCGAGCTTAATCGTACTGCTGTCACTTGTATGGTGCTCGAGGCTAAGGCCAACGACAGGCGTACATCCAGTCCCTTGCTAATGAATTTCGTGGGCCTCGATCTGATTACGTCATACAGGTGGCATTAGAAACAACAGCACAAAATTGCTATGTCCGTCACCATTTGCCCTCGTGTTGCTCTAGAGTAGTGGTTCCCAAACTTTTCACCTCATGGAATCCCTAGAACTTGAAGGTGCTTTTGTGGAACACCTAGAACTAGAAAGTGTAATCGTGGAACCCCATTCCTTACACATACTTTGAAGAATATATCTCAAAATAATATTTAAAGTTGATCAACATGTTATGGGCACTTTATGAAAAGGCAATTAAAAAAGTATTGCATTTATTATTAAAAAATTATAATCTAATTTTTTAATATAATTTTACTTATTAATAATACTAATTTGTGATCTATGTGTCACTTATCCATGTATTATTTAATAACTGGGATACGTGCTTACTTTTTTTCACACAAACTGTCGAAGTCTACAACTATTGAAATTAAATGAAATCGCATTACTTTTTTATTCAGAGTTTTATTTATTTTATACTTTGTTTTTGTAGCCACTCACGTTGAGAAATATATTTCACTTAAACACGATGCTCTGAATGGCATTAAAATGTTTATAGCTGTATGAGAAACCCCGTGTATTTCGTAAGAATTTTCAACCTAACATTTATATGCTGTTAAATTTAGATTATGACATCAAATCTGTTGATATGTTGAGAAGTTGTTTCTTCTCCTTCATTATGGGTGTTTTTACCACAAATACAAAAAGGTGAATTTGTGAAGGTCCCCTTGGACCTCACTTTGAGAACGAGAATAAGTTGGAGTCATATAAGAACCAGTAGCCATTTTTATAAATAACTTTCTTTATTTGGTTATCTTATCCAAATAGTATCAAAGACTTATTAACAAATATATCTAAATAGCTTTATGAGGTTTAAAAGATTTTCTCTTAAATATTTAATGATGTAATTAATTAACAATTAGAATATCGATCACGCAGAGATTACCACGATAAGAGATCCCAGAATTATATTCTATAATGTTCCTATTGAACATTTAACTTTAATCTCACTCTTAATATAAAACTTTAATGAGACTTTAATCAATATTTACCACACTGCAGTTCAGCTCAGCTTTTTCGGAGATTTTATCCTCCTAGAAATCTCCAATAATATCTTTCTAATTTCACTATTATAACTTCTTACTTCAATCTCTCTCTCCTACTGCTATAACTTTACTATTCCGTTTAACTTAAATACTTTATCTAATCTGCATAACAAGGAATCCAGTCCTCTCTTTGGAGCTGATTGGAAATAGGTAGGGAATTAAATTTCCCTAAAAAAGACGACTCAGAAGGTTAGTGATAAAGTTCCGTATAGATTTGTCACAAATTTTCCATTAGAAAAGTATTTAGTTTTTCAAGACATTTTGTTAACTAACGAATAGAAATTATCTCGTGGAACTTGAGATAGTAAACAATAGAATATTCTCAATCTAGTAGGAAGTATATATATATATAAAGATAAAGAGTTTTAATATTAAATTATATAATAATAAATTTTAAAAAGTGTCGCATAATAAAGTTATTATATATAAACAAAATTTTTCAGTTTTAATGAGTAGGACGAGCTATAAATACTTATAACTAGGTAGACTTGATAGAGAACGTGAAACTATATTTTGAATACATACTTATTTCTTCTCAATTTTTTCATTGTGTGACTCGTGGAACCCCTGGGTATGCATCATGAAACCCCAGGGTTTCGTGGAATACAGTTTCGGAACTACTGCTCTAGAGTGTGGCGTTAGTAAAAATTCAATCATAAAAGGCCAAATTACAAATGTAACCACCTGTTTTCAACTGAAGTCAAAGATAACAAGGGTCTCGTATTTGCTTTTATGCAGGTAAATTCAATGTGTAAAATTCCGAACTTATTAATTAGGTGATGATTCTTTAATATTAAATTATTAAAATTTGTTTTTAAATAATATAGGTACTTTTTAACAAAGTACATATTTTTATTTATGTATAACAGTATTCTGGAATATATTATTATGTTGTTGTGTTGATGTCTGACGATGTCAGAGGGAGGTCCACGAAATTCATCGCGGCAAAGGGCTCGATGCTCGCTGTCGTTATCCGTAGCTTTGAGCACCATACAGGTGACAGTACTCGGTTCCACCCCAATTTTCAGGGAGAACCCTATAGGGGAACGTCAGGGGTCTCCCACCTCTCTTCTTACATCAACCACGCGAGAGGATTTGCGGCTCGATGGATATTTAGAGTATCACCATGCAGCAAAGGCATTATGGATTTACAAACATGCATGCCTTCCCCGGGATTCGAACCAGGCACTACGGTACAGCAGTCAGCTTCGCTAACCACTATACTGAATGGGCAACATATATTATTATGGTATGCATAAATATTTTTTCAGGGAAATTTTTATAAAAACCAAACAAAAAAGAACATGAGTTAATTGGCTGGAAACACGTGCTTGTATCTGTTAAATATCTGTGACGTAACATGAACCCAAATGATTGATTGGCTGTTTATTAACGTCATTTTATTATGAAAAATAAGATTTTGAGAGGTATCTCGTAATGATGAACCAACGTTAATTGATAAGAACGACAGAAACCTGAGATTTCCATTACTCTCCAAAATTTCACTCTATACTAATGTGAGAACATATTCAGCCTCTACTGATTTAACATGTTTCTTTAAGGGCAACGGTCTCATGAAATGAACCGAGCCCATGGTACTTTATCAGTTATTGAATGAAAATCAGAAAAAATGTAAATTACAAAATGAATAATTATTAAAACTTGGAAGCGAGATTTTGTTGTTCACATCTTTAGAAACCTTAGTTCTACAAACATACTTAACTAGCTGGTATACCCATTCCTTGCACAGGTCGATTGAAAAAACAAAACAATATAGAGATTGAAGTACAGTAAAATTTTAATGTGTTAGTTTTATGTGAGTTGCAAACTAAAAAAAAGGACATTTCTAGAATATTTGCCAAATTTTAAGTCTGCTGGTCCAAAAATAGAAAAAGGGTATTTTTTTTACCTATAACACCCTCGTAACACCCATGTGAGTCAAAAATGTTCAAAATCCTCTTCTTAGCTGATCTGTGCTCAGTAAAAGTAACATGTATTCCAAATTTCAAGGTTGTAGGTTTAGTATTTCAAAAAAGGGATTTTTTTTGTATAAAACGCCCTTGCTACCCTCCTTGGTATCAATTTTTTCAAAACCCTTTCTTAACGGACCTCTACACCATGTATGAAACATTCCTGCTAAATTTCAGGTCTGTAGGTCCAATAGTTCGAAAACAAGATTATCTTTTATCCATAACACCTCTTTAACCCTTTCGCAAACCCCTTGGAGGTCAATTTTCGTAAAGCCACTTTTGTAGCGAATCTCTAGTTCATGAAAAAAAATCTGTCAACCAAATTTCAAGTCTGTATATCTCTAACAGTTTAAAAATGAGAATATTTATCTATTATGTCCCTTAATTCCCGCAATTCCCCTTGGGGGTCGATTTTCACAAAACCCATTTTGTAGTAGATCTCTTCTTCATGAAAGGAATCTACCTACCAAATTTCAAGTAAGTAGGTCTAATAGTTTAAAAACAAAAATAATATCTATAACGCCCTCTTTTGTAGCGGATTTCTACTCCATGAAAGGAATATATTTATCTAATTTCAATTCTGTAGGCCTTATAGTTCAAAAATGGGAATATTTATTTATTACATCCCTAAAGCCCCCACAGTGTCGATTTACTCAAAACACTTACTAGCGGATCTATCCTTCATGAAAGGAACATGCCTATACTAAATTTCATGTCTGTTTTTTGATAATTCCTGAGATATCGTGATGACTGAGTGAGTGAGTGAATGAGTGAGTCGCTATTCTTCTTTATATACACTCAAGAGCCAAAACATTATGACCACCTGTCAATATCGAGTTGATCCACCTTTGGCGCTCAACACAGCTTCAACTCGCTTGGCATGGAAGCCACAAGTCCTTGGTAGATGGCCGGAGACACATTGTACCAGATGTTTAAGCAACGGTCACGCAAATCCGAGATATTGTGAATTGGTGGTCTTGGAGCTCTGAGCTACTGTCCCATGACTTCCCATATGTATTCTACCTGATTGAGATCCGGTAAGTTAGGTGGCCAGGACATTAACTGGAATTCAGTATCATGTTCCTGGAACCACTCCTACACAATTTTAGCCTTGTGACACGGGGCGTTGTCCTGTTGGAACATTCTATTTCCAGCTGGAGAAACAGAGATCATGTTAGGGTGCAACTGGTCCGCAATGATGTTCAGATACCCTGCAGCATTCATGGTCTGCTCTACCACAACCTCGGGTTCCAGAAATGCCCAAGAGAACGTCCTCTAAAGCATAATACTGCCACCACCGGCATGTTTACGACCTACTGTACATCGAGGGAGCAACTGTTTGCCTGGAAGACAGCGTATCCTGATATGACCATCAGCGTAATGAATGACAAACCGTGATTCATCTGACCAGGCAACTCTCTCCCACTGATCCATGGACCAGTCGCGATGTTCCCGGGTCCAATGCAGGTGCAGTTGGCGATGCCGCTTGGTCAGCAAAGGCACACGAGTGAGACGTTTGCTGCGTAGCCCCATATCCAACAGTGTCCGCTGAACAGTGTGCTCCAATACTGTTCTACTTGGTCTTGCATTGTATTGGGCTGTCAACTGAGCCACTATCTGGCTCCGGTTTTGCTTCACCATGCGAGACAGTCTCCAATAGCTTTTTTCTTTGATAGCGTGTAGACGTCCAACACCAAGTCATCTACTGCTGGTTTCACCGTCATTCATCCACTTTGCATAAGTACTAACAACTGTAGATCGCGAACAACTCACGAGTCTTGCAGTTTCAGAAATACTTGTTCCGAGCCTTCGAGCCATTACAATCTGCCCTCTATCAAAGTCGCTTAGATCCGCAGCGTTTCCCATCACACACAGAAATAAGTGAAAGAATGATTCTAATGATCTTCACAGAAAATTCTCGCTTTGGGGAAGAAGTCAAGATTTTTTAAAATAAGTTTTTAAAATTAATATACATTTTATATTTAAGGTAAATTATTAAATAATATTAAATAAGATGAATAATTGGTTTTTTTCTCTCCAGCAGCAGTTCAATACCACTTCCACCTGATCACGTGCCTTCCACATCATCCAGGCGAGTTCATTGCAAAATGTAGGGGTGGTCATAATGTTTTGGCTCTTGAGTGTGTATATATATAGAGAGAGTACAACACACTCTGAATGTACAACACACTCTTCAATAAATACGACTATTAACATCTCATTTATTTTACTTATTTCATTGATTTAAAATTCATATCAGAATATGCTTCTTTGCTGTGAATAAACAACTAACTACTAAGCTGTAGAAAATTTCTTTGCTTTGGGGAAGAAGTCAAGATTTTTTTTAAAATAAGTTTTTTAAATTAATATACATTTTATATTTAAGGTAAATTATTAAATAATATTAAATAAGATGAATAATTATTTTTTTGACAAGGCAAAACACGATCCGATACCTATACCACTCGGCTACCGCGGCCAAATTCGAGTATATTATCTAGCTATTTCAAAAGCAAAAGCAATATTTGGGCACTCATGGATGGTTGCCACAACTAAATGGAAAACTTAAACTGGACTCAAACTTGAATTTATATCCTGAACTGATGTTGTATTTTTATGTTTTAAGACATTTAAATAGAAATCAGAAAAAACGCTCTAAAATCGAACTTTCGTATCTTGGTGAGCACGTTATGTGGTATGATCGTTGATCTTCAATAGTTGCTGGTAATTTCTCTCACAATATCCAGAAGACTTTAGAAATGTCTTGTAGAAATTATTTACTCGATTCCTTTAAGTGACAGGCATAAGGATGGATGGAGAAGGGCTTGTCACATCTGAACATAACATTATATATCCTACTGATTACATAAAAGTAATATTAAAGTATCTTTTTTAAGAGATTGAACTAATTATTCAGTGAAGTTAAATTGTTTTTCCTCATAGCAATTTAATATTTGCTCCAACTCAGTAGCACACACAGGAATTTTTCAAGGGGGAGGGGGGTTCGAACTCGAAAGTTCACCATTCTTTAATCATGTTTCTTTTGATTTTGTTGATTTTCGGGAACAAAACACAGTAAAAAACTAATTATTGAATAAATAATTAGCATTAATTAATAAAATTAATTATTAACAATTACATTTACGTACATTTTACGTACTATATACTTAGAATTATAATCAATCGGAAAAAATATCAAGGGCTTTGGGGGTCCGGACCCCCCTTGTATGCACCACTGCTCCAACTACATTGCCCTCCAAAAGTTAAGGTGCAACTTTTTTAATGTGTCTAATCTGAAAGCGAATGAACATAGAACAAGAAATTTAGAGAAAATGTGCACTAAACAGTTTTTTATTAAATGCGACACATAGATTTGCATAAGTTTAAGAGGTCTCAGGGGTGTTAAATTTTTTAGAGGTCTGAAAATATAAACAATTTTCATACAGGTATAATTCTTTTAAATATAAATTAAATAACTCGAATCTTTTACATTTTATTTATAAAGGAATGGGGCTTCAGAAAAGTATAAAATATTTAAAATATAATCATAATTTTAAAAGTTATAAGCATATGAAAATAGGAAACTTTTCTAAAAGAAATATTTATTAAGTTTTACGTCACGTATGCTATTTTCTAAAATAGTAGCTTTAATTACTAGCTATAAGTTGATTTATAAAGATAAATGTATTCTTATTACATTGTAGCTACTTTTATATAAATAGAATAATAACTTACATATTTTAATAAATAAAAAAGATACATTTTTAAAAAATATTAAAAAATTGCAATATTTTACAAATATTTTGAAATACAAAAGATATATAATACTAAAATTAGGTAGGGTTTAAAGAGTATGATGCATTTTATAATTCTCTAATGTTTTATACATCAGAGGCTACTATTTTAGAAAATAGCGTGTGAAACGCAAAAAATACTTAATATTTATTATAGAATTTTCATATGGTTATGATTTTAAAAATTATATATCATTATATTTTAAACATTTTATACTTTTATGAAGCCCCATTCTTTTATAAATAATACGTAAAAGATTCGAATCTCATTTAAGTTAAATTTAAAAGAATTATACCTGTTTGAAAATTGCTTATATTTTCAGACCTCTAAAAAATTTAACACCCCTGAGACCCCTTAATACAAGCAAACTTTACAACAAAAAACACACTGTTGAAAGAAAAATTCATTATTGGAGGAAGCAAAATATAACAGATTGATGAGGAAAGATGTCTTGGAAATATTACAAAAGTGGATTATAATAAGAAATAGGTCCACTCCTAATTCAATGCGTTGGTGGCATAGACATCTCCGTGCTATCAATTAAGCTGTCAGACACTGAAATGGGAAGCAAGGATTAAATATGGAGCTAATCCTTGTTCCAGCTCATGTAAGGACCTTGGAGTCGAACTTAAAACACCAATGTGTCTACCGAGGTAGACCCAAGTATCATCTATCACAGCGGTTCTCAAACTTACGATCGCCCCAGCCGCCCTTTATGTATTGTCCTGACATCGAGCACCCCAAGATTTAAAAAAACCCTTCCTGACTCCCAACAAATGGCTGTTGACTTAAAGATTTCTTAATAATCCTAAGACGGCCTATGCTACTTATACATACTTTTTTAACACTTCTTTTTTCTTTAAGAAATCAGTAAATATATAGTTATACAGTGGCGCACACAAGGGGGGTCCTGGGGGTCCGGACCCCCCCCCAAAGCCATTGATTTTTTTCCGATTGATTATAATTCTAAGTACATAGTACGTAAAATTTAATTAAGTATTTGTTATTAATGATTAATTTTATTAATTAATGCTAATTATTTATTCAATAATTAGTTTTTTTCTGTGTTTTGTTCTAAAAAATCGACAAAATCAAAAGGAGCATGATACAAGAGTGATGAACTTTCGACCCCGGATCCCCCCCATCCTTGAAAAATTCCTGTGTGCGCCACTGTAGTTATATATATAAGAATATTACAAAATACTAATTTAAAACAAATAAATAATGTACTTAACCGCGTGCGTGCGTATTAATTAGTAACATAGTTTAATCCAAATATTATATAATTGATGCTTATTTTAGAATTTTACTCTTCAACTAAGTATTAATTATGATCATTATAATTTTCTATAAAGCAATTCACTTCTCAGTGTTACTGAATCAAATAAAGGATGAATAGAAGCAAACCTTAATTATTATAATAGACCTTAAAATTATAAAAAACGTTTGCCACTCATCAAAAAGAGGGAGATATGTGACAAATACATTTCAGTTCTCATTAAGATTGTTATATAGGCAGATATACTGACAAGGGCAATGGTAACAAATATGAACAGTTTTCTCAGAACTAAAGATTCCGGGAACATGGGGTGACTCTTTGTCTAGTGGGACCTCTCCCGGGTTAATAATCCATTTAGCGATCTAGTTTAAGATTACACGAGGTCTTTCAGTCTGTAAAAGAGAAAATTCTTAACTTTAAATGAGATGCCTTTGCGGACCCCTTAAAATGATGCTGGGGATCCCCAGGATCCGAGATCACAGTTTAACAACCAAATGATCTCTATCGAATTCAAGTTTGGTGATTGAGCTGGCCATTCCCTTCGTTCCAAACTATGATCCTGAAGATAATCCTCAACAAGCACATCTAGTTGATTTCACGCATTACCATCCGTCAAAATGAATTCATTGCCGAAGCAATGGAGTATGGATGAATATATCGATCAATGATCTCACCCCGATTTCTTACTCCAGTCAAAATTCCTCCATGGATTACATGCCATTGTGCCACATGCCTCCATTGTCAGTGTGACCACCGAGAGAGATCTCTGCCCAAACCACGATTCCACCATCTCTGTCAATGTGTCTTTCAACACTATTGTATTGGTTGTATTGGTGTATTGTTACCACTAGATCAGCTGTCACCCTGAATCGCTCTTCAGTATCACTGCAATCTAGCCCAGGAACAAATAATGATCTGCAATGATTTGTGACTTCATAATGCTTCTTCTCATTCTGCCTGAAGGAGCTAGAAAGCAGTCTCTTGTAGGCAACTCGTGATTGACATGGAACATGTCTCCTGGATACATTGTTTTTAAATTAAATTGATCCTACGGTCGTTGGATCACACTAGAACCAATTCGAGATGCTGTAGTAGCATCGGATGCGACAAGCCCTTCTCCATCTATCCTTATACCTGTCACTAAATGTGAATAGAGTAAATAATTTCCCCAAGACATTTCTAGATTATCTTGAATATTGTCAAAGAAATTACCAACAACTATCAAAGATCAACAATTATGCTTATAAAGTACACACAAAGCTATGTAAGTTTGATTTTTGCCCATTTTTTCTAATTTCTACTAAAATATCCGGTTTTTTTTTCCAAAATAAAAGTTGTCACTATCGTTTATTTTCCATATAAGATTTATTAAAGTACATGATTATCCTTCATATACAGAATGGAAATTATTGTTGCTCGAAAAATGATTTTGTACCTCAACTTTTTTTGTGTGGGCATGTATTTTTTTTTTTTTTTTTTTTTTTTTTTTTTTTTGGAGTCAGTATATTCCAATGTTTGTTTCGTTTTTCACTATGTGTTCCTACTTGTTTTACAACTTTTACGGTATAAGATTAAGATTTTTTTAAAAAAATTATTTACCTTAAGCTCAGAAAAAATATGCTGAAATTCAAGGCTTAATATGCATTTGTTTTCATTGTAAAATAAACGCTTTTACACTTTTTTTAAGGTTAATTTTTTTGAAACGCCGTGCGATATAGAACTAAAAGAAGCAGAGTGCTGAAATTGCAAGATTGCTCGATACAATTTTCGGAGCGTAGCAATCAAACCTAGGGGAACCACGGGGAGATTATCAACGATCCGACGAACAATCGCGAAATCAGTAAATAAAATGACCCTCGATAGATGACTCAGTGAACGGGAGCTGAGGTCACGGAGGCCGTTATGCCGAGTTCTTCTCAATGTTGCACATTACCTGAAGCATTTGCAATGGTACTCGGTACATTCAATCTGGAATCTCACTGACTTAGGTAGAATTGCTTTCAGAAATGAGATTTCCTGAATCTGAACCCTGATGCCAATACAGACGTGTCTAGAGACGTCCAGGATAGTGATTAAATACTCACCTGTCTTCTATTACATAGCCTACCAGCCAGCTTAATTTTGGCTGATATGACATTTCATTTCAATGCCAGACCCCTTTAATTGATATTCGTGACACTCTTACAGTAGATTATTAATCGGTGAGATTCTGGTGTCATTCTTTCTTTTACGAATTCCTGGCGCCCTTTTTTTTTGCAGTTGAATAATGCCAGGCCTTTTACAGTACGCTTTTGTAATTCTTTTCTTCATGACTCTATAACTCTTTTATGGATGGCATAATCACTAGATCTTTACTCAATAGATAATATTTGTGTTCTGATAAACAAGTGTCACTGGAGATTCCTGGATCGCTACGATAAGTAAATATGTACACAATCAAACTCACAATAGGCCGTCTGCCGATTTTATGAATCAATGTTCTGCGGGATAACAGTTTGAGAGAATAGGAGATAGAGGTAGGATAATCTTTTGATTACATTTTTTGCTCTTTTAGCTGTATTTCCCGAATAACACATTCAATTCTTATAACACCAGGGGAGCACACAAGGAAGGGGTCCCCAGATCCGGAGCCTCTCCCCCCATCGCCCTTGATTTTGTTTCGATTGATTATAATCTTATGTATGTAGTACATAAAAGTTAAGTATAAGCATTTATTTTTAATGATTAATTTTATTTATTTTAATGCTGATTATATTTATTATATAATTAATTTTTTTACTGTGTGTGTGTGTGTTTGGTTCCCTAAAATTGACAAAATCAAAAGAATATATTGAGCGGGGTATTGGAGCATGATACGAGAATGGTGGACTTTCGACCATCTGTGTGCGTGGTGGGGGATCCCCCTTCTTAAAAAATTTCTATGCGCGCCACTGTATGACACGTTTTCAATATACGCGCATCAAATTTACCGATTTTCGTTTTGGATTTGTCTTTCGTATTTGGATAACATTTTCTTGGTGGGTCACTTTTTGTGTTTTTGGGTGCAAATTTTTAATAAAAATTCGCAATCACCAGATTCTGTCCCGGAAAAAAAAGTGTCCCCCCTTCTTTTCTGTAATGTCTCTCTATGTATATATAGGGGAAACGACTCACTCCCGCATCGTAAGATCTCCGAAGCTACAAGATTATAGTCTTGAAATTCGTCAGGAATATTCCTTTTAAAGAGTAGAGGTCTGTTAAGAACGGGTTTTTAGAACATCGATTCCCAAGGGTGGTTGAGGGATCGTTACAGACAAAAAAAATCCCGTTTTTGAAATACGACACTCCCAGACTTGAAATTTGGCAAATATGTTTCTTTTATTGAGTAGAGATACGCTAAGAACAGGTTTGGGGGAAATCGATATCCGAGGGGGGGGTTCTAAGTGGTTACAAGATGTTATAGATGAAATAAATTCCCGTGTTTGAACTATTAGACTTAAGAGACTTTAAATTTCGCAAACATATTTCTGTTGTAGAGATTAACTAACAATAAGTTTTACGAAAATTAAATATCAAGGGGTTGTGAGAGTGTTAAAGTTTAAAAAACAGTTCCAGTTTTTGAACTATTTGACGCGTACAAATTTGAAATTTGGTAAGCAAGTATCTTTTGCTGAGTAGATAACCACCAAGAAAGGATTTTGTAGAAATCGAAAACCAATGGAGATTGTGAGAGCGAGGCGTTATAGTTAAAAAAATTACCTTCCTTTAAATATTGGATGTACAAACTTGTAATTTGGTAAGCATGTTTCCTTTGTTGAGTAGATATTCGTTAAGAACGGGTTTTGAGGAAATCGAATTCCAAGAGAGAACGCGGAAAAGTTATAAATAAAAAAAATTATATTTTTGAACAATTAGAATTGCATGCATGGAATTTGACAAAAATTTTTTCTTTACTGAGTAGAGATTCGCTGAAAATGGTGTTTCAGAAAACTGACTATGAGTGTGTAAATGATGAATATATATATTTCTTAAAATTTCAAATCCTGCTCTTTTCAAATCAAGAGGTTAGGGCTATAGGAATATTTTTCAATACAATCGAAGGCTTAATGATAGATGCCAATAAACTAAAATATGTATAGTTTTACAATGTCTTGGAATACCCAACGTAGCGAGCGGGAACAGTTTGTATAGAGATATTTTTGTAGCTTGATCAATTCAAAAAAAAAAAAAATCTTCCTCCTTTCTTTAGTTTTATGTGGCAACTAAATCTAAAAAGTGGTGTATTTTTGTATCCCTAACTTACTTTTCTTAACTTTCAAAATATATCTTCACTCCATCAGTTTTATAATTAGAAACGTTTATAGCTCTTCGCGGATAGATAGTTCAATGTCTGTTACCTGTTATTCAATGCTGCTGTTCTTCAGCATCACTGAATAGCAGGTGATTGTTCTTCGGTTTTGACTCAAAGGACCATATTTATAAACCTTGTTACAATATCTTAGTCATAAATACTACATTGAATCTAAATTAAACAAGATTAATAACGAAATATAAATCTTTGTTTGAATTGACAATATTTTTTCATAATGAACGATTGCCTTTTGTCCATTTAATTATCTAATTGAATGGGAAAGTAGAAAAGCTTCTTTTTCGTTAGCGTTGTACCATTCTGAGAATATCACCCATTAATCCCATTATCACAATCATTGTGGTAAATGTTGTTATTTTTCGTTCATACTTCTAAATATAAACACAGATGATTCCCATTGAAGGATAAGGTTAAAGTCCCTAATCATCGAAGACACTTAAGCCTATATTTCGAATTTCACTTTCTTCGTTTAAGAACAATATTATGAAAAGCCAATGAACCACAACAAATGAAATCTTTTCAATCATTCCACCGCTTTCTTAACTTATGGGGGAAAAAGAAAGGGGAAAGAAAAAAAGGATTTTCTTTCTCCCACCTGTACCGAAAGAAACCGTTAAGTGATAATTAGATGGTTAAATTTGAGCCTCATAACGAGAATTCTGAAAGAACAGGTTTCAGCTACAGTTAACGATCTAGACAAGATGGCGGGCTTAGCAATAAGGTGCAATTTACCGAACAACAAAAAGCAGTTCCTTCACCTGATCCAGTAATATGAAAATGTATTGATGGATATTTGTGTTGATGATACGTGAAGAGCGATTTACTAAGATTGAGGTTTTGTTTTGGATACTTATATTGATGAAAGGTTAAGTTTATTTATAGGTAATGCATAGCTTCTCGGACTGAGGACGTATTAAAGGGTTTTACAAAATTTGAAACCTTCATAATTTGAGTGCTTTTGTTTATTGTTTAGATAGCTCTCTTAAAATAGTTCAGTTAAATAAGTTGATACTTGCATATGAGAAGATAAAATGGTCAATTTTGTTCTGAAAACAAAGTAATCTGTTCCAGTTAAAGACTTATTATTAATTAAACGATGATTCTCTTGTACTTTATTTATACAGGGAAGGCAGTTTCTTTTTTCAAAAGTTTTTATTTAGATGAAGTTGGACAAAAAATGAATGGACATGAACTCAAATTTTATTAGGTTGGTGAGTGTGAAATGTCGGATCCTTAAATGAATATATAAAACTGCATATCTTTTTCCAAAAGAAGTTTATTTAACCAAAACAGGCTCCGTTTGATTTAATACACCTTTTCCAATGAGATTTTAATGTATAGATACCCAACTTACAGAAATTATGATCTTTAGAATCAATAAATTCTGATTTGAAATTTTTCAGAATATGAAACATGACATCTTCATTTTTATACTGTTAAGCCCATAAAAACTTTTTAAAATGTTTAAAAAATAAAATAAGTCAGTTGGGGAAAGATCCAGTGAATAAGCTGGATGTTGCAAAATCATCATACTTTAACCCGGGAAAAGGTGTGCATTGGATAATAACGTTAGCGGACACGCTGGGTGGATGAGACACCCCAATCCTTTTTTTTATAATTATTTTTTGTATACCATAAAAACCGTAATTCCAGTGAATAATATAATAAAGAAAAAGTATATTTACTTACTTTTAAGGACTTTTCAACTGTTCCTAGATAATTTGAGAAAAAATCCAATCAAACTGAACTAAAATATTTCAAATGTGTGTTACTTCAATAAAGGTCGCAAATCGCAGAAACTTTTGGCAAACATTACAAGAATGGTGTTTGCAAGCAAAACTGTCTAATTTGTTCAGGTTATTGTAGTTTTGATGTCCGTTGATGATCGACAAATAGCATGTTGAACTTTTTCTTGCTTGTGTCTTTTTGACAGGACGCAATGTCAACCTTATGGCTTCATATCTTGCGTGGTGGAGGTTTTTAGGTAGAATTAGAAAACTTTCCTTTCAACTACTCACTTGACCCTTTCAAAAGTTTCAAGTTCATCACTTTTCTCCAATTTACTTCCGCAATCATGATTAATATCCATTTTTTCATCAGGTTCCTCCCTTGCTTGATCAGTTTCAACTTCATCCAATAAAGGTCACACAGATGCCCATTTCTTTCTTTATATAAGGTTCGTTTACATTTATAAACCATAATGAGTTGCACAACCCAACAATCAAAACCACCAAGTCGTTCACTGGGGAAAACTGTAGACTGTTCATAGAAAATGTTTTGAAATAAAAGTGGTCACGCGGGGAACTCAGTCATCCCAAGTACCTTGAGATTATAAGAAAACGTTTGACACTCCCGAAAAAGAGGGAAATATGTGACAAATACATTTTAGTTCCTATGAAGACTGTCATATAGAAGGATACTAACAAGATCATTGGTAACAAACAAATAGTTCTCCTAAAATTAAAGATTTCGTGAATCTGGGGTGACTCTGTGCCACACGTGAGGACTCCCGGGTTAATTGAGTTATTTTCACAACTGTTCTGTAGGACGCATACGGCCAAGCATTATCGTGAAGAGGTATTGGAACCATGCTGTTTAACAAGTGATGGGTGGATAATTTTCAAATTTTCATGCACTTCATCAATGTACTGGCAGTACAATAGAAACAATTGAGTTCTTTTCCAACAATACTATCAAAGCATCATTTGTCACAGATACTTTAGGTCTTCCACGGAATGAAATTTAAGGTTGCACTTTTCGATAATTATCAGTATTCTCCCCAAATGCCTAGTTTACACTGGTGTGCAAAAATTAAGGACGAGACGGTTTTTTCAATATAACTTTGTATAAAAGCTTTCCAAATCAACACATTTAATACCGTAAGATCCCCAATACGTAAGGACATGTGTAATATGTAAGCAAAACTTACTAAATGAGAAATCAGAGGGATAAAAAGAAGCTTTATTGAAAAAGTAGCATGGAGCGCAATGCGACTGAAGGCCGAAACATCCCTGTGATGGGTGTCCAGCAAGAAACATCCGGTCTTTAGTAGGGGATATGATCTCCCCTGACTGCTAGGCAGGTTTCACAGCGTCTGCCCATGCTGAGAATGAGGGTGTCAATGAGTTGTTGAGGCATTGCTGCCCATTCGTCTTGCAGCGCCAATCGAAGCTCCCGAATCGTTACTGGTGGTAAGGTACGAGCTGCCAAGCGTCTGCCTAGAAAATCCCATACATGCTCGATGGGATTGAGATCCGGAGATCGTGCCGGCCAATCCATACGTTCAATATCCTCACTCTCTAAGAGCTGTTCGGCAGCTACTGTGCGATGACATGGTGCATTGTCGTCCATGAAAGGAACTGCAGACCCACAGCGCCTCTAAAAGACGCACATATGGAAGAAGAATCTCGTTACAATAACGGGTCCCGTTGACTGAACCTGCGTCGAAGATGTGAAGGTCTGTATGACTACCAAGCATGATGCCTCCCCAAACGAGAACACCGCGATCTCCATGCCTGTCCCTTTCAATGATGTTCGAGGGATGATTGCGGCTTCCCCTCTCTCTCCAGATGAGTATGCGATGAGAATCGCTACTCAAACTGAATCTACTCTCATCTGTAAAGAGTACTCGTCACCATTCATTGTCTCTCCAATTCCGGTGTTCCCGGCACCACAGAGAACGCCTTCTCCGATGGGCAGGCGTTAAAGGTACACACCGTACAGGGCGTCGTGCAAACAGATCACCACCGTGCAGTCTTCTGGCCACGGTAAAACGCGATATCGGTCGTCCAGTCGCCTGTGTCGTGTGTCTAGCTATTTCTCGCGCTGTCTGCCGCCTGTTTCTTCTGGCCTGTAAGACAATGTAAAGGTGATCTGCGGGTGTGGTTCCTCGTGGACGACCACTACTGAACCCCTGGATAGCTGTTTCTGTAGTTTGAAATTGTCTCCAAAGTCGTGAAACGGTGCTGTGAGCAATTCTGAACACTGCAGCCACAGTTGTCACACTGCGGCCTTCCTCCAACTTCCCAATGATTCGACCTCGGGTAAAAGCATCCAGATGTCGTCTAACAGATTGATTATTTGCCATTTCTCGCTGAGGCAGCAACTCGGTGTGATTTTAACTGCTATACGGCGTGCAATCTCTTTGCCAGAAATACTGATCTTACACCGACAACATGTTTTATACTACTCAGACACTCCCCCATTACGTCTACCTGCATATCTGCGCATGTGCTACCGTACATCACCTTACTTAATCTCCTGATTGGTCTTTCTGTCCACTCTGCCTCTTCGTTCAGCTGATATGCTAATTTTTCGACTTCGTCCTTAATTTTTGCACACCAGTGTATATCGTGCGCAGTTCTTTTAACATTAATACCAAGTTAATACTCACATAAAGAATTACACGAATATCGGTTGAATCTTATCACTACGAAATTCTAAGCAAACTGGAACACTTTTGGGAAAATCTCTCTGACTGAAATGTGACTCCGGCAATGGACAATATGACTATAAATGAGGTCATGACAAAACCAAAAGGGGACAAACGTTCACATGTAAAGAAAATTCGACATTTCATAAGCACCAGCTTAATATATTTTAAAGATTTTCTTAAGTTTTTTCCAAGTCCTCACTAAAAGATATTTCATGTTAATCATTATTTTTGTTTAAACCGGGAGTGGTCATGCGGGGAACAGTCACCCCTGGCTCATGAAATCTTTAATTCTTGGTAATTTATTTATTTGTTAACAATAATCTTGTCAGTATCCACCTGTATGACAGTTCGCGTGGGAACTAAAATGTTTTCGTCCCAAATATTCCTCTTTTTTGGGAGTGGAAAACGTTTTTCTCACGATCTTAAGGTACATAGGGTGATTGCGTTCCCCGAGCGACCACATTTGTTCCAAAATATTTTTCCATGAACAGGCGACATTTTTCCTTATTGGAGACTTAATGGCTTTGATTGCTGTGTTGTATGACTCATTAAAGTTCATAAATGTAAATGAACAGAATGTAAAGAAAGAGAATTGGGCATATATGTGCGATCTCTATTGGATAAAGTTATAAAATGATCAAACAAGGGAAGAACCTGATGAAATAACGGATATTACTTATGATAGCGAAAGTAAATTTGAGAAAAGCGATGAACATGAAATGTTTGAGTTGAAAGAAAAGTTTTCAAACGCTAACTAGAAAACGCCATTAAGAAAGGCATGGAACCACAAGTGTGTCACAAGACAATTAACGCCCGGTCAAAAAGACATAAGCAAGAAAAAGTTAATCATGGTTAGGGATTGTAATACGGTATACCGGGATACTGAATACCGGTATTTTGAGCCATTTGTGCAATTTTGAAATACCGGTATTCACAAGCTTAAATACCAGTTTTTCGGTATTTACTAGAAGTTTTTCAAATTGCCTCTACTATATGTTCAGGGATCGCCAACACAGCAGAATAGTATACGTTTTTGTTTTTATGTCTCCCTAACGGGCCAAATTAATTAGACTGTGAATATAAAGTTGCATCGTACAACCAAGAGAAGTGATAAAACATGGGAATTATCAAAAAAAGGAACCGGGCCAAAACTATCCTATTACAGCTCAGAGCGATGTTGCACACGCGCAGAATTCGTAGTCTGATATTCGTATCTGTGAAAAAAGGGCGCAATATTTCGATATTTTTAAAATTGGTGAGAATGTTACTTACATTGTAAAGGGTGTTTTTTAGAGGTATAGAACTTTAAATTGCAATAAAACAACGATATATTATTCGATTGACATAAATTTTTTTTTATTCGGAAGATAATCTTGTGGCATTACATTTTAAATATGATCAAGCAAGGCGTAGATTCGTCGAATGGGCCCAAAACGAGATTGCCGTTGTTCTCGATTTTCATAAGCGAATTTTGTTTAGCGATGAAGCGCACTTCTGGTTGAATGGCTACGTCAACAAACAAAACTGCCTCATTTGGAGTGAAGCTAATCCACAAGTGTATGTCGAAACATCGTTACATCCAGAAAAACTGACTGTTTGGTGCGCTTTATGGGCTGGTGGAATCCTTCTTCGAAAATGATGAAGGCCACAACCTTACAGTCAATGATGATCGGTATAGAGCCATGCTTACTAACTTTTTCATTCCTGAATTGAACAATCATGATGTCCAGGAACTGTGGTTCCAACAAGACGGCGCAACATGTCACACAGCTCGTGCCACAATCGATTTATTGAAAGACACGTTTGGTGACCACCTAATTTCACGTTTTGGACCTGTGAATTGGCCTCCAAAATCTTGTGATTTAACACCGCTAGACTATTTTCTGTGGGGCTATGTAAAGTCATTGGTCTATGCGGATAAGCCACAAACGCTTGACCATTTGGAAGACAACATTCGCCGCGTTATTGCCGATATACGGTCACAAATGTTGGAAAAAGTCATCGAAAATCGGACGTCCAGATTGGACTACATCCGAGTCAGCCGTGGCAGTCATATGCCAGAAATCGTATTTAAAATGTAATGCCACAAGATTATCTTTCGAATAAAAAAATTCATGTCAATCGAATAATACATCGTTGTTTTATTGCAATTTAAAGTTCTATACCTCTAAAAAACACCCTTTATTTACATATCATACTTCAGGGCTCATAATATTTTTCAGAATCATTATATATATACTCATAAATAATAGCCCATAATAATGAATAACTTACAAGAACATAAAAAATAGAAGGTAATGACACTAATGTTGATAGTAATAAGGAATTGTCTCTTGAACAAAAATTAGAATTAGCGATAGCTAAAAAAAATTCAACAAACCAAAATACAATACAGAGAAATCAGCTGTATCCATAACCCTCCAACGAGAAATCGATTTATTTAAATGTGAGAGATTTAGAGGTAAATACTTGGAAAAAAAGTGTATCGTGCATTGCTAACCGTTCTACCAACTAGCGTAGTTTCCGAAAGAGCGTTGTGGCCGCGGTAGCCGAGTGGTACAGGTATCGGATCGTGGCTTGCCTGGTCACGAGTTCGAGCCCAGTACCACTAAAGACCCGCCGTGTAGGGCAGCGATGCACGTTAAATCTGTCGAGAGCTGAAACGTCCTCCCGTTGGTGTGGTGTGGTAGTTAGGAGAGGGGGTGCCAGCTCAGGTGTCATCCACGTGACTTGACCATGGTTCAAAATTACGTGGTCCGTCGCCAAAAGCCCTCGTGTAGCTGAACAGTGCGACGTTAATATTCAATCAATCAATCAACCGAAAGAGCGTTTTCGACAGCTGGTAATTTTTGCACAAAATTACGTTCCATGTTTAATGATAGTACAAATAATGCATAATGTTTTTTATGATCACATTTCACACAAAAATTTGTAATAGTACCACAGACTGAATAGTAATATTTACACTTTTTTGTGATTTAAAAAAGATGTTCCTTTACTTTTTTGGGATTATAATTGTAATAAGTTGCAAATTATTTTTTGTGATATTTACACTCTCTAATAAAACTGGCAAATAAAACCAAAAAAAAAAATGTGTTCGTTTTCTTTCTTTTCTAAAATTTCTATTACTGGTATTAAGATCTAAAAAAATACCGAATATACCGGTATTGAACTTTTGATCCGATATTGCAATCCCTAATCATGATATTTGTCGATCATCAAAGGACAATAAAACTACAATAATTTGAAACAAAATGCAACAGTTTTCAAATGGCTTCAGATATCATTCCTGTAATGTTAACGATAAGTGCCTATGATTGGTGTACTTTATTAAAGTCAAGCACATTTGAAACATTTTAGTTCAGTTTGAATGGAATTTTTCTAAAATCATCAAATAAAAACTCAGTAGTCCTTAAAAATAGGTAAGCATGCTTTTCCTTCATTAAATGATTCACAGGTATCTCGTTTTTTTAAATTCTGTGCAATAAAAATAATTATAAAAAAAGGATTGGGATCACCCCGTGCGACCACTAACGTCAGTATCGAGTGGGCGACTTCTCCCGGGTTAATAGATATTGGTCTCAATCGTGGAAATTCTCTCACGAAAACTTTAAATATACTACCTTTTAATGGCTTAAAAAGTTTTATTTAAAGACCTTTATTTCTGTAAAAAGATTAATTTCGAAGGCGATAAATCAAGAAGGGTAACAAAGGGAAATAGGATAAACACATTTTCCCGATATATATATATATATATATATATATATATATATATATATATATATATATATATATATATATATATATATATATATATATATTACATCTCTTTTCCACACAAATTATTTTTTATTTACATAGATATTAAATAAATTTAGAATTACGTAGTCGCGCGTAGCAATAAATTACAATAACTCAAAGTAAAGTAAACCAATTGCACCGAATTTAAATAGCAATACATTAGCTCAGTCTTTTGAGCTTCTGAATGCAAATGCAACATAAAAATTCAAACAAAAGAATATATTTTAAAAAATTCGGCATTGATTAAGGCATTAAAATGTATATATAACATAGCTGTAACTCACAACATTTCATAACTAAAAATAAAGTACTTTGCATTTAAGAATAATATAGCTGATCTTTGCCTTTAGCTGTAATTAAAATATACAAGCAATTACGATGCTTCTCATTTGGCATCTTTACTAATTAATCTCTGTTCTATTTTTATTTTGGACGAAAAAAACCCGAGATCGATAAACAACGATATAAACACGATCTGCCCTAGAGCTATATGTTAAAATTACCAGGAATGTTACTGTAATAAGACTTCTTCCTCATTATTATATTGTATTCCATGGGGTTACCTGTTCAGTACCATGTGTAAGGCATTATTTTTTGAAAGAGAGAGAGAGAAATAGTTCAGCGGAACGACAAGTCTTCCGTAATTCGGATGTTATTTATAAAGGGCTCAAAATACATTAAGTTTTGGCAAAAACTCTACCGTAGCTCAAACACAAGTGACCTTAAAGTTCATAAGCGTGCGTGACCTTTCACATCCATTTCAGAAATATTTTCCTTCATTCACGTAATTGTAGATGAATGATCCTCAGAGAGAAAGCATCCACAGAATGCTATTAGAACAGAGGTTCCCAAACATTCTATCTCGTAGACCCCTTACCACGTGTTTCTGGTCTGGGTAGACCTCTGCTTATCTAGTATTGTGAATCCTTACAAATTTATCAACATAAATGTCTTTTTTTTACAGTCAGTATAGAGCTACTTACTTTAAAAGATTTATATTTCTAACTGCAGTGAAGTACAGAGTTTAAAACTTAACTAATAGTGTGTGTTAATTTAAAATTTAATTAATACATAAAATGTGTGTGTGTGTGTGACTGTTACATAAAATAACAAGTCATAAAACATATTTTTACAATGATAAGTGTGAATCTGGTGCTTCAACAACAAATTTTCAACATTTGGCATCAATATTGTCAGGTTTAAACATAAATCTCTTGGGTTAGTGGTGTGCCCACACACACACAATTTTTCTTTCTTTTTCTTTTTTGAAGTGATAACTTCTTTAGGCGCGTTTTGCAGAAGAGTGAACTTGAATGAACGTCAGATTCGGATGGGTAACGCTCATTCAGCTTTTTTCCTTTTTAGTCAGAAATCGTGTTTGGACAAGGTGGCACATCCCTAAAAAGAAATCACGTGACCAATGGATGGCCGTTTCCCCCGGATTTTAAGCAATATTCAGTCTTTCATCTTGTATGCTTATATAGATAGTTTATATTTCCACGTGTATTTATTACTCAGGATATATCAATAGGAATAACCATAAAGAAAGTAACGGTATTTATATTATTGTATGAAAATGTCGAAGGGTCAAAATATCTGAGACTTCTGGATAGAGGAGGTTTAAAATGGCCCACAGATATTGTTATGAAAATCGTTTCAACGCAACATTTTATTTTTAATTTGTTTGTATTGAAAAGATTCGAGTCAAAATATTTTAAAAAGTTGATCGCCCATTATCTTGCTTTATAAGAATAACAGAAGCATTTCTGGAATTGAATGAATTATGGAATGTCTTGCATTCGTTTCATTCATCTTCTGTAAACTGTAACACAACTACATTTTCATATTTTTTAAAAACATATTCATTGCATTCTGGCTTATATGCTGAAATAGTTATTCAGAACTGTGCAGTGAAGAAATTTTAACGGCGAAGGATAATCGAAAAATGAAGAAATTTAAGGCCAATTAAATTTATGTTTGCTTTTTATATTTTCCTGTTTTATTTATTTAAATATTCAATTATCGATTCGTATATTATTCAATGTGCATATACTTCCTTATAATTCTTTTTTTATACTATATAGAGAATGGGTGTAGTATCGAGTTCTACAGAATCATTAGGGTTTAATTAGTCACGTATTGAAGAAATTTGTGCAGCAAAATGTGTGACGAATCTGTACGGAACCTTTCCACTAATCTTCTTGGGCGTCTTTTTGGGGAATATAAATTTGCGTTTATTTCCAATCAACTCCAAAAAGATGTACGGGATATTTAAATTAGATAAGGTATTTAAGTCGAGCGTTGCGAGATAGCAAGAGAGATGACGGAAGGCTATTGAGCCAGTATCTTTAAACGTATTACTAGAAGATTCAAGGAGATTAGATTCATGAAGACGTCGTGCTGCGAGACGTACCAGAAAGCTGATATAAGCCAGCGGTAAATATAATTCACGTACGCTTAAAATAAGCGTCAGTTTAAGCGACTTAGTTAAAGTTAATGAAAGTTAAGAATTCGAATACGTGTATTTCTCGGATCTCCTATTTCAGTAAATCTTACTTGAGCTTGAGCTTGATTATTAATTAATTGCATTCTTAGTAATTTAATTTAATATAAAGGAAAATCCCTTTAAGAAACGTAACATTATCTTATTATATGATATCAGAGATTTTTTTGAGAAAATTATAATAATAAATAAATATTATTATTATTCATTATGGCTCTTAGTGGTTCTTTGCCTCAAATTAATCTTGGTGTTCAAGGTGTGACCCAGGGGGGGTCATCACAAATGTAGAGCAGAAAATGGACAAATAATTTAAATGGTTGCTACGTATATTTCACCAAATCAGAGTGTTGAGAAAATTATCGAATTCATTCACAAAAATTTAGTTGCCTACACTGAAGCCGGACAACTCTTCTGGACAAATTGCCGATTATTTTAAGTAGGGATTTTAATGTAGATTTTTCAAAAGACAAATCAAAGCCTTTAGTAGATATTTTAAAATCAAAATTCAATTTAATTATGTCAAATGATCCAAATGAAAGCATGACGAAGTACAGAAAAACGCTTGAAGGAGATTTTTTAGATACTTAAATAAGTTTGAATCTAAAGTATTTATAACCTATTTCAGCTACCATAAACTTATTGTTTCCTTTTTGGAATACAATTAATTCACAAATATGATTATATATTTCGCAAAAAATGCAACTTTAGGAATACAGACATACGAATAGTAAAAGCAGATGCCTTAGCTTTACATAGGATGTCAAACTTTAAAATGCGTTTCACTCGAAATGTGTGTTTTTTTTTTTCAAAAAGCTCAAAAGGTGACGCGATTGCTCAAAAAAGTTTTTAAAATAATTTACTGAAATTTTTTGTGTATGTTCTGTATAACAGTAGAAGTGCTTTAAACTTCAGATTTATCAATTACTGTTTTATTACAAAATCTTCGGTCCTTTATGTGAATATAATTACTGTTTTTTTAAGCAATTTCATATAATAACTAAGATAAAGGGCTCTGGTTTTTGTAAAAACTGAAATATCTTTTATCCTGAAGGTCTTTTCAAAAAGGAATAGCAAAGTAATACATCAAAATTGAAAAATTGGGAATTTGTTCATTTACTGTTTGAACAGAGCGTGCCCCGTTTATGTAATTTTTTGTCAATTTTACCCATTTTTTTCCATTTTAGTAGTAATAATTTATTTTTCTCTTCTTAATTTTAGTTTTTTTTCTTTAAGTGTACTAAATAAATCTAAAAACTACAAAAAAATCCCCATATCTACATTTTTTTTTAAAAAAAGCTGTCGCAAGTAGCCGGAAAAGAAATTAGTTTTCAAATATTTTGAAAAACGAAACATTTATTGATTTTTTCAAAAATAATCTGATAATTTTCTTTTCATTGTCTTTTTGCATCAACTTGTCAACAAATTCTTCGATATCATCCACACACTTTGTTATTCATTTCGCCATTGGAATGTGCGTCGAAGGAACTGTGCGTATTTTTCATGACGTTCCTCATTTCGAATGGTGAGCGAACAGGAGCTGCCTTATTCATTTCATATTTATCATTGAAATCTGCATCATTGATATTTTTTGAGCTTTGAAGAAACTATAAAATGTCTTTGTTTACCATAATTAGGCTGTGGATTTATTATTATCATCTACTACAATGAATCCTTCCGGTAATACAAGACGGCAATCCAATCCGGCTGGTGTTTTCCGCAATTTCTCATTCACGGAAAGGAAATCTGTTCGTTTTAAGCGATTTTTATTTCGTATTAAGAGAAAAAAATTCATGAAAACACATTGTAGTTTGTCGGGTCTGTTGTGTGTTAACCAATTTTTCGTCTTAAGCGTTTTCGCGTTAAACTATTTCACTTTATTACAAAAGGTTGCTTTATTCCAGCGATTTTCATCGCTATTACATTTTGTATTAAAAAGTACAACACACACACAAAAAGGATTCTCTCTCTATATATATACTTATATATATACACCAACTGAATTTCAGTATGTCATTGATTAGAAATTAAAAGAGTTATTTGTGTGCAAAAATCCGTTACCTATACAAAGGCAAAATATATAATACCAAACTTTTTATTTGAGAAAGAGCTTCAAGTCTTAGAGCAGCACTCTAAAAGAAAGAAAAGCCTTAAAGGTAAGAAAGAAATGCCAACTTTTAGAGAAAAAAAACCCTTTATAATATCTTTTCTCTAAACCGGCTATTTTAGTTGAATTGATTGTAATAAAAAAACAAGCACTAAAACTATAACTAGAATAAATATTTTTGGAGTAAATATAATAATTGCCTACAATTAATAAAAAGCACACACACAAGCTCTGAAAATATTAAAATTAAACTCTTAAGATTCCAATATTATATTAAAAAGTAAGCTGTTAAAGGGGTATTGAGTTATAAATTGTCAAATGAGATTCATAATTTGTTGAACATTTTAAGTAAATGAAATTTTTCCTGTTAAGAAATTAGTTTCTATAAAATGTATAAAATAAACAACTCAGTTTTACTTTATGAATATCTTCAGGTCTGAAATATTTTTTTAATAAATAAATAATAATAATAAAAAAATAGGAACATTTCAAATATTTGTCCCACAAATTTTAATTTGACAGTTTGTCAAAAAAATAACATATACATGCAAATGAAAATCCTGAAGACGCATAACCAAAAATAATATTCCCAATTTAGATACTATCAACGAAATAAAAAGAAATTTCATCATTTGATAAACATCAAACTAGATAAAAGTATAAAGAGGCGACATCATTTGAATCTTCTAAACATATGTACATTTTTCATATCTTGAATGATCACAGATCCATCATCAGAACAATTTCTTCCACGACGTAAAATAACAAAAATAAAAGAAAAAAGAAACTACCAGCTTTCCAGCTCTTTTAAGATGTAATCTTTTCAAAAGCTTTCCAGAACATCTCTTTTTTCATAAAAAAAACTTGTTTCTTCTAGCACGTGGAACAGAATTAGATTCTATTCAACAACAATCCAAACTATCGAACTTTTATCACTGGCGAATACTTCGAACAAACAAAATGGCATGACACCATTTTCTTCGACAGCGATCCAAATTCAAGGGCAGCGAATTTTAGCATTCAGACGATCACGAATATGAAACGTTCCATTCCATTCTTCCAACCTTCGTGACCTTTACCTCAAAACGAAACTGACCACCTGCTTTTTTTCTCTCAACTAGTCTAAACAAACTAACCATCGAACTTTTAAACATTAATTTCTGTAACTTTTGTATCTTTCACTCCGTTGCCTCAAGTGTTATTCAGTAATGTGAATATTAGAACATATTTTTCCGCGTTCTCTTCGCAAGACATCAAATGGCCTTAATGGAAGAGTGTCTCGGATATTCATTATTCACGTTTTTAGATGAGTTTCCGTTAGAAGTAGAACGTTCGTAGAGTAATCTATGATCTTATAATGTTCCAGCTTAATGTCTGTATCATGCAGATTTGAGTATGATTACTTCTGAAAATAAGAATTTTTATCCGAGTGTGGATTTTCTTATTTATAAAAAATAAACTATACGATAGATGCTTTTTATTTTTTTAGTATGAACCTATTATTTTATAATATGACATTCCCCTAGATGAGTGGTTCTTAAACTTTATATCACCCTCCCCCCCTTTAAGTATTGGTCTGATATCGTGAACCCCAAAATTTAAAAAAAGCCCTTCCTGACTCCCAACACATAGTTGGTCATTTAAAGGTTCCTCAATAATCTTAAGATTGCCACTGCTACTTATACCAGTGCTTCTCAAAGTTTCGATATTTGTGACCGAATTTTTAATCGTAATTTTCATCGCACATCTCCCTCCACATTGTGACGTCTTACGCGTCTTTTCTTTAACAAGTCCTTTGGGTTCTTTGGGCCAGAATTAATGGCAACTCTTTTCCAACCAAATCCAAGAAATGAGATGTGAAATAAAGATGCAAATAAACGGACTTTAAATATCGGATCTTAGAGTAAGCACGATGGCAATGTAAATGAATGTTAGACAATTGATGTGCGCTGTGGCAATTGATGATTATTACAGTTCGTGTTTCAAGTTTGAATAAGTTCTGCGTGACGTGGATACATATATTGGTACTCGATTAGAAGGAAGCCTTACTGCGTACAGCTGCATCCCATTGCAGATAAAGACAAGAACTACTACGAGATATAATAAGGTAGGATTGATTACTTAATATTAGAATCGAGGATTAGGTGGCTCGCGCTTATTGAGATTGGTCTGAATTGGATTAGGTCTTGTTATATATATATATATATATATATATATATATATATATATATATATATATATATATATATATATATATATATATATGGGAGTCCGAATAAATCTTCGAATAAAAAGCAGACTCTTCAGAAGGCGGGATTTTAGATTGGCGATGTGGCTTGTCTAGGAGTAAGTATTTAAGGATGAGTGATGAATTAATTGAATTAAAGTCATTTAAACACAAATACTTCATTTAAGTAAAAAAGAATTTATTTAAAGTTAAAGGGAAATATTTACAAAAGGGGATATTTACAAAGAGAAAGACATGCAGGAATTAGGTTAATTAAAAGTTGAGTTACACCTTTAGAAGACGGGGAAATAAACCTTTTCTCATTCTTGGACGTTAGGACTGGTGGTGCGCGCAGGGCGCGGAAATGCGGTAAAGACGTGACGTGTTGAACAAGCAGTGGTTAGTAGGCCTCTGCCGAAAAATTATTCAAGCCGGAGCTACGAAAGCTCACTAGATGGCGCTGCTTCGGAATGCAGTAATAACTAAAATATTGAGATTCATGGTCCTCTGAAAAGGATATGACTCAACCTTTTGACAAAATGTTTCAAAGGGAAAATTCTACACACACACACACACACACACACACACACACACACACACACACACACACACACACACACACACACACACACACACACACACACACACACACACACACACACACACACACACACACACACACACACACACACACACACACACACACACACACACACACACACACACACACACACACACACACACACACACACACACACACACACACACACACACACACACACACACACACACACACACACACACACACACACACACACACACACACACACACACACACACACACACACACACACACACACACACACACACATTGTGTGTTGCGTATTGCGTCATTGTAGATTCTCTCATATTAATTATTATAATTGAATTTGTTAAATGTTTAAGTTGAATATATTAATAAAGTCATATTAAGATAATGTTTGATACTAGTTCTTTCGCTGATCCTACACCTCTAGCTCACGCTGATACTTCGAGAGATGTACTTCCAAGGGGAGGAACAACACAGCATACAATAATGATGCATTGAGTGCAATAACAATGTACTTTGACGCTAAAGCTACAATACGAGCTTTATTATGAACCCTACAAATTATCTACATAAGTATTAAATTTTGAATATAATTTTGCATGTATGATTGTTAAATTGTTTTAAATTTGTTATTAAATTTGTTTTTAATGTAATATTGATAAATTAATTATCAAATACATTGCGCTCTACTGATACATTTATAAGTAACTTATATCAATGTAAACGTGTAGTCAGAATGTTTTGCTTTCTTTCAGTAAATAAATAACTATTTTAAGTCTTTTATGTGCGTCTCCCCACACAGGGTTTTCACGCTCCACAGTTTGAGAAATGCTGACTTATACAGACTTTTTAGTTCTTTTTTCCTTTAAGAAAACAGTAAATATCTAATTATATATATATATAAATATTACAAAGTACTAAATTCAAATAACTAAATAGCGAACTTAACTGTATTAATTAGTTACTTAGTCTAGTAACCAATGGGCTTAATTCAGGTGACATCATAGTCACATGATAATGATAACCACGTGTTTTTAGGCAATCAGTTCAAAATATCATGTGAAGTCATAGTCACGCGATAAAACTAATCGTGTTTCTTCAGCTAATCAGTTCATTCACTTCGTTGTTGGAACTTTTGATCTTTTCAGAAACTTTTTCTTAAAACAGTTCTTCTCAAACTTTCAATGTTTACGACCCAATTTTCAATCATAATTTTCATCGCGCCCCCATCCTATACAATAATAATGCATTAAACGCAATAAAAATATACTTGACGCTAAAGCTACAATACAACATTATAATAAACCATACAGACTATCAAAATATAAGTATTACATTTTGTACATGACAAGTTCATGCTAGTATATGCTAGTTCACTAGTAATTATTAAACTTGCCTTTAATTTAGTATTGATAAATTAAAGCATTGTGAAGTACTGATACATTTTTAAGTATATTATATCAGTGTAAAATAATTTAATTTTTATTATGTCAGAATGAATTTTGTTTTACTTAGTTTCAGTATATATATATATATAAATAATACTTACTTCAAATCTTTTACTTTCGACTTTTCAATAAGCTCTCGCATCCCTTACAGGGATATCACGCCCCCAAGGGGGCGTGCCTCACAGTTTGAGAAACGCTGTCTTAAAAGATACATATTGTCAACAACAATAATGCCCATAGATAGACAAAATGCACTTTATGATAAAGTATATGCATAAAATAAGATTTTTCTTTTAATTTTAATATTTTTTGAAGAAATTTGTTTCATAACACTCGAACACACTTTTACCCAACTATAAAATTTGAACTTTTACCCAAATTTTACATATAGAACTGTAAGTACATTTAGTTTAATGCCTGTGTTGAACTCAATGGAGTACACGTGTTCGTCTTTACCATGTAATCGTCCTGAATTGATCCCATTAGTGATCTAGTCTAGGATGAGACATTTTTCAAATTTTCCCACGAGGCCTTTAATAGTCGGTAAAAGAAAGAAATCTTAAGATCAGAGAGAGAGAGAGAGAGAGACCTTCACGGACTTCCTAGAAAGGTGCCGGATAACCCCAAGAGTGAGCGAACCACAGTTTAAGAACCGCTTCTCCAGATGTTTACTATTTCAAAATTTGTGATGCATTGAAATATTACAATTTTTATACTTTGTTAGGATAATGGTACTCGGCAATGTTATGGTGATATCATCTTTTGTTCCTTTCATCACGATATTTTTCTTTTTAGGTCTTTTTTCACATTGTTTTAAAATTAAGAATTAAAAATGAACAAAGAAAAATTATTATGTTGCGTGAAAATATTTTTCCTTTCCTGATAAAAATATTATCTTATATAATTATGCTTTATATATATAAAAAAAAATTTGAGCATTTGGGATATTTGGATCACAGTTTTACAAAGTTTATTGTACTTTTTTAAATAATTAATTTAAGAAAATAAAAGGTAGCACACACACAGAAATCTTATATAGCTTTAAAACTTGAGATTTTTATTTTGCTGAAATTTTCGAATAAATACATGTGAAACTTTTAGAAAAAAGTAAAAAGCCCGCACGCACACTCACACGTTCTTAAAGCTCTCACCTCTTGATTTCAAAAGGACAGGACTCGAATTTGTAAAATTAGAGTAGAATTATCTTTTACACTCCCGTAACCCCCTCCCCAAAAGTAGATTTCCGCAAAACCCATCTGTAGTGAATCTTTAATGAACAAAATAAACATGTTTACCAGATTTCAGTTCTGATAGTTAAAAAACGAAATTCTTTTTTAACACTGATTTCCGCTACCCTCCTGTCCCCTCCCTGTTGAGATTAGATTTCCGCAAGACCTCTTCTTTACGGATTTCAACTCAACAAAAGAAACATACATACCAAATTTCGCTGTAGGTCTAACATTTTGAAGACGAGATTTTTTTTATCTATGCACCCAATAATTCTCCGCAACCCTCCTCCATAGGAGTCTATTTCTGCAAAATTCATTCTTTATGGACCTCTACTCAACAAGAGAAACACGCTTACCAAATTTCAAGTCTATGGATCTGAAAGTTTAAAAACGGGAATACTTATCTATAACGTTCCTTAATCCTTCACCCCCTCTTAGAAATCTATTTTCGTAAATGCGTTCGTTTTCGTTAACGGATCTCTACTCGCTGAAAAGAACATGCCTGCCAAATTTCAAGTCTTAGGTGTAATAGTTTTGGAGATGCCGTGATGAGTGAGTGAGAGAATCGCTTTTCTCCTTTATAAAGAAAGGTACTGGCAAGTGAAACTTAAGCGACAAGTGTATTTTTTTAACATAAAACTACAAAATGTAAAGTCTATTTTTTGATTAGTACAGGGTGTCCGAAAAAGATTGTGCTTTTTAAAAAAAATTTCTGTTGTTTCTTTGAGGTACTATTGGAAAGTTTGATTATACCAAAAGTTATGTAAAATATCAAGATTTTTTTGGTACCAAAGTTATACCGTACAAAGATTCAATATGGGCGCTCTTCGCGTGACACAGCAGATATCTAGGCGATACTTCATTTCCGTCAATACTCACGCCAACATGTCTCTTGTAACGGCAGAAAAAGCATGTACCCTTTTTATTTATTTTTTTCTAGGTACGCAGTATTTAGAGAATGGGGAAAATTGGCCTGAAAGATACTCCAAATTTTGAAATGTCTGCCTTTCCTGTGTACACAAAACTGTCAACATGGTGCCCACCAAACCACAGAAGGCATTTTGTGCTTTGGAATACGTAAAAATGTCTGCCATCACAGTTCAATGCAACTTTTAGCGAAAATTTGGGGTCGATCCACCGGACATAAACTCAATTAAACATTGGCCTACACAACTAATGGAGACAGGTTGCCTTTGCAAAGGCACCAGGCGGCCGCGTTTGGAGGAAACAGTTGATAGAGTTCGGCAATCCTTTCTTGGAGTATCTAGTAGCTTTCAGACTAATTTTCAATACTTTCTATGCACTGGGTACCTAGAAAAAAATAAAGAAAAAGGTACATTCTTTTTCTGCCGTTACAAGAGACATGTTGGTGCGAGTATGGACGAAAATGAAGTATCGCCTAGATATCTGCCGTGTCCCAAAGGGCGCCTATATTGAAATTGAATCGTTGTAAGGTACAACTTTGGTGCAAAAAAAACAACAACAAAACATTACCTAACTTCTGTTATCATAAAACATTATAATAGTACCTCGGAGAAACTAGAGGAATTTGTTTAAAAAGTACAATCCTTTTTTGACACCGTGTACAATGAAAAGTTAGCCATGCATGATATGCGCATGCCCGGTGCCAATGCAACTTTCTTGGAAAGCTTGTAGAGGGGCGTAGCTTGACAAATGTTGCACAAATGTTTGGAATTAGCGAAAATATAGTTTCAAGACTCTCAGGATATAATTCTCTTTTTGTATGTAAAGGAAAAGTATATATTAGATTTTGTTCTTCCGTTCAAATTCAAAAAGCACACGTTTGAAATTTCCCTAACGTATCTGTACTCGGTGTCTTTAAATCCCCTTATCTTTTTCAATATTTTATTTTTCAAGTTTATACATGTTTTCTTCGAAATAAAGCCCGTTTCCCTATTGACATGAAATAAAACAATTTGTAAAGATCAAGTGAATAGATATTTACAAATTGAAAATTCTTTCACAAATGCAAATTATTTTTGAGAAAATGTGTTTCCATAGTTACTATCTTACGAGAGATATTTTTAAAGTAAGGTCCGTTGGCGCGTATCGTTCCTTAGTTCGCCCGTGCGCCGCAACGAGTCTCTTCGTCACTGACCAGCATCCTTCGCAAACACACTCGTGAAATTTCCATCGCTGTAGCAGTCGTGTAAGATTCGCTGTGCGTCTTTAAAATGTTTAAGGTGATTGAATCGCCCACCAAGTGTGAGATATGTTCTGTTATCCGTTTTTTGACTGCGAGAAACATGTCGGCTGCAGGCATTCATCGCCAGATAACAAACAGAAGTTTATGGCACAGAAGCAATGAGTGACAACAAAATTTGAGAATGGGTCAGGAAGTTTAAAGATGGGTGAACAAACGTCCATGACGAAGAACGCTCAGGCCGGCCCTCTGTAATCACTGATGATTTGATGCAAGCAGTTGAAACAAAAATTCGTGAGAACAGGAGATTCACGAGATAGCCACTCTTTCATTGGAGTTTCTCGGTTGGTGGTGTACAAAATTGGGACTGAAGACCTCAACTTTAAGAAATTGTGTTCTCTGTGGGTACCCAGACTACTCACAGTGGAACACAAAGAGAAGAGGTTTGCCATTTTATTGGACTTTTTGATTCGTTACGAGGAAGAAGGGGATGACATGTTGAGTCGAATCGTTACTAGAGATGAAGCATGGATATTCCATATCAAAGCCGGAATCAAAGCAACAGTCGATGGAATGGCAACACACATCCTCTTCCGTCAAGGTCAAATCCAAACAAACGCTGTCAAAGCGCAAGATTATGGCAATAGTGTTCTAACGCAAGGCCTCCCACTTCTCTAACGACTCGGGAGTTAATCGAATCTTTTGGCTGGGAGGTTTTAGACCATGCACCATGCAGCCCCAGCCTTGCTCCGAGCGATTTCCACCATTTCCGGTACCTCAAACACAGTCATGGCGGGAAGCGTTTCAGTTACAACGAAGTGAACGCGGTAATGAACTCTTGGCTGTCCTACCAGGCGGCAGACTTCTTTGAAGAGGGTTTTCAAAACTTAGTTCTAAGGTATGACAAGTGCATTAATAAACTCGGCAACTATGCAGAGAAATAGGCAAAAGTATGTACATTCCTAAAATAAAGGTTTTTTATTTTAAAAACAAACGGACCTTACTTAAAAAACAGCCCTCCTATATAAGGTCCTCTTATATTTATGTTGACTAAATAAAAGAAAAATTACAAAAAATGAGGCGGAAGATTTTGATATTCAGATTAAAGATGAACTCAATAAAAATTTACTTAGTTTTTGATCATGTTTTTATTTTATTAATAATGTAGACTAGAGTAACTGACCTCTCCTCAGAAAATTGCCCGAACCAGTTTAATTCGGCTGAAACCCACCTGGGCTGGAATACATCAAGCATTATAAAACTTTATCATAAATTATTCAACATTTAAAAAGAAGTGTACAATTTTTTCAGGCAATTTCTTAGAACAGTTATCAGTTAAAGTGGCCGATATATGCAGCAACAAAAACAGAAACAGGAGTTAGAAGTGTTCATACAGCAAGCAAATGAAGTAGGAAAAGAGAGATGTAGATAATGTAATGTTTTGTTCATCTATTGTTCTCAAGATTTTGAATAAAGGTATGGAGCAGGACTCTTGAATTGTACACTGCTTGTGTAGTAAATTATAGTTAAAAAAAACTAAAAACAAACTTTTATAGTGAATTGAACTAAAAAGTAAAAAAATAATTCTTAATATAAGAATAAAATGATTAACGAGAAAATGAATGTCATTGTGGTAAAAGCGTGGGGTGCTCTATATTAATTGTTATAATTTATCACTAGTTTTATTCCGAAATGCTGAGTTAGTGTAAAAATGTAGTACAAAGCACCCCACGCTTTTACTACAATGACATTCTCATTTTTTTTTCGGAATCATTTTTTTCTTATATTAAAAATTATTTTTTTACTTTTTAGTCCAATTCACTATAAAAGCATGTTTATTTAGTTTTTTTTAAAACTACCATTTATATATATATTTTTCATTTTTTAGTTCGATCTGCAATAAAAACTTGTTTTTCTAGTTTTTAAAACTATCATTTATTCTTTGTTGAATTTATCCTTGAGTTTGATATGTGGAGCCGGAATTAGTCTTGCTCTTCAGTGGATATTAATTGATGGGTCTGAAGGGTGTTTATTCTCTCTCTCCGTTTACAGGGCCTCGGATGAGTCCCATATCGTTATATTTCAAAGATTCCGTCTCTATAGATACAGGTCTAACTAATTAAAGTGTGTTAAGAAGAGGTATTAAAAGTCAATCGTATTATCACATTTTAAACATATTGCTGTAATGTTAATTCGTATCATCACTTCTAAAAGTATTGCTTTATAAAAATAAGAAATATTTAGCAGTAAGGACATAAATTATTTTTATTCACATGCACGAGTATTTTTTTATTTCCATTTTTAGAAAATCTACGCACTAACCCTACCCTTTTTTACATAAATAACTCTATTTTTTGTTTTATTTGTATTAACTACAAGCGTATTCGCGGTTATAGGGTTGCTCCTTAATCTTTTAGTCGCCAAATCTGGAAATGGCATTTGGAATTAGTCACCAAATCTGAAAATGGTTTATGCAATTAGTCGCCAAATCTGGAAACGATATAATAAATTAGTCGCCAAATCTCGAAATCCTTAAAATCCTTTTTTATGAGGATCCTGATCAGGACAATGAAATAAAATTATGACATTATATTGTATTGTCATCGGTCCTTTTTTGACAAGTGTGCAAAATTTCGAATTAATCTGACCTTTTAAAGTGGCTAAAAATTGAGTTTAAAAAATTAACTCAGAATAATCTTTTTTCCAAATGTTCTCCTTTTGTGAAAAATGGTTCTATTATAATAATATATTGCCTGCATATAGCTCAGACCTCTCTACAGAGGCTCAACTTGAAATTTACACATTTTTTATGATTTTATTCTATAGGCTATATTATTAGCTTTATAAAAATAACAAGTTTTTATTTTCCATTCACTCAAACAAAAACTACAAATGTTTTAGCAAAAGATGCCATAATTTTACATAAGATGTCAACTTTAAAATGCGTTTTATTCGATATGTTTTTTTTTCGAAAACTCAAACAGGGTCAGCGATTGCTCAAAAAGTTTTTAAAATAATTTGCTAAATTTTTTTGTGTATCTTCTGTATAATAGTAGAAGTGTTTTAACCTTCAGATTTATTAATCACTGTTTTATTACAAAATTTACAGTTTTTATGTATGAATATAAAACTATAACTAAAACTATAAACATGTAACTAAGATAAAGAGAGGTCTCTAGTTTTTGTAAAAATTAAAATATCTCTTATCCTGAAGGTCACTTCAAAAAAGAATAACAATTGATTGATTGAATATTAACGTCGCACTGTTCAGCTACGCAAGGGCTTTTGGCGACGGACCACGTAATTTTGAACCATGGTCAAGTGACGTGGACGACACCTGAGCTGACACCCCCCTCTCCTAACTACCACACCAACGGGAGGACGTTTCAGTTCTCGACAGATTTAACGTGCATCGCTGCCCTACACGGCGGGTCTTTAGTGGTACTGGGCTCGAACTCATGACAAAGCAAGCCACGGTCCGATACCTATACCACTCGGCTACCGCGGCCACAAAAGAATAACAAAGTAATACATCAAAATTGAAAAATTGAGAATTTGTTCATTTACTATTTGTACAGAGCGGGCCCCGTTTATGTAGTTTTTTGCCGCCAATTTTTACCTCCCCCCCATTTTAGTAGTAATAATTTATTTTTCTCTTCTTAATTTTAGCCTTTTTTTCTTAAAATGTACTACATAAATCTAAAAACTGCAAAAAAAATCTCCATATTTCCATTTCTTAAAAAAGAGCCTCTGTAGCCTCTTTGGAGCCTCTGTAGAGAGGTCTGAGCTATATACAGGCAAAATATTATCATAATAGAAGAATTTTTCCCAAAAGGGGAAAAATTTTGAAAAAATGTTATTCTAAGTTAATTTTTTTGCCAAAATATTATATTTAAATAAATTTTTTTTTGTCAAAATGTCCTTAAAACAATTTTATGCATGTATTCTAATCTAAGTGATACTAAATATAATGAAAATTACCCATTTATGCGGTATTTTAAAATCACAGTTCCGAACGTAGTCGGATACCTTAAAGTTATTATAGACTTACCGGAATTCACTGTCTTTTTAATTGCATCGACCGATTTGCTTGTTACGTATTTATGGAAACATAAATTAACGAGTTTTTGCTAATATATTTAACTTTTACTTAACCCTTTTGTGGTCCATTTATTTCTCTTGAATTTTTCGCAGTTTTTTTATGTTTTGTTAACAATTAAACAATAGCGTTTAAATTTTATTGAATTTTATACTTATAATAAAATTTTAGGGGTGGGAAGAATACTTCTCAAGGAGCCATTCACCGTCATAAAGAAACTTAAATTTAATGGGGATTTTTTTGCCATGAAAAAATGAGAAACATGTTGCAATGCAACAAGGGGACATCTCATTCTGCACACATGTAGTGGGTCCTCTTTTCTTGTCCTTTTCTGCAACATTTTCTACAATGTCTATAGTTGGAAACCATCTTTGACATATGATTTCTCATACTGGCTAAGCGTACATCATCCGGAACTACACACTTCTTTGCCTGGAAGCTAGTAGACCGTCCTTTCTTTTTTTCTTGAGGAATATCGGCCTATTAGCTGACGAGCTAATGCTATACGGTATGTTAGCTGGTCTAAACTTCTGTTTCTTTCGCCACAGAATGAAACTATTTATGTGATGTTGTTGTGTTTTTTTAATATTGGGATACATATAAAATACGAGTAGAAGAACAGAAACTTACAATACAAACAGAAGAATATAGACATTTATTACAAATGATGATCCCAGCATATAACAGAAGGGGTGCACTGGTTTCCATTCAAGACGGGAATCCATTACATGCGAAAGTCCGACTCCTTTTCCCCAAGAAGATACAACCATGCCTTACTCGGGATTCGAACCCGAACCCACTCGGTTACAAGCTGAGGGTCATATCCATCATACTTGCTGGGCGACAACTATTTATGATGGCAAGGCCAATAAGAAAATAAAAGATACGATCCTACCCTTTTACAGATCTTCTTATTTGATATCTTTCTTTTCCTTGATTGAAGCGATCAACCTCTCCCTTGACATCGTTATATACCTAGACAGCTTTTGGACAAGGTACCTCTTTAATACCATCTTTTTTTGTCCGATTTATAGATGTCATAATCGCTGGATTATGTGCAATAGCACAAAACTGAAGCGGAAATGAGTCTTCCCATTCTAATAGTAGCAAGGCTAAAGTATTATAATGGGGTTTGCGCTTCTCACAGGTGTATTTTGTAAGATCATGTAGAAGGGAAGTAAAATCTTCACACTCAAGGCCCACGAAAGGGTTAACCAATAATAATATTATTTACAAAATTAGTTTGGATTGCGAGAAATATGCAGTTGCGAAGACGATTGATATTTGATTTTATCATTGATGTACAGTTTTTCCATCAATCACGAAAAATCTATTGTTCTGTTAGTCTTAATAGGTTTTTGTATATTTGTGTTAGACAGAGTAAAAGGATCAGCAGTAGCTCCAAGGTTTTTAGTCCAGTAAGATTTTCAGAATGATGGAAGAACTTATAAGTAAATTCCAGGTAAAACCACACCTAATGAATATAAATCGTAAGATAAATAATTAAAATAAGGACGATTTATGAATATTATAAGCAGATATATTCAACCCAATTATTAAAATTACCAGGTCAATTTCTTTTCGGCGAAATCACCCTAATCGAATCCAAGTCCGGCATTTGCCTAAAGTAGTAAACACAGCATAGCTGGAGCTGGTTTCTAGTAGAATTGACAAACTAGTTGACGCATTTTGATTTTGAAATGATCTCTATCCAACCAGATCTAGACAATGGACTGTCCACAACGAAACGACATACAAAAAAAAGAAAGAGAGGATTGATGAATGATGTTAACAGACTTAATCATCTCTGCTCACTTAAAACAGACTGCAAACAAATCATTTCATTTCCGCCGGCGAACTACTAATTGCGTCTTCCTCCCCAAACATCCTCATAATCATCCCGAGTCTGAAACAATGTTTGAAAACGTGTTTGGTCCAGTTTCCCCTCTCTCTTTTCCAGTCCAGCTGCCAATAGCGTAAGTTACCACTAGGTCAATGGGTAAGTGTGGCAAGAAAAGTTATTGGGGACGTGCTTTCTGTTTGCCTGTGCTTATTCGAAAGCCACAGAGGTAATTAATTCATACTATCGCAGTAAATGCTAGGATAATTTTCAAGCCATTGGCGAAGCTCACAGGTTGTTTCATTGTGTGCGTTTTGGTCATAAAAATATTTGCATTACGGTTTTAAGTTCGAAGAGTAGAATATGAATCTTAAACAGGACGTCGACTGGACGAAATTACGTCGACTGGAGTAAGAAATACGATTTGCAATTCTGTGAATATATGTATATATATTCAATCCCGGGATTACATTATCCAAATCCCGGAATTGGTCCCGAGATTAGAATTTGACTATTTATTAATAATACTTACACATTAGCATGGTTGAAATTGAAAAATAAAACTGAAAATATATAATTAAAAACTGGTTTAATATTAATTTTATTGAAACAAATAAAAAAAACTTAATTCATCATGAAAAACAAATAAAAATAGTACATAATGAAATTAAAAAAAAACATTTCTCATTTCTTGTGTATCTGTAAATAAGCTTTTAAAAACACATCTCGCCCAGCATTTCATCATTCAAACGGCTTCTTATTTTTGTGACAAATTGTACTGCCGAAGAAAATGCTCGTATGGATTCTATACCAGTAGGTGTTATCGTCATTAAATAGGAGTATGTTCTTTTCAGGTAGTCACCACGTCTCCTTCCAATTTCAAAAAAATAATTGTTTTTGAATTTTTGATGAGTGTCTCTTTTGCATTGGTGCATATACCTTTTTGATAACTTTATCTAGTTCTTCTGTGGCACTTAATGGGGTTTTTTTTGTATAAATTGATCCAGTTATTGAATCAGAATGTGAATCAATTTCAAGTGTTACCTTATTTGAAATAGAGCATCCAGTTGCATGAGCTGTTAGTAAGGCAATGGGATTTGAAGTGTCTCAAGTCTTGTCTTTCAAGTAGGCCCGCTATTAATTAAGGCATTTAATTGAAGAAAGAATTGTGACGAAATCTGTTCTTGAGATGATGCTTATATTATTATGTAAGTATTGCAACCACTTAGATCTGTGCGACATTCTCTCGTACGAGAAACAAGAGATGCATATATATTGGCTTATAGCATTTATAGTTGCACAAAAAATTCTATGTACATATTTGATAAGCGAAACTTATTTTTTTTTAAGAATTAAATTCTTAGAAAATTTTGATTAGAAAAAAATTTTTAAAATATAATTCAGACAAAAATATTAAATCCCGGGATTAGCTATTTTAATTCCGGGATTTCAAAATCCCGGGATCCCGGGGCTGCAAACCCAGAAGAAATGTCACGCCAGTTAGAAATACAGTGAAATACGTTTAAAGCGAAAACGCTTAAGACGAAATATTGGTTAACCCCAACGGTCCCGAACAACTACTATGTAATTTCATGCAGTTTTTTTCTCTTAACACGAAAAGATATCCCTTCTGGAGATGAACAAAATATGGAAAACACCAGAGATTTAAGAGGGGTGTGAAATGAAAGAGAGGTGGTTTCATATTATTTTTCTGTATTATTGTACTGTCTTACTGTATCATCGGAAGGATTAGTTGCAGTAGATGATGATAATGTGTGTGCAAAGCCTCAATTATGGCAGACAAAGATATCTTCGAGTTTGTTCAAAGATAAAAAAAATATTGTTGATACCATTGATTCCGATGGCAAAAATGAAATGAATAATACAGCTCCTGTTCCCATGTCATCTGAAATGAGAAAAAGTAGGAAAAGTATGCGTAATTATTTAGACGCACATTCCAATAGTGAAAGAAGTAACAAAATGGACGACATCGAACAACTCGTTGACAATTAGATGCTAATAGACAATGCAAAGAAAAACATCAGTTTTTAGAAAAAAATCTGAATAAATGTTTTGCTTTTCTCAAAAAACTTTAAAAATCTGTATTAAATGTCACTAACTTCTAGTGAATGTTTTTGTTTCATTGATTTGTATTGTAAATAAAACGTTTTCTAATGAACTTCATTTTGGGTGAATATTTATTTATTTGCACTATCATTTAAGGCTTTTTTCGGCTAATGTTAATGAATAGGACTCAAATGAGATGCATATTTTTTCATATATAAAAGTACTCAAACATTAATATTATATTCTGGTTTCACTATCCTGTAGAGAATCATTTATTTTATGATACTACTCATTTTTATACGAGTTGACACATTTTTTCTTTTATAAAATGTGTTTCGCATTTTTCTCCTTTTCTATAATGCTAAATGAGCTCTCCCTTTACAAGTTAAAAGGAAAAACTAATTAATTATGTGAAAAATTCTTAGATTTAAAAATACTATATTATAAACAAATGCATGAGTTACAATGTCACAAATTTTTATAAAAATTGAAGCATTTTTTCTGTCTAAAAATGTGCTCCACGCTGTCACGCTCTTGTACATATGGCGAAAACAGCCTTAACACGAACAAATATTTCAGTCCCTTCAGTTTCGTGCAAAACAATTTTCACTGTAGCTATTACTTTGTCAGCAGATGATAAAGAATTGAGAAAACTCGAGGATTGTATAATAGTAAAAAATATACAAAGGGGATTGATTGATTGAATATTAACGTCACACTGTTCAGCTACACGAGGGCTTTTTACGACGGACCACGTAATTTTAAACCAGGGTCAAGTGACGTGGACGACACTGGAGCTGGCACCCCCTCTCCTAACTACCACACCACACCAACTGAAGGACGTTTGAACTCTGGTCAGATTTAACGTGCATCGCTGCCCTACACGGTGGGTCTTTAGTGGTAATGGGCTCGAACTCGTGACAAAGCAAGCCCCGATCCGATACCTATACCACTCGGCTACCACGGCCATTATACAAAGGGGCATAGAAAGGAAAAGGCAATATTACTCGTCTATGAAATAAATGCAATGCACAGTGATGGAAATCATTATGTGGCGTGGACGCAGAGAGTCGTATACTAGTTCATATGTCAACCTCGTCATGTGATGGTGGCTCAAAATTACGAGGCATATTGGCGGTGATTAGTGTGAGTTACAATATATTAGAAATAGACAATGATAACCGTTAATTGTGTAACAAAGTTTACGCAGGCCCCTTGGATTTGGCGACCTTTATCTAGTTGCCAGAATGAATTCGGCTCTTCGTTACTTCAGCTTCGTTTCATTACTCTCGGAACACCTATCGCTACATAGGTAGGTAGGCGGCTGGTTTTAGTCGCCAAAACATCGGCTTCGCCAAAGGACCCTCTATTCTACACTTTAACCGGCGAGAGGGAAGCCCGTAGATGGCGTTGTTTCTGTAGACTTGTGGATTAGAGCCCTAGCGTTGCTAGACTTGAATATGTTCAAGCCTAGTCCTCCCTTAATGAAGAGGTGCGGTAATTTGGAGAGGGAAATGCCCACTCAAGGGCCTCATCTTAGTTCAAAGTTGCTAAGTCTATTGACAATATTCCTAATGTAGTTTTGAAATGCGATGTTTCTAAGAAATCAGTCATAGCAACAAAAGCAACGAAAAGAACATTCTATGAATCTCTGATATGAGTTTGATAAAATTTATCATATCAACATAGTGTCACTGTTGACGTTGCACTTAAAAGTATAACACGAGTATCAATGACGCTGGGTTTAATAATTTATAAACACTTTCAGGAAATCACCCGAGTTGATATCCTACTTCTAATCCGTCAACGTCAGGGCATTGAGTACTGGCGGTTTTAATGTGCATCAGTCAGGCTACAAAATGTACTCGAGTGAGTGAGTGAATATTAACGTGATACTGTTAAGCTACTCGAGGGATTTTGGCGACGGACCTCGTAATTTTGAACCATGGTCGAGCCGAGGAGGACACCTGAGTTGGCACCCTTCTTTCCTAACTACCACACCACACCAATGGGAGGACTTTTGAGCTCTCGACATCGTTCCCTTACACGGCGGTTCTTCAGTGGTAATAGGCTTGAACTCATGATAGGCTGGACACGAGACCGTTAACTTGAATACTATGCTACCGCGGCCACTACAATGAGCTCGAACTCCTTACTCAACTGAAATATAGGGCTACACCACAGAACAATCATAAAAATAAGTATAAAAGGAAATGATAACAACAAATACACAACACAAAGCAGGTAGGAAATATTATAATTGATGAAGAATTATTTACATTATAAAAAAAAGTTCTAAGGATCTGTACACTTGAGAAACAATGGAATATAGCATTTTGGGCATAAATAAAATGAAAATACACAAAATAATATCTTATTTTTAGAACAATTGTTTGTTAAATTTTATTTCGTCAACATTTCTTTTAGTAAAATAAATCGCATTTTTTTAAAGATAAAAATTTAGTTACAATAACTTATTGTTAATTTTTTATTAAAACGTATTTTTAATATTTCAGAGAATATCTTCAATCATTATTGTATAAGAAACCCTTAGAAAGAACAGAAAACTACCTGTGTTTGTCAGAGTATAACTAAATCTGTAGTCGAACTCCGAAGATTTTGTATAAACCGTGCGTCCACAGTAGTCGAGAGTAGTCATGACCCTGAACTCGTGGCAACCCCTGTTCCTGTCGAGTCATTGTTTCCTGTATTGAGGAAAACTAATGATCTGTCGAGGATAAAAATCTTTCCATTGTCAGGACATGGAATGAAAGATAGGCTAATTTCTCAGGTGTGATTCCAGTTGCCAATAAACCTTGCATTGCTTTAGAGCAGGGGTTTCCAAAGTGGTCCTTACAGAACCCCCCAGGTGTCTCTGATATTATTCAGGGTTCCATGGAAAATTAAATTTGATTTGGGGATCCCTGAACAATGTCAAGGGTTTGCGCAAGTTTTAATATAAAATAAAAAAATTGACCCATTTTTATTTTTATAAATATTTAAGTAAATAACAATAATTCACACACACACACGACAGGCGTACCTCTTGCCCATGCCACGATGAATTTCATGGGCCTCGATCTGACTACGTCAGACAGGTGGCATCAGAAAACAACAACAACAACAATAATTCACTTGGATGTTCCCTACTAGGTGTTGAACCCTTTTGCGAGTGGACTAACTCAGATCCCAAACACAGATGAATCCATATTATAAGATCATCTTATTTAAAAGTCCACAAATGAGGGACTTAAGCCAATATTTGAACAAGGATACCACAAATTCTGGTTACGAAAGCAGATCCCAATTTTATATCCTGCATTATGGGTTATTTTACAGAAGTTGTTAACTACTACTCGTCTTCCAATTTGGTAGAACGTAGATTCAGTGCCGTAAAAAACCTCATCACTCACAAAAAAAAGAAACCGACTACGAACTAGTGCTCGCTGGGATTTGCGGTTGCTAACTAACATTGAGACGGACATACAACCTCATCAAGTCCATCCAAGTCATTATTTTTTAAATTTTATTTTGAACAAAAGTTATAATTTCAATAAGTAATTCTTCAACAAAGCATTTTTTTTAAATTGTAATTTTTATGCTAAGCATTTATGTCTATGGGCAAGTTTTGACCATGAAAAGGGGTCCGTGTGTAAGTTGAGACTATGAAAAGGGGTCCATGGGTTAAAAAAGTTTAGGAACCACTGCTTTAGAGCATGACGTTAATAAAAAAACCAAATTAAATCCCAAAATTATTTTAGAGAAAAGAGAAAAACTAAGCAAAGAACTTATATATAAGGCAGATTCTCTTAATTCCGTCGATCTCAACAATCACGATTGTAAAAGGTTTATAAAAAAAACGCAAGAAACTTCAAATAAATAACATAATATAATCAAAACATGGCAGTAGCTATTATTAGTCTACATATTTTTTTCTATCACTAGATTTTTTAATATTTTTTGTTAAGATTTTCCTGGTTCAGGGTACGAGCTAAATATGTATCTGAGAGTTAGAAACTGATCCTAACTGCACATCACTTTTCATAGAGTTGTATTAAACAATATTTATGCGTGAATCCAGTAGCCTAGTGGTCATAGTCGCGAACTCATGACCGGTGTTGTCGAGTCACGGGTAGGAAACCTGGAGCCCCGCCGTGCAGAGGGATTGATGCACAAAAAGTCTCTCGAGGCTCAAAGTCCTAATGTTAGTGTGGCGATGTAATTTGGAGATAAGAATGCTAGCTCAAATGTCATTCTCGTTACTTGACCATGGTTAAAAATTAAGAGGTCCATCGCCAATAGCTAAGGCCGTAGTACCGCCGTATCAATCAAAAGGCGCCTCCAAGCTGCTGGGGCATCAACATGCGTAAGTACACCTCGTAAGAGGTTAGCAATAGTCCAGTGCTTCTCAAACCTTCAATATTGGCACTCCAATATTCAATCGCAATTTTCATCGCCCCCCTTCATACAGTAACACGGTATTGAATTCAATAATACTATCTTTTGACGCTTAAGATAAATGCGACTTGAACCTCTTAAGTGCCCCCGGCGTATATAAACGTCTCGCTCAGTCTAAGCATTAATTGCCCTGGACGTAAATATACGTATTTCCGAAGTACGACCTTTTCTGTGCACTGCTATTTATAAAATTATTCCTAAGGCTTTGGAATGCAATAAAAAGACTTTGTGAAGGATTTACTTATTTCAGAGGATTTGCTTATTTATTCCTTTTCCCCTCCCCTAATACATCAGATACGCACGCCTACGTGAAAAACGGTGGCATTTGGAAGCGAATCCCGTGTCTTTTAATCAGCAGTTAAGGAATTAATTATAAACGTTACAAATTACAAGATAAGAGTTAATTTTTGTATATAATTTATATATGACAGGCCCGTGGGGTGAAGGATAATTATTGAACTTGCTCTTAACTTACAAGTATTGATAAATTAATTATAAAATACATTGTGCAGTACAGATAGATTTATAAGTGTATTATATCAGTGTATTGATTGATTGAAAGGTTGAAGGGGATATAGAGCAACACAGGCTATGATCCCTATATCAGTGTAGATGTGTATTTATTTCTTATTGTGTCCAAATGTATATTGTTTGTTTTCTTTCACCAAATTAATAATTTTTTTAAAATAATTTTTTTGTTTTCGACTTTTAAATATGCTCGCCCCCTCCCTAGAGTTATCATGGCCCCCTAGGGGGCCTGCCCCACAGTTTGAAAAACGCTGCAATAGTACCACTAACAAAGCTCCTATTTCCAAAAATGAGTCCCCAAAGAATTTTGATACATGGCCCACTTGGGACTAACTAAACCAGTGCCAATACTCTCGTGTTGTTTCAGTGGGGGCTTTAATAAACAACCACACTGAAGTGAAACGAGGGCTATTGGTAACGGATCGCGTAATTTCGAATCATGATCAAGTGAACACCCCAAACACGCCAGTTTTAAGACTTTCAGTCTCTTCAAATTAAATGTGCACCAGCCTCTGCGGATCTTCAATAGCACTAGGATTCGAACCCACGAATTCGAACCACCTACGAGCTCACGACAACGACTTCTCGGCTACTGTGACCTTCAAATGGAGCAATATCCACTTTAAAAAATAAATTAAAACGAAGAGAATTAAATTTAGGAATTTATTAAAATAAGCATTTATAAAAGTTATTTGATTCAAAATTAGAAAAGGAACAAAATTCCTCTGTCAATCAGTTATTGTAGCTTGATTGTTTAAATGCATATTGATCCTTTGTCTAACGAAGGTAATTATAAGTATCATTTACTTTCAAATTACATAGAATAACCATTTTTACGAATATTTTGGCGATATTTAGCAGAAACACTCTTCTAATTCCACTCTTCCGGAATACATGGGAGCACAGATTTCATGATGAGAATTTTGGAGAAGGCGAGTAATTTTAAAACAGAAGTTGCTTTTTCAACGGACATTTTGATCGGATTGTGAAGATCGTCATTTTTGTACGAAAAAGTAGTTAATGTCAAAAGGTAAGTGATTTATTTTTTTGTATGTTGATTGATTGAATATTAACTTCGCATTGTTCAGCTACACGAGGGCTACCAATGGGAGGGGGGCTGCGGTAGCCCAGTGGTTAAGGTATCCAACCATGGCAGGCATGTCATGAGTTCGATCCCAGTCCCACTAAAGACCCGCCGTGTAGGGCAGCGATGCACGTTAAATCTGTCGAGAACCGAAACGTCCTCACATTGGTGTGAGTGAGTTAATATTAACGTCGCACTGTTCAGCTACACGAGGGCTTTTGGCGGCGGACCACGTAATTTTGAACCATGGTCAAGTGACGTGGGCGACACCTGAGCTGGCACCCCCCTCTCCTAACTACCACACCACACCAATGTGAGGACGTTTCGGTTCTCGACAGATTTAACGTGCATCGCTGCCCTACACGGCGGGTCTTTAGTGATACTGGGATCGAACTCGTGACAAGGCAAGCCACGATCCGATACCTATACCACTCTGCTACCGCGGCCACTTTTTTGTATGTTAGTTAAAACCTTAGAAAATCATTTGACTATTTATTTTAAGTGAACAATATATGTAATTAGTTTTACTGTTGAATGACTTTGTGGTACTATAAGTACCGACAGCTTACTGGGTGTTAGAGCAAGAACGTCCGAGTAGCTTATTGTTGTTTTTTGTTATCTTGTAGCGTCATCACTATGATGCAATAAAGTTACACCTTTTTTAGCATTTCTTTTTGCTTCATTTATTTATTTTGCTTTTTTATTATCTTATTTTAACGTTTTCAAAAAATTATGAACTGAACAATTCTGAGTCAATTAAATGAACACTATCTATTCTTATTTCAAAAGTTAACAACATTTAGATTTCTTTATGTGTGAATAAAATTTAACAATAATTGGAGATTTCAAGGTGCTATTATTATTTCCTTTTCTTAGAGTTGTGACGTCTTACGCGTCTTTTCTTTAACAAGTCCTTTGGGTTCTTTGGGCCAGAATTAATGACAACTCTTTTCCAATCAAATCCAAGAAACGAGAAGTGAAGAGATGCAAATAATATAGGATAAATATAGGATCTTAGAGTAAGCGTGGGGGCAATGTAATGGCAATGTAAAGGAATGTTAGACAATTGACGTGCGTTGTGGCAGTTGATGATTATTGAAGTTCGTCGTTCAAGATTTAAGTTCTACGTGTCGTGGATAAACATATTGGTGATCGATTAGTAGTTAAACGGCAAGCTACATACCATTGTAGATAAAGAACAGAATAATATAAGGTAGGATTGTTTACTTATTAGTATATTTGAAGATTAGGCGGTTCAATTATTGAGATTGGTCTGAATTATATTGTGTGTTGCGTATTCCGTCATCGTAGATTCTCTCATTAATTATTAATATTATATTTGTTCAAAGTTTAAGTTGAATACCTTAATAAAGTCATATTAAGATAATGTTTGATTCTAGTTCTTTCGTTAACCCTACACCTCTAGCTCACGCTGATGCTTCGAGGGATGTATTTCCAAGGGGAGGTACATCACAGAATGTCTAGAAAAAAGAAGTCAAATATTCAAGAGGTTTTGGATTTATATTATTCATTTATCCAGTAATTCGCTAACCGATGATTCTTCAGATAAAGAGGTCCCAGCAAATTATCTACTGGAATTTCCGTTACATTCTTGAGATGGTGATGAAGAGATTGGACAAGACGCAAGGTTCAGTAGCTCACGTTCAGAAAATACAGCATTTCCAACACCAGGATGCTGTGCTTTATAACAAACAATCAATCGAAACCTCACTCAAAATGCACAATGTGTAATGGAATTTTGTGTATTAATGAAAAGAGAAAACTGTTTCTTTGAATATCATCGAATTAATTTTAAGAGTAAAACCTGATTTTATGCGTAGAAAAAGTAAATAAAATTTAAAAATTTTTGAATTTTCAAAAATAAATATTTTGTGCTGTAAAATATTAGTGTTATCTGGTTATTAAGCCTTTTTAAGAGTTAAAACTGCGTTAAAAAACTGCATTCAGTCTTTTTGTATTATGAGAATATTTTAGACCTTTGTGTACTGACGGTACTTTAAAGTACCAATTTAATTAAATAGCTCTAACGGATTAAGTTTTCCAAAGTTGAATATTTTATTTGTGTATATGTCTTACTTTTCATTGTAGTGATTCAAAAAAAATATTGCACGAAAAAAATAGCTATTAATCATAATGCGGTAGATAAAGGGTTAAGCAAGTCACCCATAATACTGAACAAAATAGTGAATTGAAGTTGAATGACACGAAAAAGAGAAAAATATAATACTGTTTATGAATAAAAGTGATTCACATTTCGGAAATTCTAGACGTGCAAACTTGTTTTCATTCACGACTGTCATAAAAGAATGAAACTACGGTATAAGAAACTATTTTCTTAAGAGAGGAGAGCTTTGCAATTGTTTTTATTTTAGCTGAAAAAGTGACAGTTTTAAAGCAGCACATCTTTGGGAATAAAACAAAGTAATATTTCTGTTTTGTTAATATATTTCACAAAATAATTCTATGCTTAATATGACAATAAGTGAAAAACAAAAGAATTATAAAATCGATATAGAAAAATACTACTAAGAAAGTTATTTACAGAACTTGTGCAGAAAAAACATAAGTTTAATAAGATTAGCTTAATATAATTAGTTTAAATTAGTTGTGATAGCTAAAAATACAAAAGAAAAATGAAACTTCCATTCAAGCATTTAAATAAAGGGTGTTTTTTTAGAGGTATAGAACTTTACATTGCAATAAAACAACGATGTATTATTCGATTGACATGAATTTTTTCTATTCGAAAGATAATCTTGTGGCATTACATTTTAAATATGATTTCTGGCATAGGACTGCCACGGCTGGCTCGGATGTAGTCCAATCTGGACGTCCAATTTTCGATGACTTTTTCCAACATTTGTGGCCGTATATCGGCAATAACACGGCGAATGTTGTCTTCCAAATGGTCAAGCGTTTGTGGCTTATCCGCATAGACCAATGACTTTACATAGCCCCACAGAAAATAGTCTAGCGGTGTTAAATCACAAGATCTTGGAGGCCAATTCACAGGTCCAAAACGTGAAATTAGGCGGTCACCAAACGTGTCTTTCAATAAATTGATTGTGGCACGAGCTGTGTGACATGTTGCGCCGTCTTGTTGGAACCACAGCTCCTGGACATCATGATTGTTCAATTCAGGAATGAAAAAGTTAGTAATCATGGCTCTATACCTATCACCATTGACTGTAACGTTGTGGCCTTCATCGTTTTTGAAGAAGGATTCCACCAGCCCATAAAGCGCACCAAACAGTCAGTTTTTCTGGATGTAACAGTGTTTCGACATACACCTGTGGATTAGCTTCACTCCAAATGCGGCAGTTTTGTTTGTTGACGTAGCCATTCAACCAGAAGTGCGCTTCATCGCTAAACAAAATTCGCTTATGAAAATCGGGAAGAACGGCAATCTCGTTTTGGGCCCATTCGACGAATTGCCAAACCAAACTGAGAATAAATCACTTAACAGCTGTTAAATCGGTCGCCATCTTGGAAAGTAATGCCAACTTAAACTTCTATACCTGAAAAAAAACACTCTTTACATTAACATTTTTATAAAATCATTTCAATGGATTTAAAAGAAATGGCATTTATGTTATTTCATAATGAATATTTCCTTTACGAAATTCCTCAACACGAATCCTTTTTTAACAGCAATGGAAGTATTTATAGAAACTTACATATATGTAAACCTCAACTATGTAAAAGTATCTTTGTGTGTGGAGGGGGTGCCATTAATTATATTTTAAACTTTTGAGAGTCGAACAGAATTAATTATTCCAATTGTTTGCTAAATGTGTATATTTTCAGTAAAGTTTGAGTACAAACTTTGACTAATGTCGCTTCCTTTTTAAGTAATGGAATAGCCATTTTAAAGTTTCAATAATAATTTTGCGCATCCTAAATGCTTTCTTAAGCTAATATTCTGTGAGATTTAAAAAACATTGTAAATTTAAAGTATTTAATTATGTTCTACGGAATTTTCGTCCTTTGCTTCTCTGCAGAACGGGTTCTGTGGCCGGAAAGATAATTTGTAAGTCAAGAAAATTTCTTATTTCAATAAAATTAAATAAGAAGGAGTGACTTTGATGACAAATTTGGTAGCTGCATGTCCCCAAATTGCAAAATTTGGTGACATTTTATTTAGAAAAATCCAGAAGGGTCTAAAATTATTACTTGGCAAGAAAACCTTAGAAATTCCTGTTGCATTTCTCCCGGCCTATATAAGGACGACCCAGAGAAACAATTTTGGAGTCAAACATTTGACAATGACTCAGAGTTTTGTTTGCCTTGTGATTACAAATTTGAATTGCTGTGTTCAATATTTGAGTGATTTTTTTAATCTCTGCTATTTTAGATTATGTGTGCGTCATTTGCTCCTTGTTAAAAGAAAATCTACTCCAATTATACTAGATCAGGGGTAGACAACTCAAATGACCTCGTGGGCCACTTCGAAAAAACATTATTATTCCTGCGGGCAGCATATAAAAAAATCTTTATATTAGATTTGAGCCCATTACAAACATTTACTGGAGGGAAAATTTAAAAAAGAATGCTATGTTACTATTTTTTCTGTTTTTCATGTATACAAACATAGATAATATAATAATCAATGCTCAAATATATAAATGCTCAATGTATATAATACAATGCTCAAATATCGTTTAATTTAATAACTGAGGTATATGTTTCTCAACTGGTGTTGGTTTTCGTCCGCTAAGTTTGTGCGCGATTTATGTTTAGTAAATTTCATTCATAAAACAAAAACAGTAACGGGATTTATTTATTTATTTAAAAAAAAACAAAATAATAACAAAAATATTGTACAAAATAGTCGTATTTGGTAAAGTTATAAGGAATCTCGCGGGCCGCCAAATTATTCAAGACGGTCACATGTGGTCCTCGGGTCGCGGGTTGACCAACCCTGTACTAGACCGTACAGGAATATATAAATTACGATTTATGCTGTGAAAGAACTTGAAGGTTCGTTTATTGCAGGATCTTTCCTCTAGTTGCAAGAGACGACCACCACGTAATAATATAAATGGAAACTATTACTTATTGAAAGAAGAAAAAATTAATAATACAAATAAAATAACAAATATATTTGTAACAGAAAATAACGTTTAATTCATAAAAAAAAGTTGAATTATAGATTTAGATAATCCGCGAGAATTGTGTTTTGGGCTAATTTTTGTTTTCCATTCATAAGCCATGCGGAAGTTTTACTCCTGATATGTCTGTATCTGAACATAGAAATGGATGAGGCCTTCAAACTTTTTCTTCTTTTCTCATAACTTATCCTCAACTTTAACGAACATACACTCTTATTTTCATAATAAATGAATAAAACAAATCATATAAAAAAGAATTTTTTAAAATAAAATCCTGCTTAGGTCAAATTTTTTTTATTTTAGTTACTTTTTATTCAGGGTTCGAATTTTTTTTATAAGTCCAACACGCTATCCATTGCGCTACAGGGACACAATGAGCGATTTTCCTCTTTATATATAGTGTTGGACTGTTATTTTTATTTGTTACTATTTATTCATTATATTAAGTTTAATTAATGAATTAACATTTGAAAAAAATTTATGAACACAAAGTGTCATCCAATACGAGTTTTAAAAAATGTATTTCAACTTGAATGGATGAATAGAGAGTATTTTATTAACGATTGAAAAATTGAACAAGATATTTATATATGTAAATAAATATAGGAAGAGAGTGAACTAATAGTAGGAATTGAAAAAAGAAACTTCAGGGAATTGGATTTTTATCCAGCAGTACACGAATGCAGTAGTATATTGTAGGCAACATTACATTGAAGGGTTTGATTAATTATTGCTTTTTATTAACCATGTACTTCGAAGCAAAAAAATATCATATTAATATAATATTTCGAGTAATATTTATATTTTGTCATGTATCGATGTTTAAGACTATTGTTGTGTATTCTGAGACGGTAAGCTGAACTAGTACTACAATTTTTATATTGTATGTGTGTGAGAGACAGAGAGAGAAACTTACATAATAATAATAACTTTTGGCATCATTAACATTAATATTTTTGATGTATTTTATTGAGAGTCAACTTTAAGATAAGTGTTATGAAAGTAACTTTTCAATCATAACTAATTTCAGATTATTTTACTCTAAGCTACAAATATGACTATTCTGTAAATAAAATAAAACATGTGCATTAACACTTGTTTCATGTAGATTCGATTGGAATAAAATTACAAAGAGTATTTTAAAACTAACGTAAGTACACACTGACGGGAAAAGAATCCTAACTCTAAGAAAGACTTGTGTTAGGTAAACAAAATTTTGTAGGCTTGTTTACACATCTGAAAGATGGCATCAATTCAAATCTCGCGCTTAAGTGTGGAGCTAGTAGCACAACTCAGAGCTTGTCAGGGTTGCTTTAAATGCGTGTTGTAAAATTCGTAAGCGTTATTTGACTGTGTGAAATTTGACGTATTGAGTTGATGTTAACCAAAAATCCTTTAAGGTATCCGACTACGTTTGGAACCGTGATTTTAAAAAAGCGCATAAATGGATAATTTTCATGATATTTAGTGTCACTCAGATTAGAATACATGCATAAAATTGTTTTAAGGACATTTTGACAAAAAAAATTTTATTTAAATACTTTGGCTTACTTAAATACTTTTTTTAAATGCTTTTAAATTTATTTAAATATTATTTAAATTTATTTAAGTAATATTTTGGCAAAAAATTAACGTAGAATAATCTTTTTTCCAAATGTTCTCCTTTTGTGAAAAAGGGCTCTATTATAATAATATTTCGCCTGTATAGACCTCTAATAATAATAATATAACAATATTAATCTAATAATAATGATCTAATAATATAATAATATTTCCTCTGTAGACCTCTCTACAGAGGCTTAACTAGAATTTTTAAAAAATTCACATTATTTTCAGAGTTACCCCCAATTGAAATAATTATTCGCGTTTTTTTCTTAAAATTGCTCCCCTCTGTTGTCGTAAAATAAGAATAAACTCACTTCTAACTTATATATTTCAAAATTTCTAGTTGAACCTCTGTAGAGAGGTCTGAACTATATGCAGGCAATATATTATTATAATAAAAGCATTTTTCACAAAAGGAGAACATTTGGAAAAAAGAATATTCTAAGTTAATTTTTTGCCAAAATATTATATTTAAATAAATTTTTTTTGTCAAAATGTCCTTAAAACAATTTTATGCACATATTCTAATCTAAGTGACACTAAATATCATGAAAATTATCCATTTATGCGCCTTGTAAAATCACGGTTCCGAACGTAGTCGGACAACTTAAGACGAAGAAGCCAATGTCAACCGCTCACCGAGTTAGAACGAGGCCGTGTAATAAGGCTACGAGAAGGTGGATTTTCTTTCCGCGATATTTCAGAAAGACTTGGTCGCAATATATCCACTATGCATGATTTTTGGGAGCAGTGATTAAGAGATGGTAGTCTCAAGAAGACAAAGTTCCGGGAGGCTACGTGTCATTATTGAGAGGAGAGACCGCCGTATTCAGCGTACGGCTGTGGCACATCGTACCGCATCTGTGGCAGAAATTCGAACTGCAGTTGGTGCCACAGTGACACAACGAACTGTTAGAAATCCGTCACTTCAAGGGCAGCTCCAAACCAGGTGCCCTGTAACGTGTATTCCACTGACTTCAAGCCAATGACAGTGGTGTCCAGCCAGGGCTCATTGGAGAACGGAGTGAAGGTCTGTTGCGTTTTCTCATTAAAGCAGGTGCTGTCTTGGTGCCAATGACAGCCGTATGTTGGTTAGAAAGGCCCAAGGGGAACACCTGAAACAAAACTATCTGTGGTCTAGATACACTAGACCTACACCTGGAGTCATGGTCTGGGAAGCCATTTCCTATGCCACAAGGAGCTCTTTCGTGGTTATCCCAAACACATTGACTGCAAATTTGTCTGGTAATTCAACCTATAGAACTGTTATTCATGAACAGCATTCAAGAAGTTTTCCAACAGGATAACGCTCGCTTTCATTCCGCTGTTTGTAACGCAACGTGTCCTAGAGAGTGTTGACATATTACATCGACTTGCGAAATCCCCAGATCGGACTCCAATTAAGCACGTTTGGGATATCATTGAACAACAACTCCAGCATCATTCACAGCCAGCACTGACCGTCCCAGTATTGACACAACATAACAAATACAACACGCATGAAACTCCATACCAGAAAGTGACATTCAGCACCTGTATGACATAATGCATGCACGCTTGCAGGCTTGCATTCAAAATTCTGGAGTTTACACCGGCTAATGATGTAACTGCATTTCACATTGGAAATTCATTTTCTTGAGTTTAATTTAACATGTGATCCTGCAAATTTAATCAATTAAACAGGTTACCTAGGCAATTGCATTGTCCAAATTTCATTTCTACGCAAACGTTTTTTCTTGGTGTTAGGAATTTTTTTACGTCAATGTAGTATTAAAGGAAATATAATATAATATTTTTTATTCATAAAAATAAGCATGAAAAAAATGTATCGACATTTTTAAACTGGAGAAAAATGAGAGAAATTCAAGCTGTTGTAAGTGTACAGCGTAACCCTTTTAACTCCAAAAAGTATTCAAAACCCAACAACACAATTACATTAAAAATGAAGAAAAATGGTATTATAGAGATACTCGAAAGTTACATGAAAAATACAGAAAAATAAATAAATGATTTTATATACTCATTTATGATAAAAATAAATCCCATAAGGTTGCGCAATGAAATGAAAGAATAACGAAATCCTTTTTTACCTTTTTTACGGTCTAGAGTTTGGAAATTTTTTTTCCTTAAACATTCATCGTCTTATGAATGTCTTGCATTGACCACTGTAATACTCATCGTGAGTCATCCTTAGGTGTTACTTCGAATTGAAAATCCGTGGGTAAACGAGTTAAAGGTCAATTTAAAAACCTTGATATTGCTTTGATTTAGAGCTCAAATTATGTCTTGATATCCCATCTCCATATATGATCAAGAATTGCAGGATTTAAAGAGCATTATAAAAGCAATGAAAGAGAGAGAGAAGTTAGGTATGTGAACAAATGGAGTTTTTTAAGTGTTTGTTTCAATTTTGTCATAAAAAACAGATACATCCATTATTTGAATATTTAAAAAGTTATATCTTATATCATAAAGTTATCTCATAATCACTATATATATATATATATATATATATATATATATAAACACACTCATGAGCAAAAAAATTAGCGCACCAAGAAGGAGTCGTCAAACTGAAACAAAATTTTACATACGTAATGATTACTGTGATATGAGTAAATGATTAGAAAATCAAAGAAAAAGGATGATTTATTTCAGAGAAAACGGTAAAAGAACTGTGGATTTAATCCCCTGTTAAACCCCCTCTAGCGCGAATGCACGATGCGATACGATCGGGCATTGAGGCATATAAGTTCTGTATGATGTCTTGAGACATTTCGTTCCATATTTTCTGTAACATTGCATCTAATTCGTTCAAACTCGTGGGATGCCCAACTCGCAGTCCCAAATGTTCTCAGATATGCTCGATTGGAGACGAATCTGTGGATCGGGCATACCAAGAAACTGTAGTAAAAGTGCGGAAACAATCTTGTGACACCCTTGCCGTGGGAGGCCTAGCATTGTCTTGTTGAAAAATGGCTCCTGGGAGCCGTTGCATGAGTGGTAACACATGTGGTTGCAGGATGTCGTGGACATACCGCTGGGCTGTCATGGGGCCATGGATCAATACTAGGGGTGAACGTGTATTGTAGGCAATGGCACACAACACCATCACACCAGCTGTGGGAGCCGTGTGTCGCTGTAAGGCAAAGGCAGGATCGAGGCGTTCACCAGGGGGTCTGCACACACAAACACGATTGTCAGCACTGCTGAGATTGAATATGGATTTGTCGCTAAAGACGACTTGGTTCTATTCCGCTGCAGTCCAGTTTCCTCATACGCGACACCACTCCAAACGGAGGCGTTGTTGGGTGAGCGTCAAGGGCAACACACGTAATGGGCACCGCGATCCCAATTGTCTTTCAGCCAGACGCCTTCGTATGGTTCGAGGACACAGGGGCCCCTAATGAAGGTGCTACTTGTGCCTGGATGGTGGCCGATGAAGCAGTTGGCTGTACGTGTGCATTTCTTATAATGTGGCGGTCTTCTCGACAACTGGTCTGTCGAGGGTGTCCTGAGCCTGGTCTTCGTGTAAATGACATTTCTCGAATCCACTGGTCCCAACACCTCCTCACAACACAAGCAGAGCGGCCTAATTAACGAGCTACTCGCCTAGCTGACCACCCAGCTTCCCTCATGCCGATGATTCTCCCCCTATCAAACTGCGACAGCAGCTCATATTATCTTCGAAAATGGCATAATGGCATCTCTACCTCAGCTCTTACTTTGTAAACGATTCAGAACACTCAAACAAGCTTTGGTTACCTGTTTTATACTCCACGGAGAACCACGTTAAACGCCCTCTACCGACTATACGTAATACGCAATCACGCTGCATTTTTAATCATTTGCATATCACCCCGACATGTACCTTCATGCCAAGTTTCGTTACGATCCCGCAATTATTTCTTGGTGCGCTAATTTTTTTTGTCTATGAGTGCATTTATAATATTGATTGACATTTCCCAAAGAACTGAAAATATTGAAAACAACTGCAACTTAAAAAGAACCCGGCCTGAACATTTAAATAAAAGAAACTAAATTCTAAAAAATTAAAATATGGCTGTTTAAGCACTAGCTGGAAAAAACCCAAATAATATATAAAATAAAAATAAGTCAATCTCTACTTAGGTCAAGAAAGAAAAATTTTATTTTAGTTATACTTTTTATTAAATAATCACAATTAATATAAATATGTTAATACATATGACATAATCACTCTATTAAGTGGCAAAACAGAAAGCAATTTTCCTTTCTATATAGGTTGTTGGACCGTTATTTTTGTTTGTTACTATTTTTATTCTCTTCATGAATCAGATTCTCTGAAATCAAGCCATGCCAATTCGAACCCGCGATCTTTAGATTAGAAAATCAACGCGCTATCAATTACGCTACAGGAACACAACGAGCAATTTTCCTTTCTTTATATGGTGTTGTACCGTTATTTTTGTTTGTTACTATTTATCCATTAATTAAACACAACTAATGAATTAATATTTGAAAAAACTGCATTAACATCATTGTCATCCACTACAAGTTTAAAAAAATGTATTTGAACTTCAGTGGATGAATAAAAAGTATTTTATTAACGATATTACATATATATATATATATATATATATATATATATATATATATATATATAGGGAGAGTGTGTGAACTAATTGGAATTGAAAAAGAAAATAATAAACCCTGTGGTTTTGGTAGTTTGATGAATTGAACGAAATTGAAATAGCAAGTAAAAAGTAAGCAGTAAATTACACATATATTTCGTTAATTGGAATGAAGCGTTTATAATCGCATCATGAATGCATCCAAACTGAACATTATCTTTCAGCTTATGTGCATGCTTCAATGATTCTCAGACGAGTTAATTAAATCTGATTTGGTGTTTTTTCACACTTAGTTACATGCTATTTTTTTAACGACAATAACACAGAAGGAAGTTCAGAATCTTTGAATTAAATGCTTCATTTGCCTAATGCTCACGTTCAAAGTGTATGTATCCTTTACTGTTTCTTTTTTAATTTGTTGCAGGAAAAATATAACGTGGAAGGCTAGTTAAGCGTGTTAAACAATTTATTTTATTGGTTTTTGAAAATAAAATTAGTGTCAAGAATGAATTTAAAAAAAGGAGCTTGGCAATCAATGAATTTCGTTCTCATGGGATGTTTCTATTTAAAACTTTCTATTTTTTTTCAAGATTTTGACAATCATTGTGTTGTATTTGTAAGTAGAGAATGCTAAAATTAATCAAGCATTTTTGTATTAATATAAAAATAATTATATAATTATTGTTGTTTAGTTTATTAAATATATCAAGGTAGGATTTATGATATATGCATTTCTAGAGAGTGCTAATAAATTCACGCATCAAATTAAATTCTTTCCCGCAATAAACAGAAATAAACAAATGAATGAGAACTTTTTTTATTATAAAAAAGTTCCTATTTATTTGTTCCATATATATATATATATCTTGTTCAAATTTTCAATCGCTAATAAAATACTTTCTGTTCGTCCATTCAAGTTCAAATTCCTTTTTTTTAACTTGTAGTGGGTAATACTTGATATATGTTAATATATAGTTTTTTTCAAATATATAATTTCATTAATTAAATTAAAAAATGAATAAATAGTAACAAACAAAAATAATAGTCTAACAGCATATATAGAAAGAAAACTCGTTCGTTGTGACTCTTTAGCGCTTATGTAAAGGTCGTGGCTTCGAATCCCACCTGGGTTAGCCTAATTCCTGAGAATGGGATTTTTTTTCTATACTATTTTATTAGAATAATTAAATTTAACGGAGTCCGGCACGTCCATAAGAGCTCATGTTAAATGATGTAAATTTATGTCTCTTTTTCTTAGAAACTACTTACTTGCTTTTCATGGATAAAATTTTGTAGTAGATTATGTTTATCAATGTTAAATAATTATGAATTTTTTTAAAAATGTCCACTTTTTTCCTCCAAAATTTAGTTTTAAAAAGCCTTATTTAAAATAGTTTGCCAGATATATGTAATTACCTCCATTAAAATGTCTAAACATGTTAAAAGGCTGCTCACTAAAAAATTGAGGATTATATGATAAGAATTTTTCTAGAAAAAGGTACATAAAGTGAAAAATATTACATTCTGAGAAATCAGGCTTCAATGTAAAAATTTGTAATTTGTTGAGCATTTACTTGTTTTAGTATTTCCAGAAGGATATGAAGCATTTTCTTTACCCTTTGCACCTGCAAAATACTCTTCTAATTTTTTTTCATTATTTTTAACAATTTGGCCTTTTTTGAGGTTCTCAAGAAGCTTTCGTTGGGCTACACGAATCCTACGAGCATATAATTTTTTGAAATATGACACACTGTTATCACTTGGTTCAATGTCACAATGTCTTAAGATCATTAATTTTCCTACATGACTCACATTGAACTGTGCAATAGCTATATTTACCCCTAATTTTAGAATTTTTAATTCCACAAATGTAGAATTTAGAGTCACTGACCATATGGTGTTATTAACACTATACCGTGTACTCATACACATTTGAATAAACCAAATACACTCTAATTTTTCCACTTGAACACCATCTTATATAAGTTTCTGATGATTCGCGCTCATCAGAAACTTATTTAAGGAAAAAAACAGGTACTCCTAGCAGAAATCATTTGATGTGCGTCTCAAGGAGTAGCATCATTTAAAAAATAAATAAAAATATTTCCAATAATTGTATTTCCTCATATCATATATAATTTTAAACAGACATATCTGAACTTTTAAAAAATATAAAAAAATGAAAATTGATAATTTTTTAAAAATTCACGTGCCGTACCGCCCTAAATAATGAATAAATAGTAACAAAAAAAATAGTCCAATATCATATATAGAAAGAAAAATGGAAAATTGCAAGGAAAATCCCTTTCTCTGTTTTGTCACTTAATACTGTGATTTTGTCATTTGTAAAATTGTTTAATGAAAAGTAACTAAAAGAAAATTTTTCTTTGTTGACGTATGTAGAAATTGACTTAATTTTTTTCTTTTATATTACTTGTTTAAAGGTAGATACGTTCCTTAGAAAATAAATACAGCATATAAAAATTCAAATTGAAATTAGGGGTAAAGCTACTAACTTTCAACTATTTATCACTGCTTGATAACAAGCGTGCACGTTTATTACGAACTGGATTAAAAAAGTAATCATCAGTAGATTCGTAAGATATAAAGGGTGTTTTTTAGAGGTATAGAACTTTAAATTGCAATAAAACAACGATGTATTATTCGATTGACATGAATTTTTTTTATTCGAAAGATAATCTTGTGGCATTACATTTTAAATATGATTTCTGGCATAGGACTGCCTCGGCTGGCTCGGATGTAGTCAATCTGGACGTCCAATTTTCGATGACTTTTTCCAACATTTGTGGCCGTATATCGGCAATAACACGGCGAATGTTGTCTTCCAAATGGTCAAGCATTTGTGGCTTATCCGCATAGACCAATGACTTTACATAGCCCCACAGAAAATAGTCTAGCGGTGTTAAATCACAAGATCTTGGAGGCCAATTCACAGGTCCAAAACGTGAAATTAGGCGGTCACCAAACGTGTCTTTCAATAAATCGATTGTGGCACGAGCTGTGTGACATGTTGCGCCGTCTTGTTGGAACTACAGCTCCTGGACAGCATGATTGTTCAATTCAGGAATGAAAAAGTTAGTAATCATGGCTCTATACCGATCACCATTGACTGTGACGTTGTGGCCTTCATCGCTTTTGAAGAAGGATTCCACCAGCCCATAAAGCGCACCAAACAGTCAGTTTTTCTGGACGTAACGGTGTTTGGACATACACTTGTGGATTAGCTTCACTCCAAATGCGGCAGTTTTGTTTGTTGACGTAGCCATTCAACCAGAAGTGCGCTTCATCGCTAAACAAAATTCGCTTATGAAAATCGACCATTATTTTCGAAATAAAATTGCACAATTTGAAAGCGTTGTTCAGGCGGGAGTCTATTCATGATGAATTGCCAAACCAAACTGAGAATAAATCACTTGACAGCTGTTAAATCGGTCGCCATCTTGGAAAGTAATACCAACTTAAACTTCTATGCCTGGAAAAAAACACTCTGTATATAGAAAAATTGTCGGCTTTGATTAAAATGAAGAATTTCGTTCGTTGTTAATGGCCTGTAATAGAAACAATTATCATCAACACAACTTATCTTGGGAATTTCACCATCATATTTTAGTTTGAAAAATTTTTCCCTGTTTGAGTTTCATTTGCAACCTACGAAATGAGCTCTTTAGAGCAAAATAAAATTATACTGAAGAACAAAATGCTGTGTTCAAATTGAAACACAACAAAATAAAGAAAAAATTGAATGAATATAAAATTCGGGTATTCACCTAATTCTAGAAAAATAAATTCGGGGATTGGTGCTAGAACAAAACATTCATGTAAAGTAGTATTTTGGTGTTGTTGTTATACTTATGCCACCTGATTGACGGTCACATCAGATTAAGGCCCTCGAAATTCATCGTTGCAAAGGGCTGGAATTTTACGCCTGTCGTTGACCGTAGCCTTGAGAACCATAGGTGACAGTATGATTTGGCCTTTCACCAACATATCGAGATGCGGCTCAACGGCTATTTAGAATACCTCTTGCCACAAAGGCATCAAAATGCCTTCTTCGTGGTTCGAACTCAGGCCCCACGGCACAGCAGTCAGCGTCACTAATATTGATGAATCGTGTTACTTTAAAATCACGTAAAAAAAAAAACCGTGTAAAAAAGAGTTGGGTGTACATATATTATGTAACTAAATAAGTCAATATTACAATAATTAGTACCTCACATGCATATTGCTAGTATGAAAATATGAGAGTTCAAAAAATGTACCACGCACCATGCCGTTGAAGGCCATCTTCTTTACAAATACAAATGCATTCCACTTATTTTTTCGCAATAATGGACCTGTTTATTGTGCCAGATAAGATTTGTTCTTAGTTACATTTTTATAAAATAACAATAATATTTATTGAATAATATTTTAATTGCACTTAAAAAAAGTAGCGGAAAATATAATTTCAAAAGTAATAATACACAGAAACAATTACTTTTTTGTTTCCCGTAATACAGTGGTCAATAACAAAAATCATGCCTGTATTTTTAATAAGAATTATATGAAAAACTTTTATAGGTTCAACCATTATGATGAAATAATTGTTCAATTAATTGTAAGCAAAGAATTGAAAAACAAACAGGTGGAACAAGAACAGAAGAATGAAATAAAAATAAGTAACTTTAATCTTAGTCTTTTGTGTTCCAAATTAACTACAGCAGAATTTGCAAAGCAAAAATGGAATTTTATCTTTACTGCTAACCTTATCGAATGAAATAACTTTAACTGCAATATTAAAAAAAAGAGGAGAAATAACATAACCTTTACACGAATCAGTTCCGTGAACATATATTTTACCGTGCTTCCTGGTGTGTAAAATTTAATAAATCACGCAAAATTAATGTAAAACGAGGTGTGAATCTATTTAAAACTGCCTTTTATACTCTTTATTATGTCTCAAAGGTTATAATAAGAAGCATTTATATTGCAACAGAATAAAAATAAAACAAGCAAATGGATCGACGTTGACGCATGCGCGTTTGAGTTTGAATGAGGCCGGCCAGGTTTCTTTTCGGTAAGATGCCGACTAGCAGTCTAGGAAGAGTTTGGGTTAAAACAGTTTCATTCATTCTACGTTCATGCCTTGAAGCACATTAAAAAGATGAGTAGGCTTTTTCCAGCGTGGAGAAGTTTTGGTCAGTGAAATCTTTTTTAGGTGAGAGAAAGAACACATTCGTTTCGACGTCGCGAACTGAATTGTTTATTTTTGCATTCTGGAAGAATGCGAGTGGATTTTTAATTCTTCATACGGAATTCGTATTCTACAAATGCTTGACATTATTATTATTTTATACAACTAGCGAAAAAAAATTCTACGTGTTTTCGATTTGTAGAAGCAGTAGAGAAAAGTTCTGACAAAAGTTTGGAAGCGTGACATTTTTTTTTTTTAAAATTAATAATTGCAGGCTTAAGGATGTGTTAGTGTAATTTCCGTATTATATTTGTTGTTAAATAAACCTCCACTCTATAGGATAATTTCTTTCCCCAAAAGTGAACTTCTAGACGATCTTCACTGTTGAACTATGTCATTATGAAAGTTGAAGCTGTGGAATTTATCAAGATTATCAAATTAGCTTGATTTGTTTTGAAACAATTTATTTAGTGATAAAATGAAAGAAAAAAAGACTATGACGTACTATGGATTTTTAAAGTTTTTCAAGAGACGCAAAAATGGTAAGTTACATTTCTTTCGTATCTCAATACGTATTAATAGAATTTTTGGTTTTGATCCTTATTTGGTATATTTATTTGCTCATTTATTTATTGGCCAATTTATTTTGAGTATTTAGGCAATTTAAGGTATGAAATTAAATGTTATATCACAAGGAAAAAATGTTTTTTGAAGTATTAATTATATTAAAAATTAAGAAATAAGCTAATTTTCTTGTATTCACTTTTTAAAAATACTCGCAGAAATTATAGTTTCCTTCCACGAATTTTGAAACAATTGACATTAAACTTAATAATTCTATCACTAAAAACTTTTTTTAGTTTTGTATGTTTTTTTATTAACATGCAACATATGTATAATTTTTCGTTTTAAATAGTTCATTATTTTAAAACTATTTGGAACAATAAATAATTCTCAGTTTAAGTTTTCATATTGATAAGCTGATATATTACTCGATGGGGAAAAATTATGTGTAATGTTAATAATTGAACATTTTATAAATCTTCTACTAGCCTCAAATGAAACAAATATACACCATCATAAATTGTAAATATGCATATTAGTTGAAAAAGGTAGATACGTTTTTTAAAACGTAAATATAAAAAAAAATCAAAGTAAACCGAGCATAATTAAAAAAATATCTGAATATAAGACAATTGTTACGGTGCTTCTGTTATAAAAAGTCAACTGATTTTCTGCTTAAATAACACGCCGTTTTTGTAAAAATAATCAAGAAAACGGAATCCCTTTTGGTGAAAATAACATTTACAGATTTATAAAAATATAAATTAATGAGTAATTGAATACATTTTAATTTGCTAAAAATGAAATAACTATATTGAATATTCCTTCATTAAGGAACGATGATTTAAAGTTAAGTATTTTTAATCTCCTTTGATATTTTAATTTACATTGAACACATTCAAATTTTTTTGACAATTAACTTGTTAGAAGATTATAAAATTAAAAAGAAATGTTATAGAGACTACAATTTTCAAGCAATTTTATTAAATGTATAGCAGTAACAAAGCTGATATATATAATATGCAATTTGAATTCTTAATGAGAAAAATTATTTTTGGCTTAGGTTTTTCACATTTAGAATAAAAAGTAAGGCTTCTCCTATAACAAATGTGCAACTCTAAACATTTTAAACATTTTGATAAATTATATTTTATAATTATTACTTTTCTTGAAAAAAATGTATTTAAATTCTTGATGTATCATTTTGTACGCAGAGCTTATCCAGTGTTGATGTATAATAAAAATAAATTCCACTTTAATTTATTAGTCACAAAATTTTTAAAACAGGATTTACAATGATATATTTATTAATTGTTATTACAATTAAAATGTCAGTTTTGATTACTATTGCATAAATTTATGCCACACACATATATATATATATAAAAGTGCACATAGAAATTAAATTCCATGCGCTAAAAGTTTTTAAGATTTTAAGTATTATAAGGACCATTTCTTTATTTAAATCAAACATTTCGAAAAAGGATATTGAAGAAAAAGCGTGATATAAATTTTGATTTCAAACTAAATTGGTTTTTAATTTAAATTTATCTGATGTTCTGAATTACAAATGGAATTTAAATGTTCTATTAATTGTAAATAGGACACAATTAATTGCTAATTAATAAAACTTCCATTGAAAATATTTTTGCCGTTTCTCCTCCTTAAGTCGGTAAAGAATTTTTAGAATGCATTAAAATTTCCTTTAAAGTCTTGCAGAGACACAGTAATATTACAGATTTCTTATAACCTTGATACACACACAGCCACGAGCAGCATTTAAGGCTAGAATGTTATCGCGTTTTGTGCAATATATTATATGTATTTCTGTAGAAATGAAAATAATGATGAAAGTTCTTGGAATTTTCAAAAAGCACCAATTTCATCGCTATTTTGCATCATTTTAATAGTAATTGTTTCGAAATATTATGTATGTTTATTCTTATAATTATTAAATGGAATAATCAACGTTAGCGTAATTTATCAATATGTTCCAAAATAATAGTGATACATGCTTACGAGTATGATTTATTTATAATTGAAGTTGGACTTTTATTTATCAAATATGTAGAGAATTTTAAATTTTAAATATATTTACATACATTTCTTCACGTTATGAAATGGAATACTTAAGCGAGCTTTTTTTTTCAGAAAAGTCAGTAGCAGACGATAAGTTTAAAATTTTTACACAAGATAAATTATGTTATTGATTATTGAAATGATAGTTTTATTTAATTTTTACTTATAATTTAACAAAAATATATATTCAGTAAAAAAAAATAAGTGTAATTAAAGGATACAAATAAGGTGGCTCCCAAATACGTTTGAACATTTCGGAAATTGGCATGAAAAACCTTGTAATGTAACAGGATTTTAATTCAAAATAAACCAATTGTCATCTGATTCTAAATACTAAAACCTCAAATAACTTACTTTTAAAATATTGACTCATTAGTTTAAAAATGAAAATACAAACATACAGCCAAAGATGGTGTCCCAAAAATATCGAACACCAAAATATTTTCGAATGAATTAATCAGTAGCAACATCGTCTGCGGCTTTTTTAATATTACATTACATGTATAGGGTAATTCTTAAAATATAAAAATATTATTTAGTTAAAATTTCTTTTTTATTTTGCAAAAAACATTCCATTTTAGACTAATTACTTACAATAGTATGGTAACAGCGAAATAAGTTTGTAAATTAATTATTCTCTTTATAAAATTACTTAAAAATGTGGCTAAATTTGTAAAATTATCCCATTCGGCTTTCTGCTGTTTGATAAATCGCCTTAAAAGGTTAATACCTAATAATAATAATAAAAAAAGAGTCATTCAATAGACGCGATAACATATTTGTTGGAAAAACTGAGAAGAATCCATGTTTAAGTACTGTAAAAAATTTTACAGAACTCAATGACCAATTTTCTTCTTTAATGCCACCTGAAACTATTTGACAAATGCTTAAGATATATGGCCGTTCCGCAAAAAGATTTTTTATTATTTAGTCCAGAAAGAGGACAGTTTTTTTCCTTCTCTAAGTAAAGAGTATATAAACAGATATATTAATAAATTATACTATTTTCAAAATTATTTTAAAAACATATCATTAAAATCTTTTTAAACACAACTTAAAATTAATAGCCTAAAATTTGGATATCAAGAACAATTTCTTTTAAAAGTTAAGATCGTGATCTTAAGGTATCCGACAACGTTCGGAACCGTGATTTTTAAAAAAAGCGCATAAATGGATAATTTTCATGATATTTAGTGTCACTCAGATATAGAATACATGCATAAAATTGTTTTTAAGATACTCCTCAACATTTTGAGAACATTTTGACAAAAAAAATTATTTAAATATAATATTTTGGCAACAAATTAACTTAGAATAATCCTTTTTAAAATGTTCTCCTTTTGTGAAAAATGGTTCTATTATAATAATATTTTGCCTCTATATAGCTCAGACCTCTCTACAGAGGCTCAACAAGAATTTTTGAAAACTTCACATTATTTTCAGAGTTACCACCAATTGAAATAATTATCGTCGTTTTTTTCTTAAAATTGCTCCCCTCTGTTGTCGTAAAATATGAATAAACCTACTTCTAACTTATATATTTCAAAAATTCTAGTTGAGCCTCTGTAGAAAGATCTGAGCTATATACAGGCAAAATATTATTCTAATGGAAGCATTTTTCACAAAAGGAGAACATTTGGAAAAAAGATTATTCTAAATTAATTTTTTGCCAAAATATTGTATTAAAAAAACTTCTTTGTCAAAATGACCTTAAAACAATTTTATCCATGTAGTCTAATCTAAAAGTGACACTAAATATCTTGAAAACTATCCATTTATGCGCTTTTGAAAATCACGGTCCCGAACGTAGTCGGATACCTTAAGATCACTCCATGAATGTTTACTTTTGATTTCTTTTTAAATGTCCGGAAGCTCTAAAACACCAAGAATTCATAATTAAACCTAGTTGAATATGCTCGTAGAAAAATAGAGATCACAGTATGGCAATGTGTCTTTAAAACGTAAGCGAACCATAAACAATGAACAAGGACGATTGGAGAAACATCGATGTAGAAATTACGATAAAAACAAAAACAACAATAACAACAAAAAAAAAAAAACTTGAGAACTCGCAGTAGTTAAACGCTTAGAAGTGATTGCGAGTATTCATAAATACTCTAAGTACCTTATTACCGAAACATATTATTGTGTTTCCTGCTTTGTTGCGGTTTTGTGTCATCATTTTTGAAAAAGAATTTTTAGATCAATTTTAAAAAATAAATTTTTCTTAATATTTAAAATATTTTTTTATAGTTTGTTAAAAGTAGAATTAAGTATAACTACAAAAAATTTCATTGTGAAACATCAAATTTTGTTGAAGATAGAATACTGTTTTGTTGAGTTTTGAAAGCCTCTTACAACTTTTGAAAGGTACCGTATTTCTCTACCGTGTGATTTAAAGTTTAAATTATTTCGTTCGAATGTATCTTGTGATAAACAATGTTTTTTTTTAAAATCATGTTTTTTTAACCATGGTTTTGTATTACAAATTCTCTAATTATGTAGACATCTCTACGGAAAAATACACTATGTTGTACGTTGTCTCTCCCATAAATTGTGCTAAATAATTCTTTGAATTTAAACACGAAATATATCCAACGTGGAAACATCTTTTTTTTAAAAAAAATTATCGTTACGTATAATATATAACAGTAAAATCTTTTTTTTAAAAAAAATTTAAAATATTACGAAGGATTTCATTTATACTCTAAAATTTATGAAACAACTTATTCAGAAAAAGATAGGAAATTAATGCTTAGGTTAAAAATATATAAAGCTTCATTTTTAAATTAAATTCATAAAAGGTGTGAGGCAATATAGTCTTCATTTTTTTTCTATTAATATTATCCTAGATAAATTTTAATATATTTTCTATCAATAATATTTTATTAGCCCATATATATATATATAAATAGAGAAATAAAATATATATTCAAAATAAAATATGCAATATAATTCTGTCGAAAATCTTTCCACCCAATAAAGCTTCGGTGTGGTTGAGCATTGTTTCTCTGGAGTAGGGATTGCAATATCGGACTAAAAGTTCAATACCGATATTCGGTATTTCTTAGGTCTTAATAGCGGGAGTAGAAATTTTAGAAAAAGAAAGAAAACACAGGAGTTCCTTTGCTTTATTTGCCAGCTTTATGAGAGAGTGTAAATATCACAAAAAATAATTTGTAACTTATAAATTATAAGGGTATATAAAGAATCCCCAAAAGGTAAAGGAACATCTTATTTATTTAAATCACAAAAAAGTGTAACTATCACTATTCAGTCTGTAGTAATATTAAAACTTTTTGAATGTTCTTAAAAAACGTAACACAGAGTGTTTTTTTTCCAGGTATAGAAGTTTAAGTTGGCATTACTTTCCAAGATGGCGATCGATTTAACAGCTGTCAAGTGATTTATTCTCAGTTTGGTTTGGCAATTCATCATGAATAGACTCACGCCTGAACAACGCTTTCAAATTGTACAATTTTATTTCGAAAATAATGGTCGATTTTCATAAGCGAATTTTGTTTAGCGATGAAGCACACTTCTGGTTGAATGGCTACGGCAACAAACAAAACTGCCGCAATTGGAGTGAAGCTAATCCACAAGTGTATGTCGAAACACCGTTACATCCAGAAAAACTGACTGTTTGGTGCTTTATGGGCTGTTGGAATCCTTCTTCAAAAACGGTGAAGGCCACAACGTTACAGTCAATGGTGATCGTTATAGAGCCATGATTACTAACTTTTTCATTCCTGAATTGAACAATCATGATGTCCAGGAGCTGTGGTTCCAACAAGACGGCGCAACATGCCACACAGCTCGTGCCACAATCGATTTAATGAAAGACACGTTTGGCGACCGTCTAATTTCACGTTTTGGACCTGTGAATTGGCCTCCAAGATCTTGTGATTTAACACCGCTAGACTATTTTCTGTGGGGCTATGTAGAGTCATTGGTCTGTGCGGATAAGCCACAAACTCTTGACCATTTGGAAGACAACATTCGCCGTGTTATTGCCGATATACGGCCACAAATGTTGGAAAAAGTCATCGAAAATTGGACGTCCAGATTGGACTACATCCGAGCCAGCCGCGGCAGTTCTATGCCAGAAATCATATTTAAAATGTAATGCCACAAGATTATCTTTCGAATAAAAAAAAATTCATGTCAATCGAATAATACATCGTTGTTTTATTGCAATTTAAAGTTCTATACCTCTAAAAGAAAACACCCTTTTACTTCAATTGTGCTGTCAGCAAGCCTGGAACGTAATACTGAGCAAAAATTACCAGGAAAAAACGCTCTTTCGTCGAAAACGCTCTTTCGGCATCTACGCTAGTTGCAATGCGTGATATACTTTTGGCAAAGCGTGATATTCTTATATAAATAATGAAAACCAAACCGAATATTATCAACTGTGTTCTTTAAAGTTATTCTTATTCATTAATATAGGTTATTATTTATGAGTATCTATATAATAAATCTGAAAAAATATTTTGAACCCTATGCAAATAGAATGTGAATAACAAACTCTCTAATTTAAAAAAATATATATCGAAATATTACGCGCTTTCTTCACAACTACAACCTTGTTTTCACAGACACGAATATCAGACTACGAATCCTGTGCGCGTGCAGTACCGTTCTGAGCAGTAATAGGATAGTTTTGGTCCATCTCCTTGGATAATTCACATATTTCATCACTTCTCTAGATTGTACGATGCAACTTTGTATTCACAGCGTAAATAATTTCAACTGTTAGGGAAACATAAAAACAAAAACGTATACTATTTTGCTATGTTGGCGATCCCTGAACTTATAGTGGAGACAATTAAAAAAAATTCTGGTAAATACCGAAAAACCGGTATTTAAACTTGGGAATACCGGTATTACAAAATTGTACAAATGGCTCAAAATACCGGTATTCGGTATCCCGGTATACCGGTATTGCAATCCCTACTCTGGAGCCATCTTAGAATCTACAATTCCAATTACTTTTCTGGTTATTTTCCCTTGGCTGAATCCTTAAAATTGCCTCGTTTAACAATAATATGCTACAAAGGAATCTAATGTGTGCATATCAATCAATATTTTAAAAAAAAAGCATTTCATGCTTATTTCTTAGAATTTTTTCCAACACCACGCGTTTTGTTTGCGTTTTGAGAATAATATGCATACATTCAGAGAATTCTTGTCATATTATGCAACATATATGGGTTCAAATTTTGCCCGAATGGAACATGCGTCATATATCCATATATTTTTGGAAATGGGTTAATTTTTCCTGAAAGAAATTCCAATTTCTATTTGTACCAAACCAATTAAATTTAGTAACTGGTTTAATCTCGAACACTCATCAGATAACTTTATAAATCATAATCGGAACGGTTCAGGATCACTTTGTCTTAACTACTTTAAACAAAACGTTCGAAAATTACGTTCCAAAACCGCTATTGCCCGAAAATATCGAACGTCCACTTTATTAAGTGTGTTAGTGTTCCACATATAGAACGCCAGGATAAAAACAAAATTCGAATTAAAAAAAATCGGTCCGGAAACAGGAACCTTTCCTTCCGAAACGAATGGAACAGTGAAGGAAAGGGGCAAGAGCCCCGGGGCCACAAATCACTTTTCAAGAACACATTCTACGGTCATTATCAAAGCCGTCCGATCACTTCTCGTTGGCCTCAATTTGGCGTCCATCAACAAATGCTATTTGTCGATTTGGCACCATTTGGGGAGAGCTTTAGAACCCTGTTTTTGCTTTCAACCCAGTAAAAACTGTGTTGAAGTGATGGGATAAAAATGGGTTTCTGTTTTCGATATATTCGTCGTTTGGCTTTTTTTCGGAGTTGTTTATGCTAATCGTTAATGATGACCGTGTTCATTTTGATGATGGTCAAAAATTGTCTGGCACGTGTTGTAATTTTCTGTTGTCTAATTGTCGATGCTTCAGACAGTCTTAATTAATTATGTAATGAGATCAGAGATGCGCATAGGAAATCATTTATATACGATAAAGCATATTCTTTGTAATAACATAATTAGATGTAACTAATTTCTCATTAATTGATGTAATTGAAGATTGATATTAATAACTAAAAGACAACGTAATTAGTTGTTGAAACGTTCAAAACAGTTATCTTAGTTAGCCTTAAATTTAATAACAATGCAAACGTTAAAAATTATACACAAATTTGATTTAGACTATTTAAATTATTGTTTTTTTCTTCAAAATCAAGAAATAAAACATGATAATTTTAATTTTGAAGAGAATTAAATGCTCGAGTTAAAAAACTATGTATTCAACCATTTGGTGTTATTTCCTGTTGCAGATGAATATCTTATATTTTGATTTAAAAAATGAGCAGTTAATAATAAAGGAAGACTTAGATATCATTGAACATTTTATTAAGTCCATTTAAATTCGGTACAATACATATATATATATGGAAATAAAAATTATTAATAAAATTAAAATAAACATTTTCTTTAAAACTTAGAATGTCTAAAAGTTCATTCTTAATAGTCTATAAAATTTTTTTTTCCATAGCTCTAATTTTAGAATTTTCCATCGAGAAACTCCTTTAGAGCTATTAATTAGTACAAAGCAACTTCATTTATGTTTCATGTTTTTATTATTATTATCCTCCCCCTCTTTTCTCGTTTGTTTCATGTTTGGAGTTTGTTTCAAACTAGTACGTAAAAAAATATTTTAACTTATTTAATTAAAAAGATTTTCATCTTGCGAGGTTCATTTCTCTAAAAAAATGCGAAATAAAAAAAGAAGTTAAAAATATATTGAAAATAACTCCCCTTCCCTATGAAATATAAAAATAATACAGATAATCCGAAGATAGAAAGAGCGAGCCTGAAAACCAATATGGAAAGTTGGATTCCTAATATTAAAACAAATTACTTAGGGGTATTTGGTTTTAACTGATTATTCAATTTTGTGGGATTTCATTTCACGCTAAAAAACTTATATCTAAATTGTCACGATTGCATGTTTTGTGCTTTTTTTTTCAAAAACAAAAAATATGTTTCTTTTATTTGTTTATATTTTTTCAAATCGTTTAGCAAGAGACATTTTCAATTATTTTCAAATTTAGTTACTTGTTCTTTAAAATACAAAGTAAAATACTCTACCTGTTTTTTAACCTATTACAATGTTTTAAATAAAACTTTTACCTTATAATGAAAAATTTATAAGTACGTTTTTCGTGTTCCCTTCCAACAAAATTTATGATACGTAATATTAACTGATTTAATGATCGCAATTTTATTATTTTGTGAAAAGAGAAGTAATTTTGCTTATATAGGGAGATAAATCCATACTTGCACTAATTTTACTTTAAGAAATTTCTACTTACAGTAAAATCAGGTGTATAACGCGCATTAATACATTTTTGGGGGTATATTCGTCGTATAACGCGCACTTCCTTTATACTATGTTTTTATTAACTCTCTTTCTTATATGTCTGTCGGGGTGGAATTTTGTAATTGATTTTAAACTAATTTCCCGATGAGCTAGAGACTTGAAATTTGGACCATAGTTTAGAAGTGGGTGATAATGCATGAAAATGTGAAAAAAAAGAAGAAAAAAAAACGAAAACGAGTAGAAAAAGACGAAAATAAAACAATTATACTTTTTAGTCCATTATAAAAGCATGGTACATTAGAATATTTTTTAGATAATATATTTATGAATGTTCGTAGGCAGTTCTGTTTTTATGTTTTGCATTCATTTATTCCCCAGGCTTTTGAAAAAGATAGTATACTTTTAGAACTACAACCCTTTAAGCTCATTAGAGAAGCATGTCATTTCTTTTAAACAAACAGTATTCCGATCTATGTAGAATCTAATTTTTTTATCCTCGTTTTTTTATTTCCAAAATTATTATTTTTATACACGGCGTATAACGCGCATCCGTAAATTTCGATCTTACTTTTGTGTTAAAAGTGCGCGTCGTACGCCGGATTTCATGGCATATAATATTCGATCATTCCCATCATTATTGGTAAAATAACTATTACTAATTGTTCTATAGATCCCTCTGTAGCAGGTCGTTCTCGCTACCTCTAGATAATGAATCCAATTTTGGATTCTGGCATCATCACTGTAAAGGGTGTTTTTTTAGAGGTATAGAACTTTAAATTGCAATAAAACAACGATGTATTATTCGATTGACATGAATTTGTTTTTATTCGAAAGATAATCTTGTGGCATTACCTTTTAAATATTATTTCTGGCATAGGACTGCCGCGGCTGGCTCGGATGTAGTCCAATCTGGACGTCCAATTTTCGATGACTTTTTCCAACATTTGTGGCCGTATATCGGCAATAACACGGCGAATGTTGTCTTCCAAATGGTCAAGCGTTTGTGGCTTATCCGCATAGACCAATGACTTTACATAGCCCCACAGAAAATAGTCTAGCGGTGTTAAATCACAAGCTCTTGGAGGCCAAGTCACAGGTCCAAAACGTGAAATTAGACGGTCACCAAACGTGTCTTTCAATAAATCGATTGTGGCACGAGCTGTGTGACATGTTGCGCCGTCTTGTTGAAACCACAGCTCCTGGACATCATGATTGTTCAATTCAGGAATGAAAAAGTTAGTAATCATGGCTCTATACCGATCACCATTGACTGTAACGTTGTGGCCTTCATCGTTTTTGAAGAAGTACGGACCAATGATTCCACCAGCCCATAAAGCGCACCAAACAGTCAGTTTTTCTGGATGTAACGGTGTTTCGACCTACACTTGTGGATTAGCTTCACTCCAAATGCGGCAGTTTGTTTGTTGACGTAGCCATTCAACCAGAAGTGCGCTTCATCGCTAAACAAAATTCGCTTATGAAAATCGGGAACAACGGCAATCTCGTTTTGGGCCCATTCGACGAATCTACGCCTTGCTTGAGGATCGTTTTGATGAATTGCCAAACCAAACTGAGAATAAATCACTTGACAGCTGTTAAATCGGTCGCCATCTAGGAAAGTAATGCCAACTTAAACTTCTGTACCTGAAAAAAAAAACACTTTTTATAAAGATGCTCTTATTTTTAAATATATTTTTTAAAAACTATTATTTGATACCTGTTTCCTTCAGGAACTATTTGTCTCCCTCCTTAGTCCATTTAAAGACTCATTAGTCTAATGATTTTGGTCGATATATGAACCAAGTAGTAGGTAGGTTAAATTCGGGTTCCATTGAAGAACTTCAGGCAGCATAATTGAAGTTCTCTTTTTACATAAAAGTTCTCCAGTCGTTGATACAGAAGTCAGAAGAGTGGAGTACTTATTCAAACGTAACCCTCGTCTTCCGACATCTGTTCAGAATTACGAAGTTCATCGCTAATTACCCTCATGGAAGCTATAAAATTTTATAGTTAAATGTTTTATCTACAAGAAATCATAATTGATACTGATCATTCGATTTAAAGTATATTTGTGATTTCTTAATTAACAATAACACAGTGGTGTAACGTGCACCCCTGCAACCCTCGCATCTCAAGGAGGGGGGCAGGATTCTAGGGGGCTCAAAGTCTAATGTTATGGTTTTGCAATCCGTTGTAAGATCTGGTTTAGGGCCCAAAACCTGACTTTTGAATATTTTCCGTTACGCCACTGCAATGACATTTATATCTAAATAATTTGTAATTAAAAATTTCCATTCTAATAATTATTTTAAGAATTTTGTAAAGGTTAACAGAAATAATGTGTTGGGAATGCTAAGACACAATTTTAAGAATTCTAAAGCTATATGAAAGTTTCAGATTGTACCTTATACTACAATTATTTCAGACTACTTAAAAAAAAAACTCTGACACTGAAAACAATGTACCAAACTGTACCACTTAAAAATAATTTTCAAGACATTCGAAATCCAAAATATCAAAAATATATGACTTTTTCATGGTGCATTACAGATTGAAATAATTGTTCTGCATAAGTATTAGAAGTGTGCCTTATTACTTTAAAATTATTTATTAATAAAAAAATAATAGTTTGGTAATAATATTATTCTTTTTAGAAAAGGACTATGAACAATCTTTGAAATTATAAAGCAAACAGAAAAGAATTTTGACAATCGATGTGTTAGAATTATTGAGCATAACAAGCTGTAGAGTAAATTACATTCTTAAATATTAAATACTGGCTGGACATTGAAAAAGCCCTGCGGTTGATAACCCTATTTGTCAATTTCTATTTTCTGAAAACAACAGTTCTACCCTTTGCTAAATATAGAAGGTGGAGAAGGTAGTAAGAATATAGTCCCCACATCTTTAAAAATCTCAAGAGATATGACTAGCTTTCAAATAGGCTAGTAGGTTGCACTTAAAACCTTTTCCTTGAAAAGTTTTGAATAATCATTTCGCTCGATGCTTCAACGTGTCTACTCACATTTTTTTCATTAAACCCAAATGATCACTGTGCTCACCATCCCTTCTAAAATGACCTTGAACTTCGTCGGAAGCAAGCCTTTGTAAAAACTAATCACAAATTCAGAACAGGTTTCCATAACTAGAGAGAGAGGACCGCCACAAGTGTGACCCAAATAGGATAATTCAGTTAGGCTTCGACTCTTCCCGATAGAACTACTTTAATTTTTTTTTAAAAAATATAATTTGTAGGCTACTGATTGAAAATGAATGCGATCTATTTAGCTACTTAGAAGATCTAGTTGATTTTCTTTTTTATCATTGGGTCTATTTTGAAAAATGGATTTAGCCCTAAAGGTTTGGAAATTGTCAATTAGTACATTGAGTAACGCAATTGAGATATGATAGCTATTTATGGAAACTGAGATATTTCTCTTTGTAAGGTATATATCTTAGTTTATCTTTTTTAAAATCGCAATTCGAAGTAGTGAAATGTTTTTGATTGTGTTTAATTTAATTGACAGAGAAAAAAGGTTTCCAAAGAAATGTAACTTTTCCTAAAATAAGTTGCATAATTTTGGGTTAAAATGTTTTTCAACTACTCTTTATTATTTTGTTAACTCACCTGCATTTAAAAATTGAAGTTTTCTTAACGCACCATTATAACTAACCATGCCATGCTTTATAAGATGAGGTTATAGATTACTATTTTTTATATATAGTTGGTTGGTTTTAAAAAAGATTATATTTATAGCCAAGATGCGTCAAACATGCATTGATTTACTAATATAATTTTTAATTAACTTTACTTGAAATGAGATTGAAATGACTTGAATATTAAAGATAAAAATATCAAAGAGATTTTGTAAACTTAAATGGATGCTGTATCAGTTTAAATATTGCTCACTGTGGCCAGCTTTTAAATTTACATGAAAGTTGGGTTTAACCTGTTTTACAGCTAGCCACCTGTCCCTATTTTCTATCTACAATACTGAACGAATTCCTTAAAATATGATGTTTTGTTTTGTATGTGAAAATCCAAATGTATCAGTTGAATAATTGCTTAAACCATACGTCTCTGATTTAAAAAGAGAGAAGGGGAGAGATAGATAAGAAATGTTTAAAAAGAGGAAGACGAAAAATAGAGGAATATTGCTAGGATATCCTGGAGGCGCGTCACCCATGTGTACCAATAACAGTAATCCCTCTTCGAGAAAGAGAGAGAGAGACACATTGGGAGTGTAAATACTATACTTTAAGAAAGTAGTTCTTGGAGGGTCGGAAATTCAGGAAATATTTAAGAAATAAAGAACCTTTTTAAATTTTGGCGTGTACGTCATCCAGAAATTTGCAAAATTTTACTGACCTTGAATTTTCTCTAACCTCATATTTTATAGCAATAGCTTATAATTTTATTTCATGAAACAATTGTAAAATAATTTCAACTGAATCTCCTTGAATAAATGTATGGCGCACAGATTTTTAAAAAATGCGTAAATAACAAAAAACTTTTATCATTATTACACTATATTGCCCATGTCAAGTTTTTCTATAATTAGCTTTGTCTCTCTCAATATATCTTTCTTTTTCACCAGTATTTGCGCTAGAGCTATCAGAATTTTTTTCAAATTCTTGTAAACTGAACTAATTTAAAACTATTGGAAGTTCAAGAAAAAAAATGACTTGCGATAAAAATAGAAAAAGTAACGAAAAAGAATACAATTTTGATCTGTTTTAGACCTTAGAACTGACTGCTAAGTTCCAGTGAGATTAAGTTACACCTGTCATTATCTTGATATAAAAAATATTTATTGTTTATTTATTTAGGAATTTTATTATTTTTTTCCAAAAAAATTACGTTATTCTTTGATCTTTTTTTTTCTGTCACTTGGACCACATTTCAAACTTATGAGGTCCACTGCTAACAAAACTTATTTTTGTTCTATAAACTACTCTAATTTAAATCTAAACTAATTATATTTCTAACAATTTCAAAGCTATGCAACTAATTTCAATACAAATCGTAGAAAGTTCCGTTTGAACTACTTCAATTACCATAGATATCTGGAACACTTTTTTAAAATGTAAAATACTGGCTTTATTAAATAAATTTCGATGAATTTAACTCTTGATTTTATGTTTAGCATTCATTTTTCCCTATTTTTATATCATTCCTTCCAAGATAATGTAAAGGCAACCAATACATTTTTCTCAGAAATTTAGGAAGAAAGAGATTTTCTTGCTTTTTAAAATTGAAGATAACAAAATTTAATGACATTTTAATGTTCTTTCATGATACTGAGCTTTCCGAAAAGGAATTTATTTGTGGGATAGCTCAACCATTATAAAATTAAACTAAATATAAATTTTTTTTTCTCACAACGTTAAATTTTTTTCTAAGTTCTAATTTCATGGGATAAAAAGGTCGCTCCAACTTTTCTTAGAATCTTCTAATGAGTTATTTTAAAATATTGAGCTGTTAATTTTATATAGTATACAAAATAAAAATAGGTAACCAAATATAAAAAAATAAAAATGTATTAAATCATATTTAAAAATATATTGTGTAAATATGTATAAAACTTTTATGACAAAGCGCATATATATCAGTATTTTATTTTTTTTATTTATCTTGGAGTCGTCATTTATGGTTACATTGAATAAAAATACATTTTTCAATAGCAAGAGTCAACATTTTATTTTCTACTTTTTTATAACTTAAATGAGCAGATGTATAATAATATTATCTTTAGCTGAAAGCTCAAATTATTAGTAAGTCTCTATTTGTAATATAAAGAGTTTTAAATTTATGTTTCTTAAAAATAAACTCGATTAATTTTATTATTACAAGAAAGAAAGTTTATTAAAACTGGTTTTTTCTCTAGATAATTAGTTCTACTTTGGTATTTTTCTATTTTATTTTTATTTAATAGGTAATTAGCTTTAATGAAAAATAAACAAAAAGTTTAGATGTAAAATGCCTTCGATTTTTGTAAAATGCAGTGCAAGTGACACAAACCATATATTTTCTTCAATAAAAAAACTGAAAATTTTTTAAATTGTAATTGCATTAACAGAATTAAATACCTTATACTTGAAAATCTGATATTGAAAATAAGTATTAATATATTATTGAATAAAATTTCTACACAATTAAAACTTTAAAAGAAAAAACTGCAACTTCACTTAATGCTTGAACTTCAGAAGACTTAACTCAATATATTCGAATTTAAAAAAGGCTTTGCTCATTATTCAAATTAAAAAAAAGTGTTTTGGTGTTTTTTTCAAGCTAAAACTCTGAACAATTGTGAAACTTAATTTGTTCATGCAGTGAACTAAGTCGCGTGACTGCGTTTTGCTAAGAATAAAATCTAACGTCATCTCAAATCTAACAACATGATCTCATTTAGAAGTGCGTTTGATAAAGGTGGAAAAATAAAATTGTGGGAAGTATTGAACTGTCGCATAACAAAACAATGACACAACGACAATTCTAATAATAGGGCACAACGGATGACACAAGACAATGGAACATGGCATTCGATTCAATCCTGTTAACATCCGTTTGTCTTTGACCATATCCGATTCGTTTGCTACCAGAAACGTTCTGAAGAATGATTCTTAAACAAAGAAAATAGCTTATTAGTGTGACAAATGGAATCCATGTTAACAATTTATGGCGCGCTTTGGATTCTCAACTGGGAAGAAGGACGGTATAGCGATGCATTTTCTTTTACAATGCAACAATGTTATTAATTTGTTTTCTTCTTAATTAGTGAATTCATCTTCTGTTATTGATGCTCTAAATATTCAAAAAGAGCAATTAAGATGATTATTTTGACAAGCGATTTGAATGGTATTGTTTCCTCTTGAAGAGAAAAATTACTATTCGAATGGCATTTGGACTTCAATAAATGAAACAACGCGGTTGGATTTAAACTTTAATGCAACTCTTAGAGATGTTCAGCAGTTTAAAGGGTTAAGCCACACACACATCCTATCTACTTTTATATATATATATATATATATATATATACGTTTCTGAATATTTTTTAAATTACTCTCAATATATTCCATTCAGATTTCAAGGTCGTAGTTGTTTCGAATATTTAATCATTTAGGAATGTTATATTTATTGCAAAAAATGTATGTTTTTTAAAAAAATTATTGAGTACAAAAATGAAGTTTTATTGTAAATGTATATTTTTAGTAGAATGTTTATATCCTTTGAAAATAATCAATAACTGTAGAAAATGAATATCAACTTTCATGGTTATACATTCAAGGAAGAAATAGCATAATCAATTATTCATAGGATGCTAATAAACAATTTAGATTGAGTCCATAATTTACGAAAAGGAATATAACTAAAACTGTATAATACAATGCCCCGATTTTTCTATTTTAATGTGAAAATAATTTAGTATTTTGTGGATTTTGAAGCATATATGCTTTGTTTAAGAGAACTACAAGATCAAGTCTATGTTCAGCTATGTTCAAGACGATTAAACAAATGCAAAATTTCTTAATAATTACCATTTCCATTAAGAATTACATTTAAAAAAGATGCGCCATAGATAGTAGCGTACCCAAACTTTTTTGCAGGAGAGGGAAATTGAAAGTGCCAAAACGTAATCTCTCTGCTTAAACATAAAAATTTGTTGGTCTATGGTGAGGAGCATTGAACCCTTAAAACCACTTTTGTTCACGCCACTGATCGTGAATAAGTGGCGTTGACTTGAAAACACGATTAGCTCGAAGACGCCAACATCTAGCACAATGGAGGGGATATCAGTGTGGTGGACTTCATAATTTAAATAAGGCTCAAATAACAAGAGTACTTCAGTTACGTTAATTTAGATTTAACATTCGATTAATTGAATTGTAAAGGATAGAGTAACAAAAATTGCTCCCTAAAATTCTCATTTGGTCAAAGTTATTTCTATCACATCCTCAGTTCGAGTCTTGTTGCCAATGGATCCGAGGGCTGATACAAGATAAAAATGTGGACTCAGTCCTCACCTTGACATGTTGCGGAAGTTTAGAGAGGAGGAGGTACAAGATTTAGTAATCGTACGCAGCTTGACTGTGGAAATTAAGAGATTCTTCATGTTTCTTTAAAATGTGATGATAATAAACATTCAATCAATCAATTAACCTTCTAAATCAGGGGTGTCCAAAACGCGGCCCGTGGTCCGCCAGTACGTAAGTTGAGGCCCGCCGACTCTTTTAAAATTTTTAAACATCAGGTTTTTAAAGTTTTTTCATTTTGAAATTTATTTGAGGAGAAAGTTATATATATATATATATATATATATTTATATAATGTATTTGCCTGTTACACCTGTTATTGTTTTAAAATGAATCCTTTTTGATAATAGAAATGTCTTTAAGATTAAAATATATTTATATTTTATCAAACAGTTACATTTTATTTTACCAGAGTAAATTACTTTTTTAATAAATTTCGAATTGCATTATGCATATCCTTTACTATGGATGGTTCATGATTCTCTGTGTGTGCAACTTTCGCTTCTCCATCTCCTTTTCTGTTTGGATTGCGCAAAAAGCAAGAGACAGTCAAGAGATGTTTTTTAAAGTTTAAAAAAATGTTCAGGACAGTAAAGATAAAGGACAATGCATATTTAATCATTTGCGAATGACAGCACTATCAAATTTCAACAATGAGTAACGAAAGATCATTTCAATAGGAACACCGTAATTTTCAAGAAAATGCCAACTGTAATATATTTCAAACATTATTATATTATATAAACGTTTTTATATTATCTATGTCTATATACATGAAAAATAATGAAAACAATAATAATAACTCATTCTGATTTAAATTTTCACTCCAATAAATGTTTTTTTGCTTCCAAATCTGATATAAAGGTACACATTTTTATGTGCGGCCCGCGAGATTATACTGTTTTTACGAAGTAGCCCGTGAGGTCATTTGGGTTGAACATCTCTGTTCTAAATCAGAGACCGGCACCCTATGGCACGCGTGCCACATGTGGCACTCTACACTATTCTACAAAGTTGTCAATTTTTGAGTAGATGGAAGTTAATAAATGTATAAGGGACCTTATTTGACAAACATCTTCAGTATTACGGACATGTACGAAATTACGAAAAAATCTGAAGGATAACTTTAAATATAAAATCACAGTTATTTTTTAAATTATTGAATGTCATTTCTGGAGAGATTTAATTGTTTGAAAAGAGAAAATTGCATGTGCTCTCTGCTTTCCGCTTTTGGTACTACATATCTAAGTAAAAAAAAAATCTTTCATCATATGAAAAATATATCGAATCCATAAAGAAATTGCTTACCAACTGAAAGCTCAGTGTCGTGTTAAATTAACACAAATTATATCCCTGATTTTGTGATATGAAGTTAGAGCGGTGCAAGTACTAGTTTCGCATTTAAACTCTTATTTATCTTTTTATTTAACTACAATGAAGGGAAATACTTATATTTTATGTTGTATCTTTCATATTTTAATGAATATGTTTAAAAATGCAACATATATGTACAATATATGTTAATTTTCAAAAATTTTTGATGAAGAAATAGTTATAGTTTAAGCTGCAGATATATCTTTAAATGAAGCAAAATTAATGTATAATAAAACCGTAATTATCTATATTATTGAACTCTGTTCTTTAATTCTGCTTGTATTATGACGAGAATGGAATTGTTTCAAAAAATGTCCTACTGTATGGCACGTTGAATCACATTGGAAGATTGGTTTCGCACATCACTGATGAAAGGTTGTCGATCCCTGTTCTAAATGTTTGAATGATTGTTTATTAATGTTGCACTACAAAGCCACACGAGGAATATTGGCAACGGACTTCATAATTTTTAACCTCTGCCAACTCACAAGGATAAAACTTGAGCTAGTATCCCACTCTCTCCACACTTCCATACTGCACCAACATGAGAATTTTTAACCATGCCTAATTTAATGTATGATGGGTTTTAGGAAATTCGGTCTCAAGCACTCGGATGGATTTATAGAAGCGTCGTCGGATTAATAGAAGCTGTAAGCGGAAAAAGAATTCTGAACATACAGTTATTGTATTGTCACCATATTCAAAGCAAACAGTTTATTTTGATTATAATAATCCTTTTATACTAAAAAAAAATTACCCTAATTTTTGAATACCAACTCAAGAGCCGTGGTAGTTTTAGGTAAAGTGGAAGCTTGGAAATTAAACGACTGAAAATTAGAGAGTTGATTCAGTAGTAAAACATGATGTTAAAAATCCAACATTAAATTCAAGGGTTAAAAATCTCTCCTGGGTGGTACAAAAGTTTGAAACAGTGAACAGACTTCCGCGGTATCGTCCTCATCATTAAAAAGGCAATAATCTATTATGGATTAAACCGGATTATTGCCTGGCAATAATCCATTGTGTAGGTACACTACGACGCTATTTAAAAACAAAGCCTTAGTTTAGTCTGAATTAACATTACGTTTGAGGCTGCACGACATAACGTTTCAAGTAATTTCGAATCATGGTCAAACGACGAAGTCAACTTCTGAGAGCTCATTAGAGTGTACATGTTTTCATGGGAGGGGTTGCATTTAAATATAAAACGTAAACCAGTGATTCTCAACCGTTTTTCAATTCCTACTATTAATTCACACTCTCTATATATTTATTTATTTGTTTATTTATTTATTTATCTTGGTGGAATTTTCAGTCATTAATAAAAAACATTTTAAAGCGCTCAATTGAGCTGAAATTTAATATACAAGATTATTTTGGATGACAATACAATAATCTCATCATAATTAATAAAAGTTAATTGATTAAAACTAATTATTTAAAGAATTACAAATACAGCCACATTGGCAACTTGTGTCAAAACTTGAAAAGGTTTTTTTCCCTCACATTTTAAAGCATTCAGTTGAACTGAAATTTTATATACCCGATTGTTTTGGATGACAATACAGTACCTTAATGATAATTAACAAAAATTAATTACCTCTAAATTATGTCATATGTATATATATATATCTATATTAATTGTAACTATTTAATAAACAGTAGCTAAAATAAAAATTTTCTTTGTTGATCTAAGTGTAGGAATTGACTTAATTTTTTTTTATATTACTTGTTTGTTGCGGTACATTTTTAACAATTTCACACAAAACTTGGTGGCAGACTAACAATAAAATTAGTTTAAAAGAATTTTACTTATCTACAATACACTTCCATCTACCGACAAAAGAATAAATTAAATATACCACGAATACTCTTAGTTTATTTCTATAAAACAGCTGAATGATTAGGTTCCAAATTTTGTTATTTTTTCCGCAGAGTATAACTAATAGTTTAAAAAAAATTGACGGCACAGAGGTTGAGAATCACTGAAGTAGACGAAAGCTCAGAGACGTGATCTTTATTTGGAAAGTTAAAAATCTGTTGGTGTATGGGAAGGGTTTGAACCCCCAAACCCCACCCTTGTGTATCCTATTGTCTGAACTGACTTTCAATGCACACCGTATGAGGAATATGAAAAACTTCGGTCTATATAACTTGCAGCGGCATTACTATTCCCTGTAATACGGTTCTTTTAGAATCAGGATTCAAAACCGTGATTTCATTTAAGCATCATTGGGCACAGAACATCTACATTTCGAAAAATTCGGAAATCAAATAATAAAAATATTTAGCATAATACATGTGTATGATAAAATTACAATGATCAACTCATTAAAAAATATTAAACATTGCATAGAAAAAAAAGCGCTCCCTTAAAAAGAGAAATTTTTTCCCCTGAAGTATAAGACAATGTCAGTGTCATGCTTCTGAATTCACGTAGTAAAGTGTTTTTAACACTCTTTCATTTATAAGCTTCACCTGTATGTAACGGAATCTTCGAACTCGACTTTTACTCACTTTAAAAGATCAGAAGAATTCGAAATTTTGCACACTAGTCAAGCTAGCCAAGGACCGTTGATAATACAATAATTTAATAATTTTGCTCCATTGTCCTATTTAGAATCATCAGGATTAATGATTTCCCATTTCCAGATTTGGCGACTCATTCTAGATACCATTTCCAAATTTGGCGACTAATTCCAGATTTGGCGACTAAAAGATTAAGTTACAACACTAAAGCGAAAACGCTCATGGTTAATACTTTTTAGTTCGATTAACAATAAAAGCGTGTTTTTTAGTTTTTAAAAAATATAATTTATTGAAATTTATGACACACACACACAGATGTTAGTTAAAAAAAATTATTAAGTATCATTTTTTTACACATATAAAATACAATATTCTTATATATTATGTCTGTCCGTCTTTTTTATTTTAAGTTTTACTTTATTTTTTATGTATTACATCTCTAAATACATTTATTTGGGCTGAACATTTGCTTAGTATTTCCACCAAGCTGGGCAACAATTCTTAAGTATAATAAAAAACATTTCGAACAATAAATTTCGAATCTAGGATGGGAATACAATAATACAAAGTTTTTTTTTAAAACATATGTTTTGCTTTGTTTTCGAGGTTACCAAAACAATGTTACACACCTTTTTTGACAAGATATTACTCAGAGTAAGTTCGGAAGTGTGGTTTTTCTAATGTTTATGTGTATGGAACTGATTCGTCTCTTCCCTTCCTCCACCGCTTCTTGTTGAAAGTTGTTGTGTGTGTGGCGCGCCCTTCTTTTACTACTCATTTAGGTCGAAAAACGAAGCAGACATGACTGGAATAACCAATTCTATCTTTTTCAGTGCCAAGGACGGCAAAAAAATATCGTTTGTGGACATCTGACAAAACAAAGCGTGACGAAAGCAATTGGATCGAACAGATCCGAGTTTTGATTCGAGTGAAGTGTTTAGAATGAACTACGCCTCGTAATTTTTTTTAGATTAAAAAGTGGCAACATAAGAAATAACAATATCTTCATCAAGTAAAATTTGATATTTTTGTCCGAGTTGGATTACAATAAGAGTAGAGTAACATCTGCTGCCTTTAGACTAATTAAGGACTGCTAGCAAATGTACGCAGTAATACCTTGAAATTACGCTTTGGGTGGGACTGAGTGATAATCGCGTAAGTCGGGGTATAATTTCATATATATATATATATATATATATATATATATATATATATAAGGATAATTAAATTAGATTAAAAATTAAATTCCCAATCTAGCACTTAACTAATATTTTTCATTTGATCTTCAAGTATCAAACTAATCACCCATTTATTTCTTCCAAACATATGACCTAGCCAATAAACATGTCTAATTCCTGATCGTTATATTTAATAGTCCTATATGTCAGCATTAACTTTCAAGTACACTAAAAAAATCCGCGATACTTACCGCATCTGTATTTTAAGTGGTAACCCACTTAGATTTTCACGATGGCGTGCTTTTTACCTCTCTTCTGCTCTTGGCGTCAGAATATGTCTAACTTTCATCAAAAAAAGATCCTTTTTAAAAATTCAGTCTTATTCTGGCTTCAAAACATGTCATATATATATATATATATATATGTGTGTGTGTGTGTGTGTATTGGGAGAGTAATATTCATGTTTCATTATTCAGAAATATTATTATTAACTATATACAATGCAATAAATTCTAGTTTAAAAAAATCAGAAAAAAATAAAAAAAAAAAAGAAAGAACTATAAACACTTCACTAAATATTACTTAATTCAAAAATACCCAATTAATTTTATTAATAGTCATTTGAATAAAGAAATTCTAAATAGTAAGGATTAAAATTCCTTAGCATAATAATAGTTTATTATTTTAAATTTATCATTTTTCTAGATATAGTTTTTTTTCCATATTCTAACATTAGATAAAAGTACTTATTATTATTTTTAATTCATATATAATCCTAGTGTCCCTAAATTAATGGTAATATGTGTAAACTCTCTTTTTAATTTTTTATTTCTCTTCTTTTCAAACTTTTGCTAAGTGCAACAATTCAACCTTCCCATGCTTTGAATTTGCTTTTGGGTTCAGAATCTGGCAATATCTTGTTTGTTGTACTAAGATTTAGCGCGGTATTTTTTAATGCAATTTTTAGGTAAGTTATCATTATCTTATAATGGATGTAGATATTCTATCCAGTATTTTCAATAGATTTTTGCTCAGTATTATCAACATAAAGGGGGAAGATTAGCTGGCCAAAAAAGCATGTTCAGCCCCACTTTTATATATATAACAGCTGTCCTAAGTCAGCAATGTTTATAATACTGTATCATCCGTTCTTTATATTTTAAACTCTATCATATTTTTAATTTCTCATTTATCCTCCAATGTTTGGTTATCTTACAAAATAAAATTTTTTTTTCAGTTTTGCTAATTGTGTATTCATCTCTCTTTAGTAGAGAATTTTGACTATTTATATATATATATATAATTTTTAGTTGGGGCCGGAGAGAAAGAAAATAATAATTTAGAAAAAAAGGAATTTAAAACAATCTCAAAAAAGAAACACAAATACAAAATCTCCACCCGAAGTTATTTTGATATGTAAAAGATTTCATAAAATCTAATAAAGTAGTCTGCCGGCTCAAATATTTTTTTTCTCCCGCAAAATGTCCTCTAAGCATGCTAATATTTTTTTTATTCCTTGTTTTGCTGAACAAATACGCTCTTCGTTGGAGTCTGTATTTTCTAGAATTTGTAAGCCTTTTTCAATTAAACTGAGGCATTCTGTCTAATTCCCAACCGTCATTCGATCTCTCGACTAAAATGAATCTAAAGACTCACGTTCTCTAATGTCTTGTTCATGCATATCTGTGAGATCATCCATTGTCAGTTCCTGATGGTGGGATTCCAGCAGTTATTAAACGTCATCACTATACACTTTTACATTTATTTTCTTGGAAAGATCGACAACTTCTTCAATCACATTACCAATTTCATCAATTTTACCAATTTGTTTTCCTCAAACAAGACAAAACAATGAGATTTGAAAATCATGTAACTCCGGGTTTACGTATTACTGTATACGCTTGCCATTTCCCAACCACTTCACCGGGTATTTCATTATGTTGTACTACTATATATTGTTTTTAAATATTTATATCTTAGTTCTAGATTTAAGATTTCTTTTGTATTGGAAAGCCTTCTGATAGCTCTCTCCTTTTGATTTAAAAAGATAGCTTACATTCCTTAAATGGAAGCATGATTAACTTTTACCTCCCCATAACCCTCCCACCGAATCGATTCCTGCAAAACTCCTTTTTAGTGGATTTCTATTTATCATAATAAACATGTTTGCCAAATTTCAAGTCTGTAGGTTTAAAAGTTCAAAAATGGGAATTTTTTTAAATATATAATGCCTCTGCAACCCCCTTGATAGTCAATTTTCGGGAACTTGTTTTTAATTGATCTCTACTCAACAAAAGAAACATTCTTTTCTAATTTCAAGTCTGTATGTTTAACAGTTAAAAAACGGGATTTTTTTAACCATACATCTTCTAACCCTTCACAACCCCAAAGAGATAGCTGAAGTGTTATGTAGGAAAAATAAAAAAAAAAAGGATTTTTTTTTATGTGATCGCAAGTACGAATTGTAGCAAGTTGCAGTGATCGCAAGTTGAGGAGACAGTATATATATATGTATGTATATTACTAATTTATTTTTAGAAAAACGCTATTTTTATAATGTAAATATTTGAAATGTGTGTGTGTGTTCGAAATAGTTTATTACTATTTTAATGAGCATATTTACAAAAAAAAATGTCTAGTCTTCCCAAATTCATATATATATATATAATTTTTCATTTACAAATTTTTCCTTTTTTTCAAATAGATGATGATCCTATCAATTTCATGGAATTAAAAATATTAATGATACACAAAAATACTATATGGCTTTCGTATTTTTCTGAATTTGTTAGTTGTTTTTTTAAAATTTTACTACAGTTCAGGCGATTTTAGAATATTAAGTGTTTGCCGACTTTTAAGTTTTAATTAGATTCTGACAGCCGTTGAACTCCTCTAAAAGCAGTCCTCAGCCAGCAGTGCTTTTTATGTACTAGAATCCATATTGCGATTTGGGGTGTTTCTTTTAACTTGGTTATTTTTGCTTTTCTCTTCTGTAATAGAATAGTATTTTGTGTATTACTTTTGATTATGCTTTGTGATGGTTTGTAAACACTTTACTGTACTTACGTATTAGCCTGTCGACCATTAAACTGGCGTACTTTTTGTAGAATTTGCATCAAAATTTTGTGATCCTTTTGTCCAACTTAGGAGTGGCCACGGTATCTTAGGGGTATGGTCATAGACTCGTGGTCTGTGTATCATGAATTCGAGCCCTAGTGCGACTAAAGACCCTCCTTGTAGAAAGGCTCACCCACGTTGAATCTGTTGAAGCTTCAAGTTCTCTTGTTGACGTGGTATAGAAATTCGGAGAGGAAGTGCCGTCGTCGTCACTTGACCAGAGTCAACAATTACGAAGAGCTCCGCCAATAGCCCTTGTGTAGCTTCAAAGAGCGACGTAAATTAAAATCAAATCACCAAAAGGAGAAATGAAATTGTGTTTCAGCATACATGGAAACAATATGATATTTCTTCAATATTGGTTAAATATTACGGTATTTTGATTAAGGTTTTTGATTTTTCAACTACGGTCGACAGCCTTATACGTAAATATCAAAATTGCTCTTTATAAATATATCCAGGGTGTTACCGAATTCACCTGATAAATTCCGTGATAGTAGGCAGCATGGGGGGGATGAATCAACACAGGACAGAGGGGGGGGGGCGCAAACCACGTTTTGTCCGTACAAACACGTTTCAATCCATCGAAAGGGCAATGAGCCAGACGATGGGAATGGCCAAGCGAATGCAGGGTTACACATATACTGCCCGAACACCCCTGAATGGCGCAAAATATCTTGTTTTCCTGCAATACGTACTCCCAGAGTTATGCAGTAGGGATGGCGATTCTTTCCGATAAAGATCGATTTTTAAATCGATTCGAATCGTAACCCGATGAATCGATTCACAAAAAAATCGAAGTCTAAAAGATCGATTTATAAAAATCGATTTTTTTTCATGTCTGCATTTACAATGTAAATATAAATCTCTTTTATGAAAAACAAGTAAGATACTATAATAAACGGTCACTTATCAGTAAATTTTTTAGTTATGGGAATTCGATAATTACAATTATTTTATCACCATATCAAAGTATTAGGAATAAAAGAAGATATTTATTTTCTAACTGTATTTGCTATATTAAAAAGTTTAGAAAATATATAATATAGCTAATAGTTCCCAATGCTTAACATCTAAGCTTTTTAAAAACAACAGTCCGTGAAGTCTGCTGGGATCCAAGCGGTTCCCCTCATCATTTGCGATATTGCCGGTAATCGAAAAAAGACGCTCACAAGGGACAGATGATCCCACGATACTCACATGCATCATGGCTATTGAGTGAACGTGATGATAAATAGAGTTTTTTGTTCTTGCCAGTCAAGTATAGGAGCATGCTTCAGGTGCACAACTGCCTGCGATAAATAGTGTTTTAAGATAGTAGATTCAACAAATGTAAATAATTTTATGGTTTTTACCAAAACAGAAAAAAATCGAATGTTGATTTTCTGGGATAAAATATCGATCCACTGAATCGATTCAGTGCTACATATCGATTTAAAAAATGGATTCTTTTTTCGCCCGAGAAATCGATTTTTCGATTAATTGATCTCAAATTGCCATCCCTATCGTGCAGGTAGTACCGGCCAATGCACACCGCAACGTGGGGTCCATGCACAATGGTGCACCATCATATTTTTCGATTGCGGTGCTAACTACCTCCATGCTACATATTCCGGGTGGTGGACTGGACGCGGCTGACCTATTGCTTGACCTCTACGCTCCCCTAACCTTATTCCCTTCCATTTCTTCTTCCGGGGCTATCTGCAATCTCTTATGTGTGAGATGATGGGGGCTGCATTGAAGGATCTCACGGTACGGATCATCGTCGCTTCGGCTGGCACCACCAGCTCACTGGAATTGTTTAAACACTCCCGACGATTCTGACTGTGTTATGGCCTACGTGGTTGCAACTTCGAACAATTCCCGTGAAAATCACTTGTCGTTATATATTTGACGTTGAACTGTGATGCATTGTTCGTATTGTAAACATGCTTTACGTCTATAAATTGTATTTCTTACTTCTTATTGCTCCCTTTCATTCCAATCGGCATCACCATTCATACCTTCATAACTGTTTTTTTTTCAAATTTTTCCGACTAAACGTGGTTTGAGCCCTCATTTTCTATGCTGACTTGTCGTCCCTATTATGCCTACATTCACCCCTCTGAATTTGTCTGTAGAATTCGCCAACAACCTGTATATATATATACATATATGTGTGTATATTACGTAAGCATTTGCAATCTTACTGAACAGTTTGTTTTTTAAAGAAATTAATGAAAAAGATTAAATTTAAAAAAAGAAGTAACAAATATGTTCAAAAACGCGTGATGCAGTACATTTTTACAAAGGCTAGTTGCATCGTTTTTACTTTGTTTTTGCTTATAAATGTATTTTATTATGCTATGACTGATCTTAAGATCAAATCGGTCTCAAGTAATTCATCGCCGTATACTTTTGAATTAACCGACTGAAATATTAGGATAAGAAATGAAAGGTATTAAAATTTTATTTATGTAAGATACATCACATAGCTGTACCCTATCAGAAGCACTTCCAGTTTAAAAAAAAATTGTTAAAGACGTTCAAAGTGATTACGGAGCGATTAAACAAGGTTACGCTTCATATATCCCAGATACCATCCATACCTTCCTGATAACTTTTCTCAATTTGTCTGCCAACCGACAATCAATTTTCTGGCAAGGAAAAAAAAATAATCCCGAAGTAAACCTGTAAACTAACCAGATCCTTCTTCGATAAACTATTTAACGGTCAAAGCCATCATCCAAAGGAAGACTGGCCAGCAAGAAACAGGTTCTAAAAAGAATTTCGGAGAACTTTTTTAGACACTTCCAAAAAATATGAAGAAAAAAAGATAAGAAAATTAAAGAGAAAGGTAGAGAAATGAGAAGGAAGATACATGAAAGCCTCGTTCGAATCTGTGTAGGTGGTAATGAACCTTTATTTGGTGAAAAAATGTATTTTTTCCTTAGACAGAATACCCAGGTGCGAGAGTTAAATTGTTTTTGGAACTCGTTATTTTCTATAGCAGCGGGATGTGCTGTTTTTGGAACGATTAACGGTTAAAGCTCATAAAGCGGTGGTTGTCAAAAGAAGCTATTTTTTAACAATTTGTTCCTTAGTGGGAATTGGATATTTTTGTTGACAGGTTGTTGCATTTAAAATGGTTTCAAAGTTCGGACCTTGACGCGGTAGGGAAGCTTAATTAGCCCAATTTGAAATACCGTAATAAAGGTTTCACAAAAGCTTTATGAGTTATAAAGAGTTTGCGCGCATAAAGATTTGGATGGGATTTTAGAGTTTGAGCTTTGTTTTGTGGAAAGTTCTGAGAAAGGAGTAATTGCAAAGATATATGTTAAGAGATAACTAAAGATTTTTTAAAATTTTGTTTTTGTATTAAATGTTTTGACATTAGGCTGTTTGTGTGTTTCGATATTGTGTGTCTTTTAACTCCAAGGTTTGAATCAATTTTCTGCATAAATTTTTCTTTTGAAATGTTTTTAATGATTTATTTAAAAAACACTATTCTATATATATGTAGGAGAAAAGTGACGGACTGACTCATTCATTCACTCACTCGCTTACTCTTCACGAAATATCCGATACTTCTGTGTCATCTTCGGCACTTGACCGAGACTCAAAATTACAAAATTCGTCGCGAATAGCCCTAGTGTTGCTTTATAAGGCTACGTCAATGCTACTCACTCACACGTAACTGTGTATTCTGATTTTCTGTTTTATAGAACTCTTATACATTTTCATTTAAAATATATATATATCAATTTTAATCGCTTTGTAGTTTAGCTTCTTGATTTGTCTATTTTTTTGACAGAATCAAGGCAAAACTTGGTTCGGATTTTGATTTGTGGAACTTTTTTTAATCAAAGATATTTTTTTTTAATTTTAAACTGAAACTGGGAAGAAGAGTACTTTATTAATTTTTTACAGTTACAGCTCCTAACTTTGCTTTAAATCTCAATAATTATTTTCCTTCTGAATTTCAAAAACTTTTAAAAATGTAGAAAGAAAAACAAATATTTTCTGGATTTTTTAAATATATTTTTAAATATTTTTTTAAGAAACATCGGTTGAACACATTTAAAGTTAGATATTAAATTACACATGTTGACATTTTTTTGGGAAAATTATATTAGTTGTAGTGGGGGAAAGGAAGAATTGTTCAATTTTATATATATATATATATATATATATATATATATATATATATATATATATATATATATATATATATATATATATAAGGAAAAAGACTATCAAGATTCAACTTACCGTAAATTTCGGCGTACCTATACTTCCGAGCTGCATTTTTTAATTTTAAGGTATATTCGCGGTATGACGCGCATCTTCTTTCTTACGAAGCCTCCTGAAATGTATGTGCGCAATGCTCTTATATTTTGAAGTGCTTTATTGAAAGTATTTTTTTTATCCCAGGTTTTTGAAAAAATAGAAAAAAAATAAACGACATAATCTCCGCTATAAAGAGGACACCTGTAGCTCACTGCCCGAATTTGACCCATGAAGCGAATTAAAAAGGTCAGTTTAAATGTGGATGAGATAGCTTCAGCTACTCTTCCATAAAGTCACGATTATAATTTTGACGCCCAATTTTCGCATTTGGCATAAAAATTTAGAAAAAAAAAGCGCAAAGAAGTATTTTTTCGCATCAAAATCTTCTTCCAATAAGAATAAAAATCAACGCCAAAAGGAATTCCCCTCCCCTTTTTTTTGCAAAAATTGTAGAATAGAGCGTCAAATTGAATTCTTTATTCAACCATGAAATAGGGTTCTTATTAAACGGTAAATAATTTATTGACCATTTAACAATATTAAAAACCCCAAACACACACTTCCTGATCTCTACAATATATTCTATTTTCTTTTTGCCATCAGCAACAATTTTCATTTCCGTTTCAGTGTGTATTTTTGGTTAATATCTTCCAAAAGAAATGTTTAAAGATACGATAATTCCATCCGCAATTACTTGCTTTTTAATGCTTAAATGCGACACTTTCGTCGTAACAATTCGAGACTAACTGTAACTTTCACGATTTACTTGATCTAGGGATCTATTTCAATTTATGGTTCCCATGGTTACGATGGCAGAAATCTCACTGTGATGGCGATGCACCAGAATAGCACTGCGAAGATTATTTTGGGAAAATTTACAAATAAATAGATATTAACTTGACATGCATGGCTGAATTACGCTAATGTCATAATTTAAAAATGATTAAGTTGAAAGTGGGGGTATTATATACAATTTTCAGTCGATCTTATTCTCTTCAAATATGCATGGTAGTCGGATTATTTTATGGTGAATGAACATTAAAATGCTTTAAAAATTTGTATGAGATTGATTCGGGTTTCGAATTTATTTCAGATATCGGCAGTGAAATTATAATGCCTTCACGGAAATATTATGTAAAAAAAATAGAGATAAAAGTGTGCTGTACGTTTTATCGTTAAAAACATAAATAGTAAACAAACAAATAAGATCTGATTGGTGGATTAATGTGGTTATTTCATGAAACATGAATATGTTGTTGATCTTAACATAAATTACTGCACTACGTTCTGTTCCCTTCAGGAAAATATATGAAGCTCTTTTAGATCACTTAAAGCTCTTCTAATACGAAAATTACCTTTATGAAACGTAATTCTAATACAGCGTTTCTCAAACTGTGGGCTGCGCCTCCCTTGGGGGGCATGGTAACTCAACAAGGGGGGGCGAGCATATCTCACAAAGTCGAAAACAAAAGGTTATTAAAAAACTATTTATTTACTGAAAGTAAACAAACAAGATACTTTCTGATATAATACAAATATATAATACACTTATAAATGTATCAGTACTGTACGATGTATATTTTAGTATTAATTTAACAATACTAAGTTAAGAACAAGTTTGATAATTTTCAGTCACCCCCCATGAGCTTGTATTAACACTTATCTTGATAATTTGTACGGTTTATAAATAATTCCTTAACTGCCGATTAAAAGTTACGCGATTCGCTCCCCACCATTTACCACGTAGACGAGCGTATTTTGATGTTTTTTGAAGGGGAGAATAGAAATAAAAAAGCAAATCCTCTGAAATAAATAAATTCTTCGCAAACGTTATGGAGGTTCTTTTATAGTATTCCAAAGCCGTCGGAATATTCTTATGTATAGTACTGCACAAAAAAGATCGTACTTCGGAAAGACGTATATATACGTCCAGAAAATTAATACGTTGGCTAAGTGAGACGTTTTTATACGTCGGTGGCACATAAGAAGTTAAAGTCGAATATATATTGTAGCTTTAGTGTCAAAGTATAGTATTATTGAATTCAATACTTTGTTATTGCATGGAGGAGGGCGCGATGAAAAAGATGATTGAATAGTGGGTCGCGTATATTGAAAGTTTGAGAAGCATTTTTCTAATAAGATAAAAATTACTTTACCATTTACGGGAATTAATTACACTGTTATCGAGTGAGACACTGACTTGATTCTGTATAATTCACATCCCATTACAGCAGGGGGTCTTCAAACATTTTCAACTCGCGGAACCCCTAGAACTAGAAAATGTTTTCGTGGAACCCCATTCCACGGGCATACTTCGAAGAATATATCTCATAATAATAATAAGGAAGATCAACATGTTGTAGATGCTTCATGTAAAAGCAATTAAACAAATATATTGCATTTATTATTGAAAAAATAATCTGGTTTTTTACCATAATTTTCTCATTAATAATATTAATTTAAGATCCAAAACTCACCTACCCGTGCATTATATTTAGTAACTGAGATACCTGCTTCCTTCTTTTAAACGCGAACGAAGTCTAGGTCTTTTGAGACTAAATGCAACCATATTACATATTCCGAATTTAATATGTTTTTATACTTTTTTTGTATCCACAAACGTTGAGAAATATATTTCTCTTAAACACAATGTTCTAAACGGCATTAAAATGTTTATAGCTGTCTGAGAAATACTGTGTGTTTTGCATGAATTTGGGACCTAAAATTTAGGAGCTGTTCTTTCTTAAATTTACATTTTAACTTCTAAACTGTCGATATGTTGCTAAATTGTTTCTGTTGTTGTTTCTCATGCCACCTGTCTGACGTAGTCAGATCGAGGCCCACGAAATTCATCGTGGCAAAGGGCTAGATGTACGCCTGTCGTTTGGCCTTAGCCTTGAGTACCATACAGGTGACAGTACGATTTAGCTCAGAGAAACTCCCGAAAAAATTGTTTCTTCTTCATTGTAGATGTTTTTTTCCCTACAAGTGCAAAGAGGTGCATTTTCCATTAGAAAACCATTTATTTTGCAAAGCATTGTGCTGACTAACGAGTATAAAATTATTTCATGGAACCCGAGTTAATAAACAATCGAATATTCACAATCTAGTGGGAAGTATATATATATATATATATAAGTAAAACGCGCGTGCGCGTTTTAATATTTTTTTTATTATATTATAATAAAAGTTTAAAAAGTGTTGCAAAAAAAGTTATATATAAATAAAATATTCAGTTTTTTAATGAATAATATGAGCTTTATATACTTGTAATTATACAAACTTCATAAGTTAATTTTTGATTTTTTTATTGTGACTTGTGGAACTCCTGGGTATGCCTTGTGGAGCCCCAGGTTTCAGTGGAACACAGTTTGAAGAACACTGTGTTAATTTTAAAATGTTTAAACTACCACAAAATTTCACTTTTTTAAAGCTTCCCCTTTAAGGTATCCGACTACCCTAAAACCATGATTTTTTTCAAAAATTGGCAAATTTTTTTATGACTTTATTTTATAGACCATTTTATTAACTTAATAACAATACCAAGTACTTTATTTTCCCTCCACTAGAACAAAAACTACAAGCGTTTTAGTAAAAGCAAATGCCATAACTTTTTACACAAGATGTCAAACTTTAAAATGCGTTTTTACTCGAAATGTGTTTTTTTTTTCGAAAAACTCAAACGGGGACCGCGATTGCTCAAAAAGTTTTGAAAATAATAAACTGAAATTTTTTGCTTATGTTCTGCATAACAGTAGAAGTGTTTTGATCTTCAGATTTATCAATAACTGTTTTATTTCAAAATTTGCAGTTCTTTATGTGAATATAGTCAATGTTTTTTTAAGCAATTTCGTATAATGACTTAGATAAAGTGCGCTAGTTTTTGTAAAAATTAAAATATCTCTTATCGTGAAGGTCACTTTAAACAGGAATAACAAAGTAACACATCAAAATTGAAAAATTGAGAATTTGTTCATAAAATCTTTGTACAGAGCGGGCCCCGTTTATGTAATTTTTCGTACATTTTTAACAGTTTTTTCCCATTTTAATAATAATAATTTTTTTTCTTTTACCAATTTTAGGATATTTTCCTTAAAATATACTAAATAAATATAAAAATCACAAAAAGATCTCCATACCTCCTTTTTTTTTAAAAAAAGTTGTCGCAAGTAGTCGGATACCTTAAAAAAGCTACAAAACTGTACCGCTATGCCGCTTAACATTTTTTGTTGCTATCTCCCTTTTTCACAATTCGATAAAAATGATTCGTGAATTCTATTTTTTCCAGTATAAGTATTGCCAACCATAGCTTTGATGGCACGTCCCCTAGACTGAATAATTTAAATATATAGGATGATCAGAATGAGAGAGAACTTCGATTATATCCCTGTAATACTGGGGTATTTTGTTCCTTTTAAGGGCGCGTGGTATCTCACAGACTCAAGTGTATCTTTGCGCTGGAACTATATAAGGTCATACAAATTAAATTTATAAGTGCAGATCAACCAATAGTAATTTAGTAAAAACAAATATATTGAATTTATTATTATTAAATTATTATTTATTTATTATTATTTATTATTATATATTAAACAAATATATTGAATATAATGAACTTCTAAGCAATTTTGAATGTGAATAACGTCTCTGTGACGCCCCATCAATCCACTGTGTTGAAGGATTCTTAAGGTTCAGCTCAGATGACATCCTCGTCCTAAGAGGGGCTAACTGACATGTCGTCTTCATCATTTGACCGTGTTTCAAAATTACAAGGTCAGTTGCCAGTAGTCTTGTTGCTTCTAAGTGAGACGTTGATGATCAATCGAGCAATAAACTGGGAATGTAATGTTAATACTGTTACAAATTTTGTGTAAATAGTGTAAATAATTTGTATTTGAGTGTTTAATGCATTTATATTACTCTATGTTATATTTATTTCATGTTAAAATTGTACTATTCACAAGCAATTACGCCCCTTACGTTATAATGGCGATTCAATGAGAACTTGGCGAAATCTTGGCGGTAGAGCCTAGTTGGCATCATTTTTGGCGACCAAGTTGGCGGTCAATTTGGCGACCATGTTGGCGAGTTCGGAACCCTCTGGAATCTTCAAGAAAGTAGTAGATCTCTCCACTAGTGTCACGTTCAATGACACGAGAGGTTATATTTCTGGAAGTTTCTGTCGCGCCTATAAAAAGATGCTCGCCGGTACGGCGAAGAGTCTGATTTCAACCAGCGAAGAGTGAACATTGTTTTGACTAGCGATTAACTCGGCTGTGCTTGTGAATAATCTTTACTTACGTGTATTTTTAAACACTGGTGATTGTGTTTGATTGCTGTTGAAGGTGAATATTGCTGCTGAATCCTGTATTTAAAGGATTGGATTTTTGTTAATAATTTCGCATCGCTCTTAAAGAACTGTTTATTTTCTTTGTGATTGTTTTGCATAAAATCTAAGAACCCGGATCTACGTAACAATACTATAAAACATCTACTTTTCTCCTCAAATCTAGACTATTCTATTAAAATATGGTAAAAGTGCTTCTGCATGCGCTAAAAAGGAAAATATGTTGGTGTTTTTTGTAAATATACATTCTTCTAATTTTTTCAATTATTATTATTATTATTTCTGAATATTTCAAAACCAACAAGCAAATCCCTAAAATAAACATAAACATATTTTCAAAAATAAAAGGAGGAACTGTATAATTTCTATTATTACTACGTATAAGCTCTATTTTTTGTTCCTTCAAATGCGTACACTATTACATTCAAATCGATGCCCTGATCTAGATTCGAAGAGAAAAATAAATTCCATAGGATTTAAATTATATTTACGTATACGAAATAATCATGAACGTAAAATAATCGATACAAAAATGCAGGCATTTGCAAGTTGCAAGCAAAGCATATAAATATTTCTACAAAACTACAGTAACGTTATATGTGTATTACTTGGTTTAACCAGCTGAGATGCTGTTCAGCGACAGAAGGGATTGTGTTTATTCGCGTGGTTATGATTGTTAATACACGCCAATTACATTCGGTTTGTGTAAGGGTTTCCAATCTTTTGTTCCACTAAAAATACCATCATTCGAAATAATGGTGCCTATCCTGCACTCGAGTCATCAAATGGCGTTACATAAAAACTAAGACCGGTGTCTCAAACCATGTATGTGTCGTCTTTATCATTTGATTTTATTTCAAATTTAAAAAATCCATCTAAAACACACACACACACACACACAAGTAATGTAAAAAAAATTTAAGTCAATTCCTACTTAGATCAAGAAAGAAAAATTTTATTTTAGACACTTTTTATTAAATAGTTACAATTAATATAAATATGTATATACATAGGACAAAATCACAACATTAAGAGGTAATTAATTTTTATTCATTATCATTAAAGTATCGTATTGTCATCCAAATCAATTGTGTATTTAAAATTTCAGTTCAACACAGTGCTTTAAAACGTGAGAAAAACACCTTTTCAAGTGTTGACACAAGTCGCCAAAATAGTCACTAAGTCGCCAAAAGAGATTGCAACGTGGCTGTATTTGTAATTCTTTTAATAATTAGTTTTAATCAATTAATTTTTAATTATAATTAAATTACTGTATTGTCATCCGAAATAATCCTGTACATAAAATGTCAGCTCAATTGAGCGCTTTAAAATGTATTTTATTAACCATTGAAAATTCCACCAAGTTAAATAAATATATAGAGAGTGTGACCTAATAGTAGGAATTGAAAAATAGTCCTCGTGTAGCTAGTTATCTCACCCAAAATATCTAAGCTCCACAATAACTATTTTTAGAAGCTAAATACAGTGGAAATCTTTTAACTGGAAACTGAGGGGGACTGAAATATTTTTTCGCGTTAAAAGAATTTTGCATTAAAAGATAATAAGGGGGGATATGTATTCAATAAAATAATGAGAACACACTTTATTTAAGCAGATATGTATATGTGCACGTATTCAATAAAAATCAATGAAACAAAAACATTCACAAGAAATTAAGGAAATTTAATACAAAATTTTCAAGTTTTTTGAAAAACAAAACAATTGTATTGAGATTTTAGAATATAACCTGGTATTTTTCTTCACATTGTCTTTTTTAGCGTCAAACTGTCAACAAATTGTTCGATATTGTCCATTTCCTTATTCATTTCAGTGTGCGCCTAAATAACAACGCATACTTTTCAAGCGTTCTTCATTGTATTTGGCAACTTCAACAATAAGGACTATTCTTAAGAATAAAGAAAAAATACTGCCATCGGCAACTGCTACTACGAAAAGCTCTGCAACTAGAATTACCCGTTCTAAAAATAATACAATATAGGAAATGGAAAAACGACTTCCTATATGGATTGACGACGAAATTGGACACAGGATGCCACTAAGCCAATCTACCTTCTTGATAAAAAGACAGAAAATTGGAAATACAGATGAGACTGAATGATCTGAAATGTAAACATACTGACTTGGAATTTTAGTTATTTTTATATGTATATTCGTTTATATTATGTTTCTATAATTGTAAGAAATAAATTTTTGTTTTATTGTTATAAAAAGCATAATTAATAAAATTAATGATAAAATACCGGACCAATTTTCTACCCAACTTTCCCTAACCCCATTATTTACAAGGATGAGATAACCTCGTTTAACGCTGTTTCATATTACGCTCCACTTTGATGGAACGTATACCCCGCGTTAAGCGGGGTCTTACTGTACTAATAATAAAACATTTTACTGTGTTAAGTGTTATCATTTTTAACATATTTTTAAGTTTTTGATTACTGACTAGTTTTAAAGTTAAACATCAAAATGTGACATTTATGAGTGGACATTTTAATTTTAGGCCTATTATTTTACTTTATTTTAAGAGTTCTTAAGGGTTCATTTTTTTCTATTCAAATCTTCAAGCCTATTCACAATTTGGAAAATGTATTTTTTAAATAATCTTTCACACACACACACACACAAACATTTTTTACCTTTATTCTATAACAAGACTGATTAAATCTTCTTCAATGTCGCTTGATAACTAGAATTATTTTAGAATTTTTATTTAGAACGAAAAGATGATTCTCCGTTAAATATTTTCTCAGTAACAGGTCTTAATATTGGTGAAAATCGCCTCTTTGATTTCGAATCTAGCTGCAATGGTATTATTTGGGAGTTGCTTCTCTCTTTCTCATATATGTATATATATATATATATATATATATATATATATATATATGACAGGCCCCAGGCCTGCTGGTAAAAAAGAGGAGGGCATCATCTTCACAATATTCCTTTATTAAGCTTTCATCATATATAATCTAACATGGCGGACCTTTTGCCGCGCAACCGGGTGTTACCAAATACAACATCGCAGCGAGGAGACACCAGCCAAGTCCTTTCTAGTATGCGTTCGCCTTCGTCAGCGCTCGTTGCTCCTTTTAACAGGCTTGTTTACTCATAAATCCTTACGCGATGGTAAAGAGTTCGCTCTATTTTCATTTATTACTTCCTTAATTTTGAACCTAAACTTTTCAAACCTGACATATATATATATATATATATATATATATATATATATATATATCATGTATTGGAGCAATTCTTAAAGATTGACAGGAGAAATGCAACGTTATCATATCATATCATAACGTATCATGACAGGAGAATTGCAGTCGTTTATCATATATTTTATTTCAAGGCTCATCAAAACAGTCTGTACTCCAAGCCATGGCAAGACGAGACCTCTTTATGCGTTTATTAGCAGCGAGTGAGTCGTTAGTACACATGTCTTTCATAAGTCCGGCGAAAGTAGAAGTCAAAGTTCTTATGCGGGAGGTGGGTTGAGTTGTCCTGTTAAGAAGTTTACCCCAACTGACACTTGAAGGGCTGGGGATTCATCATATATATATATATAAACATTAAAACTCTTACTAATGCGTAAAAATAGCATTTTCCGTAAAAATCCTTAAATATATATATATATATATATATATATACACTGCTGGACAATTGCTAAGGACGGATAACACTATAATCCATAGCAACCACAAAATGAAAGGAAGCAAAATGTGGAAAATTAGAATAAGTGCGGGATATTAGTAAGAAGAAGTATGAGTATGCAAATTTTTTCCAAGTCTTTTCATCACGTGATAGCGTTCATAAGAGCTTTAAAGGTTTTGACGCGTGTGGACAGTTGTTGCTTCAAGTCAAAGTTTTACAGGAAAGATTTAATAGACGAACTTAAAATTTTTGGCATGTCTTCCCGACATCACATAGATGATTTTATGCGCGGCCGAATTATTGGAAAGATCGAAGAAGGGCGAAAAATAACATGTTGCCAGGGAGTTCGACATCGCTCACAGCGTTGTTTCACTCCTGTGGAAGTCATTTAAAACTACTGGAATGTGTAGTAGACGGCACGGGGGAGGTCGTGTTAGAAGTACGACGCCTGCAGAAGACAGATATATCGTCCTATCAGCAAAAGGAACAGGCGCACCACAGCTCAGCAGGTGACAAATCAGTTTCTTGCTGCCTCAGGAAAGCAGATCTCCCGAAAAACTGTGCCCAGACGTTTGAGGGGAGGAAGAATATACGTACGCAGGCCTGTTGTGTGTGTCCCATTGACCAGACAGCACCGTACTGCCCGTTTGCAATGGTGTCGTGAGCATCACAATTGAACTGAACAGGACTGGGCATGCGTACTATTCTCAGATGAGACTAGGTTCAGTCTGTCATCCGATTGTTGACGCCAACTGATCTGGCGCGAGAGTGGTACTGCTTATCGTCCAGAAAATATCAAGGAAAAAGACCTATATCCGACATGCAGTATCATGGTGTGGGCCGGCATCATGATCAATGGCCGCTCGCGCCTACATGTGGTTGCGAATGGGACTATGACGGGCCAACGATACATTGATGAAGTTCTACTTCCTCATGTTCGTCTTTTCCGTGGTGCTGTCGGTGATAAATTTGTTTTTATGGACGACAACGCAACATGTTATCGAACACTTGCTGTTCAGGATTGTCTAGACAGCGAGGGTATTCAACGTCTCGTATGGCCAGCGCGTTCTCCAGATCTAAACCCCATTTAAAATGAGTGGGATGCTTTGGAGAGGCAAGTTACTGGTCGAAACTATCCTCCGACAAACAAGAACACCCTCATCCGTGCACTCACAGAGGAATGGGATAAATTGCCTCAACAGCTGCTGGATAATGTTGTGCAAAGTATGGTACGACGTGTGGAATGTTGCATCACACTCCACGGTGGACATATCCCGTACTGATACCTTTATTTAAGGTGCCTGCTGACTTTTAGATGCATTGTTCCATTTCTCCGTACGCAGATCAAATGAACATTTTTTCTTTCAGATGTTTCACAGCTTTTGTAGTTTCCAGAACAATAAATATTATTTATTCTAATGTCTGAACAGTGTGGCAACTATATTTTATCCTACTAGGCCTTATGTCTTGCTTAATGTTATGCTACATAGCACTTTGTGATGCGTCCTTAGCAATTGTCCAGCAGTGTATATATATATATATATATATATATATATATATATATATATATATATATATTTGCCATAGATTTAATCTAATCCAACTCATAAACCTCCTCAACGTCTCTTTTTCTTTCAAGTTTCACTTCGTTAGACATAAGTCATCTATTTTTAATCATAGAAATAGCTACTGTTACTTCTGTGTCGTTTTGCTGTACTAATCCTGCATCGTATGCTGTGATAATTTTATGTCTTTTTTTTTCTTTAGTAACATGCTTGAATTTATTTTTTAAGGTTAAAGCATGTCATAAATTTGCATTACTATTTTTAGCGACAGATTAATTATACGTCTTTTATATTGAATAGCATCACAAAAAAATGCAATTACAAAAAATAAAAGAACATACACGTCAAGGCTTTTTTAAATACGTTACTAGAAAAGCATTTTTCTAACTATCTTTGCTGGAAATAACTATTCGCCTAAGCTGAAAGTAGACGATGGATTTACATTTATCAAAAAAGGAGAGGAAGAGGGACATCCTTAATGACATTTGCAGTTATCATCTAAGCAAACAAAAATTATATATATATATATATATTCTGTGTTAATAGCACATAGAAGATTTTGGATAACAGATTGTAATTTATTCTATAAAATGTATAATGAACTTTAAAAAAAATCGAACGTAATTTAACTTTTGTTTTGACTTTATTTCTCAATTTCAATTCTATTAAAGGATTATCCGATCAAGTCTCAAAACATTCGCATGGCCGCGGTAGCCTAGTCCGTAGTTGATATTACTAGACACACACCGTGTGGAGGAGCATGATGCATCTGAGGAGCTCAAAGTCCTCCCGTTTGTGTGGTAGTTTGGAGAGGGAAACGCAAGCTCATGTGTCGTTCTTGTCACTTGACCGAGGCTAAGAATTACGGGGTCCGATGTCTATAGCTATTGTGTTGCTCCATACGGTCACTCATTCAAAACATGAAGCCTTAATGTTAAATTAGTGTTTCACACATTTGACGGTACAACTCAATATTTTCCAAATATGTTTGCCTCAATCAAAATGTAGTTGTTTTTCGAATATAGTAATGCAAAATAATGGAAAATATTGATATTATAATACAAAATATGAATATTTAAAAAACATGTATGAAAATAAATTATTCTAAATACTTGGATACTTGAACTCTGTGTATCTGGAAGCCTTAGTATACATAATTACAAGCAACATTTTTTAGTTAAGAAAATATTCAAGATGAAAAGTACTATTTCGAAAGTCAAGCAGTATTAAATCCTATATGATCGCATAATTTTCAGGAAAACAGTAAAAAAAGTGTTTATTTTTTATTCAAGAAAATTGTATAAAATTAAGAGTAGTTTAAAACAGCTAGCTGTCATTAGATATGTTAAATAGGAAATGAAACTCTTTCCGGGTACAACTGTTTTTTCGCGTACGTTTTAGATACTCCAGCCCGGAAATATTTAGGGGAAGAGAAATAGATGGCGAATTTCAATCTGTAATTTTGATAGAAGCGAGAAGGAAAGGATTAAAAGGGAGTGTATAACAGTATAATTTTTATTGTCAATCAACCCAAAAAATATGAAAAATACTAAATATTTTATTTTTAAGGCAATAGCATTAACTACAAACGTTTTTTTTTTTTTGTAAAGAATGGAAAATGAAATATCAAAAATTTCAAGCAAAAACTGATTATAGAAAAAAAAAAAACTTAGAAAGTTATAATTAAAAAAAGATGCTGAACGTTTTGTGGGTTGTGTGAAATAATTAAGCATTATTTTTTTCACTCGTTATACAATAGTACAGATTTTTTTCATTCTGAATCATTTGTGTCATCATCTTCATACGTTAAAAATATTGGATGTCAAAGAATAAATTCCTGTGTAGCATTGAATTTTCCAGTTCTGAAAATATGTCTTTACTTTTCTTAATTAAGAACAAGAGAACAGAATTAAAATATTTTTATTCAATCAGAAAAACTTCTAAGCGTCTAATGTATCTTTTGATTCACGTTTTCTTGTTATTCTTTATTTTTCAATTTATGTCCTAACTCTTCAACACATTCTATTCGTAAAAAAAGAAAAAGTAACAATGAAGTATGCTGCTGCCATCTAGTATTAAAAGATTAAAATAAATGAAAATATTTCTAATAATTACTGTTAAGTTAATGTGGCATTGGAATTAATTTTATTCAGAACTTATAGTTAATTTTATCTCACAATTACCTTTCATTTTGCTGATAAAGATAAAAAAGGCATTTACCAAAATAATTGTAATTTTTAAATCTAAAACAGAAGTTTATGATAATTGCTTATGACGGCTATCCTATACAACATTAACAAAATTTTTAAATTTTTTTCCGTCGAATAATTATATTTTTAAACAGCATACTACAAATATATTAACTTTAATAAAAATTTAAAGATAGAGAGAGAGAGTAAATAGAGAATTGTTTTACGCAAAACATTAATATAATCACAGTTAAAGTTGATTAAAAATTAAATACAAAAATTAATATTTGCATTTTACATATTGCATTATTTTACATTATATTTTTAAATATTTTGAATAATTTTACAGTTTTAATTGATACGTTTTTTACAATGATTTTTATAAATAATAAGTCTAAAATTTTTCTTTTGTATGGTTTGTATCCTATTAGTTGTTTGAAAGTTGTATAGTTGCTTTTTTGCTTTGTACCTTAAGTCTTAATGATTTAATTGTTAGAAAAATTTAACAATATGATTATTAAATATTTGAGTAATTTGATATTTTATGAGCTATTTGGGTGATATCTCCTCTAATTCTTCAGTTTCAAGAAATGCAGTAACAATTTTTTTTATAAACATTATATTTTTTTTTTTGCTTAAAATTATCTCTATATTTTTTTAAAAAATCATTTTACAACTACAATTTTGCGGTTTATTTCAGAATCTTATTGTAAAATATATAACTTTGAATTAAAATATTTTAGAAATAAGGCTAAAAATTCTATGAAACCATGTAACTTAGACTAAGTATTCAGAATATGTATTAAATTTGTGTTCAAGCATACATTTGTTTAATTCTTTTATAGTAAAAATTTAATTAGATGCTGAAAAAAAACAGGAGGAAAAAAGGGAGATATAGCCTTTTTTACATACTTTTGATTCCTTATGAACCAATAAATTTTGCTCAGTTTAATAAAAATTTTTAATTGTTTATACAGTAGAATAAGTGTTTTAAAATATTGAATTAATTTTTATTATAAAATTAACATTTTTTTAAAAATTTAAAACATGACCACAAAAATCACAAAAAACAAATAAGCGTCATTTTTTCTCACAAGAAAATATATGAGAAACGTCATTCTTCCTACAAATTAAAGTTAAAAAATGCCTTTATTCTCTATCCCACAATTTTATTAATTAGAAACATTAAAACTTAATTTTATTAGTTTTTTACTATGAAATAAAATATATTCTTCCGATTAATAACATTGAGGCTCATAGAATAAGTATTTATAAATATAACATATTTGTACTCATTCGAAATATTTTTTAAATATTGTGAGAAAGTGTAAAAATTAGTAAACTAAGAAATTAAATTTTAAGATCCTTTAAATGTTTTTAGAAACATCTCTAAAGTCATACATTAATTTTCATTAAAAATGGCTATTTTTTAAATTTAAAATTAACTTTTTAAAAACATCCAAAGATATTATTTTGTATTCGAGTTCTAATTATTGAAGGAAAAGTGCTAATTTAGTTCTTTATAACATAGATGGCAGCACCAGCAGCTAATTCGTTTTTCCGCGCATGTGGTGTGAAACATTTTCCTTTTTTCAAAATTCCAAAGATATTCGTCATCGTGAAAAATAATTTAAAATCTCATTTATTTAACTTTGGGACAAGTTATATGGCTGAAAATTATTTTTTTGTGGCTTCATACATTTACAAGAAGTACATTTTAGAAGATTTCATCACATCTAAAGTATTCGTTCCTTCGCGAATATACTTTCTAATCCATTTTAAATTTATAAAAATATACTTTTAAGAGGACACAGTACGATTCAATTGACAAAAATCGGTAAAAAAAATCAAATCTTATTTTTTTTAGTCTAAATTATTTTTTATATACTTTTCTACAAACTCACAAAATTTGAAAGCTCTAAGTTTAAAAAAAGCAGAGTTATGATAACTTTTACGTTTGTTTTTATTCACATTCCAATGGTAAATCAAAACTTTAAACTGACTTATCTCAGAAAGATAAAATAACTCGTTTGTCTTCATTTAAAATGCTAAGGCTTTTTTTTTACTGTGCTTAATACTTGGAAATTTTTTTTCACTTGTTGCTAATAGTACATGGAACAAAAGTTGGTATGCATTTTTCTATCAAAGCAATACTTAATTTTAAAAAAATAATTGAAGTTAGAATTTACACATTTTTTAAGGAATTTTCAACAAGCATTCATTAAAAGAAGTATTGTACAAATACCAATCTTGTTATCTCAAAACCTATACCAACTTTTGTAATACATAGTTTGATGTACTTGTAAATCAAATTTCATATATGTACGTCAATTTTTGTAGGAGGAGTAGCATTTTAAAATCATTTCACAAGTTTCAAATTTTTCCCTTAAAAAATTAAATGGCTAAATTTTTATGAAATTTTGAGCACAAAATCTGTTTTACATTATACTTACAAATAGGAGTCAACTAAAAAAATTATGAAAATCATTAAATTAAAAATGTTTGTGTAAATCATACCATGTCCCCTTAAAGTTAACAAGAATGTTAGATATATAATAAAATGATACAATATCGAAAATAATACATTTTGCAAAAGAATATTTTCCAAACAGTTTTAAAGACAACTCAAGAAATAATTTCAAATTGTTTAATCATTAAAATTGTATGTCTTACGAATTAATTAGCAATACTTTGTTTATGAGCCCACAAACTACTACTACCAATAATAAGCATAATAGTAATAAGTTTTTATCGTATGTAGAAAATGAAGAATTCCAGTCATGACTCATTTATACAGTTAAAATATATTATAGGCGCTTTCCTTGTGTTTGTCATACTTAAATTAATTCAGAAATATATATAAAAAATTAAATCATTACATAATTTATGTATGCCTTAACTTTTATTAATCTATTGTATTTTTGTTATTTTTATGGCTTCCCATATGATATTCTACGCTAATTAAACTCAACAACAGTGATTTTCGCTCTGCTGAAAAAAAAATATTTATAACTGTCAGATTTATAAAAATTGATCTTTTGTGTTTTAATTATGCTATGAAATAAAATTTGTACTTTTTGTTTACAGTTATTGAAGCTGTATCGTTCAATTTTTTATTACATTCTTACATGGACACAAAATTGAGCCCAATTAGTTTTTTCCCTTTTGAAAACGAGATAAAATTTTAATTCAACAGGCTAATTCTTTGTCAGGTTGAATCCTTTGGTTTTGCAGAATTTTTTTCTATCTACATGCTTGTATTTTCGTGTTTTAGCATAAAATGGTGCTCGATTTGTTTTTATTTATTGCTTAGGATATATATATATATATATATATATATATATATATATATATATATATATATATATATATATATATATATATATATATATATATATATAAAGGTTCATTATTCCTCAAATTAGAACTCATGCACAAAAGCAACGTTATTACAGTCAAATTAATGAAAATTTTCCGTGAGTCCCTATTATAAAAGCGACGAATAGAGATCACTCTAAAGAGCGACTAAATTTGATTGAAGTCGTGGAATTAGAGTGAAATTGTATGAAAGGAGAAACTTTTGAATTCAGAAGCCATTTAACCATAGTACACGTATTCCTAGAAGTATGCGGGTATCTTGTATAATAGGCAATAATAGGTAACAAAGGAAAAAACCAAAGTACTATGACTAGTAAAAAGCTTCTAAGCCATTCCCGTAGAAGGAATTGTATTGCAATTCCTTGAATAAGATGGTTTCATCTGAAGGCTAATTTATATAAAACTGGTAAATATACGGGTACTCTAGCTGGGTAGTCATGCTCGCAAGCTTTATGGATGGCTTCATTCAAGTCGAGCATGTGGCGTCTTAAGACTTCTCGAGGTCCTAGTTTCCTATAAGAAGATTGTCCTCACCTAAGGCACTTTTAAATTGACAATATATAGCATACGTTGTTAAATACTTGCGCAAACGTTAACTTGTAATACATACATGTATGTGACTTGCAAACCTAGGCACAAACCAATTCGATCGACGGTGATCTATGACTAAATGAGTATTTATAGTGAATGGTGGTAGACCTGGACAGGAAGACGGAAAGGGCAAAATAATGTACTGTTGCCAGTTGGCATGTAGTCCGTATTTCAAAATTTCTAGTTTTTTGAAGAATATCTCTGTGAATAAGAGTTGACGGTTAAAATTATTCGCGGATCATGTTGATATGGAGGCCCAATCAACAATGGGATGACCCCCTCCTCCTCCTCTCCACCGAGGCACTGGTGGACTTTGCCTTAAAATGTGCATAGTTTGAGTCCTGATTCACTATAAGTGCAGTTTCTCATTAAATTAAAAACTACAGCACAAAAACATCTTGTTATTCAGAAGATGCTAGCTCATAGAAATCGTCCTCGTCGTTTAAAAATGGTTTAAAATTTCCAAGGTCTTTCGCTTATTCTGTACATGTAGCTTTAAAGGGATCATAATTCAAACCTATTAAAACTATAGAAAAATCTGGGAGCTATGCTATCAAATTAAGTCTAAAAATATGAATAAATTAACATTATAAATATTTATGTTATTAGGAACCATTCACTAATCAGTTTATTTTTTTAAATAAATTAGTTTAAACACACTAGGTCAGGGATACTCAACCCTCCGGTCCTTTCTGAGTGGCCCGAGCACGGCCCATTGCACTAAGAAATTCAATTCTTGAAGAAAAATATACTAAAAATTTAGTGGAAATTTCTATCAATCAAGCAATCAAATATATCAATTTCGTATCACTTTGTTTTAATAGAATGTAAGCAAGTGGCTTGGTCATATATGAAAGGAAATAAAAATTTCCCCATAACTCTATACAAAATGCGCAAAAAAAACGTGTTTGATAGAAAGGTTAATATAATTTTAAAATGAAAGACAAAAATGAGTTTTAATATTTTGATCAATTTTGCTTTGTCCAGTATTACTTAGAGTGTGTTTTTTCCAGAATCCTCCTGTTGCGGCCCACGTGAAATATTTATCACGTGTTTGCGGTCCGGTAAGAAAAAAGGTTGAGAACTCCTGCACCATATAAATGTATTTGTAATAAGAGTTTAATATAAGTTAATCGTGTTATTTAATAAGGTTCGTTTGGAAAAGTTTCTTTTTTGGAACAAATCGTATATTTTACAGTGCACAACAAAATTCTGCAACCATTTTGTTGCATTACATTACTGCAATTTTTGAAATACTTATCCTTGAATCTTTTTTCTTCTTAACCACAAACAGATTACGGTTCTGAGGATTAAATATCATTTCCTAAAATTATTTTTCTCTTAAAACATTCCTTTTTTTTTCCTATAACGTATCATTTAAATCCCTCTTGTGAAGATTCGGGGGAAAAAAAAAAAAAGGGAAATATAATTTAGATACCATCGTCACACTCGACCGGCATGAACAAAACGCTCTTACAGACTAGACTCACTCTTCCCCTTTTTTTCTTACTGGACCTTTTCTTCTAAAAAACGTTCTCCGCTGCCATCTTTAGAATTCTGCGCAGACAGATAAAAAGTGAAGATGGGAAGAACAAGATTTACTTTTTCAAATTCGGTGAATCCACTCCATAGGAATGCGGAAAACAATTTCCTGCAAAAGAAACCTAACCAGATAACGAACCTAACCTTTTGCTGCAGAGGTCCCAGAAGGGTCGTGACCCCAGAAGACGCCGGGGGGTATTGGCCCCCTTTTTATACTGGTAAGAGTGGAGTCCTTGGGTCGTTATGTAATGAGGCACTTGTACCGTTAGGGCTTGTTCGTGTCTTACCTGTCTGTGTTCAAATGTTCCATCTCACGTCTAAGGGAAAGTTTACCAAAAGAGAGATATAAACATGATTTCTGGTTTGACCAGATGGTTCGAAAATCGCTACATCTGTATTGCTCGTCGATATCATTGAAGTACAGTGAAAATTGTTTAACTCGAAACTGAGAGGACTGAAGTATTTTTTTGTGTTATAAAGGATGCCATATACATCAAAGAAATCAAATCAAAGAAACAAAATAAAGAAAGGAAACAAAAAGATTTACAAGAACTCAATGAGATTCAATAAAAATTTTTCAAGTTTATTGAAAAACAAAACATTTACTCAGTTTTTGGAAAATAATGTGAAATTTTTCTTTGAGTTGCTTTTTCAGTATCAAATTGTCAACAAATTGTTGGACGTCGTCCATTTTGTTATTCATTTCACTATTGGAATGTGCCTCTAAATAACTGTGGATACTTTTCATGACGTTCCTCATTTTGGAAGACCTAGGAACAGGAGATGCATTATTCATTTGATTTTCGTCGTCGGAATCTGCATCCATATTTTTTGAGCTTTGAACAAACTTCAAACTGTCTTTATCTACCAAAATTGGGACTGTACACAGATTATCCTCTACTGCTATGAATTCTTCCGATAATACAATAGGACAGTTCAATCAGGCTGGTGTTTGTCGTATTTTGTTCACTCCCGGAAGTTAAATCTTTTCGTGTTAAGCGATTTTCATTTCGTGTTAAGAGAAAACAATGGATGTAAATGCATAGTAGTTTCTCGAGACCGTTTTATTGCTCCGTGTTAACCGATATTTCGACTTAAGTGTCTTCGCGTTAAACATATTTCTCTGTATGTTATGCATACAGGTATAAAACATGTTTATAGAGAAGAAAAAATAATTTAAGATTCTCTATCTCATAAAATATTTTGTTTAAATTGGATAGCTGAATCTCATCCCTTCTGGAAAAAAATTATGCTGTGTATTCATTAAAAATATAATTCACATTTATCAACACAAATTCTTTAGTACTAATAATAACAACAACCATCGAGATGAGTAAGAGATGAAATTGTCAACATAAAAAAAGTAACACCATTCCGTCAAAGTAGCAATATTTAATAAGTATTCTGAAAAACAAGGTTACTTCGTAACAGATAGTTTTGTCATGTAAATAATGGCTGCAACATTACAAAAAATTGAAAACAAGCACATAATTGATAGAAAAATAAGCGATAAATGAAAAAAAAAACAATTATTTATAATAGATCTTCTTTAAAAAGAATCTGGGTCAAAAAACAAATGATTTCCTTCAGAGGTGGAAAAGTAATTACAATTAGAATTACGAACTCTCCATTTGAGTTGCAATTAAACCGAAGTCATAAAATTTTGCCGATCACCGAAAGGCTACATTTTTATGGCGCAGTTCAGTTTTATATTTTAAGTTCACCTAAAAACAATTTATGAGGAGAAAAAGTGTTATCGACACATTAAAGATCTTGATGATGTTTATTTTTACGATTAATTTAATTGTAATCGCTATAAATGAAAATAGGAAAGTGGATACATCAAAATACATATTAAACCTCTTTTAAGCATAAAAATTATTTGAGACTAACAATATTAAATCTTCATACATAATAAACCTCTAAGTTCCGGTGGCTAACAGCAGCGCTCCTCAACCTTTCTATCCCCGCGGACCGGTCAACGTTTGATAATTTTACCACGGCCCACTGAAGGACGGGACGTTGATTGTTTGTATTTTAGATTGCTTTTATTTAATAATTTTAGTTTCATTGTATTTAAATGGGACTTCAGAATAAATTATAGTTACACCAAGAAATTAATTTTAAGTTATTTAACATGTGTATAAAATTATTACCATAAAACCCTAGTGAAATACATCACAGTATATAAAATGAAAATAATTTAATATTCCCTGTGTGGACCGGCACTATTTGGTCCACGGACCAGTACCGGTCCGCGGACCGGGAGTTGCGGATCACTGGCTTAGAGGTAGCGTGCCAGCTTCGTAAGCCCAACGTTTCAGGGTTCGACCTCAGCTGGAGACGATAGATTTTCTGGATGCGATTATATGCGTGTAAAAGATCCCTTGAGTGTCAATTTGGTTCTGGTACTCTCAGCAATATTTAACGTCCGACGAGAACTTGAATTAAAAAATAATTAAAACGTTCAAATTTGGTAGCAAGGTCGCCATTATATATCGGTGAAGGCTTTAGCATTTGGGGACTTGCCATGTCTAAAAAGACTAAGTTGCTAAAATGCAGCCCATTATGGGGGGAAAATTTGTCAAACTTGTTTAAGAAAATCTGAAATAATTTTACCCAAGGTTGCGGGTTCGACCCCGGCCCAAGTCGGTGGATTTTCCTGATGCAGAAATTCGACAGCGGCCCTGTCGTATGATTATGCGGCATGGAAATATCCTTTGAGTGTCCGTTTGACTTAGATGCTTTCGGCAAAATTTCATTCCTAAGTACAAATTTCGCATCGTCAGAGCTCAGGTGCCTCCCTCTGGGGAAGAAACTGGGTATCAAAATTATTCTTGTGGTAATTGGTATCGCCTACATGGTGTCGCACTAAAAAGTGATACCAACTCCTGGGGAATGTACTAGGTCTGCAAAGTAGAAATACCAATACTCAGATCCATTACAGAAAAAAAAAATACGTAGAAATGCTTTTAAGGATTCATTTATTTTCTTAAAATAAAAATAATTAAGATTTTAGCAGGAAAAAGTTAAATTAAAAGTTTTCAAACATTGTTTTATAAATATAAACATTTAATTTCCTTATAAATGTAGAGACACACACACGAGCTTGTACACACGAGTGCGAACACACACACGCATGCGCACAGGAACGCACAGTTAATTATAATTATGCTTCAGAAAATTCAAACTTTATGGTTTTAGATTTTTCAGTGTGAAATAAATGCATTAAAAAGTAATAATTTTACAAAATTTTAATTTTGGTTGATGTTTCAAAATTTTGCAGAAAATTCTTCGAATCAAACAGAAATTAATTAAATAAAATTTATATGTGGTCGTGAACTAGAGAGATTAAGTTTAAAAAAATTATTTGCTGATATATGTAATGAATTAATTTCTTTTTGTGAAAGAACATCGAATATAATATATGGCTCATATTTAAAATTCTTTTTTGTATTTTTAGAATATAAAAATGCTTAACCGGCAATATTACTTGGAAAATGACCTCAAGTTATGTTAAGTTTAAAAACTCTATCGGAAATACCGAAACCACACACACGCGCAAAAACAAATAAGCAGAATTTTAGCTTTTACAAACAATTGCTTTTGAGGTTAGGGGAGGGGGAGAATGTTTTTGAAAACTTTGCATTCAGTGAAGCATAAAATGGTTTTCAGAATAAATCCAAATTCGTAAACAAGATTTCTATTTTTCTCTTAGATTTTCTTTATTTCAATAAAATTATTCAAATGTACAATATCGTAAATAAATTATTCCCAAAATTTTTTTGAAAAAAATTGTAATGCTGCGATCAATAATAAAAAACAGCGAAAGAAACACTACATTTTTATTTTTTACAAAATCCAATCTTAATAATTTCATTTTTTTAGTTAATAGAAAAAGATATTTGAAGTAAAAATGTAATTAAAAATTAATAACTATTAGTTTCATAAAGGTCATTGGACATTTTTAATCAACACTCATTTTGTTTATACTTGCCATCTTCACTCTTATTTTTTTTTAAATCTATAATCAACGTTGGAAACTAAATTCGGGAAATGGCTTCCTCTATATTATGAAACTTTAATTGAGAACAAAAACGAATTTCAGGAATGATAGATTTGTGGAATGAAAAAAATTCTAGACAATAACGTAATTATCAAAAAGAGGAAGTGTTTCCATTTTTCATTCTACGAATGCGTTTAAAGTAATTCCTAATAACCTGTTTAGAACAGTTATTAAAAATTAATTATATTCTACTTATAAAAAAGCTTCTTCACATTAATTGTTATAGGAATAAATGGCGAACAAAAATATCTTCTATACTTTGTAAGTAATTTATTATTCTGATAAAAGATTTAAAATTTAAACACTGGAAATATTTTATTCTTAATTTCTTTGAAAATAAGCAGAATAAGAAGACTGTTTTAGTTATGTTTAATATAGAACGTTGAACTTTCCTTTTCGTGAAAATTACGTTTTAATAGAAATTTGCATTTTAAATTTAGATTTGTATTTCTAATTTTAAAAAAAATGTTTTGCTTTTTTTCAGATAGAAAGAAAAATTAAATGCCTATTATAATTTGCGCGAAATGAATATTTTTTTTCGCTCCTTACTTTTTAAGTTGATGCATATAGTATTCTTTTTTTTAAAAAAACTGAAAAATTTTTGAAGTTTTCAAAACAAAAAAAACCCCTTATTTTTTAAAATAAATTATTAATTAATAATAGATTTAGAATTTAAAATATAGAAAGTTTCTTAAGTTCACGGAAATCTAAAGCGCCCTCCCATATATATATATATATATATAATGTGTGTGTGTGTACACACGCGAATGTAAGGAAAATTAATTGAAAAACTTTTATGTATTTCTAATAAAAATATATATAAATATAGAAGCTGTTTTACTTTGCACTAGTAATTGGTTGCAGAAATAGTTGTTTATTATAAATTCATAAATAAACATATAAAAATATTTAGGTTGGACAAATTTGGTGGCATATAAAACTGCAAATCAAAATTTTTTTTCTAACAATAATATTTCTGTCTATGGATGTTTTTTTCATAATGAAATTCAAAACGTACAGCATGTATAACCGCATAAGAATTTTCACGGAGGATTATGCTATCAGTTTTGTTTTTTTCTCGAAAGAAAGAAGAGAAAACTTGTGTTTTTTCATCAATGATGCACTTTAAAACAACATGAGGTTTATTAGTGATGGATCTCATAATTTTGAGCCCTTTTCAGACGACGAGAACGACACTTAACCCTTTAGTGGTCAGTGGCTAATAGGCCTAGCCCAGCGTTTCTCAAACTGTGGGGCGCGCCCCCTTGGGGGCATGACTACTCTACGAGGGGGGCGCGAGCATATTGAAGAGTTGGAACTAAAAGATTATTCAAAAATTATTAATTTACTGAAAGTAAACAAACAAAATACATTCTGATATAATAAAAAATAAAATACACAGTTACACTGATATATTACGCTTATAAATGTATCAGTGCTATGCAATGTATTTTATAAATTAATTTAACAATACTAAGTTAAGAACAAGTTTCTTAATTACCAGTCACCCCATGAGCTTATCATATATATAATTAAAAAAAAATTAACACTTATCTTGATAATTTGTACGGTTTATACGTTTCGCTTCCCAGTGCCAACCGTTTTCCACGTAGGCACGCGTATGTAATGTATTGGGGAGAGGGAGGAACAAAGAAACAAATAATCTGAAATAAGTTAATCCTTCGGAAACATTGCTATGGTTCTTTCATTGCATTCCAAAGCTTTCAGAATAATTTTATGAAAAGCAGTGCACAGAAAAAATTGTACTTCGGAAATACATATATACGTCCGGGAAAATAAACGATTTGGCTTAACGAGACGTTTATATATGGCGGAGGCACTTAGGAAGTTAAATCGTATCGTAGTTTTAGTTTCAAATTATGGTATTATTGCATTCAATACATTTATATTGTATGAGCAGGGGGGCACGAGATGAAAATTATAATTGAATATTGGGTTGCGAAAATTGCAACTTTGAGAAGCACTGTCTAGACACATATTAAAAACTTTTTCTCAAAAGCGGGTGATGGATATTTAGTCTATCCACATGAGTTAGTTGAAGCTAAAACGCATGGAAATCAATTCAGATGGCAGGACGATACCTTTTTTGCATTTCTTGTCCACTGATGGGTAGTTAAAAACAGTGTTTCTCGGTGTAAATCTCTAAATTGTGTTTTGATTACTATAAATAAAATTTCTGATCTTTGAAAAAAAATTCGGCATGTCTTAAGTGTACTTTTCTCTCATCTGAATGAATTAAGCAAATTTGCAATTAAAAAAAAGTTTTATTTAAGTTTTTGAAAAGCTTTTATATGTGAATAGAGGCTCTATCCACTGCCCACATAGAACAGAAAAATGACTTAGAAATTTTCGCTTTTCGCCACTCGAGAGAGAACACTTAGAATCATGTGCGAATGCTGGGGGCGGAAAATATAAACAAATTTTGTTTACAATATGTGGTACAAGATTCTCGTGTTCAAAAATCTTTTACTACAGCTTTTCTGCACGGAGAAAACGTTTGCATATTATAAAGTTCCACAGTAAATAGCTCATAAAATTTGTGAAATAACTAATTTATATTCTCAAAAATATTACTTTATTTCTAACTTTTTATACTAAAATTAAATAAAATATAAAATGTGGGTATATACCAATTTCAATGTATATTCTAAGTATTCTATATATAAATTTAGTAAGTATTTTATGTTGTACAATAATTTTATTGTTATTTAATTACACTTATGCTTTGTATTTAATTATTATTGAAATAGTTATTACCTAAATGTTAATTTTTCATAAAAAGTTTATTGTAATATGATTCATTATTTCTGTCCTAAAAAAGTCAGTTAAATATCCTATGTGCGCAGTGGCTATAACGTCTAGCCACCCCCCCCAAGACAAAAACCTTTGATTAGATATATTTTTTTGTGACTAAATAATGTTTATAGAGGATGAGAACATTACATTTATCAAGTACTTTATCACAGAGAAAAGTGTATTTTAGTTTTGTACCCGTCAAAAGTTTAAATTGGTACCTTACCCCCTTTAAACTTCCCGTACTCACAAAATCTGAGAGTCAAATCCGACATTACAGTAGGAGTAATGGACATGACACAACATACAACTTTACAAACACAAATAATCAATTCTTAATTTCTTAGACAAGGTACGATGAGAAAATCAGGCACTTAAATCTCCTAACTTCCACACCAAGCCAATAAAAAAGCCTTGGAAGATGTGTGGTAAATTTTTTAAAAAAAATTTATTCACATAAAATATTATTTGATTTTGGAAGTTTTCAATACATGCAGTTTAGCAATAAATATGTCATGTGATGCCGTTGGTTGAGTCGAATAATAGCCAGAGATGGAGATAGTACTTAAATTTATATTACAAGAAAATAAATATTTACAGTTAAAGTTTACACTAAAAGGTAATAATGAGGTTAAATGAAAATTACACCCTTGAAGGTTTTTGATGCGAACAAGACCTTTCCGTCCGTTGCGTTTCATTTACAGAATGTCCCGGTACCGGGTTCCAAAAAGTTTCAGTTGGGGTAGGAAAGCGGGAAAATCTCGCGCACTCAGTTACAGTTAAGTGAGGATGGAAAGTCTGGCGCACTCAGTTGCAGTTAAGTGAGGAGTGTGGGAAACATCATGTAATTAATAAGTATTCGATATATGCAAATTTTCCGAATTATTCAATAATAAAATTTTGCGTAATTCATCCTTTTTAATCAAATTTATTGATCGAACATATCATATTTTATTAATGATGAATATATATATATATATATATTTAGTATCTTTTTTTTCTATTCTCAATTCTTCAAATAGCTTTACGATATTTTAAAACTTAACTTAATGCTTTTTCCGTTAAGAACTACATATTTTTAAAACTATAATATCCATGCTTTTATTTTTTAAAAGTACTAATTATACATCCTTTCCATATAAAAAAATGAATCAAAATTCATAAATAATATTAAAGAATGTAAAAATTAAAGCACACATATTATTTAAACTGAATATATATATATATATATATATATATATATATATATATATATATATATATATATATATATATATATATATATATAGTTATATATACTAATTCCTGCGAATTATCTTTTTAAATTTCTGATTTAGGTTTATAAAATCAGGGCTTCTCTGAATTTAATTTAATATTATGAAAGGAAAAATTATGTTCGAAAATTCATTTAAAAGTCTCAAATATTGTATAAATAACCACTGGGAAATAATATAGATATATATATAGCTTTAAAATAAACTTAAAATCTTTAAGGGAAACTTTTAAGAAATTAATTTCAATCATGTTGTAACAGCATAAAAGAATAAAAGTCTTTATCACAACATGCTAAGAGAAATATTCACATTAAGGCATTAAGCATAAACCTACATTAAAAAATAAACTTTCTATATTATATAACATAAAAACTCGAATATGCTTTTAAGCAATTGTGGCAATTAAACTAGCTTTCACAATGTCTTCTAAACCACTCATCAATTGGACGAAGCGAGTGACTGTCTTTAATATAACAATAGCACGTTCATGCGGAAATGGCGTTTCGAAAGTGTGCGGCGCCATATTGTTCTTTTTAAATCCAAAAAAGAATTGTTCCGAGTCCTATAAAGAGACATTTAAAATCTTAAACATACCCATTGCATGCAAGGTAAAAGTGTTTTGTTATTCTATGTTCGTGCTGAACATTCCTCTGCACACAAAGAAACCAAACTATAATCTTTTAGTAAAATGCTATTTTGATGAGCGGAATAAGAATTAACTTGTTAAAGAATTTCTTTTTTTAACCCTTTGCACAGATTGCATTTAAGTTATTATCTCGGTGGAAAAAAAGTGTTAAAACTGTCATAGGATATTATTTCAACTTTTCATTAATGATTTATTATGCGTTAGGGAAAAAGGGTCATAAATGTTACTGAAAATGTTTTGTGTACATTACGCAATATTTTGATTGAAAATGTGTTTGAATTTTAATGGAAGGAATTGCATTAATTTAAGCTCATTTCTATGTAAATTTATAGTACATGACCAAGAACAATCAACAACATTCTTAAACTAGGTAAATACACCTAAAAGCACATTTTTCTTTGCAACCGAAATGGGAATGCAATAGATGATTTTTCTATTTAAATTTGGGAAAGATTTAGATTAAAGTAAAATAAAATACACAAATTACTAAAAAATGTCATTTGAAGAAATTAAATTTCCTAATAGTCTCTCTCCTTTTCTCTGTGTATGTATAAAAACTTTTATCCACTACTTTTCTCGGTGTTTCATGATGTTTTATGACTATATATTGTTTTTACGCTGTCGATATCCTGTTCAAGCATTAAGCTTTCGAATGTGTTTGTAAACAGTCTTATAGCCCTCTTTCCTCGATTTAAAAAGGATAGGACTTAAATTTCTATAGAGGAAGCATATTTATCATTTACGCCCCATAATCTGATTTCTGCAAAACCCGTTATTAATTGATCTTTATTCAACAAAAGAAATAGCCATGATAAGTTTAAAGTCTACATGTCTTATAATTCTAACGTGGGAATTTTAATCTATAACACCTCCGTAACTCCCTTCCTCCTTTAGAGTTTATTTCAGAAAAACCTGTTAATAGCAAAAGAAACATGTTTGCCAAATTTAGTCTGTAATAGTTCAAAAACAGAAACTGGAGTCAAAGACCCTCCCTCCCCCTTGGGATTCTATTTCAACAAAACTTATTCTAATGAATCTGATTCAACAAAAGAAATATGCTTACCAAATTTAAAGTTTGTCTATATAAATTCGGGAATCTCTTAATGAGTGAGTTTTTGAATGAATGAGTAGTTGATCCACCTTTCTCCTATACGTATATAAATTGATGTACATTAAAAAAAATCTATTTAATGATATCACAATAGTTTAAAGTTTCCTATTTATAATAAAAGGCAAAACGAATTTTTGGTTGTTTAACGTGCGAGGAATTTTTTCTATGTTTAACACATATTTCTAAAATATATTAAATACATTTCACCACGAAAAGAAAGAAATTTACATGTCAAGCAATGGATATCTATAAAAAACATATAATTTTGTGTGTACCATATTTTTTTTAAAGAACATATTTAAATTTCTGGCTTTATATTTGCGAAAAACTATACAGTACGTGCATAAAAACCTTATAACAATTAGCATAAAATTTTCTTTACGAAATTCCACAAATATTACTATTTTATTCTTTGCGTAAATTTATATATTTTACCTACTCCTATTGTTTATATCTTCAAATAAAGAGCAAAGTGGAATTTGTAATAACCTTTAAAGGGCAAAACTGTAGTAATTGCTTTGATTACTTCATGTCGTTGGCATATCATTCTATTCATCAGTACATGTAAGAAAAATTTCCCTTGCTAATAAACCTGTCTTACGGAAAATGATTCATCGACAATTAATGCTTTTAATACCTACTTCTGCTTTGGTAATTCCTGTTTGTCTCGTATTGTTTTCATTATTGCATCACTTGCCGCACAACGCCAAAAAACACTGATAAAATACTTAGATGACGTAAACAAGGGCAAAATAAACGTGACGACATAGCATGTAAATAAAACGAGTTCTGCAAACTCCTCACAAGTCAAGATACGCATTCTTTCGCCACATTCTAATATACCTAATGATTTTTTGACGATCGAAGTAATTGTAAGATTTGCATACGCGTCTCATCTGTTTAGTCTTAACGAAAGGTTGTTTCTTAATAGTTTTTGACTGCTGAAAAAAGCAGAAGTCATAGTAACAAAGTTAGACAGGCAGTCATTTAAAGGTTGGTTATTTTCACGCTTCTGCGCTAGGGGCAATCTACGGGTTATTCATAAGAATAAATAATTAATTTTTTGTTATACATTTGTATTTACATGGAACACTTTTTTTGGTAGTCGAAATTACATTAAAAAAAAGTTCTACACAAAGTTTTACAATCATAAGTTTTTTGTTCAAATTTTCAACGGTGGAGTAAGAGATTTCAATAAAATGTAAAACAATAAATTCCGTTTATCAAATGATTAAATTTATTATTCTTGTTCTTAATAAACATTTAATTATGTTTTCGTTGTAAAGTTATTTACTATGCTGGCGACCTCAGCAAATAATTTTTGCCAAGTGCTGTCTTATGCAAAAATTTTAAGGGGAAAAATCGTTTCACCTAAAAATATGTTAGAAAGAAAGCCACACAGTGAAGAAGCAATTCACGAGATAAACATGGCAACCTCAGAACTGTTGTGAAATTCTGAATAATTGATTATATAAATAAGTTCTTTCTCGAATTTTTGAAAACATATAAATTAGTACAACACATCACAATGGAATGTTGAAAAAATTGTTTAATATTTTTGAAACCATTTTACTTTAATCCAAAATGAATTATACGAGAAACTATTACTGTTGTGAAAAATGAGTTCATTATTGGGAAAAGCAAGAATTTAAAAAGTGGTAAAATTTAGCTACAATTTATTGGCAGGTAAAATAATAGTCTCTTGGTGCGTGATAACATTTCAGAACCCTAGAAAATTTATAATATTAGGCTAACATTTTATTGTTTATAAAGAATGAAATTTAGTTATTTTTACTATCATTTAGACAAAATTACCTTCATACGCCAGATTCATGAAGTTAAATTCACTATTAAATAAATTTATAAGTAGAAATTCTCTTAAGTAAATTTACTTTTCGGTACTGAAATATTTAATGTAGAATGTTGACTGGGAGGCATATTAGTTGAAACACATTACCTATTTCGAATAGCATATAATGGAGTAATTTTATTGCGAAATTTTGTAATGCAATAAAACATTTGTAAAATCAGTAAATAATGAAATAAAAAGAAAGAAATATTTTTACAATGATTATGATAGAAGAAACAAAAATAAGTTTAGAAGTTAACTTGAAAGTTTAAAAAAGTGTGCATATTGTTGCCAGTAAGATTTCAAAACGTTTTTAAATTTTCCATTCAGTTAAAATTTAAATGCAAAAATGAGAATGTAGAACAAATCTTTAATGAAAACGGCACTTCATTTTATTTACATGCTGTTTTTATCGAGCCAATTATCCGCATGAATGAAGGAGCTATTATACTTCTATTTAATGATGTATGATAGTTTAATTTAGCGTATAGTATCCGCAAGGATTTGGACGAAAGAATTAAAAAATAAGTAGAGAATGTGAAGGATGTATAGTAAAAGGATTGAAATTAACGTTTAATGATTTTTTCCGTTGAAAATTATTCGATAAAAATACTATCCGACGATATCACTTAAAAATTTTAAATCGAAATAAAAGGTTAATAATGTACTTTTAGTTTTTACACGGTTGGATAAGTTTCGTGATAAGACGTGCACACAAAAATAGATCCAAAAGATAAAATGTACATACAGTAAAACAGTGCTTCTCAAAGTTTCAATATTAGCGACCCAATATTCAATCATAATTTTCATCGCGCCCCCCTCATATAATAACAGTGTATTGAATTCACTAATATTATACTCTGATGCTAAAAATACGATACGACTTTAACCTCTTTAGTGACACCAGCGTATATAAACGTCTCGCTTAGCCGAAGCATTAATTTCCCCTGACGTATATATACGTTTTTCCGAAGTATGATCTTTTCTGTGCAATGCTATCCATAAAATTTTGGAATGTAATAAAACGACCGTGACAATGTTTACGAAGGATTTACTTATTTCAGATTATTTATTTCTTTATCCCCCCAATATGTCTTATACGCGCGAAAACGTGTGCAAAACGGTTGGCATTGGGACGCTAATAGCGTAACCTTTATTAGGTAGTTAAAGAATTTATTATTAACCGTACACATTATCAAGATAAGTGTTTTATATATACTTTTTGTATATAATTTTATACATGACAATCCCATGGGGGGTCACTGGTAATTATAAACGTTGTTAACTTAGTATTGTTAAATTAATTATAAAATACATTGTGTAGCGCTGATACATTTATAAGTGTAATATACAGTATAAATGTGTATTTTATTTTTTATTATGTATTTTGTTTATTTACGTTCAGTAAATGAATTTTTTTCAAATAATCTTCTGTTTTCGACTTTTCAATTTGCTCGCGCCCCCCTCGTAGAGTTCTCTCGCCTCTCCAGGGGGCGCCCCACAGTTTGAGAAACACTGCAGTAAAAAGAAGAATACAATTCACGCGCTATCTGAAAACTTGTAGGACGAAATAGAAACCTTATTAATTCTAAAAAACCGCATAGTAAAGTGACGAAAAAACAGTATAAGCTATATACTCGTGCATATGCATTTAACATTTTTAATGAAACATTTATCTTAAATGTTCTGATATTTTCAATCACACCAACGTAAGACTGTTCGATATTCTTCTCCATTTCTAAACGGATGACTTTTCTTTTTCATTCCTTTGTAAATTTAAACATATTTACTCATAATCTGAGGTCAACATTTTTTAGTAAAACACTCCAAATTTGTAAAAAAAAAAAAATAGCTTTTTATTATTCTCTAATACATCTTAAAATTGAAGGCAAGTTTTTCCCTCTGAAGATAAAAATTTTGTAACCTAGTGACACCTTAAAAATGAACTTGATGGATGATGAAATGTCTAGAAGTATTATATGAGCACACACATGCCCCTTAGCGAGCTACTACCATTAATGAGCTGATTCTAAAGTTGCACCTTAGGAAACTGCCGTGGCAAATTGATTAATGATCGCAATAATTAGTAAATCTAAATAATATTACAATGAAATAAGTTATGTAAAATGTAAAAGGTCTTGTTTATCTTGTTATTTCAAAACCATATGAAAACTGGGTGTATTCTTCCACGCCTTATTGAAAAAAGGCAAGAACATTTTTAAAGTAATATTCATGCCAGCGTATAAACAAACAAAATTAAAATTTGTAGATGTGAGTAAGGTATTATGGAATAGTCGGGTAGTATAGAATACCAAGGTTTGTAGCAGCTAATGCGTGGCTAATCCTTAAACTACTGAAGAAAGGCTCCCATGAGACATTGCAGTAAGAGTTAACCCCTTATTGTTACCATACCACTCGCTACAGAACAAAGTGTTTTGCGATTTTCAAAACATTTTTAGGTAAATTTTAAAATATTTTAACCTACTAGTGCATGCGACTACTACTAGTACCTACTACTACACACGCGACTACTACTAGTACCTACTATTACACACGCGACTAGAACATTAAAGTTAAACATTAAGCAATGGCGTAACGTACACCTCCGCATTGCAAGGGGCCCCGAAACCTGAGTGCCGCCAAGTACCTACCCTTTTGTAAAATCCAAATGGAGGCCCCAAACCTGACTATCCATAATACCCGACGTGCAACAATGAATCGTCCCATTCTGATGTAGCATTTGTAACAGATTTCTTGCCATCAACTAAAGAACCAGAAAACAAAGAGGCTGAATGTATCTTGTAACGGAAAATTCTCTGAAGACCAACAAAGGGAAACTTGGATTCAATGCTTCAACTGTTTTCTGTGGCCTTACCTTGATTGTACAGGAGCAGAGACAGATTTTATTTTTTGACTTTTGAAAATAGACTTGAAACAAAAGTGACTTTCACGTATTTTTAAAAATATGGCTTTTATAGTTAAAAAATAACTATGTTTTATGAAGTCTTGATTTGTTTTCCGATGGCTTAAACTTCCTATTCCATATTACCTGATTTTATTCCGTAATACCCTCTTATCGTTTTTCTTTAAAATACATTTTTTGTATAACAACAAAATAGATATTATTTCTTTTGACAGAATATAATTCCTTACAATCTCTCATTTATAGTATATATTCACAATTATTTTATCAAGAACCAGTAAAGCTATTTTTAGACATGTATACATCTATATATATATATATATATATATATAAATAGTATTTCATAATACCCGACTCTCATGTACATCTAATATAGTGAATTTATTGCGAAGTTTTCATGACAATTACCATGATTGGATCATACATCTCCGTGTATTTTAAATAAAGAACTTGCAAGAAAATAAGAATAACTTTAATGAATATAACATAATTTATATAAATGAAGAATTCTGTTAAATTTGACATGGCTCAAAGTTGACGTGGTGTGGAAATTGAAAGAGTAGGATACCAATTAAGGTGTCATCTTCGTCTCTTAACCATGACTCGAAATTACGAGGTCCGTCACCAATAACCCTTGGGTTACTTCTAAGTAAACAATCAACTAATCACGCTGCTGAGTTTTGAAGTTACAGCCACAGAAAACGTATGCGCTCGTCAATGACATTACTGATTTAGTTATTTTACATTGTGATTCTCAAACTACTCCGATCGTTTTGAGTGAGTGATTGAATGAATATTAACGTCACACTGTTCAGTTAACCAAGGGCTTTTGGCGACGGACCTCGAAATTTTGAACCCTCTACAAGTGACGAGGACAGCACTTGTGCTGGCTTCCCCTTTCCTAACTACCTCATCACGCGAACGGGAGGACGTTTGAGCTCTCGACAGATTTAACATGCATAGCTTCCCTACACGGCGGGTCTTCAGCGGTACTGGGCTCGAATTCATGACACGCCAGCCACGAGTCCGTTACATCTGACCACTAGGCTACTGCTTCCATTCGATAGTTTTGAAACATGTGCAAAAGCAACTTTTTCAGAAAAATTCACGAAATACATGTTTGGCAATTATACTTTTAAAATATATGTTATAACTTTTTTTTTTTTAATAAGAAAAAGCTCTGATGGCATTTTATTTCTCAATCAAGATTATTTTTTTTAATTTGGGTAAAGGCCCTAAAAATATAAATTTCTCTTCAAAATAAAAGAACTATAATGTGCCATTAACAATACCAGTTAACGAATTTTTGGCAAATAACGCAATTCAGACTTTTTGACACCATATTTCTAGAGTATATTAAATCATGAGCTGGGGAGCGGGCATTTGATTTAAATTCGTGAAAAAGGCATCTATTGATAAAAAGAATCCCTGCTCTAGCAATAACTTTGTTGTAGAAGCCTTATTAATATGAGCATTCAATGATAAAAAATCAACTTAACAACATCATCAACATCGATTAAAAAAGCATTAAAAACTTCCCATTTTCACCGACAGAGGTCCTCACACGTCGATGCCATTCGCCACATCCCGAATAAACAACCCATTACCATTCCTTTCATAATCGAACTATATGGCTGGAGTACAACGAACGTAATTACTCATTCCACGCACATGGTCATCTTCATAAGACTGGCAATAGATTGACACGTAGAATTTCGAAGTGAAAAAGAGTCGGAAGGGTCAACAGAATGACGTCGGAGCCAGTTTTCCAATCCCGTGGCCTCGTTCGGGCAAGTTTTTATAAAAACTGGGTCGTCGAAAAGTCCCGAGAAAGGCATATACGAATGTGTTTTCATAAATTAAGGATGTGGTATTTCATTATTTTCTTGCGCTTTTCACTGCTGAATTATTTATGAGGTGAAGATCGAAGGATTTCTCCACTTTTGATTCCCATTTTCTCTCCTCTGTGAATTCTTTTTTTATTTCATTTTTATTTTGGGTGGAAAATACAATTTGTGGAATGTTTTTGAATGGGCGAAGAAAAATATTTGAAGTAATCGTAAGCTTTTGTGAATCCGGTTGTTCACAAATGTAGTATTATGGAATTTTGATAAAAAAAAAGAATTCACTTCTTTTTTGTATTTCTCGGACAATACCGATCAGTTTGTCTAAATAGTCTTCGAATGTTTGTTTTGATTTTGAAGTTTTCTCCACATCAGAGATTGAAAATGGTTGCCTTCATTACAAATGTTGATGATGACACTGTTTTAAGCCAGTAGAAAGAATATAGTTTTACTACTTCCTTTTGCAAGTATTTCCTAAAAAATTCCCAAATAAATCGTACATGCATACTACTGTATAGCACATACGTCGCCTTTCTTCTTATGGGTGAATTTAAAAGTATAACAATCAAGATGGAAGGATACAAAAGTTTAAATGAAGTCAACAATTGAAGTTTTGATTAGTTTTTAGTGAACTGCAAATATAGATTGCATGGAATAATTCATTTAGCATATAAAGTGGCAAGCTCAAATAAATAAATATAACTGAATTATCCGGAATTCCCGGATTCAGTTAGTCAATATATAAATATTATCAAGTCAAATATGTATATATATAAGTTTTTGCACCTCTGTGGAAGATGATTTCGGCAAAACCCGTTCTTAGCAGATCCCTATTCAAAAAAAAAACATCCCTGCACAAATTTCAAGTGTGTTGGTCTAATAGTTGGTGAGATCTCATAATGAGTGCTTCACTCTTCTTCTATATACATATATAGAGAGAGAGAGATTATTTTTACACTTTGGGAGTCGATTTCCAACCCAAATCTTTTCTCAACTTATCTCTTCTAAGCAAATGAAATATGCCTACTTAATTTCAAGTTTGTAGATCTAATAGTTCCGGAGATCTCGTGATGAATAAATGAGGGAGTGAGTCACTCCCTCACATACATTCTCATATACATTTATAAATTACTTTTTACACCCCAGTGAACCTCCTTCGAGGTCGGTTTCCGTGAAATCTTTTCTAAGCGGATCTCTACTGAACAAAAGAAACATACCTTATATATTTCAAGTCTCATCGTCTAATATAATTCTGGAGATCTCGTGATGAGTGAGTGAGTCGTTTTCCCTTATATATGTATACATTTTTCTGTGTTCTACGGTTCTGACATGCTTTTTCTCCGATTTAGACCATGGTTCAGGACTCTGAACGTAGCTTAAAAGATTTCAGATGTATGATTTTTATGTAAAATAAATAAAATTTTAAAAGTTTTGGTTCTGTAATGTGCACATTAAATGCAAATTATTAAAAAAAAAAATGGTACGCTATATTTCTCGCACGAAATCGCATGGAATCTGCGGTGAATATACCCTGATGTTTTTGTTATTTTTATAATGCAACAGTTCCGTTTTTATTCTATAAAGCATTATCATCAAAATAGATACCGTAAAATCCTGCGTATAACGCACACGACCGTATAACACGCCTCTACACTTTGAAGCTGGATTTTTTAGTTTTTAGATATATTCACCGTATAACGCGCTCCCTCCCTCCCCCCTTTTTATGCAAAGAAACCTGAAATGTATGTGCGCAATGCTCTTACTGTTGTGAAGTCATTTATTTGAGGTATTATTCCAAACTTTAGAAACTGCAACAAGGAATGCCATTTCTTTTAAAGAAACAGTATTTTGATATAGGTAGAAGTCTAATTTTTTCTATGCGCATCTTTTTTTTTTTTTATTTTTAAAACTCTCATTTCTATATCCGCCGCATAACGTGCATTCGTTAGTTTTGGTGTTATTTTTTTTGTGTTCAAAGCGCGCGTTATACACCGGGTTTTACGGTACTTTTATCCTTTATTGTTTGTTCTAATTATTTTTTGTAAATTCTGACTAGATTGATTTATTACAGTGCATGTAACAGGCGGGCAAATACGGCACTTTTAAGTGGAAGTTGCATTGAATTTCATTTTTAATGAAAACAATACCATTTCTTTCACAATAAAATTACCAACTGCATTCAGTTTTCTGATCTGGATATGAAGAAAATTACGAATCTGAGCTTCTAAGGTCAAAGTCTTTGTTTTGTACTTTCAAAAGCACTGAGCTTTTTACCTCGGTTCACTTGTGAATGGTACTGGAAAGAAATTATTTACGAAGCCATTCTTTTAAATGTAACAATGTATTTTGCGAATTGAGCTTAAAAAGAAACTGCTGCTCACAGTTCTTTTTGACTCTTGAGAAGTAAATTAAATATTGTGAGCTATTGTGTATATCTTATACCCCGCTATTGTGGTCTTTATTTAATATGATTCGTTGTAGCATGTGTTGTTTTTGAATCATAGATCTGACAAGTCTTCTAGAAATGTCCTTAGAAAATTTTGCTCGTAAAATTGTCGATACCCCTGACTAAACTGAATAGTTTGTGTGCTGTTATCTTTAGATTCCCATTTTCATGAGGTTACAAATCCAATTTTTAAAAATTTTACGTCCTTCTGTGAAACAACGTAAGGGCTATTGGCAACGAACCTCATAATTTTGAACCGTGATCAAGTGACGAGGTCGACACATGAGCAGTAAACTTTTCTTCTAACTTCCCCGCCATGGCAACGGGAGGACTCTGAGCGTCATCTGATTTAATATGCTTCAGCTCCTCTACGCGACGGATCTTCAATGACATCAGGTTTCGTAGCCGCGTCTCAACAACGCTGGCATCGAATTCGTGGCCACGTCCACTCAACTACCTCGTGATGGCCACGACCAACTGCAGGTGAAACATTTTCTTAAAAAGTTGAAATATGGGTATTTTTTTGTTATGGTGGTTGTCAGATTTGTTTAATAATTTATACGAGGAAAATCTAAAATTGTAAAGAACTTTAAATTATTATTATTATTATTATTATTATTATTTTAAAATTATCAAAAAGGGAAAAAGTTTTGAAAATATGTACAAAATTACGTAAATATGGCCTACTTTGAACAAAAAGTTTACGCGAACGAATTTTCAATTTTTTCAATCTTAAAATGTTACATTATTCATTTTTGAAATGACCTGAAAGATAAAAAATTTTAAAATTTTTTACAAGAAATAGAGCATTTGATCTTAATCACTGTAGGAAATCGTTAAAAAAATGTTCTATTTGTATAAGGGGTTGCAAATTTTACACTAATGCGATGATTTTAAGAAAATAATTCCAAACGATTCTAATATAACATAAAAAATCCTAGTTGACTGACTACCTTCATAACTTTTTTCAACATTTTTTGTCCTTGCTTCAAATTTTCCAGTAAAACGTGTTTTAAAGTCGGTAATTGCAACTAGAAGTGGCATCCTCTCTTACTCAGAGAGTTGCAACTTTTGTACTATTAAACGAAAAATAAAAAGCTTGGACTTTTTTTTAATAAACCTAATAAATTGTCCTACAAAATCAAACCATTATTTTGTGAATGTATGATGAAATTCACGATTATAAGGTAATCAGATACCTTAAAATCTATGACAATGTTAAATTATACGCATATCCTGGTCCCAGTCTCCAAATTAAGTATTTGGAGAGTACAGTAAGGGACTAAGGGAACCAGTACATCATACACATTAAAAAAAAAATTGATTTTTCAATTTTAGTATTAAAAAATATACATATTTTTCTGAATCTAAAAATGGATAGCTCTTGTATGTTCGTTGATGAAATAACCTTAAAGTATGAAAAGAGTAATTGACAAAAATGTAAAACAAACGTTTACAAATGTTTAGTTTTTCCCTTTTTCTTCAAAGCATATTTTTTTGGTTTTAGATACACTTTAAAAAAACCTATTGCACTATATGGTTCCAAATTTTTTATGCTTCTATACGGGATCCCTGTGTATACAGTGAACCTATTTATTTTAGTCTAAGTAGTACATAGTTTTTAAAAAACAGTTTTATTTATAACAATTTTCAAAATTACAAAGTCTTATAATTTTTTTTAAAGAAACAATCTTAATCTGAAAAATCCAAGGTCGAAAGTCCACCATTCTTGTATCATGTTCCTTTTGATTTTGTCGTTTTTCAGGAACAAAAAACAGTAAAGAACTAATTATTGAATAAATAATCAGCATTAATTAATAAAACAAATCTCATTAATAACAAATACTTAATTAAATTTTACTTATTATATACTTAGAATTGTAATCAATCGGAAAAAAAATCAAGGGCTCTGGAGGGGGGTCCGGATCTCTAGGACCCCCCTTGTGTGTGCCACTGGTGCTATTTCTACAATACAAATTATAATTCCAATCGATATTTTTTTAATAGGGAAAAGTTTAAATAGAAAAATCCCTAAAAGGATTTTAAAGTTAATTGCAACTAACTCATTTTAAATGTACCAATCGTTTAACGAACCGTATTTTCACGCAACACTAACCAATTCGATTCTACCAAATTAATTTACTTAAATTCTCAAGAAAAACCAAGACTAAATGCTACGAGTCGAATATTAGGATCCTCCATCCAAATAAAGCCACTAAAGTACGAATCAAAACAAGTGTTAGTTCAGCGACCTCTGGCCACCCACCATTAAATGCCTACTGCCTGCCCACTCAGGAACGAAACCTCTCAACTCCTCTTCCGTATTGGGTGACCGGGAGTCCGTAAACAACTGAAGCTTTTGGGCCTTGACGAGCAAAGATTACTTCCGATCCAGTCTTCCCTTCCGCCTGAATTACTCATCACACATAATTTTTCGGAATTGTTTTTTCACTTCAGTTTTATAAAAAGTTCGTCACTTTTTTTTTTGTTTGGGATTTCGTAATTGTTTTGAGGATGATTGTAGGGAATTTTGTTTTAACATTATGGAAACAATATTATTTATTTTTTTCAATTCCTACTATTATAACTCACACTCTCTCTATATTTATTTATCTTGGTGGAATTTTCAATCGTTAATAAAATGTATTTTAAAGCGCTCAATTGAGCTGAAATTTTATATACATGATTATTTTGGAAGACAATGCATTAATTTAATTATAATTAATAAAAATTAATTGATTAAAATTAGTTATTTAAAGAATTACAAATACAGCCACGTTGGCATCATTTTTGGTGACTTAGCGACCCTTTTGGCGACTTGTGTCAAAACTTGAAAAGGTTCTTTTCTCACGTTTTAAAGCATTCCATTGGACTGAAATTTTATATACACGATTGTTTTGGTTGACAATACGATACTTTAATGATAATTAATAAAAATTAATTACCACTTAATGTTGTGATTCTGTCCTATGTATATACATATTTATATTAATTGTAACTATTTAATAAAAATAGCTAAAATTTTTTTTTTCTTTGTTGATCTAAGTAGGAAATGACTTAAAACTTTTTTCATATTACTTTTGTTAGGCTGAAAATATTTTGGAGGATAAAATACATCATTATCTAGTATATTGCTATGTCTATTGATATATAAAGGCTTTGTTTCTAAAAATAAAATATATTTTACAAACTTTAATGAGTTCAAGACAAAACGTATAAATTTTTTTCAACTAAATGAGGGGTATTATCTTAGTTTACTTTTAAACAGGAAAGGTATAAACACATACATATACAGAAAATAAAATAAATTTATACAGTTATACGACGCAGTTGAGAAATTGTTATTTTTTACTCATAATCCTCGAACTTGAACTTGGTTTACTTCTTTTTGGTATGCTTTTAAGAAAAAAATAATGCTCATATTGTTTTGAATCGGCATTGCAGTTATTTAAAGTGTGCATAATAAACAAAAAAAACTATTACAATACTGAATTTATAAGGGAACTTGAATTCCTTTAAAATCCTACTTTTAAGTATGTCAAATTAAATTACATTCAAATTAAACAAATTTATACAGAAAGTCTACAAGTTCAGACCTTTCTTCTTCGTGGTTTTTCATATAAAAGTGTAAAAGGATGGCTTGTTTGAAATTATGTGACAAATATGTAAAGGTCAAATTCAGAAAATTATAAATAAGATAAGCTGTAATAAGAAAATTCAGTTTGTGGCCCTTTTACGAGCTCCTTTAATTGAAGAAACACCTCGGTAACCCTTATGCTGCTTTATGTATTGCAACGTTAATAAAAACTCTCGCTTGATTGAAGGAAAAATTTAAACGATTATTTTTAATTAGTTGATTATGAGAACGGTAGGAAAGAGATATCCAATTAATTGATATTAATTTAATTATATTTTCAATTCCATTGCAAAATCCTCTAATGATTGAATTTAAGAAATAGAAAACGAATACGTATATATTTGCTGTAAAGTGTGTGAGTGTTTATTAATGTCGGTCTCAAGCAGTGATTCCCAAACTTTTTTAACCTATGGACCCCTTTTTATAGTGAAAACTTGTCCACGGATCCCTTTTTATAGTGAAAACTTGCCCACGGACCACTTTTTACATTGAAAATTTGCCCACAAGCCCCTTTTAATAGTTGAAACGTCCACTGACTCCGTTTAATAGTCGAAACGTCCACTGACCCCTTTTTCAAGTCAAAAATTTCCCAAGGATCCCCAGGGAAAAAGCTACATAAACGCATAGTATAAAAATAAAAATAAATAAAATAATCCCTTTTGTTAAAAAGTAATTTATTAAAATTATAACTTATCTTTAAAATAAAATTTAAAAAATTTATAACTTGGATGAAATTGATTAGATGTTATGAATGTAATTATGTCAATCTTAATGTTTGTGAGTAGCAACTGTAGAAATCCTAACGAGCACTAATTTTTAGACGATTTCTTTCTTTTTTTTCTTGTGATGAGGTTTATAACACGTCCTGAATCTACGTTCTACCAAATTAGAAGATGGGAAAGTAGCCCATAATTTCTGTACAATAACCCATAATAAAGCTGGGATCTGTTTTTGTAACCAGAAATTGTGGTATCCTTGTTCAAAAATTGGCTTAAGTCCCTCATTTGTGGACGTTTCAATAAGATGCACCTGTATTAGTATAGATTCATCTTTGTTTGGGAACTGGGTTAGTCTACGTGCAAAAAGTGTTCAATACCCAGTCGGGAATATCCATGTGAATTAGTGTTATTTATTTAAATTTCCATAAGAATAAAAATGGTCAAATTTTTTTTACTTTGTATTTAACCTTGAGTGGACTTCCTGACGTTGAGCAGGGATCCTCAAATCCATTTTAATTTTCCACAGACCCCTTGAATAATATCGGGGATCACTGGGAGTCCGTAGGGACCACTTTGGGAACCACTGGTGAAAAGCAACGAGATAGCTATTGGTAACAGACCTCCGAATTTATGTTTGTGATCAAAGACCAGTAGTTGTTAATACTTAAAATCAATGAAAGTTTTGCTTTTCTGAAATTTCGTTATTACTTTCAAAGCGTTTTGCAAGTTATCAAAATGTTAATGAGATTCTTACACAGTATTGTTTAAAAACTGGAAATGGTAAATGATACTTATTTTTATTTCCTTACTTTATTATTTCTATATGGCATGTTTATTCATCACAGTTGGAAATAAATGATAATTGTTTAAAAATTTAAACTGTCTTTTTAAGAAAAATTATAACCCATCTTCCATGTAATTTTCAGAGGTAGAGAGACAGAGGAAATTTTTTTTCCAGTATTTGCAGCAGATTTGATCTTCTAATTGCAAAACTTAATTCCATCTGAACATTCAAAATTCAAATTCTAGCCTTTTTGCTGTTGCCACTCTATTAAAACAAAATAAAAATGTAAAATGAAAAAAAAAGCAAACTGTATTAGAAAAATGCAATGCTATTTTATGCATAGTGTAACATGCTTTATCAATATAATCATTTCAAGTGACGAGAATGGTACCTTACTTTTCAAACTTTAACACCATATTACGTAAAGTTTCTGTGGCCGCGGTTGATTGATTGATTGAATATTAACGTCGCGCTGTTCAGCAACACGAGGGGCTTTTGGCGACGGACCACGTAATTTTGAACCATGGTCAAGTGACGTGGACGACACCTGAGCTGGCACCCCCTCTCCGAACTACCACACCACACCAACGGGAGGACGTTTCAGCTCTCGACAGATTTAACGTGCGTCGCTGCCCTACACGGCGGGTCTTTAGTGGTACTGGGCTCGAACTCGTGATCAGGCCCACGATATACCTATACCACTAAAGACCCGCCGTGTAGGGATTGATTGAATATTAACGTCGCACTGTTCAGTTACACGAGGAATTTTGGCGACGGACCACGTAATTTTAAACCATGGTCAAGTGACGTGAACGACACCTGAGCTGGCACCTCCTCTCCTAACTACCACGCCATACCAACGGGTGAGTGAGTGAAAGATTAACGTCGCACTGTTCAGCTGCACGAGGGCTTTTGGCGACGGACCACGTAATTTTGAACCATGGTCAACGTGGACGACACCTCGGCACCCCTCTCCTAACTACCACGCCATACCAACGGGAGGAGGTTTCAGCTGTCGACAGATTTAACGTGCATCGCTGCCCTACGCGGCGGGTCTTTAGTGGTACTGAGCTCGAACTCGTGACAAGGCAAGCCACGATCCGATACCCATACCACTCGGCTACCGCGGCCCCGCCGTGTAGGTAAGCGATGCACGCTAAATCTGTCGAGAGCTGAAACGTCTTCCCGTTGATGTGTTGTGGTAGTTAGGAGATGGGGTGCCAGCTCAGGTGTCGTCCACGTCACTTGACCATGGTTCAGAATTACATGGTCCGTCACCAAAAGCCCTCATGTAGTTGAACACAGTGCGACGTTAATATTCACTCACTACGTAGAGTTTCTGAATTTGAATGTTAGACCTCATGTCGACTGGATGGCGTGGTTGGTTAGTCAATGGCCTTATACACCCAAGGTTGCGGGTTCGACCCTGGACCAAGTCAATGGATCTTCATGATGCAGAAAATTGACGGCGGCCATGTTGTATGATTATACGGCATGAAAAAAATCCCTGGAGTGTCTGTTTGGCTTAGGTACTCTCGCAAAATTAAAGCCTAGTACAGGTTCGCATCGTCTGAGCTCAGGTGCCTCGCTCTGGAGAGGAAACTGGGCGTCAAAACTACTTGCGGCGATTGGTATCCGCCTACATGGTGCCACACTAAAAAGAGATACCAGTTTCCGGGGAATGTAATAGGTCTCCAATGGTAAAACACCAGTCCACAGCCTATTAGAAAGAGAAAAAATGTTAGACCTTATTGGAATCCAGCCTCAAATTCGCCACTTATATCAGTATACCATGGCTGGCCAATTTGAATGTCAAGTAAATATAAGTGAAAAATATTTAAATATTTGTTGCTACAACATTAGAAGTATTATTATTAGACAAAAGAGTGACTGTTAAACTGTTTTAAATATTCCGCCCTGGCGGAAGCTGTTGCTTGGGGCGTCACCTTCAGAAAAAAAAGTGTTTGCAACCTTGATAATGAACTTAAAGTTCTTGGTAGGGTGCCAAGTCACTTGAACCCGTGATCACACACACCTTAATTCCATGGGATGAACACTGAATTTTACCTTGACCTTTTAGAATAAAAGGGGGGAAAAGAAGAAAACACGAAAGATTGTTGAATATTCATTGAAACGTGACATTCTTTGAAAGTATGGTGGATTATTTATGCGTCAGTGTTCGACTCTCACCTTTTTCTCCCCTCATCACCTCCATTAAAGAATGTTTTGGTAAAAAAGATTGTATTTTAGGCCTCGTACACAGCTCGTAATCAATTATTTTTTGCTATTGTCTGCGCAAAGAAATTGCAATGAATTAGACCGCACATAAAGTAAAATTGTTTTGCTGCAAATTTGGTTTTAGTAAATAAAAATATTTGCTTTATACAAAGGATTTTTTAAACTTTTCCTTTATCTTGTGAAAGCAAATTCTGATGCTACATGCTGCGACTATCACTGAAATGGTTGAGATCCTGTATCCAGCTGATCAAATTGGATCCTAGAAACGCCATACCATTCTTTCAATAAATATTTCAACCATTCAATAATTAAAATTCAGCCACTTTTAATATCAATCACAATTTAATACCATTCAATTTGAAAACGTTGCATTATGTGCAATTCACACACACAGGCAAGACCTTCACTTTATTTCATTTCGATATTTTAGCTCTGAAATTTGTTCCTACGGGATTTTAAATTACATCAAATTAAGCCTGAATTAATTTCAATAATAATATTACTCTCTTGTCCAAATTATCACATTAAAAAGGATTAAACTTAATTTGAAATTAGCACAAATAATTAGAATTCATGTAAAACATCATTACATTGGAGTTCAAAAACCTTTTAATTTGTTAACAAAATTTGAACTAAATGATTCCAATAATTTTATTTCCTTTTAAATTAATGATTTTTTTTCTAAAAAATTTATCAGAACTGTCTCAAAGGCATTTTTAATTCAATGAACTCAAGAAGGACTTTTTTTAAATTCAGAAAAAGAAGCATAAATATATAATCGGCAGTAAGCAAAATCATAAGAAAGTAAACAAAATCATAAGCAAAAGTAGACAAAATCAAAATCATAAACATCTATAGAAAACAAAATCATAAGCATTTCGTAAAATATATAATAAGAAATATTTGATTCAGAAATGAAATTCAAAAAAATTATTTGAAATTATTTTCAAACACAATTCGCAATGGATCTCGCAATTTTAAATCTCTATCAAGTGATGAGGAAGACATCTGAACTGGAATATCCCTCTCCAAACTTCCACACTGCAACAACGTGAGGGCTTTCAGTTTCGTCAGATTTTACAGGAATCCCCATTTCTACATGGCGGGTCTACAATGGTACCAGGACTTGAACTCATGACTCAACAACGACAGCTACGAGTTCCCGATCATTACCACTTGGCTGTCGTGATAATTATTTGCAATCTGCTCTTATGTTTGAAAAAATAATCTATTTATAAAATGGTGATAGTAATTCATATTCTTCTCTGATTCATATTCAAGCAATTGGAGATTTAATAATCTTTAAAAATATTTATCAGTTTTTATCGTTTAAAACTTAAGAATGAATAGACCCCAATCGAAATTAAAAATACTTCTTTTAGATAGAAAAATGTCTTAGGTTTGATATTATATTTCGACTTCTGTTGCACCCTCTAGCGTCCGCTATGTGAAGCTAGCTTTTGTAATCAAAGGACTCAGAAATGAACGGTCGAAATAACTGAAACGACTTGTAACGAAGCGAGCGAGCGGAATGTGTTATATAGCGGTTTTTTTTTGTAGAAAATAGTTTTTAGCTTAGAAATATTATAATTGTAAATAAACGTTTTAGAAATATTATAATTGTAAATAAACGTTTTAGAAATATTATAATTGCAAATAAACGTTTTAGAAATATTATAATTGTAAATAAACGTTTTAGAAATATTATAATTGCAAATAAACGTTTTAGAAATATTTTAATTGTAAATAAACGTTAGAATTGCCTACCAAAAGAAACCTCTTTGCTCTCAAGTCCATGAGAACCTCTCATTTAATTTAGTAACGATCACATGGATCAACGAATAAGAACACCACAACTTCATCAGTTATAGAAGAGTTGTATAATATTTAATTATACTAATAATTTTCCGCTGAATCAGTCTATTTTGAACGGTATAATATTCGTTCTATATTCCATCTACTAAAATGCATTGAATGAGCATGTTCGTTGATTGTTCATTGATTGTTAAGCATTCAAATACGTATATTATTGCTTTATACACTTTCAGAAATTACATTTATTTACGTGTTTTTTACGTTTAATGAAAGTGTTTTCATCCGCAGTCTAACATTCGAAACTGCACTTTTTTATGATGGACATTTTTTTCTTTATAAATGACTCATACTTAAAGTTAATATTCTTTTGTGAAAAAAGTGCATAAGTTAATTCTCATGACAAACATTCCGTGTGGATTCCCCTCATGGGGCCTATGAGGGGATAAATTCCTTTTTTGCACCTAAGAGAATATAAAAGAATTTCTGTTATTGCAGGAGAATCAAAAACGATAAAATCAAGTTCCTGCGATTTTCAATGCCACAGAAAAATCCCGAATCTTTTCTGATATAAAAGCTTTTTAATAAGTAAATATTTATTTATTCCATTAAAGTTTCTGTACAACAGTTTTAATAGTAGAATATTTAAAAATTAAAATATAAGAGGATAATTTTTTTATTAAATGACTTGATTTTTCCTAACGGAATCAGAAATTTTCCACGTATGAATATCTTAGGTCAAAATAAAAGGATTTGAATCAGTTTAAGCTGATTATAAACAAGATACCATCTCTTATCTAAATCCCTATATTCAACATTAAATTAAAAAGTAAGTACAACAATTTTTCACAGCTGGTATTACGCTAAACCTTGTCATAAGCTTTTATTTATACTTAGAAAAACTATTTAAATTAAGAAAGTAATTTTATCAAACTCTTTTCCGATTGCAAATGCTACCTAACTTTTTTTCCCAGGAAAAGGGAAGGGTAGCTTAAAAAACAAAATTTTCACGTTTTTAAGCTGTAATAAATTACAGCAATGTGCAATAAACAGTAAATCATGATATTATGGTGTTCCAAGTTTTCTAGGTCTAATGTAAATTGATACGCTAAGTCTGTTTTATACCTTTTAGTTTTGCGAATATCATTTTTATAATCTACTTTAAAGAGTTTTTTTCTCATTCTAAGCATACTTTTATATTCATTTGTATTGACATCTTGAAAGATAAAATTGGATTTGAATCGGTAATTGAATTAAGAATTATTTGTTTTTTCCGCTACACAAATTATAATCTACTTTATTTTTATTTGGAACAAACAAACTTTCGAATTTAAGTCTTAAGGCAATGGAAGAAACTGGAATTAGAAAGTTGTTTCAGCTGAGTTGTTCTCAGCTTTGATGAGGGATTTGGAGTTTTATTTCTTTAACGTGTGAATCTTACTTGATTTCTTTTTATCAAAATGGTGATTTAAAAGTATAAAATGAGATCAACGAGGGAGTTAAAATGTCTACTGTCAGATTTCCTTGTATATATATTTCTACATTTATATTATTACATACATACTTTTTTTTAAAGTGTAATCTCAAAAAAGATCATTCGAACATTGAAAGAAGTTTAAAAATTTATAATTCTTAGTTTTGGTTGTGAAAAAGGACACATTTAAAAAAACAATAAGCAAATTAGATGAAGAATTAAGAATTAACAAAAACTTGATTATATATGGTCTAGAAAAGCTTAATCGATTTTGTATTTGAATTATTATATGTAAATTTTAACACTGATTATACTTGCGACAATCCTAAAGATTTATTATGAATGACGAAGCTTAAAAAAATGACTTAAAATAATAAACTGAATATACTTTTTCCAATATACCCCCTTATTTAAATGTTTAATATAAATTGAGATGCGAAGCAAACTCAGTTTTCTCATCTGATAAATTTTCACTGTTAACTTTGCGTTATTTCAATCTTAAATTAATGCACTAAAAATTAAATATTCTTCTGTACTGATAAAGTATTGTTACGCTTTATAAACTAATTAAAATTTTGAATTATAATTCAGATGTATGATTTGTTTCAAAATTCTACTGCTTTAAAAATTCCAATTTTTGGCTTGAGGTGGAGTAAGAATGTAAAATGAGAAAGTTACATATAATTATTTTCTTCTTTAACCCTTTATCGCCCGACGGTACTTATAAGTACCATTCACTTTAAACCTACATAAAATAACCATTTTTACAAATTTTCTGACAATACTCTGCAGGAATATTCTTTAAAATCCACTCTTTCAAGATATATGGCAGCACGGGCTCTACAATGAGTATTTTAGCGGGGAAGGCGAATAGTTTCATAGCAGTAATTGCGTTTTCAGCTGAAGGCGTTTTAAGTGGATTGCGAAGATTATCATTTTTGTCCCGGAAAAATAGTTAATGTCAAAATTTAAGTGTCTTATTTTTTTGTATGTTAATAAAGACCTTATAAAACGATTTGACTATTTATTTTAAGTGAACGGTGTATATAATTAATTTTACAGATGAATATCTTTAATTAATTAATTAGTTCTAATGGATTAAATTTCCCAAAGTTGAGTATTTTGTTTATGTATATCCCTTAATTTTCAATGTACTGATCCAAAAAAATATTGCATGAAAAAACTGCATTAAATCATGATGCGGTCGATAAAGGGTTAATAGTCTATGGATTTAATTTATTTACGAGAATAAATTGAACAATTTTGGAGCAAAATATTTTTAATTCTACAGAAAAAGAGACTAAAAACACGCTGACATGAGGAGTTTGAGCTCCTTTACACGGTGTTTTAGTCGCACCGGTACCCACGACTGGTCAGAAACAACGTTAGACACAAGTTCGTGACCATAATCATTTGGCTACTGTAGTGGTCTTCAAACTGTGTTCAATGGAACCCTGGGGTTCCACGAGTCACAGTAAAATAATCGAAAAGAAACATAAATACATATGCAAAAACACACACACGATTCCCGTTCTCTTTGAAATTTGTATAATTACAAGTATCTAAAGCTCATCCTATTCATTAAAACCGAAAATTGTATTTATGTGTAATAACTTTATTTTGCAACACCTTTTAAACTTTTATTGTAATTAATAAAAGAATATTAAAACACACACATTTTATTTTTATATAAATACTTCCCTCTAGATTGTAAGTATTCTATTGTTTACTATCTCGGGTTCCACGGGATAATTTTATGTCTTTCAAAATTAAATAGTTTTCTAATGGAAAATAAACCACATTGCATTTGTGGAAAGAAAACACACAGTATTTCTCACACAGCTGTAAACATTTTAATGCCATTCAAAAAATTGTGTTTCAGTGAAATATATATTTCTCAATGTGATGGGCTACAAAAACTACAAAAATCAAATTAAACTCTGGATACGTAATGCGGTTGCATTTAATCTCAACAGACTTAGACTTTGACTGTGTTAAAAAAAAGCAAGCACTTATCCCAGTTACTAAATCTAATGCATGGGTAGGTTATACTTGGATCATAAATTAATATTACTAATGGGCATTACATTAAAAAAATTAGATTAGAATTTTTTAATAATAAATACAATACTTTTTTAAATTGCTTTACATAAAGTGTTTAAAACAATTTGATCTACTTTAAATATTATTTTGAGACATATTCTTCCAAGTATTGTGTCGGGCTCACGCGTCTTTTCTTTAACATGTCCTTTGGGTTCTTTGGGCCAGAATTAATGACAACTCTTTTCCAACCAAATCCAAGAAGTGAAGTGTGAATGGAAGATGCAAATTAGCAGGCTTTTAAATATCGGAACTTGAGTAATCGAGATGGCAATTTGTGGCAGTTGATGGCAAGTAGAGGAATGTTAATATAGTTCGTGGTTCAAGTTTGGATAAGGTTACGTGGCGGTGATTAGAAGTTATAAGTGATAAAGAAATAGAGAACCAAGGTGCATACCAGAGCACGCAAGTAAATACAAGATTGCCTTTATGATATTAGTGATTGATTCTTCAGACTGAAATAAGGTAGGATTGACTATTTAATATTAGAATCAGTGATTGTATTATAATTGAGTTTAGTCGATTCAGTTATTGATAGTGGTCCGAGTTAGGTTAAGGCATTATTATTTATATATATTGTGTGTTGCGTATTTTGCCATCGTAGATTCTCTCTCACATTAATTATTATAATTTAATTTGTTAGAAGTTTAAGTTGAAAATCTTAATAAAGATATATTAAGATTATGTATGCCTCTAGTTCTTCCGTTAATCCTACACCTCTAGCTCACGCTAACACTCCGAGAGATATTCTCCCAAGAGGGGGAATATCACAGTATGTGTGTGGAAAAGGGGTTATGCGAAAACACCTTCAAGTTCGAGAGATTCTATGAGTTAAAAAGTTTGTAGACCACTGGGCTACTGCTACCATATGCACTGAAAGATAAATAAGCATTATAAAGTTACTCTTTTAGAGTTTATTGTATTTCTAGGAGAGGCACATTTTTGTCGAAAGAAAAAGGTGTCATTACCTCTCTTGTCATCATATCAAGTTATCAACAAAGGTGTTTAACACATTACTCTAAAAACATCAAAAGCTTTAAAATGTTCTATTTCTCAACCCAACATTACCAAAACAAGAACAAATTCCATAAGACTTGATTTAAGTTCTACATTCCACTTAAAAAATAAATAAAAATTTCGGCGGGGAAAAAAAGTGCAACAAATTAGCTGGCACAGAATTAGTTCTCTAGTTCCAACTCCCTTGAAGGGAGGGAGGGGAAAAATTTCTAATTGTTATTTAATTCCATTTCCATTAACTCAGAGCGCACGCCTGGTAAGGACGATCATTGCTCTGTAGTGCTAGCTGTTTTTTGTTGTAATCTCAACGTATAGCTGAAACTGTGTCACTTATAGCAGTGAACTAGTTTGAAAACCCTTGAAATGAGAGGGTGTTGCGAAATTTCGACCGTTTTGTTTCTTGACCAGTGTAGGGCTCCGCTTGGCTCTGCTCTCTGTTTCATTCAACATAAGAATGAGGTGGCATTTGAAAATAAGTCTTTTGTTATATTGTTTCTTTTGTCCAGGCAAGGAAGACGCTAAATGTGGTTTCGTGCTTTGGTGATAGGAAGTAAAAGATGTTTTTAAAGTTATAATTTAAAGAAATGAAGAGAAAAAAGTATTTCTCAAAGAAAAAATTAAAGTGTGTTGGTGGAAAAATAGGCCAGCCATTTCTGGAAAATATTCACGATTCAAAAATATATTGGTCATTCTCAGTGGCGTACACAAAGGGGGGGATGTCCCCGAGTCCGGCCCCCCCCTCCTATGGTCTTAATTTTTTTTGGATTGATTATAACCCTATGTAAATTGTACTAAAATTTAATTAAGTATTAGTTATGAATAATTAATTTTATTAGTTCATTCAAATTATTTATTCAGTAATTAATTTTTTTGCTGTTTTTGTTCCCGAAAATCGACAAAATCAAAAGAATATGTTGGGTGGCGTATTGGAGCATGAAACGGGAATGTGGACTTTCGACCCTCGGCCACCTCCCACCCCCTTGAAAAATTCCTGTGTGCGCCACTGCTCATTGCAAAAGAAACAGCTTTTATCCTCTGTAGGAAATTTGTTTCTATTTCAAATCACGTTGTGACTCTTTTTCTTGTCGTAAACACACATTGTAGTAAAACCTCCGCTCACGTTGGTGTGAGGGTTGTTGGAATGAAAAGCCATCATTAAAAAATGACAACTTTTATTACGTAACCTTTCAGTAACTATATTTTACTGAAGCTAATGTGGAACAGTTAGTTTTAGGCAACTCTAAATATTTATATGTATAAAAAATACATATATTTAAATACAGATACTGGGTTTAGTTCCTTGAACTCGCATCGTGAGGTTCTTAATCCTTTTTTTCTGGATACACTAACAATTCAATCGTAAACTCTAACTGAATCTAACGACAATACGCCCGATTGCTGTCTTCACTTTTTCTCTCTCGCGAACTCCATTCACTTTAAAAAGTAGTTATGCTTTTCATAAATCATGTTTCTTTTGCAGAAAGAGGTTCCCAAATCAAATTATTAGTAGGGAATAGTTCCCATAGAGCTGGGGTGGGCAACTGTTTTGGTTTGAGGATCACATCGTGCAAGCGGTGGATACTGGATATCCGCATCTTATCAAAATGATTGCATTCATTAGTTTAATAAGACAAATATACTCTTTTTGATTGTCTTAAAGGACTTGAAAAAAAACTTTGAGGACCGCCATTTGCCTTCTCTTGTCCTAGAGCAGGGATGGCGAACCAGTGGCACGCGTGCCATTGATGGCACACGTCACAATATTTTTGGCACGCTAGTGATCAAAATGGCTTACATTTTATTTCAAAGTACTGTATGAAGTTTTACGAACAACAGCAAGTGATCGGTCGCGGGGAGCATACTCTCGTTTGCTATTGTCTTGCCTTAGTTACGTCGTAGACTACAATTGCTAATGATGTAAAGTTTGAAGTTTGTCTACGCATAGCATAGTTAATTTCATTGCACAACTGTATTTTAAAGTTTATCTGTGTTACATTTACGATTTTTAACTGTTATTTAACATGGCTAGCTCAGCAAAAGAACAGAAAGTGCAAGATAGTAAGTGTAACAAGAGAATTTCAAATTTGGTGGGCCGAGAAACATGGCATGATTTGTAAAGGCAACAAAGCGGTGTGTGCTTTTTGTTCTGCAATAGTGGTGTGTAGAATATCGTCTGTAAAATGGTATTTTGAAACAAATTGTGAAGATCCCCTTGGATCTCACTTTGAGAACGAGAATAATTTGGAGTCAGATAAGAGCCAGTAGCCATTTTTATAAATAACTTTATTTGGTTATCTTTCCCAAATAGAATCAAAGACTTTTAATTCAAATAATTCAAAATTAGCTATGTGAGGTTTAAAAGGAACTTTCCTTTAAATTAACTTAAATATTTAATGATCCAATTAATTAACAATTAGAATATCGATCACGCAGAGATTACCACGATAAGAGATCCCAAAATTATATTCAATAATATTCCTATTGAACATTTAACTTTAATCTCACTCCTTATATAAAGCTTTAATGAGACTTTAAATATAAATCAATATTTACCACACTGAATTTCAACTCTTCCTGAGATTAATTTATCCAACTAGAAATCTTCAATAATAAATCTCTAACTTCACTATTATACCTTTCTGCTTCAATCTCTCTCTCCTACTCCTTTTTACTTTACTATTCCGTTTGACTTAAATACTTTATCTAATCTGCATATAACAAGGAATCCTGTCCTCTTTTTGGAGCTGATTGGAAATAGGTAAGGGAATTAAATTTCCCTAAAAAAGACGTCTCAGAAGGTTAGTGAGAAAGTTCCGTATAGGTTTGTCACAAAATCACAAACCCTCTTGTAAAAAAAAGTGAACCATAGCAAAAATCATTAATTGCTTGGAAACCGTTTGGCCGATGACTCAATTCAGAATGCATTCTACAAAAAGTAACATCTTACAATCCTAATACAATTTATTTGTTATCCACACAATCTTCAACAACAGAGATCACACTGGTGTTATTTTAATTTGAATTACACACATATATATAAAACATTTATAACTATACCGAGCAAAATGTATTTTTTCGTAGTAAATAATTTTGTGTTGGTAGCATTTAGTTTTATTATTTTCCGAATAATTTCGTCAAAATTATTTGATGGCACGTCTATACCTCCTTAAACACTTATTTAGAAAAAATGGCACGTTGATGCATAAAGCTTCGCCACCCCTGTCCTAGAGGGTTAGTAAAAGGGCGCAGAGAGAACCGATTCTAGTATTACTATCATGGTATACACCAGGGGTGTGAAACTAGTGGCCCACAACGAACATTTTTGCAGTCCGGGCAGTATATCGGGACACAATAATATATAATAAAATATCAAAATTTCTCAAGAAAGGAAAAATACTAGCAGAGAAGAGATGTCAGTGTCAGGACTTAAACATTAAATTGCTCTTGCTTTTTTACTTATGTCAGCGTTTATCAAACTGTGGGGCGCACCCGCCTAGGGGGCGTAATAACCCTACAAGGAGGGCGCAAGTATATCGAAAAGTCGAAAACAAGGGAATATTTAAAAAAATTATTAATTTCCTGAAAGGAAGCAAAACAAAATACATTCGAACATAATAAAAATAAAATACACATTTACACTGATATAATACACTTATAAATGTATCACTGCTACACAATGTATTTTATAATTAATTTAACAATACTAAGTTACAAACAAGTTTATTAATTACCAGTGATCCTAAGGGCATGTCATAAAATTAAATACAAAATTTAATACTTATCGTGTGATAATTTGTACGGTGTATAATTAAAGTCGTATTGTAGCTTTACGTCAAAGTATATTATTATTTGATTCAATACATTGTTATTGTATGAGGGGGGGGGACGATGAAAAATAAGATTGAAAATTGGGTCTCAGGTATAAAAAGTTTGAGAAGCACTGACTTATGTTTATTATAATGTATTATTCGAAATAAATTTATGTTTCTACGATTATTGATTTTGTTTTGTGGCCCATCTAAAGTTAAACCTTACTTGTTGGGCCTAAGTTAGCTTTCGAGTTTGACACTCTTGGTATATCACTGTAATGTAATACCATTTTTAGGAGTCATTCTCTTATTATTGAAGTACAAAATGTCTTCTTTATTTTTCATTCCTTATTTCATCCCCTCAATTTTTACTTTGAAAGATTCTAGTATTGTCACCTTTAGTTTTGTTCGTGGCTTATTTGGATTGAATATTTTTTTTGAATGGCTTAAACATGTGTTTTTGCATTGAAATATTGAATACAGAGGTTTAAACCTTCGTGTTGAATAGAAGTTTACTACATAAGGTACAGTCTTCTATGGCGTTATCTGGAAGTTTGGAAAACACTGTTGTGAATGCTCATTTTCAATGATTTTTAATGTTGAATGACGGATTGTTCAGCATTATTAAAAAAACCATTGATATTTCTTAATCAATTAACGATAGAGTTTTTGCATTATTACGTTATATAACCGTAACCAACGTGCATTATGCTCATTCGATATTCACGATTCTTGCTCTAAAAATAAAGAATATTAATAAAAAATACTAATCAATAAATAAACACGTGAATCGGGTTTGTTGACCGCTTAATTAAATCAAATCATCCGATGAACAGAAACAAAACTGCGAAAGCTGCGAAAACGAATAGCTCTCATTAAAAGAAACGGGAAACAGTGATTATCGATACTCAAGCAAAATAACTGAATAAAACTCGTCACGCTTAATTTCCCTATTTGCTCATCCCCTGCATTTACTCCATGAAGGAAAAAAAAATAAAGTGAAGATTCACTGAACGTTAAAATCGATTAAATGCTCTCTCTCCAGACGAGGAACCTGTTTGAATGGCTGAGAATATCGAAATGCCATGACCTGTTTATTTATTTATTCTTTCTCTTCTTGATATCGCCAGAAGCTGTGACGAGAGTCAATAGATGATAATACGGAGAACGCTCGCTTTTGCGAAATCTTTGGGGTTGATTGTGTGTGTTGATTCTTTCAAAATTTTGAATAATTTTTTTATGTATTCTGATTAATTCACCCATAGAATTAAACCACTCTTTACTGCAGGGATTGCGAACCAGTGGCACGCGTGTCATCAATGGCACGCGACACAATATTTTGGGCACGCCAGTGATCAAGATGGTTTGCATTTTATTTTAAAAAAATCACTATGAAATATTATAAACAAACGAGAGTGATCGGTTGCGGGGCGGCGGTGAGCACTCTCGTTCGTTGTTGTCTTGCCTTAGTTACGTCATGGACTACATTTGCAAATGATGCAAAGTTCGTCTACGCATAGCATAGTCAATTTCGTTGACACAACTGTATTTTAAAGTTTATTTGAGGTATATTTACGATTCTTAATTTATTTTATAGGGCTAGTTCAGTAAAAGAGCAAGATAGTAAGTGTAACAGACAATTTCAAACTCGCTGAATCTAGAAATATTGCATTATTAGTAAAGGCGACAAAGAGGTGTGTGTTTTATGTCTTGGAACAGTGGTATGCCGAACATCGTCTGTAAAACGGCATTCTGAAACAAAACACAAATCCTCTTTTAAAAAAAGTGAACCACAGCAAAAATAATTAATTGCTTAGAAACCATTCGGCAGATGACTCCTATTCAGCATGCAGTCTATTAAAAGTAACATCTTACAATCCTAATATAAGTTATTTGTCATCCAATTTGCAACAACAGAAGTCACACTAATATTACTTTAATATGAATTATACTTAGAACTAAAACATTTACAACTATACAGAACAAAAAGTATTTTTTTCGTAGTAAATAACGAGTTTTAAGTTGTTAGTATTTAGTTTAATTATTTTTCCAATAATTATCAGTCAAAATTATTTGATGGCACGTCTATACCACATTTATGCACTTCTTTAGAAAAAATGGCACGTTGATCCATAAAGGGTCTGTACTGTAATAGAATGCTAGAAATGCGTAAATTTTCAGTCTGCCTTATAAGAGAGCTTTGAGAAATGCAGAATGACTTGAAGAAGAATGTTTTATAAACAGTTGGACCCCGTTTAACGAATTCCCTGGGACCGAGCATTTTGTTCGTTGATTCGGGGTTATTCGTTATATCGGGGTCTAAAGAGAAATGCAAATTTTTTAAAATTATCTTTTGGAAATTTTGTACTAAGCAACTACAACATGATCACACGGAATAAGCAACACAAAAAATATGCATAGTTAGAAATTACTCAATTTTTATTCAACCTCCAAAATTACTGTTAGTGAAAATTATTATGAATCAGTTACTTAGAAATTTTAAAATTCTGACTAATAAATGTTTGATAATATCTTTGATTCCCGACTTTATGCACAGAAGAAAATATAGCGTTATTTACACCCTGCTTCACGAGGTATGTTACTGCAGTTTCCAAACAATATAACAGTTTTGATAATAGTTTCATCATGGATTTTTGAATCAGAATCACTATTCATTGGCTCCGACAAATCGACAAATTCCTCAACTTCAGTGGTCTCAATTCATGAAGTCACATGATGAAAACGAACACGTGTTTTCCATTGAATTCAAAACAAACATTAAACTAATTGTGCTTGTTGTTCTATTTGTAAAACTCAGATAAAATTTCATATTTCATATTTGAGGAAAGATGTTTAAATGTTTGGAAAATAAATTTCTTCAAAAAGACTTTTTTAAATTAAAAAAAAAGTAATATTTCATGTTTATTCTTTTAAATAAATGCATTTTGTATACGTATGTACTTTTTAAGAGAAAGTTTCTGCAAAGAACAAAACTTGGCAACACCGGAGTGCGTGAACTGATTCGCTGGAAACACTAGGGGGTTTTTATCGTGTGACTATGACGTCCAATGAGTTTTTGAATTGATTGGCTAGAATCACGTGGCTTTCATTATCCTGTGACTATGACGTCACATGAATTGAGCCCATTGCACAAATAAGCTGTCTGTCATCAAATGTAACGTAATCGTTAAAATCTCAAAATATCCCCTGCGTTGTGGTGTGGGTTCACATAAGAAAGGAATTCCCTATCCTATTCAAAGCTCACACGATAAATTCCACTCATCTGCACCTGCTAAGTCTAATAATTCTAATAGTAACCTTTCTCATTGATATTTGCTGCTTATAAGAAATGTCTCTTTCTGTTCCGGACAAAAAGGATATGTCGTTTGAAAAAGAAATCAATTTTTTTAATAATAATACCTAATAAAAAATTTCCAACTGTTGAAATAATTCGTTAATTCGAGGTTTATTATTCGTTAAATAGAGGTTTTACCTTTATTTTAATAGCGGACAGAGAAGAATTCATTAAATCGGGGCTCGACTGTATATGAAACAGTTTCATGGAAGTTAAAATCTTTCAGTGAAAGAATCTTTTCTCTCTCTCTGTATATATATAGCTGCAATCGTTGAAAGGATAATGATTTAATATCCACATTTTACTGACGGTCACATAGAGAGACAGCACAAACAACTAATACGTGCATGAGCAATACAAGGGATAAAAGCCTTCTTCATTCATTTCGGAGATCTCAACTTTTGTAGCTTTCTCAACCTTTAGCATTCTATGATTTTTGCTTATAACTTCTGTGATTGGTAAAAATTCATGGATGATGCAATATTGCAACATCTGGTTTTGAAAAAACGCGAAAAAGGCAGTTTCTTAGAAGTTACGGCTGTGGTTAACATTTATAACCCCCTTTAGGTGGGTAAATTAAAAAATTAAATATCATTCAGATTCTTGGAGGGCTCAAGACCAGGGGTGTAGCTACCATCGTATCGATGATACGGGGCTCCCGAGTTATAGGGGCCCCAACATGTGCAAGCAAAAAATCGCAAAATGTTATCAATGCCCTATTTTCTAAAAAGGGTTCCCCAAAAAATTTTGATAGAAGGCCCACTTAGGACCAGCTACCATCATGCTCAAGACCATTATGAATTAGAAATACCTCCAGATAAAAATGGTGAGTTATTACACACATACATATTAAGGTAGTACGACAATTGGTATTCAAGTGCACGTGCAAGTTATTATAGTATAGCAGGAAGAACACAAATTGCTGTTTTGAAGCAAAAATGGTATAAAAAAGAACAAAAATGAGTATTTTATGTCTAGAAAGGTAACACTCCAATTAACTGAATTGACATTTCTCAAATTTTCTTTGAATGTGATATTGTTTAAGTATGATATGAAAAGCTATCACTGTGGGATTTAAAATTGCTATTTGGCAATGATCTTAATGTTTAATGTAAATTCAACAAAACGTACAATTTAATGTCTTACGTAATATTTCTTGAAAATTCTTTAACGCGATTGAAAATAGATTGGTTTTAACTTAAGTCTTGATATAAATATTTCCTAATTCGTTTACTTTACAATTAATAAAAAATGGCTAACTTTGAAATTTTTTGACATAGTTGTATTATTAGAGTAAAAAAATATCGCTACATTTTTATGATTTAAGCGTTTATATACGTTAAGTTAAAATATTAATTATAAGCACTTTCAACATTGAATTGTTTTATTTCAGAATGGAGAAATATTAATTTTTATACAGAGTAAATTCCGTAATTTGGCAAATTAGAAGTCCACAGTACATACTGTAAATGAAGCAAGATAATCAAAACCCCAGACATGAATGATTATGGAAAAGAAAAATTAGGACACTGTACCTTACTCATCCCAAAACTGTTTTTTTTAATTTGCACGGACTAAAATTTTGTGCAGCAGGGATATACATTTACTAAACTTTCTGCTAAAATAGAATTTACAAATTTTTTTAAAAAAACCTAGTGTTACAGATCATGATGTTTCACGAGTTTTTCTATCTTAAACTTGACCTCTTTCTAGTAACTTAAACTTTTTTATAGGAGTTTCAAATATTTTTTTAAACAAAAACAAACATTTGAAATAATCTCTGAAAATTTGAAGATATTTGTGAAGTTAACACTTATTATCGCATTTTCTGATGTTATTAATTAATTAATTTAAAACCTTGCAGTTTATTTTTAGATTCAACTAATTTTTTTGCAAGATACACAATATCTTTAAACAAGGTATACATAGAAAAATTTCTTTATTGTTGAAGCGGAAATTGCAAATTATGTCAAATATAAATTTTGAATATAATACATCTGATATTTTACTTAAAAAGGTATATTTTCAAAAAAAAAATACAAATTTTAAACAATATCAAGTACTTAATACTATTTAGATTAGAATTAAAGCTGTCTCCTCAAATAACAAAAATGTAGACGCATTTACTACGTCAATATAGAATGAACTTGCCAATATATATATATATATATATATATATATATATAAAACGAATATTACAAGCAACATGTGAATCCAGAATTATTCCAAAACAATTCTTGAAATTCTTCACAACCATAAAAAATTCCTTTCTAAGTATCTCTCTCTCATCTTTGATTGTATAACCTAAATTCTGCAGACAGTAAATAACAAGTCTACCGGTTTCTAAACTTAACGATTCTTCAAAATACTGTCAATAGTTTATTCAAAGGCAATGCCCAGAAAATCACAAACAAATGAAGCATTATAATGATTCTATAAATGATAGCCTTTTATATTGAATCTCGAATAATAAAATGATCGATAACAATTCAAAAATGCAACCGAGCTATCCAAGTCGACTACTGTATCAAATTGCCAACTGATATCATGGAAGAATCCTGAAGCATATAATGCCGTGTCCTGCTTTTTAAAGCGACATTATATAAACTGCCTCAAGCTAGCGCAGTCTTCTGAAAAGTAATTCAATAATGGAATGGAAATTGAAGTTCCAAATTGGGCCTTCTTCAATGGAGGAGTGGCACTAAGCCTTCTTTTGTTTCTTCTGGAAGAATTTGGAAGATCTGATTCCATCGGAACACTTATAAAAGTTGTTTCCAAAAGAAATTAAGATGACCTATTTCGATCTGGCAGAACATTCATTGTCAATCCCAACGAACTTTTTCTTTTGTTAAAACTGCGCGTTCTTAAAGTCGATTATTTTTCCCGCCCTTTTTTCGTAGACTACTTAGCTACTTTCATGAAAGGGTCATGAGTATATTATTCTCATTTTTTCTTCTCTTTAAAAGAAAATTCGCATTCAAATTCAGTTTTTTGATATTTCTTTTAATAGCTGATCAGTGATCAGAACTATTCGTGCGATGAACTTTCTAGAACAATGATCATCACGCAGGGCATGATAGGATTGGCAGATGCAAAATAACGTTTTGAAACTTTATCTCCAGCTATCACGAGAAAGACTAATTATAATTGAAGTTTCAAAAAAAGTGCAGGATCTTTTTTAAATACTTTTACAAGCAGACATCGATGGGATCGATAAAGTTTGGAATAATTTGCGAGAAAATTGAAGTACAACAATTAAAGTAGTTAACAATCAATGACCTTTCTTCAGTTTTTTCACAAAGCATATTATATATAAAGTAACAAGCAGTTTTTCTTCTCTCATAAAATTAATAGTAGTTCGTCTTTTATGTATCTTCATATAAATGATGCTGTTGAAATATTCCATACGAAAAAAGAAATGAACTAATGCTTAGATATTGGGGGAAAATATAACACAAGGCCAATGATAATGAAACATTTTATCAATATTAAAGACTACTCTGGCTAGACTAACACATGGCCACTTGAAATTTCTTTCCTATGACAGTGGCAGTAAATCCACCCCATTGTAAAAAGTGCTGTAACCATCCACCTTCAACGAATCACATTCTGGGATGCATTGGACTTTCTAAAGGGACTTAACATCCGATCCCCTTATTATTATAGAATTTTTGGCGGTCAACAACCTTCTGGAGCTGATCTGAAGTATGCCAGATCTTTCGAGGATAAGAAACACAACAGCATGACTGACCAACTCCCTAACAATTATCTACGTGCGTGTTCTTTTTGTCATTTACTAAGCCATTTGATTAATTAATATTCTCTAAAAATTTAATATATTTTTGCTAAGAATAAGTATACAAATAAAACGTTGCACAGATTATATATATGCATGAGTGTATATATATGTGACGATTTCTATTGAAAGAACTTTAAGGTATCCGACTACGTTAGGAACCGTGATTTTAAAAAAGTGCGTAAATGGATAATTTTCATAATATTTAGTGTCACTCAGATTAGAATACATGCATAAAATTGTTTTAAGGACATTTTGACAAAAAAATTTATTTAAATATAATATTTTGGCAAAAAATTAACTTAGAATAATCTTTTCTCCAAATGTTCTCCTTCTGTGAAAAATGGTTCTATTATAATATTTCGCCTGTATATTGCTCAGACCTCTCTACAGAGGCTCAACAAGAATTCTTGAAAACTTCACATTATTTTCAGAGTTACCACCTATTGAAATAATTATTTGCGTTTTTTTCTTAAAATTGCTCCCCTCTGTTGTCGTAAAATATATGAATAAACCCACTTCTAAGTTATATGTTTCAAAAATTCTAGTTGAGCCTCTGAACAGAGGTCTGAACTATAATACAGGCAAAATATTATTCTAATAGAAGCATTTTCCACGAAAGGAGAACATCTGGAAAAAAAGATTATTCTAATTTAATTTTTTACCAAAATATTGTATTTAAATAAATTCTTTTTGTCAAAATGTCCTTAAAACAATTTTATGCATATATTCCAATCTAAGTGACACCAAATATCATGAAAATTATCCATTTATGCGTTTTTGGAAAATCCCGGTTTCGAACATGGTCGGATACCTTAAAGCAGTGCTTTAAATGAAAAGAGTTTAATAAAAATTTCATCGAATTTTTGTAGAAAATTTCTCTTTTGGTGTATAGTTACATAATAATAATAGCAGAACTAATCTGTGAAAAGTGAATTTTTTTTTATTCATGATTAAAATATTTTCATGAAGTCTTGTTGAAAGAGTTCGATTTATTTGGTGGGTTTTGTGTAGCAGTGAATGAGTTGTATTATCATTATGAGAACCTAAAAAGACAGCCAAAAAAAAAAACCAAAACAAGCCGTTAATAACGAATGCAATTCTTCATTTGAATCAAAACCGATAGTTGTGCTAGACATATTTAACACATCTACTGGTGATAGCGTTTTGGATCCAGTTCGTCATAAACATACACACTTGTTATCAAGCAGAGATGAATATTGTTGATTTGTCGACTTATTCCTAATTTCAATTTGAATTTTCTCATTTGTTCCTAAAAATTTATATTATTTTTATATGTTTGAATTTCCACTATACATCAATTTTTAATTTTTGTAATAAAATTGAATTATTTTTTTTATAACTATGTAACATGGATTTTATTATTACTTTTTGTACGGTTTTCTGGAGAAATATTTAATGAGTTTTCATCTTACTCGATTTTTTAAAATTGAGCAACATATCTCCCCAAATTTACCGTGTGCTGCATGTATTTTTTACACGATTTTTTCTACGTCTTATAAGGAACGTATGTACAGTGTAAAAAGAGTTGGGAGTATATATATATATATATATATATATATATATATATATATATATATATATATATATATATATATATATATATATATATATATATATATAGTTCCGTAGTTCTTTATGTCAATCATGTTTAGTTTTTAGAGTATAAGTCGTTCAAAAGCCGTGAACCTTCTTTTCATAACATTATGGTCGCGATTATAAAATACAGAGCTGTAGAATTAGACATAAGCAAGAGTCTAAAATTTAGTAAGTTTTTGGTATTATTCTAATTTCTTTTTTTTTTGCATATGCATGAAAACAAACTCAATGAGAATTCAGAATTTACTATTAGATTCGTTGTAGAAAACTAATAATGATAATTTTTTTCTTGTCTTACATTACCAAATATAGAGACACTATGAGAACCCCCTGGGTTCTACCCTGGACACCAAGATTAATTTGAGGCAAAGAATCACTAAGAGCCATTTGTATAATAATAACATATTTATTAACTTTATTCCAATATGAGAAACTCTAATAACATATAATATTATTATGTTACGTCAAACAAAAGGGATTTACCTTTAATATTAATTAAATTACGAATTATGAAATTAATCAATAATTACGCGTAAGATCAATAAGGTCTGCCGAAATAAGAGGTCTGAGAAATACACGCAACTCGAATTATTAGCTTTCATCATTAGACTAATTTTAGAAACTAATTTTTTTATTAAACTAACGCTTTTTATTAAACTAACGTTTTTTAAGCGATAATGAGCTATAGTATATCACTTGTTGATAATCCGATGTCTTCAGAGGTACATTAACTTATAAGCTTCATTCGTAGAATACTAGCAGTAACTCTTCACTATCATAATCCTCTAAAGATCGTGTCTGCTGCTGCTGCTGGCTCAATAGCCTTCCTCCTTGCTAGCTTACAACGCTCTACTTAAATACCCTATCTACTTTGCATATCCCGTTCGCTTCTCGGAGTTGATTGGAAATATATATATATATATATATATATATATATATATATACGCGAATTTATAATCCCCCAAAAGACGCCTAAGAATATTAGTGGAAAGGTTCCGTACAAATTCGTCACAACACGAGCTTTGGAACTACGAAAATGTCAAAAAAATATCATTCATTGCTTTATCTAAAAACAGGTATTAAATGCATATCAAAAATAAATCTGAAAATCATCTGTTTTATTGCAGGTTACAGATAATAATTTTCAAGGACAACTTATCTTCATCGTTTGTCCGACCCCTCTTTTTCATTTATTGATTTTACGCTTTGTTTGTCTAATGTATGTTTTGGCTAATTTACCTCCAAATCTTTCTATGGAAGTTTTTCAAATATTTTTCCTTAAAAAACCTTTGATGATAAAGAATTGGTCAACAATTTTGTTATTATTATTACATATTGAATAGAAAAAGGAAATTTAGAGAAAAATATTTGAAATATTGTTTTTTAGAATGTGAATTATAATGTGTTAAAATATAACAGTAAGCTTGAAAAAACAGTTTTCATTGTGATCGTTGCAATCATGTTAACAAAGCAATATTAAATTTTTTTTTTTGCTTACAGTGGCAACTACTTAAAAAGTTAAATTTTTATGTATTTTAAATGAATTAAATTTATGTGTTTTGTATTTAAATCTTATCACTTACAGACTTTGAAAAAATTCGAAGCACCAAATTTAGTAGCCCTTTTATTCTAAATAAAATTTTAATTTAAATAGAAAATATACAATTATATTAAAATAATTTTTTTCTTATTTCATCTAATTTAGTAGCCAGATCCGAAAAATTTCAAGAATGTTAAGAATTAGTTTAAATTTTCGAAAATAATTTTTCCAACGTAAAAAATATTTCAAATAGGAAAATGAATCAGAACTTCTGCCAATCTCAAACAAATACTTTACTTATTATAATACTTATTATTATACTTCAGAAAATGTAGGCCTTTTTAAAATATTGTAAAATTCCAAAATAACTAACATTGTTTTTAAAATTTTAAAACATGTTTATTAATGCCTTAAAAATTTAAAATGAATGACTAAAACTTTTTAAAGAAATGGCGTAAAATTATCAGAAATTTAAATGTTAAAATTGTACACTTTTGTGACTTGGAAATGGTGATTGGAATTTGTAATACGAACTACTTAAGATTCAACAGCTAAAGCAGTAGCGTAACGTATCCCCCGCATCACGAGGAGGGAGAGGGGGCAGGATTCTAGGGGTTCACCGCCAAGTACATACCCCTTGTAAGATTCGGCTTGGGGCCCAAAACCTGACTTTGCAGGGGACCCTAATATTCTCCGTTACGTCACTGAGTTAAAGCCTGTAGTATGTCTTCAAAATCGAAGAACTCATAGATTAGTATCCTATTCAATACCTGATAAAAGGTATCTGACCATTCTCTTATTGGATCTAAATTACATATACGTGTATAAAATGTTTATAAGAGCTCACAATAAGAGCTCAAAAACTTTTATCTCGCATTTTAAATCAGCCTTAATAAAATAGCAATTTAGGACGACATTTCTAAAAATTTATGTATGTATATATATATATATATATATATATATATATATATATATATATATATGGGATAATTAAATTATGGATTTAATTTTAAATTCCCTATATACCACCTAACTTTTATTTTCATTACATCTTCAAGTATTAAATTAATCACCCAATTATTTCTCCTAAACAGATGGCCCAACCTCAAAACACTTCTGATCCCAGATCATTATTTTTTACAGTCCATATGTCGGCATTAACTTTCAAGTACAACTCATAAAATAAGAGATGCTTCACACATCTGGGCTTAAGTGGTAAAAACACTTAGATTTCACTTTGGTGTCCTTTTTTTTCTCTCAGCGACAGATCATGTAGATAGCTCACTGAATAAAGACATTTTTTTAAAATTAAGATTGGTTCTGGCTTGAAACATGTCGCATATATATCATGTATTGGAGAAATTCTTGAATTGACAGGAGAAATGCAACGGGTAGCCGTTTATCCTGTTATATTTTATTTCAATATTCAGTAAAGCAGACTGCACTCCAAGCCATGACAAAAACGAGAGCTCTTTCAGCGTTGATCAGCAGCGAGTGAGTCCTTAGTACACGTGTCTTCTTTTAATCCGGCGAAAGTAGAAGTCAAAGTTCTTATGCGGGAGGTGGGTTGAGTTGTCCTGGTAAGAAGTTTACCCCAACTGACATTTGAGGGGCTGGGGATTCATCAGGTATATATATGTAATAATTCACGTTAATGTCATCTTTCAAGTTTTTAATTGTGATTTTCCTGATCCCCTCCAGGACTTTCCCGCACATAATAAATTTTTCGCTCACCTGCCTAACACAGGGTGTAATCATAACTTTATATCTTAGAAATTAGAACCTCAGTGTATTTAAATTAAGAATTACGTAATCCGATTATCTGGACCAATCAGAAGAGTCTTCTTCAGAAGTCATGAGTTTTTGAACTTCCAGTTGCCACTGTATGAATACTCCCATTTTCATGGAAAATTCACGCTGCTTATTTTAACTACTATGTGGCTGCAAGTCAGTGTTAATTGTCTTTTGCTTTTTGTGTGTGTGTTTGTCGTTTTTAAAATGAAGTGCCTAAATGTGAAATAAAAATGAAGTATCCAAATATCAAATGATATCTCATTCATTCAACAGCGCTGAAAAGCATCTAATCATGGAAAAATAAATAAATAAAAGCCTTACCATCTGACACTTCCTGTTGATAAATAATATCATATATTACAAATTTACGAAAACTGATTTCTTAAATCATTGATCTGGATTCATTGACAATATGTTCAATTTAATTATCGATTCAAGTTATCATTTCTAACAAAATTCTTTTGCCAACTCTTTAATAAAGATTCCTTTTCATTTTTAAAATTTTTTTTTTTTGATTTATGCCTTTTTTGCAGAAACAAAATTTTTTGATATGAATTCATCGTTATCATATTAAACTATAATTCTGCAATAATGGATTAAACCTTTTCTTAATTTCGGTAATTTTATTAGAGTTCTAGTTCTATTTTTAAAGTAAATTACTTTGAATAATTAGCTTGAAATTGTATCAGAACCATTGTTTAACATTTCGTGAATTAATTAAAAGTTAGATGATTTTAAAAAAATTGCTAGTTAAAATATTTTTAAATAGAATGTCCCCCCCCCCCTAAAACTACTGTACGAAATTGGATAGAAACATTACTTTAAATTCAATTCATCTCTTTCGGCTAAAAAGATTTCATAATCCATTGAATTCGAGCTTAAAATATATCATTGCGGTATAAAAATTTTGCTGTACGATTCTCTTGTATAAAATGAAGTAAGCACGCTGGACAAATTTAGGGCAAAAAAAAAATCTTTATTCTTTTCTAGTAGATTAAAATTAACTCCTGAAATAAATGTCTCAAATCAAGTAGTTTTCAAGAGACATTTCACCGTGAGAAGCACCTCCTACATCATTCCTCTTGAAATAGTAATTCAGGTAACTTTTTCTATTTGTTAAGCTCTTGACGTCTAAAATCGAGAACTAGTTTCCAGTTTTCTGGTCAATTGATTCCTCTTTTCTAGAGCTCTTCTTTGTATAAATATGTGAGTGATTTAAGACCACCAACTTTCTGCTTGGACAAAATTTGACTTTTATTTTTAAACAAGCATCAGGGAAAAAATAACATACTTTAGTACAAGGTTGAGAATGTCTAAACTTCAGAAGTTACGGATGATTTCGAAGTTCAGAAACTATGTGCTTATTGAAGGAGATTTTAAAATAGCAGCAATGAATCGCGTAAGGAAAGTTTTTTTTTAAAAAATAAAATAATTCATTGATTAATGGCGTAGAACTTAACAATAAATTGTTTACCTCATTCTTAAAAAAAACAATGAGGTAATAATAGTTACATCGTCAAGTTTGCAATTTTAAATGTAGTTTGTTTTCATTGAATTGTAAATAATTAGCTATCTTTTCAGTCTCAGGATTTGTTACGTTGTTATTCAAAGGGTACTGATGATATCTCTGAGTTCCACAAAGTTGTAAATTTTTAGCTGCCTCATTCACTAAATAGGACTTGGTTTTAAAAATAACATGATCAATTTTGCTCTTTGTTATTCAAGGGGAAAAAATCAAGTTAACTAAATGTACAAAAATGAAAATTAAATATAGTCGGACCTCCATATTGCGAACTTCTTCCTGAAACCAAGAATATTTCACGAATTTCTTTGTAAAATGACCTCCCAATAGTGAAGTGCATTTTCTATATATATAACAAACTTTTTCTCTTGTGATTCAACTTTTTTTCTCCCTTTTTTAAAGTATTTCTGGACATTTCAAGTTATTCTTTCTTTTAACTCATTTTATGGTGGTCATACATCTTGAACAGGTTTTATGTGGCCGCAGTAGCCTAGGGGTCAAGGTATCGGATCGTGGCTGGCATGTCATGAGTTCGATCCCAGTACCAGTAAAGACCCGCCGTGTAGGGGCGCGATGTACGTTAAATCTATCGAAAGCTCAAACGTCCTCCCGTTGGTATGGTGTGCTAGTTAGGAGAGGGGGTTCCAGCTCGGGTGTCGTCCTCGTCACTTGACCATGGTTCAAAATTACGAGGTCCGTCACCAAAAGTCCTCGTGTAACTGAACAATGCGACGTAAATATTCACTCACTGAACAGGTTTTGTTAGGTCCTAGCTCACCGAGAGCAATAGAGTTCTAGGCGTTTCATCCAAGAAATGGAACCATTAACCTCCATCGTCCAGTTCATTGGAAACATGTTCGATATATCCCCCTTTACCACTCAGTGGAGTTGTCTCGTGTCCCGGTGTCTTTGAACTTGTTCATTTGTAGTGTTGATCAGTTGTACTGGTAACTTCGTTTATTGTCGCTCAAAAATGACAAAACGTAAATGCTTGAGCGTAAAAGAAAAAAAAATTCTTTAGGAAGTGATAAAGGCAACAAGGAACTTACCTTGTAGTTTTTCTTCCTTTTCTTTCTTTTTAATATGTAAGAGATATAAAATAATTATTAATAATTTATAAAAAGGTGTGTGAGAGAGAGAGAGAATAATTACTTTTTTTAATACATAGTGTTCATGAATTTAAAATTATTTGTATATGCTTTATGAAAAAAAAAAACTAAAAGATGAACCTCTATATGACGAATTTTCCATGTAACGAGCTTTCTTTCGGGATTTAGCGACTTCGTTAGAGGTACGACAGTATTTCAAAACAAATCATAAGTAAAATAGGATTTTTAGTACTCTCAGTGTAAAAAAATATTTTTGAAAAACATTTTTAGCGTATTTAAATAAAAATAAGGCATCGGAGGTGAATTGTTCCTGAGGAAGGAATAAACATGAATTTTTGTGACTTAAAATGTTAAATATTTTTGGATTCAATTTTAAAAATGATGTACAATTCTTTTGATCGTCATTCACGATGTTAAAATAGTGTAATATGCGAATTTCATTAAATTCAATTTGTACGATTCTGTGTTGAAATATTTTTAAGAAACTAAGCCTCTGTGTGTTAAGGTATCCGACTACGTTCGGAATCGTGGTTTTAAAAAAGCGCATAAATGGATAATTTTCATGATATTTAGTATCACTCCGATTAGAATACAGACATAAAATTGTTTTAAGGACATTTTGACAAAAAAATGTATTTAAATATAGTATTTTAGCAAAAAATTAACTTAGAATAATCTTTTTTCCAAATGTTCTCTTTTTGTGAAAAATGGTTCTATTATAATAATATTTTCCCTGTATATAGCTCAGACCTTTCTACAGAGGCTCAACTAGAATTTTTGAAAAATTCACAATATTTTCAGAGTTACCACCAATTGAAATAATTATTGGCGTTTTTTTCTTAAAATTGTTCCCCTCTGTTGTCGAAAAATATGAATAAACCCACTTCTAAGTTATATGTTTCAAAAATTGTAGTTGAGCCTCTGTAGAGAGGTCTGAGCTATATACAGGCAAAATATTATTATAATAGAAGCATTTTTCACAAAAGGAGAGCATTTGGAAAAAAGATTATTCTAAGTTAATTTTTTGCCAAAATATTGTATTTAAATAAATGTGTTTTTTTTTTGTAAAAATGTCCTTAAAACAATTTTATGCATATATTCTAATCTGAGTGACACTAAATATCAGGAAAATTATCCATTTATGCGCTTTTGCAAAATCACGGTTCCGAACGTAGTCGGATACCTTAAGTAACGCTTAAATTTTTTACTGCGTTTGTGCTTTCCTGTTGCTTAAAATATCTTTTACTCGAGATTTGATATGATAAAATGCATAAAGAAAAGTATTATTGGTTAATTATTTTGAATAGTGAAGCGTATGAGTTGATTGGATGGAAACACTTGACTGCATCCTGTGACCATGACATCACAGGAATAATTGAACTGATTGGATATAAAAACACGTGGTTGCAATTATCATGTGAATATAACTTCTCGTGGACTTATTCGAAATATTTGAGGTTCACTTTTACTTAATGTGCAGTATTATTTTTCCGCATGCTGATTTATTTAGTAGAACTTGAACCAGAATCCTCAATCTGCTTGGAATATCGCCACTTGCCAAATTCGTAGTTGTTGTTACTAATGCCACTTGTCAGACATAGTCAGATCGAGGCCCACGAAATTCATCGTGGCTAAGGGCTAGAAGTGCGCCTGTCGTTGCCCTTGAGCACCATACAGGTGACAGTACGATTTAGCTCTGCGAAATTCCTCGAAGGGAAGATATATGGCGACACCACCTATTTCCACCTCTACAATTTCTGCATTGAACTGAAGGGGAGGGAAATATTCTCCAGTCCCTGCGCTCGTGACTCAGCAACGATCACATACTCCGTGTGTACTCAGAGGGTATTTGGTGGCATAGGGCATCGAACCCAGGCCTTCCGGTCTGGAGTTCGATGCTCTAACCACTAGGCTACCCTCGGCCAATAACCACTGGTCATCTGAGGCTCTAGAATTAAAAAAAGTAATAAGAAATTCGGAAAGTTTTTGTACCACAAGCATTTTTATGATTGAATTCAATTCATTATTTTACTCATAATTTTTCGTTCCATATTATCTTTATTCTATCAAATTGGAGGGAATTTTATGTGTATACAGAAAGAGTTACCTAAAGTCAAAAGTACATTTTAATCTATAGATCATGTCTTTTCTTAAATTAAAAATGTTTTCTAGCAGTACACAACGTCTGAAATTTAGAACAAAATTCTGGATTTAGTAAAATGATCCTGGTTTAACAATCATATATACGAAATTGATAATTTTCTTAAGAAAGTTCTCTTAAATCTATTTTCTCCAACTCTATATTTTTGTAACAATTTTAAAGTTTCAACCTTATTTTTATTTTGCAATCTTTTTACTATGAGTTTTCCTATAAAAGTTGATTTTTATCTCTTTTGTAACCCATTTCTTATCTCAATACAAAAAAGCAATTTTTTTGTCCTTTTTGTTTGAATTTTTTTATAAAGAAAGAACTCCCAAAGAAATAATCAAAGCTATTTCTTACTAAACAAATAGCTTATTATTGATATCTTTCATAACATTTCCTCTTTGTTATAAATATAGTTAGTTATAGCACTATATAATGCATGCAATAGCTAAACTGATTTTAAATTTAAAAAAAAATTCAATATAAACAGATGGTACAAAATAATGAGGTCAGAAAAACAGGTAATTGAAAAGCACATGTTCGAAACCTCTTTGTACATAATTAGTCTTTTCAGTTTACAAAATGTGCGAGAATTCTCCTTTTTTTCCAATCATTCACTTTAAGCAACTTGACATTTTCATAAATAATAAGAATGATTTTTCCCAATCTTACCTCTCTTTTATAAAATTTATTCAAAACAGGTTTTTAACCGTTATCCTCATTTTTAAGTCATAAGAGAAATTTCCTTGAGCAGTTATCCAATAGCGGCCTTCAAAACCATCTCCTAGAAAAAAAATTTTTTTAGAATTCTAAGGCTTCGATTTCATCCGATGACTTCTTTAGAAGGAAAAATGGACTAGGGAAAATGTAAAAAAAAAGTTATCTTCTGTTTCTCCTTGACACAGAAACTTCAGAGCCAACTATTGGAAGTTTTCCACTCTATAATCCATTGACTGTTTTCGGTTACAAAGAGTGGCCTAGAATTCTTGAACGAATATCGAATGCTTTTTTTCAAAGTTAAATTGAAAAGGATCTAAAATATTCCGTTAGTGTAAGTTCGGACAAATTTTATTTTTTTATGATTTCTCTTCCTCCTCCTCCTCCCCCCAAAGAACTAGATTTAAAGTTAAATACTGTTCGGTGTGTGGTTCGGTTTCCTTAGTAAATTGTAAATTCTTATTTTATAGTTCTATACTAATTTTCACATTTAATTTCAATGTGGTGTGTATAATTTTTCTATTTAATAATTGTTTAACTTTATCGAATCCTCAAATTTAAATGAAATAATAAAATACCTTCAAATTTCAAATCTTTCAACGGTCAGATTCAATCCCTTCTTAATATGTATTAAGGATACAATAAATTATTTTGTAGCACAGAACTATTATTAGTAACTAAAATTAATTGATAATCGCATTCTTTCGTTACAACCACTCAGATTTTCTTTGAAATTTTAATATGTCTATATATACATATGCGCGTATGTAAGTCATAATCATATTTTCCCCTTTTCTCACAAAACGGGGTTTAATTGATGCTAAATAAAATAAATATATAATAAAATTATATTTTCAATAAATTTAGTAAAATATTATAGTAATTAAACATAGTTAAAAGAAGAATGGATTATATCTGGAGTAATTTTGAGATCGAAATGAATTAAAAATTATTGCTGAACGTAATCTGTTACAAATTCTAGAGATTATTCTTAATGTGTTTTAAATTTCCCTTTTGGAGACTACAAAAGTTAATCGGCTTTATTCAAAACGTTTGTTTTTCTATATATATATATTTATTTAGAAACTTATTTTGGAAGCTAAACTAAACTTTAAATAACATTTTCCATCCTAACTATTTGCACAGGCTTAGTGTCTTTTTTTTTGTTTCTTTTACTTAACTCAGTAAGTCTTCTGAACTGTACATTTTTCCACCATTTTTTCCCTTTTTCAAAATAAATCTAGAATTAAAATGATTCAACAGCAAAGACAAGTTGTTTTACTTCATTTTTATATTCCATTTTATTAGAAATTTAGTTCATAAACTCAACATTTTCACAATGGACAAATAACAATTTTGTTTATATTTTTATAACGGAAAAACAATCAACAAAATCTGAATTAGCATTGTGTTCATTGTTTACTTTCGTGTAATGCTTTATTTTCATAAGCAAATGTACTACATCGTATTTTCGAAAAAATAAATAAAATAAAATCAAAATGAAATTTTTTTTCTGCCGATTCTCAGTTTAATAACAAAGGCCGGATGTTGATATTTTTATCACTTGAAGTCAAACTTTATTTAGATTGAAAAATTCCAGACTTTTCTTGTTTAGGAACAAAAATAAACGGGGGAATATTTCGTAGCTGTTTCACAGTCGAAAAATTTATTTCAAGAAAATTATTCACTTGAGCAGTGGTCTCCAACCCAAGGTCCGTGGAACAGTACCGGTATGTGGATCAAATACTACCGGCCCGCATAAAGAAGCTTTAAATTATTTCCCTTTTATTTACCGTGGTATATTTTTCTTGGGCTACTTTTTATGAAAATCCTTTTATATTCTTTGTTAAATCAATTTATATTCATTTTTTGGTGTAGCTATATAGTAGTTACGATTAAATACAATTAAATTAAAATTATTAAATCAAAACAGTCTAAAATATAAACAATAAATGTTCTCCCCCTCAGTGAGCCGTGGTAAAATTAACAAACGTGGACCAGTCCGTGGCGATAAAAAGGTTGGGGAACTCTGCACTAGAACTTAGGTTTTTTTAAACTGGCGCCCCCTTTTCTTGTGAATATTTCGCTGCCACCCCCTCCCACTCAAGAGGAATAAGAGGGCACATAATACATGGTGAAAACAAGAATTAATTTTAAAATAATGTTCTATTACTAATAGAACACATATATTTTTTTTAATTTAATTTTTTTTCTAAAGCCCCCAATTTTTTTATTTGCGAATCTGAAAGAGCTATTGCCACAAATATATTTAAGTATGTGTAACATTATATATTTTAGTTTTAGATAGGATACTGTTGGAATAGAAACGCTATTGAATTTTTCTTTATTTAAAAGGCTGGAATAAAAAAAAGTTTCAGCTTACCTGTTTTTAAGACGCCTTTGAAAGAAGGTTTTGATGATATGAAGTAATTCACAATAAACTATTGCCTTCAAAATAAAAAAAATATTGACAGTTTCAGCCTTTAAAGAATCACACATTAATTCCTGTTTAACATATTTAATAATATTTCTTGGATAATATACGTAATGAAATGCAGTGGACGAAACATTTTTCTACTGCTCACAGACAAAGACATCACGTACACTACAAAAACTAAAATTTACTATAGCATTTAATTTATAATGTGGGTTTAAATGTAATGTAATCTTTAATTTTTTCATCCACTTCCCGAACTACCAAAATATGTGAAATTTCGCGTACACGGATAGAAATTATTTAAATACATGCAATCAACATAAGGTTACCAGTATTAAAGTTTACTTTTGTTAGTATATAGTCAGCGTGTTCTTTTTAGTCTTTTTTAGACTATATTTGATTAATCTTCCGAAGCTCCTCCATGCCATCTCAACGCCCCCTTATTGTCTCTGGGTCTTTTACTGCCCCCTGAAATCCTCAAACGCCCACGTTGAGAACCTATGCACTCCTCTCACGACTTAAAGATAGTGGTAAAATATAGATTTATGCTATTAACATACTTAATATTATTTTAGCTTTGAGGAATACTCATCGGAATATTCTTTCTTTATTCATTTTATATGACACAAATCCAAATGTATCGGGTTTATTATCATTCTCACTGTATTTTAAAATCACCGAAATCATGTGTTCAATTTAAAGAAAATTAAAATATACTGTAAATTTTTATTTAACAATTGCATTGCCTTTGCTATTACATCAGATTTTGACGAAGAACATTGAGATTGCACTCAATTTTGAATGAATATGTATTTTTTTAGTAGAAATTGGAAAGAGCTAAAATATATATAATCTAGGTGAAATTTGATGATGGGTTTGAGAAAGACATTGAATATCCATAATGCGTGTTCAGAATATTTTTGCTTTTGGCTAAGACAATGTTCCACAAATTATAAAAGAGTACATGGACTTTAATGTTGCTTGTTACTAAATTAAACATATGAGACACATTATAACACGATGTTTTGCTGAAAGGTAAATAATATGGAAGGACAATTTTGTGCTGCCAAATAACAACAAAGAAATTAGCAATTGAATTAGTTCTCGTCAGTTCATGGAGCCCCTTGATCATAACAACTTAGCTACTTGTGACTGCTTTTCAACTTTTCTCTGAGAACTCTAAGGAAAGATAATTAAAAAATCCCAGTAGAAAAAGATTTTCTGTTATTTTTTTATTGCTATTTAGCTATTTTATCGGTGTTAAGTATTTAATCGACATTGTATCTTAAGTTTTGCAGAATACTAATGGCAACGTGCTGTTTTGTTGCAATGATTCAACGGTGGGATACATGACGCTCATTACCATGTAACATATCACATAACTCTTTCTGTATCAATTTTATCATAATCATTTTCTAATGTTTTATATATAGATCTTATTTCAGCTAAAGTGTAGATTAGGGGGGCCCCTTTGGATTTGGCGATTTTTATCTAGCTGTCATAGATAGGATGGCTATTGAATGCGGTCACCAAAAACACCTATCGCTAAATGAAGTAGCTTGGCGAACGATTTCGGTTGCCAAAAGAAATTTATATCGCCAAAAAATAATAAAATAAAATAATATGTGCAAGAACGAGAAAAACAACTTTCCTAGTCAAAAATTGTTATAAAGTTAGACTCTCCTACTGAGTGCAAGGAGCATAAAGGAGCAACCAATCCAATTTCATTTGAGATACACAATGCTCATTAATTATGCTCTCAGTAATTATCCTGCTTTATCGTATTTAATATTCTATAAATAGGGAATTGAAGTTATGCATGCATATTATTTACATGTAGATTCATATATAATGCATGAATCATCAATGTTAATGTAATACATGGACTTCTTTGCACATGTTTTTCACCGGAAATATATTTCTTGCAACAGAATGATTTAAATTGGTATTTTTATATTAGTGCTTGAGAATACGAGCTAATGTATGATTAATTATTTAGAAATAAATGTATAAAAAGTGATGGTAAAGTACATCTTACCCCTGCTAATTTAAATATTCAGTATATCTACCTCGAAGATTCCAGTTGTCATGAAGAGAATGAGCAAACAACTCTCCTGAGGGTTATGAAGCATTTCTCCATTATCTTAGACAAATCTACTTAACAGTTGTGTGTGTGAACAAAGATGACAATTCTCTTGTTGCTTCTAATCCTCTTTAAGTCCAGAAGAGCTCTGTTATGTAAGATGTGAAATGACTACGTTTTGCTCCTAGAGATGATTCTGATAAACACTTGTACAGTTAATTATACAAGGCAAATAGCTGCCGCTGATGTATTACAGTTGCAATATGAAAGTTTTTGATTCCTCTCACAAGTCATGTGTATAGTGTACCCACTATCGAGTTATAGTTAAAGCAACTTAAAACTATTTCAGGGGAAAACAATTCTAAAGATTCATTAGAATTACAACATTAAGTTTATAATAATTAATGTGGGGCTGGTCAGTGATGGCACAACAGTCGTCTTTAATTAATTTTTAAGGTTTCATTATTCATAACTATTTACAACACAGTTCGTCATTTAAAGTAAAGAGTTCATCTTCAGTAGTTTTTAGTGGATCGTCGTTAGATTCGTCATTTAATACCCTGGCGTCGTACGTCGTGTTTCTCGTCCTTTTCTTAACATGGCGTCAGTCGTCTCTCTTTTTGTGTCTAACAGCTGACAGGCTCCCAAAACACTGAGAACGTTCCTAGGCATGTGCAGTAGAGTTAGTGGAGTGGCTTGGAAATAGCGGCTGGCACCACATTACTAACTATCTAAAATGAATAATTTGCTGGTAATATGAAGACGTATATTATGAAAATTTTGGTTGTGTTTGTTTGCTGCTCGCAAAATAAGAAAAAGTACAGGAAATTTACAACAAAACAAGAAAAACAAACTATACGTAGTTACACAATGGTTAATTTACGTCGAAGTATGAAGCGGCCCGAGGGCTATTGGCAACGGGCTTCATAATTTTGAGCAACGGTCAAGTGCCGCGGGCAACACATGAACTGGCACCCTCCCTTTCCGTAGCTATACATTGGACGTTTAATCATTGAATGAAATCAGAAGATTAAGAACAATTGCTTTATTTAATTAATTTTATATATATAGGCTAAACAATCTAATCATTAAAGTCGTAGACCCCGAAGACATTTGACCAAATTGTAAATTCGTATCCTGCTTTCCTGAAACACTGTTTTGTGGAACAATGGAGAATGTTACATGCTAAATAGTAATGAGTTTCCATGATTTCTCGTAGTATAGTGTGTAGGAACCGAGAGATGGAGGCATTAGCTCAAGTGTCTTCCTCGTTAATTGAGCGTGGTTCAGAATAATGGGGTCTGTCATCTCTTGTAGTTTTAACGGTGATTTCATTTAAACCAACCAACCGACTCATTTAATTAAAAAGGTCTGCATTCATTTGTTCTTGTGTTTATAGCGATGAGCAACTCTGTCTAAGAATGTGTCTGGTAATTTACATTTCATAACTGTTTTAGTTTTTTTTTATATGCATTTAAACATGCATGGATGCCGCCCAGCCAGTATGGTGGATATGACCCTCGGCTTGTAACCGAAAGGGGTTGAGTTCGAATCTCGATTAAGGCATGGTTGTATCTTCTTTGGGAAAGGAAATCGGACTTTCATCGGTAATGGATTCCCGCCTCGAAAGGAAAGCAGCTCACCCCTTCTGTTACATGCTGGGATCATCATCTGTAATAAATGTGTATATTCTTCTGTTGTGTTGTATGTTTCTGTTCTCTTCCACTTGTATTTCATATGTTCCCAGAATAAAAACATACATGGATAATTTACGTCTATCTATGGTGATTTATTGACTAACATAGATAAGTTAATGTGAAATCAAAATTTATAAGCTCTGCCTTCTATAACTATGTTACTTTAATGGAAAATTAAATTTTAATTAGAGAAACAGTGAAATGAGAGAAAAAGATCGTATTTATATACTTAGACATAGCTGGCAATATGCTTTAATCTATTTCTGATAAATGGAAAAATTAGTGTTTCTCCCCCACAACTCTGATATAGATTCATTTAAATTTTCCACGATTGCTCGGTGGAAGACGATGATGAAAAAAGATTAATTTTTATTGCAACAATATTATAGTAGATGTAAGTTTTCATAAACTTGCTAACTAAAATTCATAAACTTTCCCAAAGAAACCTTCCCCATGTGTTTCCCATTTTTCACTATGTGAATTTTAAAAATTTAAAGTAGAGTTTCTCATCTTTTAAATAATTAACAACATAAAGTAGTCAAAGAAATTTAAAAAAAAATTAGCTTGTGAAAATATTTTTAATTTTCTGTGTTGAAAAGATATACAATATTATTTCGCGAAAATTATACATTTTTATGATAATATTTTTCATTATTTTCCAAGAAATGAGAAATACACCTGAATAGAATCATATTCATTTTAACATTAAAAAGCTTTAAGTATCATACAGCATATTTTCAAACAGAAAAAACACAAGATTTTGGAATTTTATCAAGTTTGTTCCAAGCGCTACAAGTGAAAATTTAATCACTAAATCTCACGACATGGTTAGAAATATTCAATTTATTCGTTGAAAAACACAATATGTGAGCTTTAAAACAATTCACATTCATCGAAACTGATTCTTTCTGAGATAATTCCATGAAGAAAGGAAAAGAAACATCAAATCACTGACCAGATGTTACATAATTCCCTTTTTTCCGTTCACCGCACAAACCATACCGAAGCTGAGATAAGGATCGAGAAGGGATTAAATTCTTGCTTCCTTTGCACATAGAAGCGAAAAAGAAAAAAAAAAAAGGAAAAAAATTGCAAATAAATAAATAAAAAATAACGTAAAAGGCAAGAGATGGAGTGGGCAGTGAGGGATGAGGTCAAGTTAAAAGAACAGGTACCTGTTTGTAAGTGGTCGTTACCGGCAGAAAACGGCACGCATTTGCACACAATGTGGTCTAGGGATAAATCACAACGGATGATAGGGATTTTACGAATAAAGAGTTAAAAAATTTCCCTTTGCTTTGAGTTATTAAGTAGAACTTATTTTCATGTTGCAAAATTTGATTGTAAAAGGAAGATGATGGAAAAGCTATTAAGTACAACCGACAGCAATGTTTTTAAGTGGTACATGTTGCCACTGTCTATTGAAAATTAAAAAGATTTGAAAGCAATGAGCGATTGGTATAGGAGTGTATTTTATTATTTTATACATGAATCAAAATTTTTTTGTCATGCTTTTGTCAGAAGTTTAAAAAATGTTTGAATACTATGCGAAAAAAAAAAGACTAAAAAGTCAAGTATCAATTTCGTCTTCTTATAGTTATGGAGTACATTGATTCAATACATAATTCTAATAAAGAATCCTTTTGAAACCGTGACAAAAATAATTAATTTTTCTTGGTATCTTAGTATTCAAATATGAGTTTGCGTTATTTTTAAAAAACAAAATAAGAAATCTTGGTAAGGGAATTTAGTATTTAAATAAAAATTGACATAAAATAAGTTAACTTTAGCATTAAATATGTAAGGTTTCCAAATAAAAAAATGTCTGAAAAGTTTGAAAAAATCCCTAATTTTTTTGATTTTTTTTTAAAAATGTTTATGATTTTTATGAACTAATTATCATGTGTATACATAAAATTCTTTTTTTTATTTCCATGTTAGCAAATGTTTATTACAGAAATTTATTTAAGATTGTATGATTTGAATGGAATGGAAAAACATAATTATATATATATATATATATACATAGACCTGATAAAATTTTGCAAATTATTTTCTTTTTAATCTTTCTTTTTTCGAACTTCAGCAGCATTCTTTTAGCGCAAACGATATATATATATATATATATATATATATATATATATATATATATATATTTAATGTTAACCAATATCTAAATGATATTTAATTTTAATCGAAACCATATTTAATGTTAGTACTTCTAGATGAAAATCATATTTTTTCTCTCGGCTCTTACGCTATAATGAAAACATTTTTAAAACAAAACGAAAATATTTGTATTTATTTCCCTACTTTATAAAAACAAAAAACGATAAAAGTAAATAAACTTTAAATTTATTAAATACATCGTTCCGGTTCGCTGTTTCATGGAAAAATATTTTTGTTCAATATTTAAGAAAGTAGGTGTTAAAAACATTTTCTGCAATCATGTAAGGGTGATTTACATTTATTACAACTTTAACTGTTGTCATAAATATAAATCTAACAGTTTCATTTTGAAAATTAACACCGAATCAATGGCACATGAAAATTCATTTTTTACACCTTAATACATACGGGACAACTAAAATGACTATCGATAAAAATACATCAAAACTGTTTAGCAATTTGTTGTTTAAGTTAAGAAGTTGTGAATATCTTTCCTTGGTACTTTCTGTAACGATTGAATAAATGATTTGTATATTTTATTTTTATAATGTTCTGCTTTATAAATTGACGTAATTTTTTTGGTACTTACGTATTATCGCAATAATCGCCAACTTTCAAGATAGCTAGCCAAGTTAGCAACCCTGATTTCGCTTGTGCATATACACTGAATTCACAATCATGTACTTCGTTTCATATAATGTCGCCAATAGGTTGTGATAATACGTAAGTACCTTTAAAAAAATAAAAAAAAATAAATCATTTTGAAAAAACTGATTTAAATATTTTTTCTAATATAAATTATTTAAATACTTTAAATATGGGATAAAATTGAATAAATGCTTTCGGTACTTACTTATTATCGCAACAATCGCCAACTCTATTAATAACTTACCAAATTGGCAACCCGGTTTCCAATGTGTCGTACCCGATAAATTGGCAACCATGCGTTTCGTTTCATATAATGTGTCCATTAAGTAGCAATAATACGTAAGTACCATATTTTCTTTTAAGACATCATCAATTTTAAAAAAAAGTTAATAACTAAAAATAATTTTACTTTTATTTTTCACCTTAAAATATTTTAACAACGACAAATTTAATTATTTACTATAAAATAATATTTAAAAATTTTAAAAATGCATGCTGAACAGAAAATAATAACAGTAAAATTTCCGAAGATAAAAATTTTAGAAATTTGTCTCATTATACTTATTGATTTCATTATTGATCAATGTGAGATCAATTAACCGCCATTAACAATTACATCTATTATAATAATTATTCTTGGGTGAACATTTTGCTTCGTAATTAATTATTACGTTTAATTAATAATTATTAGAATGGACTAATCCATGGGACTTCATGATCATATGATAACTATAAACACGGATTTCTAGCCAATCAATTCATAAATTTATGTGATGTCATGGTCACCTGATAAATGCAATCACGTATTTCTATTCAATAACTTCCTACACTTCGGTGTTGCCGACTGTTGTTTTTTGTAGTTTTTCTAAAAAGTATATATTTTTAAATAATTATGATGCACATAAGCAAATAAAATGCACTTGATTTAAAAGTACTGGTATAGCAAAATTATCTTTTATTTAATTTTGAAACAATTTTTTGAAGAATCTTAATGTTTGAACACCTTTATCTAACTAACAAATTTAAAATTTTATTTAAATTTTACGAGCAGAACAACAAATGCAAGTCTAATGTCAGTTTTGAATTAAACAAAGAATGCGTGACTGTGATTAATATAGCCCACTGAAACAAGAATTTTTTTAAATAAAATGCTTGTTACATATACTATTCTTTTGTCAATCATGGGTTTTGAATGCTTGAACACTTTAAGCATTACATTTTTTTTGGTAACTTAGTACTGTTCAATTCGTTTTTAAAAAATGTCTTGCGTGCAATAAATGTTTAACTTTCAAGCAACTACTGCATAAATAAACTATTTGAAAGAAAATGAATGTTCTTCATACTCATATGAACACAAGTAGCTATCTATCATTGCAGAGCTAATGAATGTCTATATGCGAATCAGTGCGTTAATTGTGACTGTAAAACAGATCGACACAGCTTGATCGATTACTAGTTAAGCTGCAAATCGATCCATTAAAGTAATTAATGTAAAACCTGCGTCGTATTTTTTTAGATCTTAAAGATACTATTGTCTTTGTGATTACACGATTGTTAAGCCAATTTGAATCGATATGTTTACTGTAATATTGAAATGCTTTCGTTTGATAAGATCGATGTTTACAGCTTCTTAATGAGAGACGATAATTTATGTGATGCCACTTGTTAGAAAAGAAATCGTTCATGGAATTTTCGTCATCCAGTATTATCCTTTATTTAAATAACATTTTAAAAATAACGTTAATTGTATCTATATTTATTTCAGGAAATGTATCTTGATGAAGATAAATGGGCTAAGTTCATGACGGTTACATGATAAATGCAATCAAGTTTTCTTCGAATTCGAAACTGACATTAGGCTTGTACTTAATGTTCTACTTGTAATATTTTGATAAAATTTCGAATTTGATAATCGCTTAAAGATGTTCAAGTATTCAAATTCTTCAATAAGTTTTTCAGAATTGATCACAAGTGTACTTTTAAATCAAGTTAATTTTTTTTTACCTATGTACACTATTATTTTTTACAAGTATGTATTTTTAAAGAAAGTTTTCGCAAGAAACAAAAGTTGATAATAGTGAAGTGCATAAAGCGATGACGGAAAACACGTTATTTCATTTATCATGTGAATATGATGTCTCATGAATTTATTGAAACACGTGCTTTTAGTTATCACGTAATTATGACGCCACATGAATTTAACTTATTGAAATATGCTACTTTTTTGTTGAAGTATAATTACTTTCGGAACATTTTTAATAAAGTTTTAATTTACAAGTCGTTTTGATGTTCTAGGAAATTAAGATATATGGGTCTTTAGAATAATTCTATTCCTTGGGTAGATTAAGATATTCCTTTATTTCTTTTCCTCTTTGTTATTGGAGCTAGGGTCAATTATATTAGTTTTTCTTTTAATATTATTTATCTTTTTTTTATATAGCTGCCTATATTTTGATTTATTTATTCAACCAAATGTTATTTCGTCATTTTTTTCATTTTATAAGTAATAGAATATTATTTTTTCTGGATGGAACTTATTTTCAAAACAAAGTAAAAATAACTTTTAATTGCTAATTAATATTCTTCTACGAACTTTAATATGCATGAAGTAAAATTTTTATACTTAATATATACAGGTGAATATTCTGTTTATTGTAAATTAGTTTATAAGCATTATATGTATAACAAATCCAAATACACATTTCGTGTATCAGTAAAAAAAACAATTAATTAATTAAATCGTGAAAAATGTTTTCTTTTTTTATTACACAACATTATTGATCCTAACTTCGTAATTAATATTGTACTCTTGATTTAATAACGATTTTTATGCATTTTATGAGTCACGTTTTTGGCGATCGTAATTAATTTTATCACAATATGTTTTAAATAAACTATTACATCATTACTGAATAAAAAAGTACAGCATTAGAGATGACACTAACAATCATTCAACAGATTTTAACCAAGTGAACGACGATATTATCCTTCTTATTTTTATAAGAAGGATTTTTTTTGTCAGTGTTAATTAATTAACAATAAGTAAACATAGTCTGGATATCATTACGTGAGTAAACGGTGAAGGTCAATTGAAAAACTCGTTTACGTGTGAGGTGCGGTTGCTCTAATATAGTCACAGATCATCTCAACGTCCTTCCTACCATATAAGGCACAAGAACACATTAACACCTTAGTGTGCTTTAACACTAGAACGTCCGGGATTTTGATTACTCTTAAACGTCCACCGGTGTCGTTTCGACACCGTGATATAAAAAGCATAAAATAATTGTAATAGCTAATTAATTGTTGGACTACTGTTCAGTAGGGTATAGTTTTACGACTTTTTAATATCATTTCATGTAATTATCATATATTATGATCTTTTATATCACAAAAAACTTTAACAAAACAAATTATTTAATATGATAAAATGAAATAAAACAATAATATTCATAAATTTTTGTATAATAAGCAGAATGATAATTTTTGTGATAATGCGAGTTTTTTCATCATTATGTATCGTTTTTATGTTTAATGTTTTGTACATATCTCATTTGTGCAATGAATACAGCGATATTCAATTTTTTATACATATCCTGCATACCATTTTCATGCAAGAGAAACACATTTTTTTAATTGCATTTCCAATACACTCTTTAATTTTACACTTTTTGTGTTTTAGTGAATTTGTAATTCCTCCAAATACAATGTTTACTTGATTTTTCGAATTTTTTGCACCTTCAAAATTTGAACGTAGTAGCGCATAAGCAAATGCTATGTAATAGAGCACTTGGACACAACGATTTTACAATAACTAACTCAATTCCGCTGTGAACCCAATAAAACTGCATTTAAGGTGAAATGAATGTGCGATATTACTTCCGAAAGTTTGTTTTACTGATGATATCTACTTTTTGAACTATTTTTAGCTAAACGAAAGCTATTTTTAATGATAAATTGCCTTTGGTGGGGAAACGACACCAGCGGACGTTCTAGGTATATGAGTTGTAAAATCTCTCCTAATTAACCTAGAACCACAAAACTTTTTCTGTGTAATCACTATGGAAAATGATTAAAAGTCGTGAAAATTTTCAAAATCTCTGCACAAATGCCGAGAGGAGAACAAATTAAACAGGCTCCGGTGTCTATTCGACACCAACGGATGTTCTAGTGATAAATAATCTATTACTTTACGCTCATAAAAGGGTTCATATTCGAACTAGAAATATCGCTTATTTTATCTTAGCACTTTTGCTTATTTTTTTAAAAAATGGTGTCGAATTATGTATATGTAAATTTTATATATCGATCTGTTACGGCGGTATGATCAGCAGATTGGGTTAAATTTATGACGGTTATTATACGGGAGCTCAAATGTTAAAATCATTCAAAAAGTTTTTCAAATATTTTTTTAAAAGAAAATCCTGCGTTACACGTGTATTTTTAAATCGAGGGTATTTTATTTTCCAAAAAACGTTATTATTATTGAAAAATATGTACTTTTAAAAATAAAGTTTCCGCAAAAAGCAAACGTTGGAAACAGTGAAGCGCATGATTTGGTAGCTGGAAACACATGATTGTATTTATCTTGATTGACTATGACACCCCATGAACTTATAAACTGATTGGCTAGAAACGCATGATTGCCGTTATCATGAGACTATGATGTCAGATAAATTTAGCTTATTAAATATACTCTGTGCGAAAATCCTTTTATAATACAGTTTTATTTGACTATTTTTATAGCTAAAAAAAATCTGCTGGATCAATTATTTCGATGACTTTCTTCATACGACAGTTTATAATCTACGTTTCCATTGAAATTTTTGAATAATTGATTATAATAATTCATTACAGTAAATTTTATATTCAGATTCATATTTTTTTCATAACGTTCATAATTCATTTTTTTATGTTTGACAGATAACTTAAGATTGATTCTAATTAATCAACAACGACAAAAAATATTAATTCGAAAGCTATTATAAAATAAGTTCTTATTAAGTATAGAAATTTTTTTTTATTTTCAGTTCTCTGACCTCAAAAAATTTTTTTAAATTTTATCTCATTTATTTTTGAAATAAGAAAAATAACAATTATTATTTCTATATTCTTATACATATTATAAAAAATGTTTACTTTTCTTTCTCTCTGTCTCCGTAAAAACGTTCTCTCCAAGAACGTTTTATGAATTGTTTCATTTTTTGTTTGTATTCGTTTGAAAATATATATAATGCTCCTTACTTAGATATTCGAACTAATCACAAACATTTTCAGCATTTTTTGTGCAAATACTAAACATCGAATGTATCGAATGCTAATTAAAACACAGCTAGATGTAAAAGAAATGTACGGTTTAATGGAGCTGACATTATTTTTCTATAGTGTATGTCAAATCATTAAAAAATGCGGAAATGATTTTTGTCTTTATCCCAACATCCAAAAAGGTGTTCAAGCGTAAAGGAAACACAAGAGCTATTATGTATGGTTCTCCACTGTTAGGAATTTAAGCAATTTGAATTCTTTATTGAGGAAATTAAAGCCAATTGACTTCGTACATTATGTTTATTATGAAACTAATGTTGCTTCATTTGTGTTAACAGATCATTGTTTTACAATGTAATAGAAATCTCGGTTTAAGTAATGTGTTGCTAATTTATTAGACAAACACCATTTGGTTAAAAAGAAATTAGTCATCACCTTATATTGAAGAAATTGTTAAAAAGTAAAAACTATTTAAAAAGTAGGTTTTTCCTTAAAACAAGTAATATAAAAAGAGTCAATAAAGAAAAAGGGTCAATAAAGTCAATTTCTACTTAGGTCAACAAAGAAAATTTTTTTATTAGTTATTTAAATTTAATTAATAAATTAATATTTGAAAAAACTGTATTAACCTCAAGTGTCATCCACTACAAGTTTAAAAATGTATTTGAGCTTCAGTGGATGCATAAACACTATTTCATTAAAGATTGAAAATTTGAATAAGATATAATATATATATATATATATATATATATATATGTAATAATTCCTTTTAGCATCTGCTTTTTATCAACTCTTTTTAATAATATTTAAACAAGTTTTAATTCTGTGGTTCAGAAGTAACACTTTAATTTTAATCGTAATCAACTAGTATCCGAAATCCCTGTCCCGCCCATTTCAACCAATCAGAACTAACTACTATTACATAATAATTACGTGGTTGTCACTGCCGGTATGTAGAGCGAAAATCTTGTGTGATCGCTCTCTTTGTCTTTGTGTTTTGTCCTGTAGGATGTCGCTGCTGTTTGTCTCTCTGCCTGCTTTACGTTCGCCATATAACCGTCGCAAGTTTGTCTCCAGCTCGTCGATGTGACAATGTACAAATAGCTGCAGCTCTTTTATCCTTTGTGCTTTATCTGTGGTCGTGTTCGTCCCTGTTCTAATATGAAATACCACTGAGATTAAAAACTTTTGATGTGTGTGTCAAAATAAAAACGCTGAACGTTTATTCAGAAGATGTTTCCTGAAACTCTCTCTCTCTCTATTAACACTCAAAAAATAATACAACACCAGCCACTACGCTACATATACATATTTATAGGGAAAGAGTGAACCAAGTAATACCAAACAAGAGTAGTATTTGAGTAGTATTTAGCTCCTCTATATATATTTAGAGAAAATGCCATTTTTACTTATTGCTATTTACATAATGAATTCTATTGTTAGAAAATTGTTAGTAAAAAAATATGATGGATAGTAGAGTCTACATCAAATATGATCAGTTGAGAAATGTAAGAGAATTACTACATTTAAAGTAAAACGATCGTAAAATTGTGCAAATGTAACTTTTTCCTTTTGTTGTCAAGCTTGCTAATTTTTTTTCAGACTCCTCTTTTACAGAAAAGGTACCTACTCAAATTTCTATGGCAACGCATGTATACATAAGGGGGGGGGATCGCAGTCATATGAGAAAAAATGTTTTTAACCGGAACCTATCTATGCGGAAAAGATGTTCTGTGGAATGGAGATTAGAAGAAAAATAATAATAAAAAAAATAATTTCAAAAATGTAAATGCTGACGCAAAGGGGTTGAATTTTCCAAAAAAACAGATAAAGGCAATTTTGGTTCAAGGATTTTAAACTAAAAAAATAAAGTTATTTTTCTATAATATAAAACAACAAAAAAATGGTGATTATTGATAAAGGCCGTATCACACGTACATTTTCCATGCAACTTTTTCGTCCAATTTTTGGCCTAATCTGAGGGGGAAGGGTTGCCGTAAACAAAACGACATGCTCTGACGTCAGTCGCGCTCTATCTCCACATTGAAAAATTACTCGCCGATTTTTCTGCTTCGGAAAACGAACATCCAAAATTATTTCTTTTATTTTGCTTGCGCTTTTGTTGATGGGCGTAAACAAAAATTGAGTACCATCCTTTTTAAAATATTATACGTCGTTAAAATAGTATACACCATTAAAACATTATACGGCATATCTGATGTGTTCTCGAAACCGAAGCCACCATCTTGTTTATGACGTGGGGTGCCGAAGAACCCCATTGGCTAGAATTTCAAGCAACTTTTATTTGGAACAATTTTTTTTTAGCTCACAAGCAAAAAATGTTCGAAATGCTATAGCATCTGAATGAAAATTGCATGAATTGGACGAAAAATTGCTTGAAACGTAAACGTGTGATACGGCCTTAAGTACTGTGTGAGTAGTGAGTTGTACAATATCAATTGCAACATTTCATCACCCCTGCTCCCTCCCCCCACCGTCGAATCAGTCCGATCAAAGTTTTTTTTTAACACCTTTTTATAAGCTTCACTTGTATGTAACGGAATCTTTTAACTCAATTTTTACCCACTTTAAATGGTCAGATTAATTCGAAATTTTGCTCACTTATCCAGGTCCGATGACAATACAATAGTTTCATAATTTTGTTCTATTGTCCTGACCAGGATCATCAGGACTAACAATTTCCCATTTTCAGATCCCATCCCGCATCTGGCGAATAATTACAGATACCATTTTCAGATTTGGAAAAAGATTTAAGTTACAATTTAGTTCGATTAACTATAAAAGGGTGTTAAAAAAAAGGTTCTAAAAAATTAATATTAAAAAGATGTGTTAAAAATTTACCTAATATTTTTTTTTCTTGTAACTACTTAGTATGTGTCCTTTCACGGCAATAAATGTTAAAAAGCTCTAAAATACCTGTGTGTGTGTGTTTTTTTAAAGAAAATTACTTTTACTTTGTACCACACCAAAAAGCTCAAATACTTTAACTTCCTTCTTCTTGAACATAAAGATTCATTTTTTTATTATTTTATTTTCTCCTTCATCTATATACCAGAGAACATCTTTTCCGCATTAGAAGGTTTTAAAATTCTAAAAAAAAAATTTATCGACCCTAATGTACAGATTCAATGCACGAAAATTAAAATCATGATAAGACGCCAATATATAATTCAATACATCATTAATTTACTTTTAAGTTGATGAACAACATAATAATTAAATATTTTCAAGTTTGATATCCTGTGTAAATTGCTACTTCAATCTTACATTAATTATTCATTTATTATTTCAAAGAAGATTATTTTAGCTGTAGTTTAATAATCATTTAAAAGATATTATATAATACTTTTCAAATCCTCTAAGACTCTCAACTGTTATTTTACACGCCACATGTATTGTTATTTTTTTAAATTATTGAATAATGAAAAAAAAACCCTTCTTATTTTAAAGTCTATGATGAATGATTTTTGAACGTTAAGCCTTATTTATTCTATTTGCTTTATGCAATTAGATAGTATCACAAAGACCCTTAAATCAGATTGTAAATAGTAAATATTTACAACTAATAATCCATATGAAATTGATGTAGTATTATAAATTTAATTGTAGTAAGCTTTGTAAAAAAGATTTAGAAATAAAAAAAAGCTGCTGACAACCTCTTCAAAATTCCAAAAGAGAATTTCTATCGCAAAATACTATAAAAATAATTGCATTTATTGAATATTTAAAATGTACTAAAAATCGCTTTAATAATAAATACATTAACATGTACACATATATTTAAGGTATTACCAATTAGTGATTTTCACTGAGTATCATATAAATAAATAAATGTGTCAGAACTTACTTTTGTTTGTTGAGACTTTTAAAAAAATGTAACAACGAATTTTAAAATTCTCTACTGGATTCAACCTGTTTCAAATAAACTAATTTGGAAGTATTTTTTCGAACTGTTCCAAGCATGATCTTCCTAAAAAGTAACAATTAAAATAAAAAAACCTTTCATTAGATTCATTTAACTCATTAGCGTTTGTAACAGAAGAAATTGTTGAACATTTTATACTTTATCAATCATTAATTTGTATACATGAATTGGAAAAATATTGGTTTTTAATTTTCGTAACGGTATTTTAAAATTATTATTATATTTTAAAATTTTTGAAAATATATAAAGTAATAATCTTACATATTACACGAATTTAATATACTAAATTTTTTATAAGTGAAATGGGTAAATAAATCGTTTACATAAATAAAAGCAAATACGTATGAAAGCGCAATTTATTCACACAGTATATAGAATAGCTTCACATCTATGATAATAAAGGCAAGTCTGTGCGTTTAAGATGTAATATTAAAAAGAAAAAAAATCCAAAATGGGAAATTTGGTAAGTTGAATCTGTGGATCACGATAGTTTGCTCCTCGAAGAGATTTTTTCGAAACGCGCTTTAGACTTTAATAAATTTAATTTTGAAGCCACTCTTCATCGCTCTGATAATATGACGCCATCATATCTATCTCTGAATGCGTCAAATTATTCTTCGCATTTTACACATTTATACATTTGAGATAGTTACACATTTAGACATTTGAGAGTGTTTAGTTATTTTATATCCATGTGTCATTGTATATATTCATTCATTGTTTTAGACAGAATTAAAATTGTTTTTGAAACAAATCCTCTTTAAAAATTAATCTTTCAACTATTGAATCTTTGTTTTTTGGCAACACGATTTATGTACATAATTTTGTTCTTGCGTTTAAGGTGTAGTTCGCGGAAAGGTTAGCCTTTTTTTATCTTCTTCAGTAATTCTAAGCTAAATTTTACTTTGAATTTATATGCTTTTGATAGTTTTTGACTAAAATTATATTTTGTTGATATTTTAAATTCTTTTTCAGTTTATATCTTCGTATTGTTGATGATAGTTCAATCAAATACAGAACAATTTTATCTGATTCAGATTTTTTTTCATTTAATTGATATTAATGATCTACTTTCTTTTCTGTTTATCTTTAAGCTAAATTAATTCCGAGTTATTTGTTTTACATGTTTTTTAACTTTTTTTTAATGTTAATTTTTAATTTCCCTTTACCACTTTAAGAGTTTCTGTGATATATATTATTTGGAATGTACGGGTCTAACTTTTAGTATACTTTTGTATATCTCGCCAAATTCGCGAAATTCAGTGGTCGCATTGGATAAAAGTTCAAACGACGCTATTTGGCGAAATTTTTCTTTTTTAGTACTTTTCCCTCCTTCAGTGGCTAAATTGTGGAGTAAACTAAATGCATTTACTCGAAAATGTTTATGATAAAGTTTCAATGCTTTGCCTATTTCGTCTGTTTTAAATAGCTTTTGGACAAGCTGATTTGTTATATATTTGGCATATTTTCCTATATAGCTTGTAAGCACAAACCAGCTCGAAATGCTGTAGAATTACAATTCTTACACATCTAAGAGATAAAGTTTTGTAAAAAAGAACAGAGATATAATGTATGTAGAACATGCAAACTAATTAGCCAGTTTTAAATAATTTTTATTAAATATCAGCAAAACACATCGAATTTTGATTTTTATTCTTATATTTAAGTCGTAATACTCAGAAAAAAGGAGATCGAAATGGTGTGATTTTTACGGTACGCAGAACGAACATCATACCTACTTTTGAAAAAGAATGGCAGTTCATGTTTTTTGGTACTTACGTAATATTGCAACCGTATTGACGACATAGTATGGCATGGTTGCCAATACAGCGCGTACGACATGCGAAATCGAGGTTGCTAACATGGCGAGTTATCTTGAACGTTAACATTGGTGCGATAGTATGTAAGTACCGAGTTTTTACTTATATTCTGTATTAAAGCAGGAAAGAAAGCGAATCGATTCGCAATTATTTGGCATTTCATCACATAATGTGACGGTTCATGTTTAGATATATTTGTGCATATTTTTTGTAGGAAAATTTCGATTCTTTTTCGTATGAATCATTAAAAAACGTATTCTTTCAAAAACTCACTCAAAATTGTTCAGATGATTATTAAAAAGGGGATATCATTAAAAATTATTCTAAATATTTGGGAATGTTATCTTCCAATTGATTCGAAAGGAGAAATCATTAAAAAAGTTTCTGCAAACTAATTGGAGAGATTGATAAGTTTATTTTAAAAATTCATCCTAATTAAGAACGGGTATTCCATTTACTCATAAATAAACATAATCTTTGATGTAATTGCTTAGATATAATCAACAATTGCTCATTTAAATACAAGAATATATTATTAAAATAGTAAATCAGCTTACAGAGCTCTAAATTTAATGTCTGCTCTTTTTTAACATATTATTTATCTAACATACTTGAAAACCGTTTGTATGTGAAAAGTAGGGATTAATAATCCAAATAAAGTAGGAAAACAATAGAATTTGGTTGGAATTCCTTGAAGTATAATTATAATCTTCTACAAAATAATAACAATAGAAGAAATTAGAATGCAATTACAGTTAAAAATAATACTAATTAATGACATGAGGAAGTTTTAATTCGTGTTTTCCATATTTAATTCTTTCTGGTCGAGATAATTTTTTAAGCTATGGAAACGCTTAAAATTTTTTTAAAAATTTTATCATTCTTTTCTGACAGTAGTAGCTTAGATTTTTTCACGTTCATAAATGGTATTGAATTAATTTCGCAACCGGAAGCTAAAATTCTTATTTCATAACAGTTCATTCATTGTTTCACAAGGTGTGATGCAGTCGATTAGAATAACTTTGCACATGTATTTTATCTCTTCTGCGGTTTCCTTTTTTTTTGTTGACCTTCCGAAGATGAAAGTCGTTTAAAAATCTCAGAAAAGACGTTATTGTACAAACTTGTCAGACGATTCATATTTATTGTTGAATTTTAATCGAATTGTCTAATCTTAAAATAACCTTTAAAAGAAAGAACAAAACTGTGTGTGTTTTTATCTTTGAAATTTATTCCTTTATTTTTTTTTTAGTTTAAAATTAAGATTTAATGCAATTTGGTACTCAGCTTTGGAAAAGTAAATTTTTTTTTGCATTTTAATTGCGTAAGATTTCGGATACTCGAAAAAGGAAAATCAAGAACGCACTTCCATACAGTGATCAGATTATTCTAGCTCTTGGAGAATTATATCAGCTTACAGTTATTTATCTAAGCATAATTTGATAATTATTAAGATTGTTTCTTTTATCAAATTAAGTTTTCTTAAAATAATGGTCTGAAGGTACAAATGCCAGATATTTACGACAGTCACTGCTTTAATTTCAACATTATCCTCATTAAAACATAAAAAATGACTTTTTTAATTGAAGTTTTAGCTCATCAGTTTTTTGAAAAATGGCATCAAAGTACTATTGTATATAAGGCTATTGCATGTATAAAATAAATTGAGTCATGGGTATTTTTTTCATTTGTCTTAGGATAAATTTTACCTAATAAATAATTGTATTATATTAAATTTGAATATTGTTTTTAATGGGTCAGCGAAAAAGAGTCTTTTTTATAATTTGATTTTAAGTCGAATATTTGAAACATACTTGGTAATATTCCCAACGTGTACGGTACATTTACTACAAATATTCTACTAATTCTCAAAGCATTCTTCTTGTTCTCTGTATGTATTATCTAGAAAAGAAAACTAATTTTCTCCTCATTTTTCCAGAATACAAGATTCTAAATAAAATTCTTTCGAATGTTTTGTCCAGAACATCATTTGATATCGTATACGCGTATCTTAATTATATACTTCGATAATTTGAAGCAATAATTCTCCCCATATTTTAAGAATCTCATTTTAGAAATTTTTGAGTCAAAACTTCAAATGAACTTTAATTGAGTAATTAAAAAAACTTTAATTAAGAAAAGGGAGCTCTTCTTTTAAATAATTTAAAATTCCTAAAATACAATTTTAAATGGCAGAGAATTTTTTTTTTCAAATCGTTCATTTTTTTAAATATTTTTTTTATTTGTTTCTCTATAATTATAGTTGCATATTTAGTATAGTAATATTGCATAATAGAATTTGATATTTAAAATCATATTTCTTTTTGATATCGCGTTCCATATTTCTGTTTTTTAAAAATAATTTGTCATTCTTTGGCAAAATACTTTAACGTTTATGCATCTAAAACATGTGCATCATTATACAGCACAGCTTTTCCATGACTTTTTTGTACCACAGCTGAAGATGACGCGTTGAACTAAAAACATGGTTCTTCACTTAAGAATTTATTTCTTCCTATATCAACAAAACCCCAGATCACCTTTTTTCCTAACTCATTAACAGATCAAGTAATAAAAAAGATCAACAAAATAGAGATTTCTTACAACATCTCAGGCTGCAGACCGAGCAGGCTTAACACAAAGGAACACTTTTTTCTCTCTTCTTTTTTTTTTTTAAAAAAACTTCCAATTCCTCCTCCTCGTAAAATCAAATTCCCTGCCGCGAAAGGAAGTGAAGAAGAAAGAAGTAAGAAGTGGGGGGGGAATCCCGTATCTTACCTTGCGCGTTGTGCGACCGCTGCCTCAACTTCATTCTGCCCACCAGTTTTGCTCAAGACCGAACCAGTTCTACGGCTTCCCTGATACCTGGCAGAAAAGAAGCAAACCACAATTCCATTCCATTCCACTCCGATCTTGCCAAACGATTTGTTTTCCCCCCACTCCTTCGGTTCGAAGAAAAAGGGTGAACGATGACTCGGAAAAGAATCAGGCACATCCAGTGATGTGTGTGTGAGTGTATTGTTTGTGGATACCCAAACCACGAAATTTTGACTTGATTGGATTAAGAATTATATTCCAGATTTCAAGATTGATGCATTTTTCTGTGTGGATTTTATGATCAACCGGAAGTATCAGCTGTGTATACAGACAGATTCGGCCTGACCCTTACTTGCGTTCTTCTGTTCTTTTCGTGCTACCCTACAGAACAACAAACGATTCTTCTTTTCCCATCGGATTCATAATTTTCGAACAGTTGCAGGCGAACGAATTCTGACTAAATTTTCCTTTCCTTTTTTTTGCAGAAGAATTAATTATCTTTTTTTGCAAGAGTTTCATTTTTATTTCTGAATTTAATCTAGTTTTTGAACAGTAAAAAATTTAGATTCTGATTTAATTTGTTCTTATAGAACAGAAATCTTCGTTTACAAAGAATTTCGTCAAGAATAAATTGTTTTATTTTCGGACCACATATCTTTAAAAGTGTTACCAGAAAAAAAATTCTGCATAAAAAAAGCCTTTGTTTCACTATCAAAGATAAATAGCAAAGCTTTATTCCTAAAAAAAATTGAATCAATATCTTAATCGAAGTTTCAAAACATCTCAGCTAGGGAAAAATTAAAAAAAAATAATATTAAATTATTTAGTTTACTTTAAGTATTTATTTCTTATATGATATGGCTGATTTTAGATCTACTAGAAGACTCGGTCCAATCGCTTTAAAAGAATATTTTGCTTTCATGGAGAGATTGAGAAAGTTGTCTTCATTGCTGTCAGCATTGAATCACGCTGGTATCACATCGAGTTAAACTAGTTTATAAAAGTGAACATTTAACAAGTTGTGACTCTTGACAAGTTACAGAGTGCATTAATGAAATAAATCAAATGTGCGTTTGATATTTTATTTATTGTGGTATACCCAATGTGGATTAACAATTACCCCTGAAGGAATTGAATTTTCGAACTTTTCAACTGTTTCGATAGCATGGAGTAGCAGTTTTCTTCATCCTCCAACTTTGAATTCAACGTAAGTAATTGTTTTTATTTTTTATTTTTATGGTGTAATATTTTTTTATTGCCAAAAAAGATAGATGTTTAATATATTTACCACAGCTTTTACAGTTTTTTAAGCTAAAGTAACAATTTCATACGAATTTTAACTGAAAAATTAGTTTATGATTAAATTAAATTAAATTGCTCTCTGCATAAAAGTAGCAGAAAATTTTACACTAAAATTTATTTAATTCATAAAAAAATATTTCAATTATAAGTAAACTTTTAAATAAACATAAAAGCATAAATAAAAGTACGATCAAAAATCAATTTTAGTTGAGCTTCCTTTAAAATTGATATATCTTGAATGTTATTGTTGCAATATTTTCGTAATGATAGTAAGTTTGATTTAAATTTGAAAGAATAATGAATCATGTTGTATTAATATTTATTAAAATGCTTTTATATAGAAAAGTTTTTTTAAAATAATGTAAAACAAGGGTTTTTACACACATAAGTAAACATTTTTCTATTTCTTGACATTTTTTCGGTGAAGTTCCGTGAAAATTTTTGTACCACCATCCATTAAAAACCGAAATTCTGCACATCAAATCAAAATTTTGATACTTTTTCTGAGAAAAAAATGCAAATATATATTTCAATAATATTTTTTATAAAGCTTTTTTTGTGAATGATTAAATATTGTGATTTCTAAGCACGATGGGCATCTTTTTTATTGCTTTGTTCCTTGCTACTCACTTGCGCCCCTTTCGTCTAAATTATTGTATAGACATTTTATACACTTTATTCATTCGGTCATTTGTTACTATGCATATATATACATCTATATATATATGCAAATCAATGCGCAAAATTTACCTTTATTTCTTTCATAAATTTTTTAATAAAATATTTTAGTAAAATTTTTATTCCATGTGCACTGGCGTAGCTAGTACTGAGTGGGTGCTGTATCAAAATTATTTTGGAACCCTTGGAAAATAATTAAAAATGGTCGCCTTAATAAAACATTTGAAAGCGTCAAAATATTACATATGTTGGGGCTCCTGTAGCTTGGGAGCCCCGAATCATTGATACGGTGGTAACTTTGCCCCTGTCCATATGTTAGTTATTATCAAATATTTTTGTTAAAATTTATTTTTACTCTATTGTTTCTCTTCTGCATTCGAACGGCAATGCTCAGAGGAAAAGTATATGTGCATATAGAGTAAATTTTCAAGATTATTTTTTCTGCTTCTTCGGAGGTACAACATTTTACATATATGGCCACAGTCATACAAGATAACTCTCTCATTACTAGATTTCAGATGGAATGATTTGATTGATAGAAGGGATAGAGATATCATAACAGTTAATTTAAAAATAGAGAAGATTTCATTTTTTATTTTGACTAAATTGGGGACATTTACAATTGACAAATTCTAAATGAAATCGCATATCATTTATTGAAATAAAAGAAAAATTAGCAAAAAATAGTTTTAAAAAATTGCGAATTTCTGAATTAAAAATAATAAAAGCAAATTTTCCTATTGTAATATTTAAATAATTGCTAACATTTCTATTCGTAGTTTAATATACATGTATCTGCAGAATTCATCAGCGAATTATTCAAACTTTTCGAAAAATATAGTAAATTGTTTTTAATTGTGAAAAGAATTTACTATAGAATAAAATAATATATAAGATTTATATCCTTAATTTAACTATTTAAATTCCAATAAACTTCCCTAATCTAATAAATAAATATATGGAAACTTGAATAGTGAAATAGAATAGCAATATTATAATATTTTCTTCAAACGATTTTTCAAATGGTTAAATTATACAGAAGTGAAGTAAAGGATTCCCAATGAGAATGCTTTCGAATTAAAAATAAACTACTATAAAAAAATTTTTCGTTTCTAATTGAATTAAATGATCATCATACTTTGCAGATAATAAAATAACAGTGGTTTCCTTAAATGCTATTTTCTTTTATGTGAACAACAAAGCCCCTTTGAGAAAATGTTGCAAAAGCTGTACGCACTGGCGTGCAGCGCTTCGCGAATTCAAATCATTTAATGCAGTTCATTTAATTCAATTTCTCTTTTGTGTCCAATCTACCACATTCGTGATTCAAAAAATAAATAATAATGAAAAGAAAAATACTCGCGGATCTTTATAAAACGTGCTGAAAAGCTTCAACGAGGAATGTAGAATCTTATAGCATGCGAGAATTTGTTAAAGGAACAATAGCTTATGCTCTTCGTGACTTTAGATTTAGAAAAGACAGCTTTAGAGAAAGGAAACCCTACTTTATTTTTCTAAAGTTAGATAGAAGAAAATCCCGAAAATCGCGTGTAACATTTTAGGACCCATTTTTTGACACAATGTACCGCTATGTAGATGAGGATCTGATAGCACGAAACCGTGTAGAACAATGGAGATTTGATTCCGTTATTTTTATCTGTGAAGTAGATTCTCACTGGCGCTTTTTTACTCTCAATAGATCGCATTTTCTTTATTTTCAGGGCAGGATCTATTTTGGGATCTTTTTTTTTTAATAACAAGCTGGACGACTTGAGGTTAGTTGATTGTTCGGTATCTTCAATGGTGCGATGAGAAAAACGCTTTGGAATTTTTTTGTATATCAGCTCAGTTCTTTATTCTTGAACAACATTCTTGATGGAGACTTTATTGTGTATGTGAAGAAATCGTGTAAAAGGTTCCGCTTTATGTGAACTTCCGCCTTAATCTAGCACTTTAACTATTATTATTTTTTTATTTTGATTGTTAATGAATTTTTGATATTGATGCACAAAATAGACAGATAAATTATTTAATCTTCTTGGCTTGTCAAATCAACCATAAAACTTCTAGAAAAGTTTTAGAACTTAGTATTTGCTAACATGAAAATAGCTCTCTATGTATTTCTTTTGCCATACATTTCTTAGAGCTTTTACTTTTCATTGGTTAAATCAATATAATAAGTTTTACCAATTTTAAGTTTCTTAAAATGTTAATTAAATATTTTTTGCTTCATTGATGCAAACATACATTTTTGGAGTTATGCCTGTATGTATGATGGTGTATGAGAGAATAACAAATCTCCTCTATCTTTTATTAGGCCTTTTGATTTAAAATTGTAAAAATTTATTCTAATAATTGTTGCTTTTCATAAAAAGTTTAATATAGCATAAAATATGTGATTACTTACTATAAAAATGTTTTTTTTTAAGGAAAACCGTTTGGAAGTGCAACTTTATTTCTCTATATCAATGTAGATAATTAGATTTTATAACCCTTCAGCCTAAAATATTCATCTGCTTCTGTGTAAGAATTTACGAATTTCGTAATTTTTCCAGGGAAGTTGAATCAATAGACTTCTACATGTGTAATGACATGTATTGATCTTTAACGTTTTAGCTATCTTTATCTATAAGAATATACTTTATAATAAAGCAAGATTTGTAAAATCGCGAAATAATATTCCAATATCATAATTGTTACCTTATAAATTAGTCTCCGTACAGTCAATAAATCTTGCACTGAAACTTTTATATTTTTAGTATATATCGTAATGAATTTATCTCGTTCTAATTATATTATTTTTATTAATTCTCTATATTGCTTAAATGAATCTGTATTTAGAAATCAGGAGAAATATAAACGATTAATTATTACGTAAGTAAAATGAGAAAAGTCTTACTTTTTATCTATATGACAGAAAAAAAAGTATATACAACGATTTGTGTAAATTGTGAATTCAGAAAAATCACCAGTTATCCCAACATAATACTCCAAATAGCATTGATTAGTAACTCCAAAACTTATGCAGACATGCAGGCGTGCTTTATAAGGAACCTAAGAAGAGATATATTAATTGTTGTCTTTCACAAATGCTTTGGGCTAAAAGACATAAAACAAGATTTAGCTATTCATAACAACATTCAATTAGTAAGAAAGTACACATATCTTTAAAAGGTCTTTTTTCACTGCAAGCACATCCAGAACTCCACGTTACCAGAAAGGCTTATTGGGCAACAGAAATCTTTACGAGAACCAAAGAAAAATATTTTCCAGACAATGACACGACAATTTGTTCCTCCTACAAAACGCGACAGACACCCCAGGCATAAATATCAAAGTAAACAAACACTTTAAGAACCCAATAAAAATCAATCATATTGTCTTTCCAGAAGTGATAAAGATGCTGTTTCTTCAAGACCATGCTCGGTTGAAGGCTTGATTTGAATGCGAATGCCTGTTCTGCAACGAAGGGGGATAGAGGCGTCCCCCATTGACTCCCATTCTCTCTGGGTCGTCTGCTTTCTTTGCAGTGGTTGGCTGCCCGTGCGTCTTCTTGCTTTCCATTGTGTCATGGTCACTTGCTGAAACTTGAGGATGCTCCTAGTACTAAATGGAGTTAGTGTTCAGATCCTTTTTTTGGCTACTGACTCATTAGTGATTTTTGGCGATGGTTGAATCGATAAGAACTGACCTTTGCTTCCTTGTTGAAAAGTTTTGGAAGCTAAGGTCCAATGGTGTTTAGTCAGGTAGAATGATACGATATTGTTTAGTATTTTTGCTTGGAGAATACCTTGAATTTCTGTTTATTATTTTCTTTTGGTCCATTAAAATACATAGCTGTTTTTGGAGTTTGATTGGCATCGCTTTTTAGGCTCCATTGGCCTCTGTCCAAGCGGTTTGGAGTTCTTTTGGCTAGGATCTAGGTCAGTCTGCTGAATCTATATTGCATTAGAACTATGTAATGGACTATTAGTGATGGGCTTCATAATTTTAAGCTATGACCACATGACATTAGAATCAGAGTTGAGATCTCATTTTGCAATATAAATATTTAATTCGAATTGAATATTTTGAAAGTCCCCCTTCCACAAAGTGTTTCTGCCGAATGGAGCTTTGAATCTGCAGTTCATTAAGTATGACTTCGGTTGCTAAAACAATATCAAGGTGATGCTGTATCAGCCGAAATTTTCTTACGAGGTTATTGCATACACCTCTGCCGATGTAACAATTTGAAGAAAAGCAGGATGCTTTCCTTAAGTATTTTTCAAGGCAATAGGACCAGTATGCGGACGTTGAATGGCATAAATGCAAAATTTATATTTCAGATTTTTCACATACTTCTTCATTCTAAATGGGATAAGGCTTGAAATTCAAAAAATATGTAGTACCAAGTACGTCTTTTTATGCATTTTACACTATATAACCAGATCATGCTACATTATTAATTACACCCTATTTTTCATACTGAAAAAAATATTTCCTGTTTTCAGAATTCTAACCATTAAACAAAACAACAATGTTAGGTGTCTTGAAAACACAGATACTTTAAAATGTAATTAAATGCTTTCATTCTGTGCTTATCTTTTTCGCTAGGGCAGTATTTCTCAAACTGTGGGGCGCGCCCCTTGAAGAGCGTGATAACCTTACAAGGGGGGCACGAGCATATCAAAAAGTTGAAAATAAAAGATTTAAAAAAAACTGCAAATTTACTAAAAGGAAGCAAAACAAAATACATTCTGACACAAAAGTAAAATACTTTGATATAATATTTACTTATAGATGTATCTGTACTGCACAATGTATTTTATAATTAATTTATCAATACTATGTTATGAACAAGATTAATAATTACTAGTGACTCCCATTGGCGTGTTATATACAAAATTATACACAAAATTTAATACCTATCCCGATAATTTGTAAGATTTATAATTAAAGTCATATTGTAGCTTTAGCATCAAAGTACGCTATTTTTTAAATCGATTCATTAATATTGTATAGAGGGGGGATGCGATGAAAATTATGATAGAGAAAATAGGGTCGCACGTATAAAAAGTTTGCGAAGCACTGAGCTGGGGAATGGTGTTAGATATTCAGTTTGTGATATTAATATTGTCTGCTACAACTGCAGCATCATCCTTTGGGCTTAATATATTTGAATACAAAAAAAAAATTGCACAAAACTGTATTTACTTAAATAATATAGTTTTTAAGTAAGATTAAGATACGTTGAAAAACTGTCGGAGTATAAATGAGTGAATTATTAAAATTATACATCTCAACATGACGAATTGGAAATAAATAAATAAAATTCAAAAATATGTAACTTTAATAATAAATCTTTTTATTCTTGTTCTTACGAAGAATATACAGCCTTATTTTAAATAATGAAAAACATGCAAATACTTTGATTCATATTTTATGCCAATGATATTCAAATATATATTGAATAAGATTCTGCTAAATGTCATAAATTGTACAATAAACTTGTAGCTAAGATCACGATACATCAAATTAAATTTATTGGATTTTTTTTTTGTTCAATATAATCTAAGAAATAAAAAATGGAATTAAATTAATGTTTGTTGCGATAAATTCTGAAATAATTCAGTTAGATTTTACAAAATTTGCTAACGTAAAATGGTTCGAATCTTTTAAAAATTCCTTGAACTGCATCTCTTCTTGCATTTTCCTGAAGAAATTATCACATCTTTTTTAAGTGCCGCACCGACTCCTTCCATCGCGAAAACTTCCTTTGACGGAATGAACAATAAGTTTTTAGAAAAGGTCATGACTTATCTTTCCGGGAATTTTGCCATTTTCAGTTCAAGCTTCATTAAATTCCTCGGAAGAATACCGATTCCTGAAAAGGTGAAAAGCATTTCAGACCATTAGGATATTTCACTTGTTAAAAAAATATGTGAAAGAGTCCAAATTAATGAAATTTTGATGTTTGGAAATCCAGACGAGAAATAAAAATGAACAGCAGAAAATATGAATCATTAAATATCAATGGTGGGAAAATTTTATGTAAAGTATTTTTATTTGAACATGAAATAAAAATGAACAGAGAATAAAATTCAGATAATTAAATATATTTGGTGCGAAGATTGTTCGAAATTCAATTGTTTTTAATGGTTTTGAGCATAAGAATTGTGTGAAACAGGGTATAAATTATTTTTTAATAAAAAGAGACAATTTTTCACAAAAATTAAAACAATAAAGGAAAATATGTAATTAGTAGAAATATTTTAAATTACTTGAAAGTGTTTATTTTGCATTTTAATGTTGATGCATATTGATTACTGAAAGGGTGAAAAAAGAAATATTTTTCAAACATTCGTAGAATACTTTATTTAGAAAAAAAAGCTTTCTTTATTTTTAAGTAATGTAATTACAAGAATCTAAGAATCACTACGGTTGGAAAAAAGAACGATGCGGTATTTTGCATCACATTAGAAGTTGTAATGAAATATTTTTCAGATAAGATAATTATATTGCGCACACAGACTTTTGCTCATAAAAAAAAGTTTAAAAATGTTTGGACAAATAGTTAAAAATAATTTGAAACAACTAAAAACATAATAATGCAATTTTTTTACTTATTTAATTATTAATTGTACCTTTGAATTGTTTGACAAAGTAGAAAAAGATACTATTTGAAGGACAAATCAATAAATAATTTATACAAATTTAATTATTTGACTTTTTCGTGTTTATACAAAATTTTAAAAGATTAACAAATGAAACATTAGTGCTCTGTAAATTTAAACTTGTGAGTTTTGCTTTTCAAATGCAGTTTCTAGAAATTTAGAATAGCGTTTATCGGTATATTGTATAGTAATAGAAAATAGAAAAATTTGATTTATTTATAATAATAAAATAACATTACTTTTATTTATATTATTAAGTATATGAATAACTTCATTGTTTTTAAATTTTAAATATATGTCTTAAAAATGTATAATTCATTTGATAGTGCTTATTTTGGATGGGATTCGTTTTAAAAGTTTAATTCAAGGCCAGAAAGAAGTACTAAATTTTCCAAGCTTAGAAAGGCTACTTAAAATTTTCAAAAGGCTTTATATGTCATGTTGTATTGTTGTCGTGTTGTACTTCAAAAATCGTGCATAAAAATAACTGTGTCTAGGATTTGTTTAAAGGTAAAATTGAAAAAAAATGCCTTTTTTTCTATTGTTTGCAGTTGGCCCTAGTTATTTTTTTAGCTCATTGAAACAAAATGAAATGACCAAAGTGGTGAGAAATTCAGCTTTATCCTTTAAAAAAATGACTTGAAAGAGGAAGTCCTTGGGTGCATAAGAAATCAAGGATGAGGAAAAGAATTCCTTTAAAAATCTTGTAATACGCTAGAAAATGGAAAACATATGTCTCAGCAATGCAAGTAGTGATGACAAACCAGAGGAGGATGCCGTTAATGAGAGAGAAAATTTTATCCTCATCCCTTCCCATAGTATATTCTTTGTCTTTATCTGCCTATCATTTATATATGTTTGTCAGAAATATCCAGTGTACACTCCTTGTAAATATGGCTCCCAACATCTAAATATGCATCAAATATAAATTAGAATATCATATATATTTACTAATTTAAATTAATGTAATGCTTTGTCTTTTTCTTTTTTTTTCAAAAATTCGATTTGAGATATTGGTATGAAAACATCATAACAAATTTACATCATTGAATATTTTTGTTTATTTATACAAATCAAAAATGTAATTTTTACAATTGCGTAGTGTTGGTAATAAATTCTAAAATGATGGTTCGGAAATTTTCCAAAGTATTTATTTCCATATTGGGTAATTCTTTTTAGAGAGAGAAAATTCTTAATGGGGGAGAGGGGGTTGTATTATTTTTTTAATATTCATTGGTAAATATGATAAAATACAAACAATACCTCAAGCAAAATTTAAATCAATTAAATCCAATGTGATCTAGAATATGTTTTGATTTACATTCTTGGAATTATTGGTTCCTACCATGATGACATTTAGTTAATGCATTTAGATTGCAAAGGGAAAAAATCCCTAAAAATCAAAGCTCAAGAATTCCTACTTTTCTTTATTTTTCAAAATTTTGAAATATAACTTCAATTATTTATTTCAAATTATCTTCTAAAGTAGGAAATGAAATTTAGACAATGTACATTTAAGATAATAAATAAAAAAATCATGTAAAAGTGGCCATGGTGTTAAAAGTTTGTGCAAAATTCATTCAAAAACGAAGTTTTAAAATTATTTTTAGAGTGAAGCAAAATTTTCCATAAATATCAATTTGTTCCATTAAACTGTCTTAACACCATATATTTTGATTCTAAATTTTAAGGCAAATATGTAGGAAGCACTTATAAGTTTTGTATAACGATCGATATTTTCAGCACACACAAACAAATATATTCTTGAAAGCTTTATTAATGCATTTAACATACATTTTTTCCCTTTTTATTTATTTTTAAAGTATTTTTTTCTGCATTTGAATTCCTGGAATAATAGTAAAAAAGCATACCAGTTCTATTTTACGAATTTATTCGAATTTAGAGCATTATATAAGACATGAAATATAACAAAATTGGAATAAAAATATGTCAATTACAAAGAAGAATTTCGTTTGTATTAAGCAATAAATGTTCTGAATTGCAATTTACGTTAAAAAAAGAAATTAATTATTTCCTGTTAGATGAAATTATCGAATTTAAGTAAAAAAAAAAGCAAATAGTACTTTTTCAAAACTATTCTCTTCCTCGAAGCAGTACTATCAAACTAAAATCTTTCATTGTTGTTTAGTTATATATCCGAAAAGACTAATTACCTAAAAAAGACAGAATGTGCAAATTGTGTGATAGTTCCGGAGTGCGATTAAACCAACTTCCGCCGAAAATGATAGGGGTGTGACACAGAAATTGTTCTGACTGTAATTTATTCTTCGCAATCTAGTTCCTAACAATACTACAATGCCGTGTAGAGCAAGATCTCTTCCTTTAACAAATGGGTAATGTTTAAGATAGGGGTGACCTGAAATAGAGATAATCATAATAATGCTGTATTGTTTTTTTCTTTTGCTTTGCTAACACCGACTGGGTAAAATGTTTTAAAAATTGTTTTTAAAAGAGAATTCATTATTTATAGAACAAAAAAAAGAAAAAAAGACACACACAAGTAATATAAAAAAAAATTTTAAGTCAATTCCTACTTAGATCAACAAATAAAAATTTTATTTTAGCTACTTTTTATTAACTAGTTACAATTAATATAAATATGTATATACATATGACAGAATCACAACACTAAGTGGTAATTAATTTTTATTAACTATCATTAAAGTATCGTATTGGCATCCAAAACAATCGTGTATATAAAATTTCAGTTCAACGGAATGCTTTAAAACGTGAGAAAAAACCATTTTCAAGTTTTGACACAATTCGCTAAAATGGTCGCTAAGTCGCCAACGTAGTTGTATTTGTAATTCTTTAAATAATTAGTTTTAATCAATTAATTTTTATTAATTATAGTTAAACTATTGTATTGTCATCCAAAATGATCATGTACATAAAATTTCAGCTCAATTGAGCGCTTTAAAATGTATTTTATTAACGATTGAAAATTCCACCAAGATCAATAAATAAACAAACAAACAAATAAATAAATATATAGAGAGTGTGAGTTAATATTAGGAATTGAAAAAATGATTCCTATATGCAACCAACATACATACATGCAAATATTTTTATAATTTGTAATAAACAATGTATAATTACATACAAACTACTATATTTAAAAAATTATTTTTACAAAAATGTATATCATTTGCATGCAATATGTATTTTTATATTTGTCCTACGTTACTTACAAACTCCACTTCTTTCTACACAAGGATATGGTCAACACGATTATTGGGCAGCGAACAAAAAATAATTTATGATATCAGAAATGTTAAGAAAGTTTTATTTAAATGGATAATCATTGTTATCATTTAGTTACTTCTTCAAAAGGTTAATAAGGAAGCTTAATTTTCATTATTTATATTATTATTATTTATCTAATTTAAGAAAGTAAAATTTATTTTCTATGAGAGATTCTCTAAATTCTTTTTATCCTTTATTCTCCAGTAAGGGAGAAAAAGCACTTAACACTGTTATGTAGCAACGTGATATAAACAAACATGTATTTCAAACTCACCAAAAATGAGATTATAGAATCATTGTATACCACATGAAGTGTGGAGCCAAAACTCCTTTTGTTATGGTTGATCTACATACAGTTTTAGACATATCTTAACAAATATTCTGCAAGCCTAATTGTTTTTGAAAATTATATATTAATTTTTAAAATTTCTTTATGGATAGATTTTAATTATTTCCCTGTTCTTGAAAATTTACTTTTTAATCAGAAATATTGCTCAAATATTCTAACGTTCTCTGCTTGTATTTTAAAGAAATGTATAGCTAATGAGTAATTTTAATCAGTTTATTTAATTTTTAGAACGTTTTCCAAAATTTTTGAAAAACTTACAATTTTTTTTAAAGAAATGCAAGGGGGAATTTTTATAATTATGTTTATTTATAGGTTGTATTTTTGTCAGTTTTTTCTTTTATCAATGTGTTACTTTTTTATCACCATGGAATATCCATATTTTTATAGATATATGAGGAAGTCAAATGTGTGTGTTTATACATTTCCTATCGAAATTTTATACTAGACAGTATGCATTGTTTTCTATTGAATATTGGAAGAAAGCAGGAATTTAGCGTAGAATTTCTTTAGTTTTGTTTTAAAACTGTCAATTTAGGGTTCATTAAATCGCTTTCAAGAAACCAGTAATACTTTGTAATTCATTCTCGACATTTTTTGGATCATTATTTTTTCAGGCTTTATTTACAACAGGATCGAACTTGAATTTTGAGTAGATTTAATTAAGACATTCAAATGAGTGTGCGTCGTATTAAAGTAAGTGATACCACATTTTTGAACCGTGGCAAAAGATGACACAGCTATTTAAAAGTGTTTTCTGATATATGCTTGAATGATCACTGCATAAAATTTATAAGCAAATTCGTTTGAGAATAATAATAAAAAATGACAGGTTGAGATAATTAAAAAAAAGTAATATAAAAAAATGAAGTCAATTCTTACTTAGATCAAGAAAGAAATATTTTATTTTAGCTACATTTATTAAATAGTTACAATTAATATAAATATGTATATACATATGACGGAATCACAACATTAAGTGGTAATTAATTTTTATTCATTATCATTAAAGTATCATATTGTCATCTCCAAAACAATCGTGTCTATAAAACTTCAGTTCAATTGAATGCTTTAAAACGTGAGAAAAAAACCTTTTCAAGTTTTGACTCAAGTCGCCCAAAAGGGTCACTAAGTCGCCAAAAATGTGCCAACGTGGCTGTATTTGTAATTCTTTAAATAATAAGTTTAATCAATTTTTATTAGTTATAATTAAAGATTATTAGAATGATTATTGTCATTCAAAATAATCATGTATATTAAATTTCAGCTCAATGGAGCGCTTTAAAATGTATTTTATTAACGATTGAAAATTCCACCAAGATAAATAAATGTATAGAGAGTGTGAGTTAATAGTAGGAATTGAAAAATATACTATTTGTTTCAATATTTGACTCACATTGTTTATTTTTCCAGTGGTGTAGTAAACCTTTCACTAAAATCATGTGCTTCATGGGTCATTTAGATTCATATACTCTAAAATTGATGACAATAAATGAAACCGTTGTTCGTGTATCAAAACAAATCAATATTTTTCTATAGGAGCATAAAATGCTTAACCAGACCCCTTTTAAAGATATCCTACAGTAAAGTTTCTATTCAATTTAATTACTCTGTAATGTGAGGTATCAACAATAAAATTAATATAATCTTCAATCTAATGTTGGAATTATTCCAGTTTGTGTTCCAAACCAAGCCGTCATTGATGTAACAAGGCTTAAAAAATAATCACAGAAACTTTTGTGAAAAACATTTTATCATTATTATGACACCTACACTGATCAAAAACCAATTACAAAAATAATCAGCCATTTCAAACCGACGAAATGTGGAAGGAAAAGGAAAAACAATTTCTACCAATGGCTATTTTGAACTTTCTCTCTGCCTTCAAAAACTTGCGAAACTGTCAGGTGTGGGCAGCGAAAGCTCATTTCTTCCACCCCAACAAAAGCACGAATGATTTCAATCGTCGAGTGTGACGTCAATCAAGTCCCCTGTAACTTTCATTCATTTTTTATATCTAGACTTGTTCCCTGGAGCTATCTCACTTTCCGAAACATGCCTTTTCTTGCTGCCGTATTATTATTATAGATAAGCATTGAGTAGGTGTCCTATGTAGGTGAACTAGTGCTTTTTGTCGCCTGTCCGGCATTTGTTTTTGCCCAAAGTTCATCGATTTTCTGAGGACCTCGCCTCAAAGACGTGGGATGTCAGAGAGATAATGAACTGGACCGTGTAAGACTTTGTCTCGACTTGGTGGTATGTTCTGGACTCGATTGTCTGGTGACATTGTTGTGAACTCTTAAGTTTTTTGGATTTCTAGTTCTTGTAAAGTAGTGATAGCGAAAACTTCGGTTATTTGTGATGTTTTTTGTAGAAGGTTTTGTTTGGAGCATTGTGTGTGAGCCTTCATATGTGTAATTAAGGATATGTGTATTTATTTATTTTTGTGGTTGGTAGTTGTTCTTTGAAAGGTTCGCTCCCATCTCATTTTCTTAAAAATTTGTAGTGCTTTATTATTTATGTTAACAAAAAATTGTTAGTGGTATGACAGTTTTTCTTGGAAGTGTTTTCTTTTCATATCTTTCAATGTAGATTTTACTGATTACTCAATTTACAATTATTCTGTATTTCACTGTGAAATTAATAACGAACTTAATAAAGATAAAGTAATATTTTTTTACTTCATATTTTAAAAATATAAAAATAATTAGGAGCAAAATAAATCATATAAAATAAACTATAATATTTTCAATGGTCAAATACGCGTAGGTTTTTGTTCTTCAAAACCATCATACAATATTCAGTGTTGAATAATTTGCCTTATAATTAGTTTGAATAATAGAATTGGGCATAATTGTCATCCCCAAAACTGTTTTAATATTTATTACCATTAAAAAAAATCTGAAACAAAATCCATAACCCTTAACTCTTTCCAAGAAATAAATCTATTAATCAATGAATTAAGCTGTAAAATAGAAATTGAATTCAATTAATTCTTTTTTTACAATTATTATACCCTTTTTTTTTCCCTAGACTACTCAATGAAAATATTAAGAAAAAAAGCTTTAAGCAATCGCATTAAAACTAAAGAATAAAATTCTCATTTTAACTTAATTGTAACGGTGCTAAGCGAACACAACTCCTGGAATAATAGAAACACACAGCTAAACAAGTTTAAAAATAACCCAATGAAGTTCTTTGTACCGTCTGTTAACGAGATTAACTGTTACCGAGATGTGACATTTACCTTGTTTAGTGAAGCGTGATGTCACAAGTACAGAAGAGAAAAAAAAAATCCAGGCCTTCGAAAATGACATAAGCTGATAACGACTTTTCCAAAATTCTTTGACTTATGAAATTAGAAAATATTAAAGTTTTATCTCTTCCATATATTTCAGAATTAATAAAAATTGAACGTTATTATATTTCAAACGAAAATTAAATTCCTGGTTGGGGGTGGGGTGGAAGTCACTTATATCCAAAATACATTTCTGTTGTTATTGTTATTATTATTGACAACTATTGATGTCAGATCGAGGCCTTCGAAATTCATCGTGGCAAAGGCTAGATGAACACCTGTCGTTAACAGTAGCTTTGAGCACCACACACGTCATAGCATGTTTGGGCTCAGTTTCACTTCAATATTGAGAGAGAATACCCTGGTGGTGATCAGGGGCCTCCCACCCCCTTCCATCAACCTCACGAGAGGGCTTGCAGGTCGATGGCTATTTAGAGAATCCCCATGCCACAAAGGCACTATACAGTTACAAACATCCAAGCCTTCTCCGGGATTCGAACTGAGTCCCTACGGCATAGTTGTTGATTCTAATTCCAGATCCTCCCTAGATATTCTCCATAAATCCAAAAAAAATCTAGGAATTCTAAAAACACTACGGCATAGTAGTCAGTGTCACTAACCACTAAACCGGACTCTTATATTTCTTGTCGATTCAAATTGAAACGGTAAAAATATGATATTATTCAGATATTTTCAGAGGCCTCGATAGGAATGTAAAATAACAGAAAGAGACGTACAATTTTTAGATGTTTCCATTAAAAATAAAAGATTAAATAAAATGTTCGGTCGATACCATGATGATGGTATTTCGTATTAGTTATTATGGAAATATACAAATGAATTCCGAATCTTAATAAAATCGAATTTTTAAAGAATAAGGGCTTTTTTTGTCGTATCAATATTAATGTAATAGACTGTATGTAAGATTAAATTTTCATACAAACTTTTTGTACATTATTTCTTGAAAAATTCATACTCAAAACAAATTTAATTATACATTTAATACGATTTACAAAAGATAGGCAATTGCTTTAAAAATCCTATTAGTGTATCACTTTTCTAAATATATCGAAGATAATCAGCATGATGTATGATCTCTACCCTGTAGAATCACCCGAGACCACCAAATAAATTATTAAAATAAAGTCCGTGGCGTCTACCAGACGAGACAGGTAAAGATAAAGTTGTTACGGATGTGTGACAACCCTCGTAAACGGTCACAGTCTTTACCTTTTTGTCCATCTATGTTTAACTAATTATTTATAAATGGAATGATGGGAGATATTTATAACAGCATGTTGATTTATAGCTCAACAGTTCTTATTAATAATAATCTGTCTTCATGTTTATAAAAGTCAGACGACAACATGAAGAAAAAGAGTATTTCTAAGAAGATTCAGTAATTTTAACAGAGAGTATATATATATATATATACATATATATAACCTGTTGAATTGTCAAAGGCAACAAACTTCCTGTATTCGTGTTCGTGTTCAATATCTCTCACCTGCATTTTAAATTAATTTTAATTTTCTTCAAAATCAAATTATATTATCCCCTATATTAAGATCGTATACGTTACGTTTTGTTACATATTTGAGCTTTATGTTCATATTTATAATTTTACATTATTCGTCTTTATTTATTTTTTCATACTGATTTTGCCAAAAATATCCTTAAAAGCCTTTTATGTAAATTTTACATCTATTAACGCATTTAAGATATAATAATACATCAACATCGTCATTTTATTAGTCTTTCGACGCTTTAAAATTAAATATTGAAACATTTTTTAAAGTTATGTTCTTTTTTACTGAGCAAATATTGATTTTCTTCAATGCAATGGACTAAATATGTGCATGTTCCTAGCCACATGATAACTACAATTACGTGTTTCCAACCAAATAATTCATAAATTCGTGTGAAGTCATAGTCATGAGATAAATTCAAATACGTGTTTCCAGTCTATCAGATGCTTCGCTGTTGCCAACTTTTGCTTTTTACTGAAACTTTTTTTAAAAAGTTCATAGCAACAGCGCACACGAATGAGCAAAATGTAATTAATAAAAAGTACACGTATAAGATATATATTTTTTCAAATTTGAGAAACTTTTTGAGGAATTTTAATACTTGAATATCTTTACTGAACTATCTAATTTGAAATTGTATCTGAATTTTACAACCAGAACACAGCACGTAAAAGAATAAGGGGTGTTGGAAAGCTAAATCTTATTTTTTTGACAGTTTGAGATTTTTACATTTTCAAATTGTATAGATTTTAACCTTTCTAAAAATACCTTACTTTAACCTCTAGTGTATTTAGAAGCCCTTAAAACGTATTTTTATATTTTCGTTGAATTTGGGCCACGCCCATTTTAATGGCGAAAATTGTAAACAAATTACTTTGTTTTTGCTTTAAAGTGTAACGACTGATATAAACTAAAATATGTATCTTTTATTTTAAATTGAGCCTTTTATTTTTTAATTTCCTAGCCGATTAGAAGTCTCCCTGTATACATTAAAATCAATTTATCTCAAAATGTAAATTTTAATGTGCGATGTACCTTTTCTGAGAAACTACTGTTCACAGGTATGTAAATTTCTTATGAATTATTTATAATGATGTCTAATATATACTAAAATGAGCTTTCTGTAAAAAACTCAAAAATTTAATTTTTACAATTTTTTTAAGTAAAAAATGGGTCAAATTTCTCAATTTTTGATAAAATATTTCCTAATTTATTAAAAAATTCAAAATTAGCTAAAAGCTCATTTTAGTATAATGAGAGAGGTGTACTTTAATAGTATGAAAAATTTCCAGCATGTACATAAAATAGATTTTGAGAAAAGGTACATCGAAAACAGCCAATTTAACATTGTCAGTATAGAGAGAGAGAGAGTTTCCAACTCCCCTTAACGGCAGTTTTGTAATCAACGAAGAACACGTGATTCATATAACTATCAGGAATGTAGCTCATTATAATTTAGATAATTTAGTTATTTAAGAATAAGCTTTGACTCTCTGTTTAAACATCATATTGTTATACGAATAAAAAGAAAACGACAATATAGAAACGGATCCAAGCTATTTTTGAAACAATACGAAATTGCCATTTCTGTCAGGTGGACTTGAACCCTTTCTTCTCACTTTGTTTTTGGTTGCTGTGCTTTGGGGGGAAAATCATGGTTAATAAAGATGGCAATTGCTGCAAATTGAATTTTATTATATATCTTTAAAAATTAAACACATTTTAAGTAATGCTAAATATTTTCACTACTTTTTTAACGATATTTAAGCTACATTTGTGGTTATTATACTTATAACTAATTCTTAAAAAAATAATTGCAAAAGGATTAAATACATTTTATTGTTAGGTCGTTCCTTGAAGACCTAGAAACGTCTTGTTTAAACGTAAGTGTTTTTATCTTCCTGTTATTATAACATGCAATCTTTTCGCGCGTTCATTAGCTTTTTAATACTCCAAATTCCCCTTAGTAATTGATTAAAAATGAAGAAAAAAAATAAAACTGTGGAAAGTTACGCCTTCATTAGTTATTATGTAGTAACAAGAAGGATTATTTGTTCTAGTTTTAGAAATTTTCGTGAAATTGATATTTAATGTATTAATTAGCGTTTATACTTAAGGTACAATTACGGCACAAGCTCGTTAAAAATAATGATATTAAACTCAAATTTACTTTTTAAACCTTTTATCTTACAACACACAAAAACAAACAAAAATATAATTTGTTGTTAAATATCCAATATTCTCTTTTCTGTATTAGTTTTTAGAGAATTTCAATTTTTCTAACAGCTAATAATTTTAATATAATGCACTTTACAATTTTGTCTATGTACTTTAAGAATAATTAAGTGAAACTATTTTTCATAAAATAGAATCCTTTTTAAGCCATTTATAAGCAGAAATACTCGTATTAACTTACTTCAGTATTTAAATCCCGATTAAATTTGGGGAAAGTCCAATGATTAAAATACTTTGGTTTTTTAATATTTTAAGAGAGACTTTTTGAAAACTGTTTTATGAGATAGTTATAATATATTATAACGTCATTCATAAATGTATTTTAAAGATAAAATGAAATCATATGAATATACATTTAGTAATGTGAAAAAGTCATCTGACCTTGGACTGAGCAATCTTCTGCCGTCAATTGGATCCTTGAAATTCCAAAATAGGGACGGTGAAGATGTGTGTCAGAGGATATTTATTATTTTAATCAAACATAGTAGTGAAATAGTTACAATAAAATTTTTAATTAATTAGGATGTATACTGTGATAAATATTCTGTTTAAGGTTTGACATACAATTTGCTCAATAAAAACATTAGGCACTTACGTGTTATAAAATCGACCAATTTCACCAAATCAAAAAACGTCACCCATTAAAAGAATATCAACAAATGCTCTCATCGTTATTATTATGTTTGAACGGTTTTCACTACTAACTGCATATCGAAACATTTGGCAACTCTTATGATCCACGAAATTAGTTTACGGTATAATACTTAAATACCAAACATTGATTTAAATACATTTTTTTCTGTTTATTGTATCCAACTAGGTTTAGAGACCAATTTTTCAAAAATTGATTTTGAGAATAATTTTATTGTTTTAAAGAACGTGAATAAGCTTAAAAAGTCATAATTATTAAATAAATAACATGTATTACCCTTTGCTTTTGAAAAAATATTTTCGTGACATTTTAGCAAAAATTTTCAAAGTTAAGAAAAACGCCATAAATAAATACGCCATAAATTGCCCATAATGCAATTTTACTTTCATTCATATACTTGTTGATCCATTTGAAGTGTCACAGACTGCCGGATAAAAATATTTTAAATAAATATTTTATAAGCATTTTTTAAAATTTGATGTTAATGATTTTTCATCCAAATTACTGTATGTTCTAAGCTGAAAATAGCTGTAAAATGCGATTACATGTAACTATCTTAAGGTATCCGACTACGTTCGGAACCGTGATTATTTTTAAAAAAGCACATAAATGGATCATTTTCATGATATTTAGTGTCACTCAGATTAGAATACATGCATAAAATTGTTTTAAGGAAATTTTGACAAAAACATTTATTTAAATATAATATTTTGGCAAAAAATTAACTTAAAATAATCTTTTTTCCAATTGTTCTCCTTTTGTGAAAAATGCTTCTATTATAATAATATTTTGCATGTATATAGCACAGACCTCTCTACAGAGGCTCAACTAGAATTTTTGAAAAATTCACATTATTTTCAGAGTTACCACCAATTGAAATTATTGGCATTTTTTTCTTAAAATTGCTCCCCTCTGTTGTCGTAAAATATGAATAAACTCATTTCTAAGTTCTATATTTCAAAAATTCTAGTTGAGCCTCTGTACAGAGGTCTGAGCTATATACAGACAAAATATTATTATAATAGAAGCATTTTTCACAAAAGGAGAGCATTTGGAAAAAAGATTATTCTAAGTTAATTTTTTGCCAAAATATTATATTTAAATAAATTGTTTTGTCAAAATGTTCTTAAAACAATTTTATGCTTATATTCTAATCTAAGTGACACTAAATATCATGAAAATTATCCATTTATGTGCTTTGCAAAATCACGGTTACGAACGTAGTCGGATACCTTAAAACCTGCAGTTTGTTGCACACTGAAGGTCTCATAACATATATGTAAGAAATTTAATTGAATTTTATTGGATTGTTTTGGAGATATCCCGTTTTTCGTGCACAAATTATCGTAAAGATTTCATTCTTCAAACAACGCATTAAAATATTCTTATAAATTAAAGTAAATGGTATAAAAATAACTTAAGAAACTCTCTGGTTTTATGGTATTAGAGTCCTTCCTCAATAATTATATTTCTTTTTTTCCTAATGACCCAAACACCACCAAACATCTAACACCTAAAAAGCACTTTTCAACCTAGTCGGATACCTTAAACAATGTAAACGTAATTACAGTTTTTATTTCATTATAATCTTGCAGAATTCTTTTCTAATGTTGTTACGCATAGAAATGTTGAAAGATATTGTCATCAACTGATTTCTTGTTTTCTTATTGAATAATTTTCCACGGAAAAGACTTAACAAATATTATTTCGTACCTTCATTCATAACCTATCTTCTCCATCATTTTCCTTTTCGCATTTAGCTCCTAGACGTAGCACCCGTGGTTGTGCTGCGAAATTGTATCTTTAATTTTTGTGTACCAACAGTTTATTTCACTCATTTTTTTTACAAAAAATGTCTTACCTAAGACTGGTTTAATGCTTTAAATATTGAATTAGAAACACGCATAGAGTAGTAACATAATCAGATAGGTCAAAGGCGAATAACATATAAGACGTCCCAAAGTGAAAGTTTGTAGAGGGAGATTACTAGGGCCTATGCTTGAAGTTAAAATAGGAGTTACAGCAAATATTTACACAAGTCTTTTGACATAGAACACTTATAAGTAAGTGTACAGATTAAACGGGGTTCGATTTGAATGCATTACATTATATAAAAAGAACTCTAAATCCTTACTTTATGCTAAAATGTGTTGGACAAGCAGTAACTTAAAAACCAGTTTCTTTATATAGTAGTGATAATTTAGTAAACAGAAAAGACAATTAGAGTATATTAACAGTAAGGAATTAATGGAATGATGTATATTTAACTACTTAGAAAGAATGTAATTAATTCAAGGTGTCTTATAAAATATTATGGAATACAGAAATCGAATTTAAAGTGTCTGTTATGAGTAGTGAGCGCTACTACACATAATCTTGCAAAAATAAATTGACTTCAGGGTATTTATTATGTTTTTAATGTTTTAATGTACTGGTACTTACAAAAGAAAGATATACTAATAGATTTCAAAGGAAAAAAAACAGTAAATCATGTACTTTTTTTGTTTATTTACTTTTGGGTTTTGTAGAATTTTTTTCGAAAATCATCATTCTTTCTCTATATTTCCTTCAAAGTTTGATTCTCCTCTACCAGGAGGAAATAATTTTTCTTAACAATAGTCATTTAAAAGTATTGTGTTTTTTTTCAAATGGACCGGATTACCTTATTGTTCGTTTCGTTAACTTATTTAAAAAGAAACATTTCTTATTTTAAAATATTATATGTACCAAAGGGAAAATATATAAAATCTAACTTTCATTTTAATGTGTTATATATGAATATATATTGTTAAAGTAGAATTTAGATATATTTTTTCTCTTGTACATTTGGCTTTGGTAACTTAGTTTTAGAATTATTCTGCTAGTATTAAATGATTATTATTTTTAGTATTAATGGATTCTTATTCTTACTCTATTCTCTTTTTCTCGCAACCCAATAGTATAGACAATTATAAGGAAAAGTTGGCTGGACTTAAAAAACTATGTTCAATCCTATAATCTTAGTCCTTAAGGCTAAGAGTTTTCTATGAGACTACTGTGGATGTTTTATTTTATCTATTTTATTTTCTATCTTGTTATAATTCTATTTATTGCTTTGCTTCTTCAGATTTTTATGGCAATTTAGTATTTATATACTCTGCATATCTATTCTAAAGAATTATTCCTTTAAGTACCGATTAAAATATCCTTCAATGTTACTGAACTTTGTAATTAAATGTTTTCATTAAACTGTTTTGTTCTTGATAATAGTTTTTTTTTTTTTTCTTAGTGATTAATAGATAAACAAAATTACAGCACAAATGAATAAGAAAGCACATATTCTTACCTAAAACAATATTATCTTTTCAGATAGAAAGCCTAACAAAGCCCAGTATTTCAAAAAAAAGAACTTTCAAAAATAAGCGTCTAATAAACAATAACACAAACAACTTATAATCTGGATAACAATATCAGTCTTTAACCCACAATCTTCAATATGGTTTCTTCTATGCAGTCCAATTTAAAAAAAAAGTATTATTAATTAAATACTTTTTCATTATGACTCGTATTATGCGCAGTTAAGAATCAGATATTACAATAAAACGCATTACAATATATTGTGAACGCAATTTTCATTGTTTAAAATCAAGTGTTAAACGATGCCTCTATTATGGCTTCTTAGTTCTTTTTCAGTCGATAAAGCTAGCGTGTATATCGGGTCAGTTTCGTACAATGGAATCAAAACAAACAGTTGATCAGTTATGTAGATGGAGTTGAGTTGGAAAATAGCTGCTCAGATCATATGAGATACCAATTCGGAAAGACGATAATAATTAAGAAAACCTGATTCGGTGGAATAATGATCATATTTTAATTTTAGAATTTTGTTGTCTTTAAAGAGAGTGATGTGACGACTTTTATTGTATTCGAAAGTTAATTATCTTATTTTTTTCATACATTAATTTAAATGATGAGTAAAAAAATTATCTGTCCGATGAACTCTCTTATTACCTCTGATTTAGATTATTTAATGCTATTAATTTATTTTTGAAAGAAAATTCTTACTGTGTCCATATATTAGTTGTTTTCAGGTGTAATATAATAAAATTTTATGAGTATAACCTAATAAATAGAATAAAGCTTTAGGTTTAGAGTATATATATATATATATATATATAATAGAATAAATTTTAGGTGTAATATTATTAGAATAACTAAATATAATTATATAATAGCAAAAAAATAATAATGAAAATAGTGATAAATAGAATAACTAAAGGTAAAACTATATGAGGGGCAAGGTAAAACTATGGGGCGTTATAATAAAGTTAATCCTAATCAAATTATGTCTATTCTATAAATTTTAGATTAATTGTTTTATATTTTGGAGAAAGTTCTGCATTTAGTTTTCCATTGTTTTTGGAATCTTATGTGTCTCCATATATCTTAATTCAAATTTATAATTGTTATTTAAAATTCACAAATTTTACACGTGTTCCGATTTTAACCGCTTGCATTTCTACAAAAGCCATTATCAAAACTAAGATTCTACCATCAACTAAATACCGATAAGTTTTGTGCCACATAGGTGAGAGAAATGAACGAGTTGAAATCATGTTTAAATTTTTTTAATTCATTAAAAATATATTCAAAAATTGTGCTTTCTTTTTAATTTGGAAAAAAATGATTTTTCCGATTGCAAAATAAATCGACTTTCAGTGCACTCAAATTGGGAGATAAAAATAAGGTATTCAAATAATCCGTATGTAAGTTCTTGTTGATTTGCTTAATAAAGTACAGTACACAAAAAAATTACGTTTCCAGGTGAAACAAAGAGTGTTTTTTTTCCAGGTATAGAAGTATAAGTTGGCATTACTTTCCAAGATGGCGACCGATTTAACAGCTGTCAAGTGATTTATTCTCAGTTTGGTTTGGCAATTTATCAAAACGATCATCAAGCAAGGCGTAGATTCGTCGAATGGGCCGAAAACGAGATTGCCGCAGTTCCCGATTTTCATAAGCGAATTTTGTTTAGCGATGAAGCGCACTTCTGGTTGAATGGCCACGTCAACAAACAAAACTGCCGCATTTGGAGTGAAGCTAATCCACAAGTGTATGTCGAAACACCGTTACATTCAGAAAAACTGACTGTTTGGTGCGCTTTATGGGCTGGTGGAATCATTGGTCCGTACTTCTTCAAAAACGATGAAGACCACAACGTTACAGTCAATGGTGATCGGTATAGAGCCATGATTGCTAACTTTTTCATCCCTGAATTGAACAATCATGATGTCCAGGAGCTGTGGTTCCAACAAGACGGCGCAACATGTCACACAGCTCGTGCCACAATCGATTTATTGAAAGACACGTTTGGTGACCGCGTAATTTCACGTTTTGGACCTGTGAATTGGCCTCCAAGATCTTGTGATTTAACACCGCTAGACTATTTTCTGTGGGGCTATGTTAAGTCATTGGTCTATGCGGATAAGCCACAAACGCTTGACCATTTGGAAGACAACATTCGCCGTGTTATTGCCGATATAAGGCCACAAATGTTGGAAAGAATCATCGAAAATCGGACGTCCAGATTGGACTACATCCGAGCCAGCCGTGGCAGTCATATGCCAGAAATCATATTTAAAATGTAATGCCACAAGATTATCTTTCGAATAAAAAAATTCATGTCAATCGAATAATACATCGTTGTTTTATTGCAATTTAAAGTTCTATTCCTCTAAAAAAACACCCTTTACAAGATTACCTTCCGTATATTCCCTTGCTTAGGTATCGAAATTTGAAAATATGACTTATTATTAAAATTTTCTATTTTTTTTAACTTAAGTTGCACTAACACATTGACTTGTCAGAAAGAGAAGGAAAAAAACTATTTTTAAGGATGCTTTGATAAATCAAGCTTTTGTAAAAAATTCTTGGATTTCAAGTTTCATTTTTTTTCATTAAAATTTCATGCAATATGATGAAAAAATAGTTATGTATTTTAAAAAATATTGATTTCTTCTATTTAAGTTCTATTTGGTATAATTTATTTCAATTATAAAATACTCGTACGAATACAATAACAGTAATTCTCTATTATTAGAGTCTATAGCACTTGCTGCAATTTGTTAATATAAAAAAATAATGAATATTTGGAAGCCATATTATACCTTTATGAATTGAAAATGAAGAATATGTCAGCAAAAAAAGAGTTTTAATTGAAGGTAAGTGTTTGAAAACTAAGTTGTGTGTAAAAATTTCATATCATTATTTTGTTAACAATCATGCAATGTAGTACTAAAAAAGACTTGACCGTATATCTTCAAAATCTACGAATGAAGTAAGATATTACCTACCTCGTGGAAAATGATGTAACATGGCTTTAGTAGTAAAACTGTGTAACGAAACACAAGAACTTGACGAGAACAGCACAAGTAACACAGGTTTAAGCGTGCATTCAACCAATTATGGGGAAGGAAAAAAAAATGGAATTGATGGGCAGGAAGAGTAATGATTGCTTTGTTTATTTCAAGTTTTACAAATTCGCACCCAAATTCATTAAGCATTATGTAGTGGCTAATTATTATGGAATAAAACTCACAAATTACAAATCCAGAGTTACTGATAGTGAGATTAAGTATCGCTAGATTATAAGTTATATAATTTTGCTATGTATAATATGTAACTTATTGCTAATTTTGATAATCAGATGAAGCATCAAGGGGTAAATCCTTCTTATAAAGTTAATTTATCTTCAGCAGTTATATTTCCTTATTTTTAATATGTGTGTGGAAAGAAACTCTTCTGATGGAGCAAAAGTTAAAATCCGTTACAACAGTATTCCAACATTTAAGTCACATGACCAGCTTTAACTACATGAGCTGAGCGCTATCTTATAAAATTTCATTTAAAATTAGTTATCACGAGAGAATAAAATATTTCTGTGATGATTCATTTTTTTTATACAAAACAAGGCAATACTTTTAGATTATTTTGGTCCTAAGGGGTGGTTTCTTTATTTTCCGTATGAAAAATAGATTATTAGTACGTATATTAGATTAATTTTCTTGTGTCTGAAATTTTGTAAATGGTCGATGCTTTTTTGTATGGGCAGGGGAGGGTTCAGGAGGTATCTACTATTTTCTGTATGAAAAACACAATATTTTCTTTGTTTTCAAAATTTCATAAATTTTTGACAAAATAAACCTTTATCGTTTTCGTGGGAATTACAATATTTTTACGAAGGCTTTTATCGCATGAATATTTAACACAGCAAAAGAAAGATGCACCAACGTTTTTTTTTTTTTTGTTTTCTCTAGTTTTATATCCTTGTCAACGCGCGCTTCGGAACTTTAAAGCATAATCTTATGGCAAAAACATTACATTTTCATGGCAACAAATTATACGATATATATTTGTTGTCTGTGTGTCCTTTACATTAACAAAACCCCGAAACTTCTCTTTCTTGACAAAAGGTCGTATATCAAAAACCACTGTGCTGACTTCTATTAGTACATTGCAACGTGCATAGATGTACTTTATGTCAAGTTTAAGTTGACATTTTGAAAATCCTTTTGTTCGGTTGGAAGTCATGTTGCTTTCTTTAAGAAAGGTCGAACCATTCCAATAAAATTGCGCAGGCAAAGAAAATATCAAGGACATGAATAAGAATGACCACGAGTATCTTTTAATGTTTCATAATGTTAAAAAGAAGCAAAGGTATCAAACTTCAAGGTCAAGTAGATGAATTGCAAGATATACGGGGACTACATTGTGTAGTGAGACATTTTAGGTAACGAAGAAATGTTCTTTTTAGATGTCATTCAGATTTGGAAGGCAAGCTGTCTAGAATGCTTGAGACTGAAATCTTTCTGTATTGTTCTAAATGTAGTCAGCAATTTTTGAAGGGGATTTTGAAGAAATACGAAAAAGTAAATAAAATTGGATCTTTTTAAAATTTTACTTAATTTATTATTGTTTTTTTTTACATAATTAAGATTTTATATTGTAGAGTTCAATTAAAACTTAAATAATACATTTGACTGCCCCAACGAAGAATTGTAAACACACATTAGCAAAAATACTAATTTAAATTATTCAACTGCGTGCTAAAAACTATGTTTGAGAGAAATTCCTAAGGCTTATATTTTGTACAATTACTCATTGTTATAAAAAACTAATTTAATGATAAACGAAACAGTCTTCACTTTCCCCGAAATTCAATGTAAAAATGCTTGAAATTAATCTTAAACGTGTTTAAGTGATGAATTATTATTTTATTATTTCTTTTTTTTGTAGGACTCAATTAAAATTTAAATTATATATTTGAATAATAAAAGAATAAAAAAAGAAAAATATTACTAGTGAAGATGAGTAAGATGATATAGAAAATGTAAAGGTCATAAAGAGGGAAAAAGCATAAATATAAAATTTAAAGTTTTATATAGCAGGCTAGCTTGGACATTCAGTCTATTTGTTACGCTTTTTTAAAGAAGATATTATTTTAATTCAATTTCCACTTGTCTGAAAATTATAATTGTTAAATAAGAGGTTTAAATGGGGTATAACTTTTCAGAGATAATAAAAATGATTATTCTTTTCAGTATTTCAGTTCTTGAATTTTCTTTTTTTAATTTTTTCATAAAAAGTAAAATCAAAGCCATTGACAAATATAAATCATATTCTGATATTTAATAAATTTACAATACTTTCGGCTTAAAATTTATGCATTCACCCCCAACTAATCATTTGAATAAAATACAATTAACGCAGAACGCTAAACATTGTAAACATACACACGATGCATTTAAATGAAATAATTAACTTATAATTGTGTGGAAAAGTTAAGCAATGGCTTTTTTTATTTACGAATAACTGTTACAAACAAATTAAGAAGAATAAGCTCTAATTTGCATATTCATTCAAACAAGTTTTTTGCTTTTCTTTTCCCTACAATTCTCAAAAAACGTGCTAGCCTATTACGTATCCATTTATCATCTTGAATGTTCTTTTACTATTTTCACAATTAAAAACAAACAAACAGTGAGCTTAAAAACTTTCATTATTCCATACGTGCTGTACCGAAAATTATGTTCATTCACGTTGCAGGGTCTTGGAGGGAAAAAGCCTCTCGCGCAATTAATGTTATCTTTAAAAAATCTCAATTTTTTTCTCTCCTCGGACGTGAAAGCCTTTTGGGCAGGAAAGCATGTCAGGTCACCTAGGAAGGTCTTTCTTTTAACGAGAAACTAACTACTTTATTTCCTTATCCTGGATAAATCCGGTCCTGTAGCTATTCTTACGGAACGAAAATTAGAAAAAGGTAAAAATGTTTTTAAATAGCGTCATGTTTGCATTTGCTATATGTTATTTGCGAGTGCAAGTTATGTATCTTTCTGATTAAAACTCCAAAAAAAGTGGGATGAATTGAAGTGGTCGTGGGTTAATTCATTGTACAGTGAAAGTTCAGTCAGTGCACCGTAAGTCCTCGTTTTTAAGGTTTTCATCAGAAGTATTTTGGAAAAGGAATTATTGTTCCTTTTGGGGTTAAGGGACAGCTAGGGTCATATGACTGGTGAATCGGCCGAATCAAGTTTTGGTAAAACAAAACCTATATATATATAATAGGTTAACGATGATTGGTTAATTTTAAGATTTATTCTTCTTATTTCTTAACATTATTTTGTTCTTTTATCAGGTAATCAAGAAAGTTCCGTCATTTTTAGCTAAAAAAATACTCTTTTATTTTCGCATTTTGCATTTAACTATATTCATTTAACTTTTCCCTTCTCCTTAATTTATAAATTCTATTTTTGTATAAATGCTTATTTGTATTTTCAAAAACCGTCGACAACTATCTTTTCAATTCGTCGTCATTATTTAATTCTTTACCACCCTTACGACTGTATGGATAAAAATAATTGATAACTTGATGGAGATATATCTGGGAAATATGATAAATATATGTCTCCCTAAAATCTCTATTATACCTTCTCCTCCAAATTGACGATATTTGCGCTATTTATTGGTCTCTACTGCACTATGGGATAATAAATTACCCATTTACTTCATTTCTATCCCATTCCTAGTTTGTGCAAATGCTTCCATATTGTTTTATCACTAACTATGAACATTTCTTCAAGATACGTTTCGCCACTTGACCATGGTTCAAAATTACGAGGTACATCGCCAATAGCCCTTGTGCAGCTTTATTGTGAAACGTTATAACATAACTATCACTCTCATTCACTCATAAGATACGTTGAACTAGAGTCGATTTTAGAAATAGTTTGCAGTTAGTCGACATTTGGATTTGATAGCCTGCCTCATCTGGTGTCATCTTTTAGAGATCCTGACAGGAAATTTTTTAAACCATGTTTGGGCCATTTTTGATGAAGATGTCTTCTTTTCCGAACGCAGCACAATCTTCTTTGCAACTTTTTCGTTGTTAGTCCCAACTTTAAATTCATGAAGAAAATAAACACATACAATGTTTCAAAGACATTTTTAAAGCTTGTAGTAAAATTTTAGACCAAAGTAAACTGTTAAAGATTTGATCAATAACTTAAGAACAAACCCAATCTAATGCAGTGGATAAAAAATTCTTATAATTTTGTCTGTGATAACACACACAAGCATAAGGAATCCTTGGAATTATTGTTTATTATAAAATAATGATAAATATTAATTTTCTTCTCTCGCTCTCTCTCTCTATATGTAATTCTATTAATTTTTTTAAGTTGAATACAAGATTTAATTTTAGAACGAATAATTAAAACATTCCGATTTATAAATATTCCCAACTTATATACAGAACATCTGTAAAATATCAATATTTACTTCCTTCAAATTTACTATATTTGTTCTGACAAAATAATTTTTGTTTCATAAAATGTTTAAGCGAACCGTTTTAAATAGTAATCACACAAATGAAGTACTAGTTCAGTCATACGAAAAGGAAAATAAAACATGCTTTTACAGCATTTCTTGCTATTACTTTCGTTCCTACATACAACAGAATATATCAAGAAAATATTGACATTTAGCTTTGTTCAATAACATGAATCTGTCAGAAGAAACAATAATACCAATGAATCGTCGATGTATGAAATAAAACTTCAACAAAATATATTTTTTAAAAGCATATTGTAACAAGTTTTCGATTTTTTCTACCATTATAAACAGTTAACAATAAACTTCTGAATTCACACTCTCGTTTCTTAGCAAAATAAACATTTTAATCTCGAACTATTACTGATTAGCTTCGATTTTCTGTTTTATTTGTCACGATTGCTAGTAAAAAGGAGAGATAATGATTGTCCTGAATTCCATTCGAAACGAGCTTAAATCATGTTTTACGCCTTTTCAACAAAGAAAACAAGAGAAATGAGATTTATATTCCTGTCTCTCTTCGACACTGATTAACCCGCCAGGTACAATCCTACTTATTTAGGTGTGTCACACCAGATTTTAAAATATTTTTTTATGTAGCTATTCACAACGTGCGTATTTCATGGATTAATGCTTATCGATTATAGAACTGTCAAGATGAATTGATTTATTAAAAAACTATTTCACTTACTTTATCTCCCTCTCTCTTACATTAGTACTACGAATGTGATATATATTCTACAAAAATTGCTATTTAATCCAAATATTATAATTGATGCTTATTTTAGAATTTTACTCTTTAACTAATTATTAATCATGATAATTATAATTTTCTATAAAGCAATTCCCTTATAAGTGTTACTGAATCAAATAAAGGATGAATAGAAGCAAAATCTTTCAATGAATAATTATGATTTGTTAGAGCCCCTCTGGTTTCCACCCTGGACACCAAGATTAATTTGAGGCAACGAATCACTAAGAGCCATTTGTATAGTAATAACTTGTATTTATTATATCGATTCAAATATCAGAAACTCTAATAACATATAATATTTCTATGTTACGTCTAACAAAAGGGATTTACCTTTAATATTAAATTAAATTACGAATTATGAAATTAATCAATAATTACGCGTAAGATCAAATAAGGTCTACCGAAAAAGGAGGTCCGAGAAATACACGTAACTCGAATTATTAGCCTTCATTAACTTAAACTAATTTCATTAAACTAACGATTGTTTTATGCGATAATGATCTATATTATATCACCTGACAATACTTAGGTATCTTCACAAGATGTCTTAATAGATTATTAACCGTACTATTGAATATCTCAATCCAATTGAATCCTCCAAACTTGAGGCTACTGCTGCTGGCTCAATAGTCTCCATTCTTACTAGCTTACAATGCTGTACTTAAATACCCTATCTACTTTGCATATCCCGTTCGCTTTTTGGAGTTGATTGGAAATATACGCGAATTTATAATCCCTAAAAAGACGCCTAAGAATATTAGTGGAAAGGTTCCGTACAGATTCGTCACAGATTGTTATAATAAAATTATTGCAGTCTTAAAAAATTGTATTTATAATTATCTTCTATTGATCTTTTACTTGAAGATAAAATTTAAAATTACAATATTAATAACTAGGGATCAATACTGGACTCTTTTGATATTGTTATCTGTAATAAGCTTGTTATGTAAACCAAAGTACTTTGTTAATGTCTTGAAAGCAGAATATGTTACTTGCAAGAACATGATGATCTGAACAGTTGAGGAAGCTCGAAAATAAGTGCCTTTTGGCGAATGAGGACAATTGTTCGGTAAATATTTCTAATATATCTTACGGAAAACATTTTGAATTAAATTATCAGTTTTATTTTTTTCAAGCTCTCTTGCTGTGACACGTGATGTTTTTTACTCGATACATAAAATTTAATTTGGAAGCTAAAATTTGAGAATAATAAAAGTATTCAAAGTAAAAATAAAAAAATCTTTTAAATAAATAAGTATTATAACAACCAATATATATTAGCTACTTGTACTGTACATATAAATGTCATAACCAATTTTTTAAATCTTATTCCGTATAGCACTACCCAGGGGCGTACATAAACGACTTTTATGTGTTAGGGGTTTACATTTTAAAAACATGTTGATGAGAAAACGCCGAGGCTTCATCTCTTTATGCTAAAAATTAAAAATCTCTTGGTGTATAGGAGGGGGTTTTAACCATTTATCTACCACATTATGATTTACTAAAGTTTTTTTTTTTCATGCTATATATTTTCGTTTTGAATCACTACATTGAAAACTAAGGGATATACATAAACAAAGCACTCAACTTTGGAAAATTTAATCCGTTAGAGCTAATTAATTAATCAAAGATATTCCACTGTAAAATTAATTATATACACCGTTTACTTAAAATATGTAGTCAAATCATTTTCTAAGGTCTTCCATAACATACAAAAAACATAAGACACTTAAATTTTGACATAAACTATTTTTTCATAATAATCTTTGCAATCCGCTGAAAACGCAATTTCTGCTATAAGACTATTCACCTTCCCCGCTAAAATACTCATCGGGGAACCCGTGCTGTCATATATCTTGGAAGAGGAGACTTAAAAGAATATTCCTGCTAAGTATCTTCAGAGTATTCGTAAAAATGGTTATTTTATGTAATTTTAATGTTAGTGGTACCTATAAATACCGTTGGTAGATAAAGGGTTACACCCCCCACATCCCATCCTTGTGCACGCCACTGATAATACTGCTTTTTCTTAAAAATATGCGAAAGAGTAACATTTTCTAGTAGAATTCTATCATCTGTTGTCTTTAGTGAAATATTCCTCATTCTTATTAGTTTCTCCTTTAATTAGTTTAAAATATTTTAAATAGTTTTTAGAATTTTTCAAGTCAGTGTTTCTCAAACTGTAGGGTGCGCCCCCTAGGGGGGCGTGATAACTCCGCAAGGGGGGAGCGAGCATATTGAAATGTCGTGAACAAAAGATTATTTTTAAAAGATTATGAATTTACTGAAAGTGAATAAACAAAATACATTCTGACATAATAAAATACACACATTTGCACTGATATATAAAAAAACTTATAAAAGTATCAGTACTGCACAATGTATTTTATAATTAATTTAACAATACTATAAAAACAAGTTTAATAATTATTAGTGACCCCTTGGGCTTGTCTTATATAAAATTATGTACAAAAATTAACAATTATCTTGATAATTTGTATGGTTTATAATTAATCCCTTAAATGCCGATAAAAAGTTACTCGATTCACTCCCCGATGCCACCGTTTTGAGAGGGGGAGAAGAAAAGGAATAAATAAGCAAAACTCCTTTCTGAAAAAAATAAATACTGCACAAATATTATCAAGGTCCTTTTATTGCAATCCAAACCTTTCGAAATAATTTTATGGATAGCAGTGCATAGAAAATATCGTACTTTGAAAATACGCATATGTACATCTGGGGCAATTATCGCTTTGGTTGAGTGACACGTTCATATATGTCGGTGGCACAAAATAGGTTAAAGTCGTATTGTAGCTTTAGCGTCAAAGTATAGTATTAGTGAATTCAATACATTATTATTGTAAGGAAGGGGGCGCGATGAAAATTACGATTGAATAGTGGGTCACAAATATTGAAAGTTTGAGAAGCACTGTTTTAAGTTAATCTTACACACACACAATGGATTATAAATGCTGACTTAATTTATGTTATCTTCTTCATTATGTGAATAAAAATATAAAATACAGACAAGAAAATCTCACAAATTTAAAGAAATACCTTTTATAGCATTAACAAAAAAAATATTGAGTCAACACCTCGAATACCGTTCTTCATTCACTCAACCTTACTAAGATTTACGATCGTATTATAAAGGGTGTTTTTTTTAGAGGTATAGAACTTTAAATTGCAATAAAACAACGATGTATTATTCGATTGACATGAATTTTTTTTATTCGAAAGATAATCTTGTGACATTACATTTTAAATATGATTTCTGGCATAGGACTGCCACGGCTGGCTCGGATGTAGTCCATCTGGACGTCAATTTTCGATGACTTTTTTCCAACATTTGTGGCCGTATATCGGCAATAACACGGCGAATGTTGTCTTCCAAATGGTCAAGCATTTGTGGCTTATCCGCATAGACCAATGACTTTACATAGCCCCACAGAAAATAGTCTAGCGGTGTTAAATCACAAGATCTTGGAGGCCAATTCACAGGTCCAAAACGTGAAATTAGGCGGTCACCAAGCGTGTCTTTCAATAAATCGATTTTGGCACGAGCTGTGTGATATGTTGCGCCGTCTTGTTGGAACCACAGCTCCTGGACATCATGATTGTTCAATTCAGGAATGAAAAAGTTAGTAATCATGGCTCTATACGGATCACCATTGACTGTAGCGTTGTGGCCCTCATCGTTTTTGAAGAAGTACGGACCAATGATTCCACCAGCCCATAAAGCGCACCAAACAGTCAGTTTTTCTGGATGTAACGGTGTTTCGACATACACTTGTGGATTAGCTTCACTCCAAATGCGGCAGTTTTGTTTGTTGACGTAGCCATTCAACCAGAAGTGCGCTTCTTTGCAAAACAAAATTCGCTCATGAAAATCGGGAACAACGGCAATCTCGTTTTGGGCCCATTCGACGAATTTACGCCTTGCTTGATCATATTTAAAATGCAATGCCACAAGATTATCTTTCGAATAAAAAAAATTCATGTCAATCGAATAATACATCGTTGTTTTATTGCAATTTAAAGTTCTATACCTCTAAAAAAACACCCTTTATTAGTGAATTCAATACATTATTATTGTAAAGAAGGGGGCACGATGAAAATTACGATTGAATATTGGGTCACAAATATTGAAAGTTTGAGAAGCACTGTTTTAAGTTAATCTTACACACACACAATGGATTATAAATGCTGACTTCATTTATGTTATCTTCTTCATTATGTGAATAAAAATATAAAATACACATAAGAAAATCTCTCAAATTTAAAGAAATACCTTTTATAGTATTAACAAAAAAAATATTGAGTCAACACCTCGAATACCGTTCTTCGTTCACTCAACCTTACTAAGATTTACGATCGTATTATACTAGCTAATTTAGCATATCACAGTAAGCGATTATAAGCATGCGTCCAGTATATTATAAGCATAGCCAGTTCCCCCACCGACCAAGGATCGGGCACTGACACGGGCGTGGTATCATTTACACAGCTAGCTGGTATGACAGCCAACTCCCTACACGAAGAATTTTACCTCTTGGGGACGTACGATTGAATTAACGTCAGCGAAAACGATTTCGGTGAGATTGAAATGCAGATGGGAACTTGATACAACAGCGGTGAAAGGAATGGAATAATTCTGTAGGAGTCTTAAGATGTGCCGAAAAGAATCATTGTCCTATAGGATGTTGTCCTGAGATTAAAATTTCAGATTCATCCAAAATAAATCCTGATTGTTTTCAAATCCTGAAAAAATATTATACTTTTTTTTAAGTATCCTTTTATATTTTTCTCAAAATGATCTTTGATTTTGATGAAACCCTGAATCAGAGGGGCAGTGTTAATAAATATATCGCGTACACAGCTATCTTTTAGCTCACTGTCTAGATAAAATAAATATTGAGGAACTTGTTAGAGCAGGTTCAACATTTATTTACTCCTTTTATCTCATTCTTATTTTTAATTGTTGCCATTCAGAAAAATATTATAGTCACCATATTTTGAACCAACGCTTTGCCAATCAACAAAAGATAAATGTAATTTGCTTCCACCGGTACGGGAGTAAAAAAACTCGTTTTTGATCGTATATTTTATTAGACCTTGTGTTCATTGTCTCCTGCCGTTCAACTTAATAAAACTTTGTTTTTTCTGGTTTTGTCATTCAATTTATTGAAACTGTTGTTCTGATCTTGTTGCCATTCAACTTTTTAAGACTGGGTCCTTCATCCCACGGGCCTGTTGCCATAAATCACATTTCCTTTATTCCGTAGAAATAAAACTCCTTAGAACAAGTACACGTAAAGGTTTTTTAAACATCGATTGGTTCTTTAAATATTCTGCAATTATGTACATTAAAATTAATATATTTTAGCATGAAAATTGTGCTTTAACAATACTTTTCAGTTTAGAAGACTTAACAAGTCAAATTCTCGGTAATTTTCTGTAAGTTTTTGAAATATGGAAGCACTTTTTGAGAGTTTTCCATTGTTATTGAACCTAACTCTTTACTCGTGTGTCAAAGACCTGCGTTCTATAAAAGACAATTCTTCTACAGATCTGAAATAATTTTTGATATGAGTTTTTTTAATAAACTAATAGCTTAATTTATAATAGCTATTTTATAATACAGCGTAAAATTAATGATTAAACATAAAATTACATATTAATTGCAATGTAATTTTACCAGTATTTTTTATCGGTTTCTAATAAGTGATTTGGAATCAATGCTCTATACTGGATATATATATAATTATATATATATATATATATTTTATATATATATATATATATGCTTGTTGGTGCCAAGTAGTTTCTATACAAATATAATAAACTGCACAATTCAATTTTAAATAAATTATAATTGAATTTAAGTTAACGATTTCTTTTTTTAAAAAAAAAAAAGAAGGAAAAATATATCTGAAATAAACACTTTGTCTACAGAGAATAGTGCCTTTTATTCTAGAAGATTTGGATTTATATTTAAATATCGCGTGACAGAACTTGGTCTAGATTCATTTAATCTGGATATTGAACTGATATATCTAATAAATCAGTGTATGTCTTTTGCTTTTCTGGAAGTTGAATGCATCTTTCCTTGAAGTTCGTTGCAGAGGATGCGATGCATTGCCATAATGGGTGGCAATGGCGTGGGTAGAAAAAGGATCTTGTTCGCCACTTGAAGTTTCTTTCGTTTTTAATTTGTTAAATGTTGTGGGTAGGGCAAAAATAATTGCCATGAGAAATTACACGAGAAATGCTGTCTTCAGTATTACCGGAACTCAACGTTATACACACTGCCACATTGTAAAACGTAGCACTTTAAAAAAATAACAACAGCAGCACTTCAGTGAATTCCTTGAAAGAGTATATAAATTACGATGTAATTTATTTCATTGCCCGAGAAATATTACCACATTACCTGTGGTGATGTGATATGCTTAGCCAATTAAATTTTCTGAGGCCTGAGTAAGTATACATTTCGTGGTTATTTTAACCACAAGGTGAAGCAGGTGAATATAATTTAAATGTTACGCTAGTATAGAGTTCTTAAGGACTGATCTGTTTTTTAACATCATTATTAGATGACAAAATCGATAAAAATAAAGTATATTAGGGTGAGTGTTGAGGCAGTGTTTTTGAACGTTACCCCGTAATTTTGAACAATATTCAAGTGACGAAGACGACACCTGAGCTGGCAGCCTCCCACTTCGAACTTCCACTCCAAGCCAATGGGATGACTTATCAGTGTTTAATAATCTATGTAGGTTTGTTTGATAAAACTTTGAATTGTAAATTTCCTGAGGTAACAAATGAGAAATTTAAAGTCATAAAAAAGTCGAATTTACTGGGTTTTTTTCCGTTTGATTTGGAAAAATGTTTTAATCAGAAAAAAAAATTGACAAGACATGAGCCCACATGCATACATTCTATGTCTTTTATGTTTTAAGAGAACTTGATATCCTTCAATTACCTTTTATTTAGATTACATAACTAGAAATTTTGTAATGTTTTTGAATCCGTTGTTCCTTTAAATTGATCTGAGCCTCAAAGGCAAAATGTCGCATTTCAAAATTCCTGTACCAAGCCATGTGAAGACATCGAGACAAATATATTTAAAACACTAAAGACCTCGTTCCTACTCATTATGATATTTGGTGTAATATTTCAGATCCTATTCAATGCCTTCAATAACTAAATCGTGATTCTACCAAGAATATAAACTTGTCCTCAACAATGGATTGGAATAATAATAATAAGACTAAGGTTTTCATTTTGTTTAATTTGGTTTTAGAATATAGGTAGTATGATTTTGAAATATTGAGGCTATAATTACATTGGCACAATAATCGATGGTTTCATATAAAAAAATGTTTTTAATAGTATAATAATCCTGGTAAAAAATATATTTCTTTTTCGAAGTAAGAAAACTATTCAAACGTAGAATGAGCTTCATAACAGGAATTAAGACAAATTTATTTCTAGAAACTTTTCCTTTTTTAGATCTTGAAAAGATTTCGCATTAGTAAAATCACGAGGTAAATAACTATAATTATTAAAGGAAAATATTTTCAAGAATAAAAATTAAATTCAAAGTAATGCATTTTAGAAGTACCGTAAAATCTGGCACTTTTAACACACAAAAATAAGATCGAAATTTAAGGGTGCGTGTTATAAGCCGGGTATAAAAATGAGAGATTTAAAAATAAAAAATAAGATAAGCATAGAGAGAGAGAGAAAAAAGCTATATACAGGCAAAATATTATAAAAGAAGCATTTTTCACAAAATGAGAATATTTTGAAAATGGGTCATTCTATGCTCATTTTTTGTCAAAATATTCTACTTAAATAATTTTTTATTGTAATAATATTCTTAAAACAAAATTATATACATTTTTAAATCTAAGTGACACTAAATACCATAAATATTATCTATTTATACGCTTTTGCAAGATCACGGTTCTCAACGTAGTCGGATACCTTATATAATAATTTAATAGAAACATTTCAACATTATTTCCAATATTAGAATCATTTCAGTATGTCTTTCACAAATCAAGAAGTTGCCTTGAAGCATATGTTTCATAAAAGAGTGGTGTGAGAAATTCCAGGTAATTTTCACAGAAAACTACCATTTTGGCAAGTTGATTTGCATTTTTTTTTGTATATTGTTTTGATGTGATTTGACCTAGTAAATAACAATGATGTTATTATTTTAAAATTAATTTATTTTTATTTATTCGATTTTATATAAATCCTTTTGTTTATTATTTCATAAATGAACACACACACAAGGCACGATTCATTTACCTTTTTCCAGAAAACGTTTGAGTCAAACTTGTTAAAGAATATTTACTTTTGCATGCTGAAACCATGTGCAATAGCAGAACATTTGTTCATCCATAACTTTCACTGTAAGAGTAAGTTTAAGGAATGGTTTAATCGAAACGAAGGTTAGTGGAGACGAGAAAGTACCTCTTAAATAAATTTTAAATCGTAGTAATGGGAATTACCCTGAAAAGTGTTAAAAGTGCTGTTTCCAAACATAGGAATTTTTCTTATATGCATATAGTTTTTGAGGGTTAGGGAAATTCTAGTTATAATTTTTAGGAACCTTAGAAATATTTAAAAGGTTTTCGTAATGAACATAATAGAAAATTTTATAACTGTATAAAGAACCAATTCTATTTACCATACTCATCTCGGTAATTATCAAATATTTTACTAGACGTAAAGAAATGAGTAAGTAATATTTTTGTGAGTAACATGCACTTTTTCTGTTTTTTTACCTACAGCTTTCCTATTCATTTTCTAAAATTAATTTAAGTTTACAACTTGAATCCTGTCACAATAAAAATTCAATGGTGTGTTTGAGTAATCTGAATTATTTACAAGATTCTATTTCAATTGCTATGAAACAAAGGTAACAAAATATTTTTTTTAAAATTGCTATGAAAAACAGCATGTGACTATAATTTTGAAAAGTGTTTATTCTACATCTAATGAAACTAGCCATTCCATCATTATTTATTACATAATTTACCTGTTTAAAATAAGTATCTCAAGATTATGCGTTAAGTTATTTATGACAACATCTTACACTGAAACTCCATTTTTTCAACGTCTTATTCTTATCCAAATGATTTGGTAGAGATCCATAAAATTAAAATGACTGCAAATCAAAATAGAAATGTTGAATCAAAAAACAATTGAAATATCGATTTTGCAGTATGTGATATGATGATTAGAAGTGAAAGGAAATAAAAAAAGGAAGTAATTATCTAAAAAAAACTAATTTGAGGAAATAACTTATTTCAACCGAACGATATATTGTTATTCCTTAATAGAACATTTAGAAAAATGATAAAAAAAATGTAGCGGATTTACTTTTTCCCATGATTTTATAGAATTTTTTGCAATAAAATTACTTGATATTGCAATGACAGTACTTTTTATGGAGCTATATTAGACTTGAAACATAAGCAATGCATTTTACTTTTTTACCTAATTTAAAACTGCTTAGGTGGTTGACACTCCTGAAAAGCCTTGAAGCAAAGAGTATAAGATTTTTTTTCGTTGAAAAGGCCTATCACATTTTATTCTATATCACCATGCTAAAATACTTGTCCACTGTTACACCTCATTACTGCTGGAAATGACTATCATTACAAATGACTTAGATGTCAGTAGCTCAAATAGAAGGTGGTATTTTTTTGCATATGTTTGATTTTGGGTTTCAAGAACATAACATTGCACCAAATTGCCATTTTTTTAAGTATATACAACCGAATTACACTATTTCACACATTTCACTTCGAAAAATAATCGAATTCTACCTACCTTTCTTCAAGAGCAATAAACTCATTAAAGTATTTTTTTTTAAAGTAAAGGAAAGATGAAGAGTTGAGAAGAGAACACGGGGGAAAAATGCAGAAAAGTGTAATACCGTTGTTGATGACACTCTTCTGACTTGGATTACTAAACTAAGAGGATATATTGGTTGTGAAAGTATAGCTATATCTTTGCTCAGCAATCTGATTTATTCTTTAAAAGAAAATGATCATTTCGTGTTAGTATTTACAAATATTGGATTTGTAAGTTATGATAATAATGTGAATTAAGAATTGCTATTTTTGTATGTAATATGTGTGTTTTTTGCTTTACATATTACATTCAAAAGCAATTTTTATTAATAACTTATATCTTATATCTATATATATATATATATATATATATATATATATATCTTATATATATATGTATATATATATCTTATGTATATATATGTATATATATATGTATATATATATATATATATATATATATATATATATATATATATATATATATATATATATAAAGAGAATAGATTTCTTCACAATTATTTCAGTATAAATTTGAAGGATGGATTTTTTAATAGCTTTTAGGCCCACGAATTTTTATTAGCTTCAGTTTGCTGATGCAATGTGACTTGAAATCAGTATCTTTATTACACTTGCGTAAGATTAAGAGATGTTATAAATTTCCAGAAAATAGACGAATGAATGCAATCCATTTATGGTAACTTCACTATACATCGCTACTTTTTCGAATGATGTTCCATACTGTTTTTGTAGATTTTCGTAACCTCTTGAGTTATCAATACTTTAAAATTCAAAGCTATGCTAATAGGAAATTTTTAGTTTCATTCAGTTACCTGAAAAGAACATAGATCTTTACTTCCAATAACATTATTAACTCCTGTTGGTTATATCTATAAATTTTAGTATCTTGTATACTAAGTATAAACGATTACATTAGATTAAGATACATTAGATTACACTGGTTAAAGCATCGGACTCCAGACCGGAAGGACTGGGTTCGATGCCCGATGCCACCAAACACCCTCCGAGTACACACGGAGTACGTGCTCGTTAAATCAGTGGGTCCGTAGTCTTGTGGGCTTAATCACGAGCGCAGGGACTGGAGAATATTTCCCTCCCCTTCAGTCTACATGCAGAAATTGTGGAGGTGCAGATAGAGGTCGTGACGCCATCTATCGTCCCTTCGGAAAATTTCGAAGAGCTAAATCGTACTGTCACCTGTATGGTGCTCAAGGCCAACGACAGGCGTACCTCTTGCCCATGCCACGATGAATTTCGTGGGCCTCGATCTGACTACGTCAGACAGGTGGCATTAGAAAACAACAACAACAACAGATTACACTGGTGTGCAAAAATTAAGGACGAGACAGTTTTTTCAATATAACTTTGTACAAAAGCTTTCCAAATCAACACATTTAATACCGTAAGATCCCCAATACGTAAGGACATGTGTAATGTAAGCAACACTTACTAAAAGAGAAATCAGAGGGATAAAAAGAAGCTTGATTGAAAAAGTAGCATGGAGCGCAATGCGACTAAAGGCCGAAACATCCCTGTGATGGGTGTCCAGCAAGAAACATCCGGTCTTTAGTAGGGGATATGATCACCCCTGACTGCTAGGCAGGTTTCACAGCGTCTGCCCATGCTGAGAATGAGGGTGTCAATGAGTTGTTGAGGCATTGCTGCCCATTCGTCTTGCAGCGCCAATCGAAGCTCCCGAATCGTTACTAGTGGTAAGGTACGAGCTACCAAGCGTCTGCAGAGAAAATCCCATACATGCTCGATGGGATTGAGATCCGGAGATCGTGCCGGTCAATCCATACGTTCAATATCCTCACTCTCTAAGAGCTGTTCGGCAGCTACTGTGCGATGACATGGTGCATTGTCGTCCATGAAAAGGAACTGCAGACCCATAGCGCCTCTAAAAAGACGCACATATAGAAGAAGAATCTCGTTACAATAACGGGTCCCGTTGACTGAACCTGCGTCGAAGATGTGAAGGTCTGTTCGACTACCAAGCATGATGCCTCCCCAAACGAGAAACCGCGACCTCCATACCTGTCCCTTTTAATGATGTTCGAGGGATGATTGCGGCTTCCCCGCTCTCTCCAGATGAGTATGCGATGAGAATCACTACTCAAACTGAATCTGCTCTCATCTGTAAAGAGTAGTCGTCCCCATTCATTGTCTCTCCAATTCCGGTGTTCCCGGCACCACAGAGAACGCCTTCTCCGATGGGCAGGCGTTGAAGGTACACACCGTACAGGGCGTCGTGCAAGCAGACCACCACCGTATAGTTTTCTGGCCACGGTAAAACGCGATATCGGTCGTCCAGTCGCCTGTGTCGTGTGTCTAGCGATTTCTCCCGCTGTCTGCCGCCTGTTTCTTCTGGCCTGTAAGACAATGTACCGATCATCTGCAGGTGTGGTTCCTCGTGGACGACCACTACTGAACCCCCGGATAGCTGTTCCTGTAGTTTGAAATTGTCTCCAAAGTCGTGAAACGATGCTGTGAGCATTTCCGAACTCTGCAGCCACACTTGTCACACTGCGGCCTTCCTCCAACTTCCCAATGATTCGACCTCGGGTAAAAGCATCCAGATGTCGTCTAACAGATTGATTATTCGCCATTTCTCGCTGAGGCAGTAACTCGGTGTGATTTTAACTGCTATACGGCGTGCAATCTCTTTGCCAGAAATACTGATCTTACACCGACAACATTCTTTATACTACTCAGACACTCCCCCATTACGTCTACCTGCATATCTGCGCATGTGCTACCGTACATCACCTTACTTAATCTCCTGATTGGTCTTTCTGTCCGCTCTGCCTCTTCGTTCAGCTGATATGCTAATTTTTCGACTTCGTCCTTAATTTTTGCACACCAGTGTAGATTAGATTAAGATACATTAGATTTCTAACTGAAACTCATACAGATTATTGGAAATTCTAACGAATTGCTTTTAAGAATATTATACCGAGGAAAATTTATAAAAGTAGAGAAAGCCCGTTCAACGTTGGGCCATGCAGCTAGTAACATTATTAACTCTTGTTGGTTATATCTATAAATTTTAGTATCTTGTATACTAAGTATACAAGATTACATTAGATTAAGATACATTAGATTAGATTAGATTAAGATACATTAGATTTCTAACTGTACCACATACAAATTTTTAGAAATTCTAACGAATTGCTTTTAAGAATATTATACTAATTACCTATTTCTAGAGTCTATCGCATAATGTGGTTCATAGGATCAGGGCTTCAAGCCCTCTCGGCTGTGAATTTGAGTGGATTCGGAATAAAGGGTGCTGTTCCCGGTGATTGTTGTATGAAAGTGCTGTCCCCGGTGATTTTTGTATGAAAGAGAGAGAGTGCTAGGCTTGTCTCCAATAATCTTTGCATTACTTTTGATGTGACGTTGATAAACTAATTTAAAGGAGTCTCTGAATCAGAATTCCAAGTACTTTACTACAAGAACTATTTTAAGTACTAGCTGTGGTATTTTGTTAGTTAATATCTTCATAAGATTCGCAAAATATTTAGAACTCTAAATTCACTTTAAGAACTATGTATAAAAACGCATGAAAGTATTATTTTATCTAGATTGATAAAAATATTATTTAAATTTCTCTGAATCAGATGATCAGTATTCTTCCAGTAAATCTTTCTTCGGATGGGTTTTGGGTAAATATGTCAAGAAGGCAGTTCATAAATATTCTGTAAACTTCGCAAGGGTTTAAGAGTAATGAGATGTCACCTCTAATAAATAACTCCCGATGTAAACTGACGAAATTTTTAACCACTGAATCTTCAAGGTGACTTCTTAATTCTTAACAGATCTTACTTTTACTCGGTCTTGTGATTTACAAAAGCTTATCGAAGTGTTCCATCTAAAGCTAAGGAAACATTATTATTTTCTTTTAAAAACGCGTTTCGGCACTCTGGTTTTTTATTATTTTTCTCACCTAAATGCGCCAAATGTAGAAGTGAAATGAAAGTAATGTTTGGGATAAACTAACTGTTGAGACACGTATTGAAAGTGAAATCTTTTTTGTATTTAACTAGTTTCTGTGAAGACCTGGACACGGATTCAGTTCAAGGCTGACGGCTTTTGTCTTTTTTTCTCTTCTTGTAATTGTGTTAACATGTTTAGACCTTTTGTAATTTAATATATATTTGTCTAAGTTTAATTAAAACGCTTATAGTTGTAGGTTCCATTTTTAATTATTCTTGAAGATTGACTCAAAATGTAACAGTTCGGAATTTTTATGGATATTCAAGGTGTTTAGAAGACTTATTCCTGTTTTAATTCATAATATGAAACAATAACAATAAGCATTTTTAATTTTATTTAAACCAACCACCTTGTGCTCGTTTAATTTTGTATACATATTTAAAGGAAAAGAATGTACGTATTAACTCTAAATTCCCTTCGAAAATTTAAAATTATGTAATTACTTCCGAATTTCATATTTAAGAGTATTTAGCGTGAATATCTCATCATTTAATATCTAAGATGCAATGGGTACTTTTTTGAAATACTTAGAGAACATTCCAAGCGCTTAAAAATAAACTGAAATATTTTCGAAATTTACTTAAATTAATAGCAACGCTGCGTGATTGATTCCTCGAAGTTAAATGTTCCGTATCTATCTTTAATACATTTCTTATATTCTGTATCTAAATAAATTGCGCGCTTTGAAACATTTAAAAAACTAAATTGAAGAATAACAAGGTGTTTTAGTATTTATTTTCCATTTATAATTGCTAAAATAATTATGTAGAACACTTAACAACATAAAGGAAATCATTAATTAGTCGTGCAGAATCACCTTAAATTTTAATGTGGTGAATACATTATTTTTCTTAAAATCAAAATAAATATTCCAAAATGACCACTTCCGGGATCTCCTTATTTTTATTACTAAGCGTAGGTTAATGGTATGCATGCAATAAAATTGGTGATACATGTTATATTAAAACATAGTTTAGTGAATACAACGCTAAATCTTTTATTTACAATTAGTTCATTGTTTATTGCTGTAAATAATCATTTATAGTATTGTTATTTATTTATAATCAAATTTTGTAGTAGTTAATTGGCTATCGTTAAATGATATTTTTAACTCGTTTTTATTAGCTTCACCTGTATGTAACGGAATCGTTGAACTCAATTTTTACCCACTTTAGAAGGTCAGATTAATTAGAAATTTTGTACACTTGTGAAAGACTGATGCCAATACAATAATTTATGAATTTTATTCCATTGTCTTGATCAGGATCAACAGGACTAACGATTTCCCATTTCAGGATCTACCGACTAATTATCAATGTCATTTTCAGATTTGGTGACTATAAGATTAATTTACAACCCTTTAATGAAAACGCTCATGGTTAATACAAACACAGTGTTCTTTATGTGAAAAACGGGAGGATGCGTTAGCAATTTTTTAATTCGATTAACTATAAAAGTGTGTGTTTTTTTTTTAGTTTTTTAAAACTATCATTTATTTTTAATCTCTAAATCTCATACCTTTAAGCTCGTTTTGAAAAGTTTGAAACACGTGTCATCTTTTAAAAAATGATAAATATAATATAATTCTGACGAATTGAGAACAGAAAAATGCAAAATAGAATTTGGGTAGAAAAACATCTACGATAAAGAGATGTTGCTTATTAACGTCCCATTGAGAATCAAGATAAGGGCTTTTAGCGAAATTTGTTATTTTAAACCACAGTGAAGTGACGATTATAACCCCGGACTTAGATGAGCACCAAATAAACGTGAGGACTTTGAGTCTGGACCGATTAAATTCTTATCAACTTTTCCTATAGAATAGTCTTCAGTGACACTTGGTCTCGTACTCATGAAATACCGCCAACCACGAGCTCTCGAATATGACCAATCGTGCTAGCCTGGTGGTTAAATTAAGAAATGCGGAAAAATAATTATTTAACCTAAGAAGTATATTGTATTCTAAAATTCTATTCTTATTACATTTTCTTTTATGGCCAAAGCCCGAACTTTCCCCCACATTACGGTTAATTTAAAACCATAAGTAAAAATTACTGAATTGTGAAGAGAATTAAAGTACTGTACAATCACCCAATCTCAAATTAAGCACAGTTAGCGTTGGTCTGCATTGCTGAGAGATCATACGCTGTAGGTTCTATGAAATGATCATAAACAAATTAAAAATTGAATATTTGAAAAGTCTGCAGGCTCCTTTCGAAATGTCACACAAGCATATATATATATATATATATATATATATATATATATATATATATATATATATAAATATATATATATATATATATATATATATAAAAGGGGGGGAGACCAGTGATTTGATAACCGTTACTGTATTAAAAGCTCTTTTAAGGAATGATTAAGATGAGTTAAAATAATGGTTTCTACCTATTTTAAAGACTATTTCGACATTTAAATACCATGTTTCTGTATAAGAGTTTTAGTGAAAACTGCATCTCTCGTCACAGTTTTTGAATTTTTTCCGGTGCCACTTCCCATTCAATATAGTATTGAACAAAAGACATGAAATTGAAATCCAGAAATATCCCTTCTCTCGCTTCCCACACACATCCAATTTGTTCTCCCATTGTTGCTTCGCCCACTCCTTGCCATTTCTGGAATATCCATTTTGCTGTAACGTTTTTTCCCAACAATACGTTTCCATATGTATCGATGGAACTGATATTGTAAAACAAAACAGCCATCCAGAATCTATCCATGAAGAAAACAATAAGAAAAATTCATCGTGAGAAAGGCATGTCACTGACTTGAACCCCTCAAAGCCGTTACAAGCTCATCCTCACTTCCGCCAGGCCGAACTTCTACAATGAAACCCAACTTCGCTCCAGAAACTGGTTCAGAGGTCAACCTTCTTGATCTTCGTTGGTCTTTCTGTGACTGATATTTGAGTCTGTCGAGATGATAACTGATGTATCCCTTAGCATGACTGTTTCCTCCTGGAAGTCATTCTTCTTCGAAAATGGGTGTTTTCTGGTTCTCTCTCTCTTTTTTTTTCTTGTAGCAACGATGGTGCAGTGTGTGTAGATAGTCATTGCGCAGGGAGTCAGTAGGTCAAAGGGGTACAGAGGAGAATTTTAATGACGGAAATACTTGCAAAAGTGAATCGTGTTCTGGACGTGAAAGAATGCTTTGTGATACATAACTACCCCGATGTCTGGTGCTTTAGGTGGTCTGGTCTCATAGACAGATTAATTATTGACTTAGTTAATCATTAATTTGATCTTTTTCTGCTAAGTGGAAAATAATATTGAAAGTAGGGTATAAGGTAGTTGAATGTCAGTCGTAAGGATTGAGCGTAAATAAAAGAGAAAAATAATGAAAATAAAGGCAAATGTTCGCACAATAAAGGTTGTGTATTTAAATATATATATATTTAATATTTTTCCTATACTATAATATATATATATATATATAATTTCTGAAGAATATTAATGATAACTGTAAGACGCTATAACGAAAGGACAAGGCGTGGCCATTGGTGATAATTACTGTAAAGTTGACGTTCTGCATTGATGAGGCAGTCTTGAAGTTAATAATCTAGTTTATTGCATATTTAAATTATTGCGTTCCAACACAACAAGAACAGACAAGAAGACACAAAATAAACACAATACAAAGACAACTAAAGCACTACGCCCTGCAGCCGGCTACATGATTAAGGACAAAGACAGAAAAGAGGGAGATTTCCAGAATTCTCGCTATTTATAATCAGCGGCAAATCACATGATTTTGGTGGGTGAATGGATGTAATTCTAAAAGTCCCCGTTAGGCGGGTAGCTAGTTAAAATAATTAAGCGGTTGTCCTGAAGGACTGGAGACCATATTAAGCTATTAAAGAGCTATTAAAGATTAAATCACTGGGAATTATTACACACATATGTATATATATATATTTCATATAAAAAGTAATATTTGAAGTATAAGCATATACATTTAAAAATTCCGAGATATTTTAATTTTGTTTAATAATTTCGAAGTACTTTAAATCCATATATTTCTGATAAACATGATAGTAAATAGTTTTTGAATTATTAATGGACCGGTAAAATAACTTTTTAAATAAAAATATTTGTAATTTTTCATACTTCCAATTTTCAATTTTTTTTTATTAATACTTTTTAAGCGATGTATTAATAAACTTATAATAGTTATTTTGATCTCCCTCATCCTACTCGTAGAGTCGTCAATTTTGAAAACAAATAGTATTAAAGTATGTTATTTTGAATTACAGTTCCATTACACTGATTAAAATGTATATAAGAAAATAAAAAAAAAAGATGTGCTATCAAATATTTAATATGGCGCCGGATTTCTGGCAGGAATAAACATTTCAAAAATAATTTCAGTATAATAATTTGTTCATAATACTTAAAAAAGTAGTTGGGATTATAAAAAAATATACATAAAAAAACTCACGAGACACACACAAATGCACACGCACACGATACATAATCCAATAAAATATTAAAGAGTGCAAAGTTTTAAATCTTCATTGTCTTAAGAGGTGAAATATATCTATAAATACATGCTTTTTTTCTCAAAAGTTTTCACTCAAGAGGTTTTGCATATTACTGTCTAGTTTGAGGACATTCAAGAATCAAAGTGATTTTGGTTGCTCATAAAAAAAGCTTTCACATTGACAACTTCATTAAACTCACTCCGGAAAACAGCAAACCATTCTATAATATCCTATAAAACTAACTTCGCTTTGCCAATAGAGCAAATCCATTTGTCTGTAAGTAACACTTCACTTCAGTTTGCATGACGCTTCATGTGAATTAAAAAACTCGGAATCGACGGTTTCTGACTTTCCATTTGTGCAGTGGCTTACGTACAGGAAACTATCATAAGAGGATAGATTTCTCTTTTTCTTTCTGATATTTTTTGGACTGCTCGATTTTTTTCCCTTTTAAATAAAATAACGTTCGTTAACTTCAATGAGTTTTTATCGGTTATCTCTGTGTAGTGGACCGTAAAAATGTATTTTACACAGAATACTTTTTTTTCTCTTAGTTCGCATTGTTTGGGGCCGCATTTTTCTCCTCTTGTGGGGAATAGTTTTTTTTTAAATTCTTTCTTTCTCGGAAAAGAAATGTTTTTAAGGCTGTTTATTGTTTATTAATTGCTTTACTGTGTTGCTGATATAATGTGCGCAATGATTTGTGAAATAAATGCATCCAGTTTTTTTTCTCATCATTTTTCGTTCAACTTTTTGATTACGAATAAATAAAATATTTGTATGCTAGAACCTTTTGATATAAAAACTGAACCAAATAAGTGTTAGTCAATGAACTCAAAGCAATTTTTGATTAGCCCGCTTAATAGACATTTTAACAATCGAATGCTTGGTATTGGCTTAAAAACTCTTAATGCTTTTAGAATATTTTTTATTTATAAAATTATGTTGTGTTTAAAGGAGTTATAAATATTTCTGCAAATGTTTAAAATGCAAATACTTTTTCGATTACCGTACATAATCTCATTGCAATGAATCATAGTTTAAATCTGAATTTGTATTCTGAAGTTCACAACATTTTAATACACCGTACAACACGGCAAAATAATGTGAATTTTTAACACAAGGTCAAAATTTACGGATTTTTATGAAAACTTTCGGTACTTACTTATTATCGCAACCTATTCGTGACATTATATAAAACGAAGCACTTGGTTGTCAATTCAGTGCGTACGACACATAGAAAATCGGGGTTGCCAACTTGGCAAGTTATTAATAGAGTTGGCGATTATTGCGATAGTACGTAAATAGCAAACTTTCATTACTGGATTACATGAAATGTTTGTCTTCCTGCATATGATCTTCAGGCCTATCATCGAATTTTGTTTCCTCATAACCATTGCTGTTATTTTAATCCATAAGCAAATAATCATCTTCAGTTTTATCTAGATTGTTAGATATACTTGATTTTTTTTAAATGACTTCGAATAATGTCAGGTTTAAATTATCATTGCATGCTTTAATTATTCCCCTCACACCACTGCTAGATTTGCATGACGCATTAAATATTTTCTTTTGTAAATGTTTTTTTCTCTTTCTAACATCCACACACTTTTAACCTCTTCTTTTCTTGCTCTTTAAACTTTTAGTTTTAAGTTCAAAAGCCTGGTGTAATATTTTGAATAAATTACTTCAAAAGATGAGAGTATTTCACATGTACTTTTCAGGTTTTCCGTAGGAAAATGGATACGCATTATACGGCGAAGACACCTAAAAATTAAAAAATACAGTTTGAAAGTATAGATTTTGCACTAGAATGTATGGCAATGATCTTAGGAATATAATTTTAAAAAAGCGTTGAAAAGCTCACATACTATATTGAAATAATTAGAAACACATATAAACTCTTGGTTTGCCCTTAGGGATTCATATGAATTGCTGTTGCCCCAGGACGTATATGATCCGTTGTTGTATCCTTAAGGTTTAATTTCAGATCGTTATAAATACTCTTTTGTTCTATTGAAGAAAGATGATAACGCATAAACAAAACAGTGTCAGGTTTTATTTTGATCCAGACATGTCAATGAGTCATGCTGTCAACTAGCGAATGACCGAGATTAGCATTCCCAGGAGACCTTTAATGGGAAACGGACTCAAACTGTTGAGATCAGACGGGCCAACTCCAAAACATTTAGACAGTGTTCAAAAGCTTTACGGCTCTCATTTAAAAGTTGATTTGTAAACTTCTGGTTCAAGTCACAAAAAATTTGCCAATATAGTCTTTGTATACACTAAAATGTGACAGATTTCGTAATTTAAATGTTCATTGAAACTCTACGATGAAGTATTGAGGAAGGAAATTCAGTCAAGCAATGTAAGTGACTTCTTGTAGATCAGATAACAAGAAGTAAACATTTTTGAGTATTATGTAACTTATCCGAGTCAAAAGGTCAGACCATGGAATGTTTAAATATAATCCTTTTAAAATATCAGATCCTTAGACCGATCAAAACAAATTTGTATCAAACATGTTGCGAAAGCATAACTGCATAAACGGAAAGAGATTTAGGTTTATGTCAGCTTTGCTTGCTCGTTTATTTAAGTTTCATTACAAAACAACTCTCTCTCTCTCTTTCTTTGTGTATATATTTTTACAGATTTATTTCAGTATAGTTAAGTCAGCTGTTAATTTGAAAAAAATAATTGGGAAGGATAAATAGTACGAGACATGCTTTAAAATATTTTTTGGAAACAAAAATCAATTGGTGAAATTAATTGTCCTTTACAGTTTTTAAATTGAAAATCTATTATATATTTTAAGAGAGAGAAATCTAAATAGTCTTATATAGTCTATTAATTATTTTTAAAAAAATATTTTTGGTTGAATTGTCGTATCAGCTACTTATCTCTCCAAGTTTTTTTCTCGCCAAATCGATACAGAGTCAAAATCGCCAAATCATAGGGTTGCTACTCCAAAACGCAACACACAAAAACGCACCAAAATGGCGATTTTTCAAAATTTGGCAGACCAGTGGCTTATTCGACAATTTCACCATATTGGTTTGCAGCATATTATAAATACATTCTCTAAGAGCAGCATACATATATTTTTTTGTGAAAGTCGTAACATAATCAAAATGGCTAAATCTTTACTTTCATGCAATAGGTTTTAAACATTGATACATTGATTGATGGTCTTTTTCATTCAAGAAGTCTTTTTCTTCGCCAACTCCTTTTTTTTAAAGACTACTTTTCCCAAATTAATTCTAACATTTTTATCGGAAATATTACTTCTCGTATTGCCTCTCGTATGGTCATGTTGGGCAAACATTACGTTAGCTTTAATATGTAAATATAGTAAATTGAACATTTTTCGCGCCAATCGACAAAGTTGCGAAAGAACTGGTGACTTTTCGTGGTGATGTGGATAGTCAAAAAGTACCCCAAAGAATTTCTGAATGGAAAATTTCACGCATGCATTTCATTTTAAATCCTTATCTTGAAATAGATTCATATAAATTTCAAACAGTTAATAATTTTACCTCTGATAGCAGAATATGAAATCCAGAAACGATTACACCTGGCTTTTTATGGACTGAGAAGGTTTTTAAAATCTAAATTTAATTCAAGAAACACAACGTTTGTAATTTGCAACACTCTTACTAAACCGATTCTGACATATGTATCTGAGACCTGAACGATAGCAAAACTGGAAAAAATCGAATGACATCTTTTGAGAGAAAAATACTTCGCATACTTGGAGGAGTAAATGAAAACAATAACTGGAAAAGAAAATACAATTTTGAATTATATAAAATTTATAAGCAATCTGACATTATTAAATACGTAAAAATAAATAGAATGAATTAGAGGGCCCATATAATTCGAATGCCAGATGATAATGTTGTCGAAAAGGTACTCAAGTTCAGAGTCATGAGATTCGGAAGCGTGGAAGACCAATGCTGAAAGTGGATTCAGACTTAGGTATGATAAACGAGAAAACTTGGAGAACAAAAGTAAACAAGATGCCATTATGAAGGAATCTTCAAAGGAAGGCCCACGAGGGTCTGTCTTGCCAGATATGATGATGGTGATGATTTCATTTTAAAGCATATTTCTGAAAATAGGAATTTCTAGAAATTCTTTTCTTCCTTTTTATACCAAATATTTCAGCAAAGTTTCTGTACCTACTATGTTCTCCATCACAGTTTAATCTCATCAAATTGAAAGAAATAATCCTAACATACCCATTAAAATTCCTTCACCTACACCCCAGTGTGCATCGTATGCATGTTCTCTTCAAGTCCTCATCAACCTCCTAAGAGTTACCTCAAGGCTGGAGATTAAAAAAATCCCAGTAATACATATTTACTTTATAGATATTTGTGTCTGCTAGCGCTTTGTTCCACATGAATGACTCGAAAGGACGGCCATCATTGTATGTATACTGACGATTAGGGCGCGTCGAAATAGCAGTCAAACCATTGCTTGAGATCTCAGAGAGGCGTTTATCCGCTTGACTGGGTTCAGCAATACATGTGATTATGTCTTTGAAAAATAGTGCTCTTCAAGAAATGTTTCCTCACACTGCTTCAGCTAAAGGCTTAGGTGTTTCGCTAAGTCTTCGAGATTTTTTGAAAGTTTTCAAGCGAAAAGAATAAGTAGAAGAGTTTGATTTAGTTGTTGGCGTATAAAAAAGTGGATTGGAATGTTTGCAGTTGATGTTTTACTAATCTGTGTGTGGTGGTCGAGTATGAAAAGTTGTTATTTCTTAATCTTGATTGGAATGTGGAGGTAGAGATTGTTTGAAGTTTTAATTTATGAAGAAGAAAAACATAAATAAAATGAAAAGTATTTAGGATTATTTGTGGTGTTTTTCTCCTTATGAAGATAGTTAGAGAAATTTCTCCTAAGTAAAAATAAATAAATAAATAATGATTGATTGATGTTAAGTTGCTTAATATAATGGTTTTTTGATGGAAGATATGATGAAAAACTAAATAATTTACTTTTTTCAGTAGGGTTTAAACTCCTACATGCAAAAATTTTGCTAAAAATATATACCGTAAAATCCGGCGTATAACACACACCTTTAATACAAAAATAAGATCGAAATTTACGGGTGCGCATTATACGCCGGGTATAAAAATGAGAGCATAGAAAACAATGAGACTTCTACATATATCAAAATACTGTTTTTTTTTTTTTTTTTTTTTTTTGCTTTTAAAGAAATGACATTTCTTATTAACTTAAAGGATTGTATTTCTAGAAGAATACTATCTTTTCAATAGCTTGCAATAATACCTCGAATAAATGACTTCAAAGCATACGTACATTTCAAGTTTCTTCGTTAAAAAAGGGGGTGCGAGTTATACGGCGAATGTATCTTAAAATTAAAAATTGCATCTCTAAAGTAGAGGTGCGCGTTATATACGCTGGATTTTACGGTAATTCAATCCACAACATCTTAAAAAATAACTTCAACAATTTATTACTCTGCATCTGTAGTACCACAGAAGACCCGCCTCTTAGAAGGGGTTGATGCTCTTAAAATCTGTGGAGGCTCAAAATCCTCCCATTGGTGTGGTGTCGCAGAAAGGAGAGGAGGTACTAACTCAGGCGTTGTCTTCGTCACTTTACCGAGGTTCAAAATGACGAGGTCCGTCGCCAAAAGCTCTTGAGTAGCTGTATAGTGCGACGCTACTGAAACTCTAATTTACTTTTATATGCACCTATTCATGATTCACATGCTATATATTTATATCAGAAACATTAAACATTATTGACTTCTATAAACTCATACATTGCGATGCAGAATAATATACACATACATATATGTGGATGCATATAGAATATCTGGTTAAGACCATATTTATTAATTTCTGTGAAATTCTATTTATTTTTTGATAATTGCTTCAACAATTGTTTTTTTTTTTGGTATTCTTATTTAATTCCTTCTATAAAAGTATCCAGTTGAATGTATTTTAAAATATGATTTTGGCATATTACTTGACACATTTTTATTATATGTATAAGAAATATATGCAATTTTGTGCATAAAGTACGTGGAATTGTGAGCATAAAATAAATTATATAAAAATAATTAATGGATATGAAAGTATTATTATCATTAATTTGCAAAAGTAATTAGATTAGTAAAATCCAGAGTTGATTAATTCTTTATTAAAGTCACTTTCTGAAGCTATACATGGATTATTACAACAATTGGGACATTTTAATGTGGACGTCTGTAAATAAATGTTAAACTTTTTTTCGATGATTAAACATAAAAACTTCTTGTATCTTTCTTTATCTCAAATCTATTCAATCATTTCAGATAATTTCCCAAATATACTCATGTTTCCTCATTATAAAGTTTTTAAAAAAAATCATATTTCCATAAACGAATTTTCATATTCAATTCAAAAAGAACTGCGATAAGCTACAAACCATCACACCTTTTTTATATGCAAGAATCTAAAGGATCTCGATAAACCACAAAGATTCCTGTTGAAGATTCGATGAAACCTGATAACTTAGAAAATGGCGTCCGACATTGTCGAAATACTTAGAATTCATTGACGCTATTAATGAATAATGCATCCCCCAAAAGGACAAACAATAATAACTGCATTCGGTATACTGGAGGGCTTCACTGACAATCAACAATGGCGGCTACTGGAGCAGAACGGCTCATGGATTTTCTTTTACTTTTTTGCGTGTACCAGTGAAACATTTATCCAAAGTCTGGGCGACATAGTGATGGTATGTTGATATTCCTCACACGATTTGCATTTTCTGATCAGCAGTTCCCGTTATGGTCCGTTGACCGTTGGTCGTTTTCGGTCCTGACAGGAAACATTATAGTTATCTCTCGAAGGAAGTTTGCTTCTTGCGAGGTCTATGTGTTGTCGAACTTTCGCTCGCTTTTGTTGGAGAAAGGAATTCTGCATCTTTGGCGGCCAAAGGTAAATGCAGGGTTTGGTAAATTAGTTGGCCATTGTTTTAGATTTTGTTTGGATAAAGGCATAAGTAGGCCGATTTCTACGAGTAGTTAAGACAGGATGTAGGCAGAATAGAAATGCTAATTGGTTGTTTCTTGGAATGCTCAGAAAATGGCATCTGGAGGATTGATATCTGCTTGTGAGCACGCTTTCTAAATTAGTATGATATATCTGCTTAAATAATTCGCTTCGTGTGAGCTTGTTTTGATCAGTTGGACATGATATTTGAAATTATTTGAACGTAATGATAAAACTGATGCAATTTCTTTGGAAAGTAATAACAAGTATGGCTGATTCATTAAGGGGTATTACTTTTAACAATAGAAATAACTTAGAACTTGCCCTATATTTTCCATTTTGGAGTAATTATAGAGAAACCTTTTTTTCAGATAGGTTCGATAGAAAAAAGCGTTTTTGTAATTAAGGCTGCACGAAATGCCATATGATTGGTCATTGACATTAATGGAAAGCAAAGGTTAATGAGATAAAGTTACGAGTTAATTGTTGAGACGAAAAAGAAAAGTAATTAAAAATACTCAATGCTCAGATAATACTCACACACATAATATCTTTAAAAAACTTTAAAGAGAGCTAAATATGGAATGGTGAAACCATTTTCTAATGTTTCGATGTTAATCATTGTCACTATTTATTTTAAAAATACAGTATTTAAAGTAATAATTTTCTTCAAGAAAATAGACATAGACAGTCAACAAAAACTTGTAGAAGAAATTTAAGTATCATTTTTTTCTTGGCAAATGATTTAATTTAAAAATGAAAAAAATGCAAATTTAAAATTATAATGAAAGTGAACTTAGTTATTATTTAACCATCAATTGATTAATTATTTGTTAATTAATTAGATAATAATTTATATATGTATTAATATTTTAATAATAATATAATTCTTACATTTGCCAAATATTATTTTTTTAGCAGACGATTTATTTTGTAATTTATAAAATGTTTTCTGGCAATAGAATAGAATTTCAATTTGTTAATGCGCTGTGAATAAAATGGTGGTGTGGACAATATTCTGAATTAATATTTGTCTCATATTTATCACTAATTCTACTTGACTACTCACATTCTCTATCAATAAATTTAAACTGGTGATTCCGGACGCGATAAGATGGAGAATAGCTCCGAAGATTCAAAACTCGGAACTTAAAATGAGCGAAAAAGCTACTGATACCATTGCAAGAGTTAGTATCAAGGTTCCGCCATTTTGGAAACATGATTGCAAATCGAAGTCCGGTTTTGAAATAGCAAGAAAACAGTCAACCAGTCGAAATATGTCATCCTTATAAGTACGATTGAAGCAGAAATTCTTTGTCAAATTTCGGATATTGTGATAAATCCACACTAGCTAAAAGATATTAAAGAAATTTTTTCTGTAACAAAATTGGAATTTTTTTCTCAAAAATAACTTAACATTGTATGATCCTTTTGAAACCAAAACATAAAGTAACAAAATGTGTATATAACTGTTTGTAATATGGTTGAATATATATATATTTCAATAACTTTTCATTAATTGCACTTGAAGCTTTCGTTACTCAACGTGGTTCACAATTACGAGGCCTCTCACCAACAACTGTCGTGTTGCTTTGTAAAGTGACTTTAATACACGTTCACTCATTCACTTAATGTTTTTACAAAGAAAAAATAAGTCGAATTCAGAAAAACTATTAATAATTTCTTGAAGAATTTTTAAGTTGTTGCCAAAAGCAATCATTAAATTTTCTTACACAACTCTTCCGAATAATTCTTTATATTATGGACATTAATTGTTGTTAACGATTAAAATCACTAATTTTCTACTATTTAATGTCAATTTTTCCAACTTATATGTGGCAATCTTATAATCACTAATTGGCGCATTATTACAGAAACGTAATGAAACTCCGATATCAAATCTAATTTATTTTTGAATTTTATTTTATCTCCCCTCAATTCCCAAATATTTTCAAAATGTTCGCGCATACTTATCCTTATATATATATTCACAATTGATGAAATAATTAAACTTTACATATACCGTGACATAATCTGCATCAGAAAACGGAAATTTTGTTCCCACACTCTTTTTGCAAGTATGCACGTTCTCGCTGCATAAGAAGCCATAGGAAAGTTGGAAGCCATAAAGAAAAGATGGAAATGTATCATCCCAAGCATAAATAATTTCTCCCTTTCCCCAAATAAGGTTCTCGAAACGATAACGCATCAAAAATTCGTCTTAATGCTGATATTGGGTATAATGTGCTATATCATCACCTCACCGCATGAAGGAACCGTGAAGAGGTTGAATTCTATTAATGAGACATTTCCATTCGAACTCCTACACACGTTTCTTTTTTTTTACTTAGGAGTAACAAGGGAGGATCTGCATCAGTTTCGCTTACTGCTTCCGCATTCTCGAATATAGTATGAGAAAAAGAAAGGTTAGGTTTTTTCCAAGGCTGGAAAAAAGTGAATTAACGTTTGTTTTTCTCAACTTTACTTGACGAAGGTTTGTACAAGTTGAATATCAGAAATATTAGTTAATACAGTTGGTTGGGTAATATAGAATTACAATGGATTTTTAGATGCGTCTTGAAACTTGCATTGGGAATATTCTGGAGAGAAAGAGTGAGAAAGAGAGCAATTACTTTCTTGTTATATACATCACATCGTTGAGTTTGATTGAAAAATGTGTTTGCATGTAGAGATGAAAATAGAAACTGGTTTTAGCGTAAAAGTTAGAGGATCACGACAAGTTTTGCTTAAATGAACTGCTTACTTGAACCGCATGCGTATTGCATTAGGAAAGTGTTAATCAAAATAATAAAAAAAGATTACCGTAGTTTTTTTTATTCCTATCAATATGTTTATAGATATACTTTAAAAGCTTGCTAAAAATTCCCGGATAGATTCCTAAAAAAATATTAGAATACCCATTTCCACTTTAGGGTGTATATTATATTAATACTGTTTGTAGGTTCACATAAATAGAGAAACATCAGTTTAAAAGTATCTTGAATTCTAATATATATATATATATATATATATATATATATATATATATATATATATATATATATATATATATATATAAACTCCTGTTCTACCTTTGTTGCCTTTGGTTTAAGATCTGTTGCCAATATATTGCAGAGTATGTTGAGCAATTTGCAATTAAACCTATAACTCAAGAAAAACGTGAAATAGCTTCATATATTGTTCAATTTTAAATCGTCAGAAGATTAAAATTATGGAAATAACTAAGAATGTTTTAAAAAGAGAGACAGATAGGTGAAAAATTGTCTGCTTCTTTTTTTAATATATTTGCACGTATTTTAAATAACAATAATTGAGATTCTTTTTTATTGTTCTGTGTAATGCGAAATTTATTTTGGATAAAATTGTGAATGTTTTATTAATATAATTAATATATATATATATATATATATATATATATATATATATATATTAGTAGTAGTAGTAATAAATATATATGTATATGTTATTAATCATACTATCTGAAATATAAAAAGAGATTGTGAATCTTTTGTTTTTTTTTGCGCATACGATTAAAGTTAACTCGAATACTCAAGAAAATTTTGATGAGATATTATACCACTTCTTAGAATGAAATAACAGATCTATTTATTAAGAATTAAAAACAAATTTCAAAAAAGGATTTTACCAATAAATTATAGTTCTTTGAAATTATCCCATAGAAGTATTTACTACCACCGAGAAAACCAATTTCATAGAACATTTTGTATTTCATTCTTAAGATAAGTATAAGACAAGTTTTCTAAAGAAATTCTTTGAAACATAAATTAGCACCTTTTTTCCCTTGCAAACAACGCCTATCTGATTGTATTATTAAGCACTGATAGATGTTTTTTCTCTGCGAACGAACTGATTAATTTTTATTTAATTCTGTTTCTCGTGAGAACGGTTTTGTTTGACCTGAAAAGCAACAATGGGGAAAGTACTTTAATCTCCCAACTCCGCTTTTTTCATAGGGAACATTAAGAAAACTGTCGCTAAGCTTCAAAGAATGGAAATAAAGCTTTTTATCTCCTTGATCTGTATTAAAATTCAATCCCTTAATCTTGATGCGTATCATTCAATTTTAGAAGCTTTCTCTAGCCAGTGTACTTTAACATTATTTGTCTTAAAATAGTCGATCTAAAGTATTTGTCGAATGATTAATATACATATTTTCTCTCCCATGTTTTTGTAAGCCTTACAGATTTATTTGTCCGTTTTGGGATTTATTGCTGATTAGCATTTTCCCCCTGATGTATATTTCATAATTTTTGAGCATTTTACATGAATGGTTAACATTCAATTTTGCTTTATCGAAAATATAGGTGTTAAGAAAAAAAATTGTAAAAAATATTAAATACTCATTATTTATTTACTGAGGAGATAAAGAGAATACATGAAGGAAATTATGTCTTGTTTAATCGAAAGTTCAATAAGTAATTATTGCATTCGCTGGTCCGGTTTTATTTGTCAGTAGACAAATAAATAAATCACTAATTTTCAAGTGGCCATATCTTTGCTTGGACACTAACGCTTAAAGCCTCACAGAAAAACACTGAAAGAAATATGGTTAATAATACACAGTATTATAACATAATTTTTCAGCGCTCTTAGTCCTACTCTATCGCTCAACTATGTGTCCCAAAGTTCTTTTGCTATATGATCGCAGCGCCACCTAGAGCCAGTTACGTCACATACTATACCTTACTGTAGCTAAAAATTCTATGAAAGTTAATTAAAGTCACCAACGCGTCATTTTCTGAATGTAACTTTAATCATATGGAATTGATAATGTATTTGCCAAATTTATACAGAGAGATTTTAGTATTTATTTAATTTCGATAAAAGAAATCCAAAACTTAAATTAAAGAAATGTATTTTTAGACTATATTCCTCAGCTCATTTTCCTTTCTCATTATTAAGATTGTATGTTATAATTACTTTTTATACCTTTTGTTTCCCATTCTTTATACATGGATGGCATGGTGTGGCTTTGGAGAGTGAAGTATCAACTCACCTATCATTCTTTTGTATTCGACCGTCGCTCAGAATTACGTCGTCCGTCACCAATAGTTCTTGTATTGCTTTTAAATGCGAAGTTAATCAAACAATCAAGCAATCAATTATAAGTTGGAGGTCATATTTACATTCTAAGATCTGTAAAAGTACTTTTGAGTGTTTTTTTTTAAATTAAAGCATGCTACAGAAAATTGTGCTGATTTTTAAAATACTACCAGTTACCGTACTAACAAAAATTCAGAATAATCAAAATAAAAAAAAATCTTATTTTATTAAAATGCATTCATGTTCTGTGATTTAATCTATGTATCATTAATCTTTTCATAATTTTCATTTTATATTATTTTGTAAGTAATAAAAAAAATTCTCTCTGTTTAAAAATATATGAAATAGCAATTACTCACATATGATATAGACTAGAAATGATCGATTGGGGAAAAGTATATTTTTCTGGATACATTAATAATTGGATTTAAAAAAAATTGAGTTTTAAAATTTAAAAGTCTTGGTAAAAAGTGAATAAAAAAGAAGCATATGACACTTTGTCATGGAACTAACAGTTTATTAAATATAAATTTTAAAAGAGAATATAATTTTATTAGATGATATATATAAGGAAGAAAAATAGAATAACTATTTTCTAAAAAAAAACATTTGGATGCAAGTGTTAAAATAAAAGTAGATAGCAAAATGGAATGAAAATATATAGTATAACATTTTTTTTTCCGTATTTAAAAAAATACGAAAAAATTCCAATCTAAAACTAACCTTTCAGTTCATAAACATAACTTTTCTATTAATTCGATTTGCGTTATTCTTCAACTCACGAATTTGTTTAAATGTATGTGAAGAACAACATAATATACTCAGAATACTTATACTCAGGCAAGAAATTAATTATCGCTTATCCTTTTAGCAATTATATATGTCGCAGGAAAATGACGAAGTTAGGAATTTGATCAAATCCCTAAGGAATGTGATCAATAGACGGGAAATGTGAAAATAACGTCTCTTGAAGATTATTTTTCTGATGAAAGTCAGTGATTTATTAAATCCCTAAACTGTTTCAGCGAAATGATGAACTAGTCAGGGTTTGCATTGGCAAAATGCTGTTCAGCGAAGGGGGAGGCACCTGGGAGAAAGGAGTACAAGGATCGAGTCCTTGTACTTCCTAACCATACAGGTAGTACTACCAATTCCTTAAATATCAATCCCATATCTTTAAAAAAATGGTACCATAGGATTAACATAGGGATTGATATTTTAGTGTGTAAGAGAGAGCAACCAAGAGGAAAGATATTACTCATAAAAAATACCAGCCTAATTTTCTAATTATTTATTAATTAGTTTTGAATAAATAATTTGTATTTCATTGACTATTGTTGTATTACTTACTTCTACGTTTAATAATGCACCGTATTTGTTAAATAAACACTTTTGACAATATTAATTCATCATTTCACTGAAACAGTTGACAATATTAATTCATCATTTCACTGAAACAGTTGACAATATTAATTCATCATTTCACTGAAACAGGTCAGGGATTTGTTCAAATCCCTTACTTTCATCTCAGAAATGACCTTGAAGGGACGTTATTTTAACATCTCCCGCCAATTGATCATCTCCCTTATCAAATTCCTAATTTCATCGCGTTTCCCTGCGACACACACATATATATATATAATTTTGAATACCTCCAATATATATATATCCCTAGAAGTCTCAAAATTTTCATTGAACTATTTTTCTTTTCTTTTAAACCAGAAACATGTAAAAATAAATAGAGATAATGACAGCTGTATATATGCAAAGAGGAGAAAAATATGGATATTCCCGAAATTACACCTTTCATCCTACATGTCAACACAAATCCACCAGACCTGAAACGAATGCACGTTTCAAAAGCAATACGCTTGTAAATAGTAAAAGATAGCGCTATTAGCATAATTTTCGAACGTAGTTGAAATCTTTGAGATCCTATCATAGAAAAAAGAACGGCAAAATGCGCTGTAGTGGAACTGAAGCGTGAAAAATTGAAGTCGACAATACGTTATGTATGTACAATGCTTAAAACTACGTGCCTCATGAATTTGCTCTACATATTGTCAGCAGGATACACATCTCTATTTGGATCTATTTTATATTGTATTTATGGGCACGCTTAGGATATGATGTTTCCATCCAGCTCAGAAATTGCAGCAATATCAAGGTTTAGTTCCTTGACCGATTTTTTTATTGTTTTGCTTTACCTGAAAAAAATTATTTTCAGATTAGATGCCTGAATTTATGTATGTAGAAGTTTAAGCGATTCGATTGAAGGGTCAAATTTTTTCCGATGTTTTGTATTGGAAGTTTCCGGAATAAAATATTACATTACTGAAATAACAATTTGAGATTTTTTGAAAAACTAGGTTATTTCCATAACTTATTCAGTAAAATGCTTCATTCCATTTAATATTATTTATCGATGTGTACGGATTTGTAGTTATATATAAATTAATATTAATTATATATTATTCAAAAAATGTATAAATCTAGTTCTTGATCACGATACGCATATATGATTCAGAATGTATTTCTCTTATTATTATTATTTATCTACATAATTCTTACACGGTTTTAACATACGTCAGTAAAATATATTATTGACTATGCAATGCAGGTGACAATATTATTTATAAAGGCAAGGCATTAATCTAATTTTTATGTGATCATCTTTTTTTTTATTATGAAAACTCTCATTTTTACATTCAACATAAAAAGCGCAACTGTAAATGTTGATCTTATTTATTGTGTTAAAAGTTTGCGCTATACGTCGGAATATACGGCAAGTTCACAAATGTATGAGTGATTTCAAGTTGTTCAATTTTTATTAACTAATTATTTATATTATGCTTGCAAGAGCAATGAGAACATATGTAAAAAAGCCGTGAAACTGCAAAATTTTTAATTTTACGGAAGGCTAATTTGAGTGAGAGAATTTAGTAAAAACATAAAATTAGATATAATATATAAACTCAGGTATGCTTCCTGAACTTCTTTTCTTACAAGTAAATGCTACTATAAATTTTTCTAAGATGCTTTAATATACTTCAGATGCGATTTTTTTAAAGTTCTTTCTCATTCGGAAAATAATTGGTTAAATTTCTGCGTAACAGGCTATTTTTAATAAACATTATCGCTCATAAAAATTACATCCTATGCATTTTTTATTCAATCAACATAAATTATGTTCAAAATGTTAAAAAAATCACGTAGCAGCTGAAGGTAAATAAGCACAACAACATTATTTTATATATATATTCTTCCCTTCTAATTTTTTATGATCGTTCTAAATTTTATTTCCACAAAAGAAAGCCTATTTTAATTCTCTCTCTTATTTTGATTACCCATTATAAACATATCTACCATTGCGCACGCACAGGAATTGAGACTTCTTTCAAATAATTCTTTTTCTGTGATTAAAATAAATTACTAGAAAATAGGATTTTTTTTTATAAATATCTATATCCACTGTTTACATTTCACTAAAAATAAAAAAAAGAACTTTAAGAATGCATTAGAAAAGAAATAAGGCAATCTATTTTTAAACAGAAACTAACTAAATATATCAGCTAATGAAAACAATTCTAATTGGAATTATGATCATTAGTTAAAATTATTTCCTTTTGAATGTTTTTAATATTTTTTTCCAGAAATTTGTGGTTTGGATACTTTCAAAATTTTAAACATAAACTTACGTCTTTTCGTAATCAGTTATGCAGAATTTAATTAAAAATATCTAAATAAACTACATTATATTCCTTCAGCAACGAAAGAAATCTTCCGTACACCGTTAAAATGACCCGAAATGAAACATATTTAACTGTCCGAAAATTAAATATTACCCAAAAACTATACGTGGAAGGAAAAAAAACAATTAATAATTAAAAGAAATACGAAATAATTGCAATTCATTGCAAATAAGTTGACTTCAAAAAAATTAGAGAAAAAAAATCAATGATAGAAAAACAGTTTGAAAACCTCGAGGTAAAAATGATGATCTCCATCATTATCTTAAGAATAATAATTTGACTGTTTCAGTTCATTATGTAAAATTCCTGACCACATAGGATTTAAAACAATAAATTTTTCATGAGAGTTTATATATATAATCTATCAAGAATGTGCATAGAAATATTTGAATCGTTACAGTATATCAAATTTTAAATTCATTACTGGTGAAATCAAGCACTCTCCACACGAACTTTTCATTTTTTTTTTGTTTCAGATAAAAGCTACAAATTTTAAAAGTGTGCATTAAAAGATTTGATTTTTTCATAAATAATATTCTAGATTTTGTTCAAGCTTCGAAGCTTAATTTCAAGCTTTTTGAAATTATCGTTTTCTAACTCATGTGTCATCCTCATTCCTTGATCGTGGCACAAAATTACGAGGTCCTTGATTAGTAGATCTCCTATTGCTACCGAATACAACAATAATGAAACTCAATCATCAGTCGATCACCAGACTTTAAGACATTCGAACATATTTTGATGATAAGCTTTGAATTATAGTAGCAAAATAAGACATTAAAATGAAACCGAACTGAAAATAGTTATCACTGAAGATTGGAGAAAATTACAAAAAAGGAAGGAAAAAATATTAGACAATTCAATGCCTATAGGTTTAACTGTTGTATAGGGGTCAAAGATATCCACCTGAACACTAAATTATTTGTTACGATATATGTTTCGTACCAGGTTTTTGTTTTGTTTTGTTATTTTTTTATTTTTCAAAGAATGAATTGTATTTTATATTCAAAATGCTTTTTATGTCTTGTTAAGAATAGTATTCGATATTACCAAAAAAAATTTCTTTTGAGAAATATCAATTTTTACCGTAGAGAGATCACTATCTCACCGAAATTCGTAAGTTTCCGACCACTTTTGGCAGCCACTTTAAGTCATATTTTTTTCTCTACTTTTATTTTAATTACTGTATTTAGTCGAATCTAAGCCGTCATCGATTCTAAGCCACACCCTAAATTCTCAAAATGTTTTTGTGAAAAAATGTTGTCATATTTTAAGCCGCACCCCCAATTCTCAGCACGTTTTAAAAAAATCCAATTTTCCGTGCCATTCAATGCAAATTTTTTTAAAAAATGTTTTTTCGAAGAATGTGGACTGTTAAACATTTACAAGCAAAAATTATATCATTTTGCTTACGCCATCGTCGTATATTTGTTTCATCTGTCTCAAATTTTCAGTGGTTGCTGCTCTGTTTCCGTTTTTTTTCCTGCATATAAAATTGCCGACCTTTTCATACTTGCGTCACAGCTAAGTCATCCGATATCTTTGAGGTTTATGTGATTAAAAGAAAGCGTATTGAAGACAAAACAAAAAATTCAGGAATACGAGCGTACAACGATCTTTAGGATAGACTGATTACTGGAGATAAATTACGGAATGGAATAAGTCATCGATGCAATGGAGAGTAGCATTTCTCCCATACAACAAATGTTTTGCCTTTGATTCTAAGCCACACCCTATTTTCAGTAGCATTAACACTGGAAAAATAGTGTGCCCTATATTCGAGTTTGCGATAACAATTTACAGTAATTTTTTTTTTATGTAAATCATAATTACTAAAAACCGGCGTATAACGCGTACTTTAAACACAAAAATTGAGATCGAAAATTACGGGTGCGCGTTATACACCGGGTATAAAAATGAAAGCTTTAAAAATGAAAAAAAGAGAGGAACATAGGGAAAATAAACACTTCTACATATATATAAATACTATTTATTTAAAAGAATTGACATTCCTTATGAACTTTTAAAGGGTTGTAGTTCTAGAAATATACTATTTTTTCTAAAGCTAAGAAAACTGCTTCGAATAAATGACTTCAAAATATAAGAGCATTGCACACGTATATTTCAGGTTTCTTCGTAAAAAAGAGGGTCCGCGCGTTATACGGCAAATATACCTAAAAATTAAAAAATGTAGCTTGAAAGTATAAGTGTGCGTTATATACGGCAGTGTGAGTTGCACGCCGGATTTTACGGTATATAAAATGACTTTTTTTAAGCAATATTAATAATTGTTATTAATCTAAGCCCTATTCCCTACATCTAATGCCCATTTTGTTGTCTAAAAATGATATCTCTTTTTCTCAAGAACAATATTTTTTCTATCAAAAACATGAATTTACTATCCATTCTTTTCTGAAAATGATTTTTTCTTTTTCTGTGTCAGTCAGTCATTTTGGACAAATTTATTAGAACTGTTTAAACCGAAGAACACAGTAGATTATTTTCTGAAACCCCAATGCTTGCTTCAGTAAGACAAAACATCGTGTAATCACTGTGTTTAACCTGGCAAGCGAAGCGAAATATGTATTATTATTCTTTGTAGAGATGAATATAGAAGTTTCTCCGCTTTTTCGGTCCTTCTTGTGTCATCCGCGTCTTCTTCTTAAACTTCCTATTTGGTGGGAATCAATCTAAAAACTGTGACCCGGAAGTAAAGCAATTGTTGAGTTCAACCGGTTATTGTGTGTAACTGCGGTTATTCTTGTCGCATTTTTGCAAATTTATTTAGTGTACTTTAATGATATTTTAAGTTAGGTCAGATTCTTTACCTAGGTTGAATTTAATGATTTAATAAATGTTGTAATTGTTTATGTATTCTGATTGTAGAAAAATAATTAGTTTTTAAAAATAAAAGTAGATTCCCTTATGTGGATTCGTTGTTCCTGTTAGTTATGAATTGAAAAAAATATTAGTTTATTTTAATTGTATTAATATATTACTAGATGTATTTCCGTACCATATTTATTTTTTTACAAGTTTAATTCCTTGAATATGATAAAATAGCCCATGTAAGAATTGTTATTTGAAAACAGTTTATTTTATGCTGTCTTGTTGTATATTTTATAAGCCAATCAGTTCAACCAATAAAGGTCAGTTTTCTTTTCGGATTTTTTTTTTTTTCCCGTTTTTTCTCTGCGTTTTATTGTTTGAATTTTTTTTTCTTTCTTTTTTTGTTTGCGTTACAAGTGATATAACTCTAAAATTTTTTTGTATTCTTGAATTATTTTATTAAGATATACATTAATGGTAATAATTATGAAGAGGATGATAAAAATGATGATAAAGCTTCGATAATATTATCAGGAGATTAAATTACAATACAGTAATATCTCGACTTAACGCGAACCCGGAGTTACGCGATTTTCAAATCCCTTCAATTCGCCTCATCCCCTCCCCTTCCCCCTTTTCTTTTTCAATTACTGAAATTTAAAACGGAATCAGTACCAGAGATAGATGGAATCGAAAATGTGATTGAAGAAAATGTGTTGTGATCTTCCCAGGTAAATAAATTTAGAAGTGGACAGTGATGAAGTACATGAACTGCTGGATTCCAACAATCTGGAGTTGAGAATGTGGATAAGTTCATACAAATGCATGAGCAAGAGCAAGACATCGAAGAATTTGAGTCCTTAGACCCTTCGAATGACGGTTGGGAATATGACTGATGGCTTCAATTTAATTGGTTGCAAATTTTAGAATTTGTAACCCTTTGTATTTTTCCAACTAAACAAGAAATGAAAAATTATTAGCGTGCAACAAGGAAATTTTGTGGGAGAAAAGGTTTGAGCCCCCTGGCAGACTACTTTGCTAGATTTTATTTAAAATTTCTACATCAAAAATTTGTACTTGTGTTATCTTAGATTTTAATAAACATTTTATTTAATAAATTATTATTTTCTTCGCCTCCGGCTAAACTGAAAATAATTTATATATACTTGCATGCAAAATTATACCCGACTTACTTGAATTCAACTTAACGCTATTTTCACTCAGTCTCACCTATCGCGTAAGTGTTCGGGGTATTTATTTATTTTCATATTTATCAAAAACATTTGTTCCGAAAATTATTATTGAAAATTTTAATGATCTGAAATTTTTGAAATTAAAATTTTCTTAACTATGCTAAATGCAATAGATCTTCAAAATCATGATGTAAAAAAAACTCCGTAATGTTTTTCAAATGTTTTATATACTTCACAGTTTAATTTTGCTTTTTCGCTAAGCGAATTTTAAGAAATTACGAATCCGTTGTTTACTAAAAGTGGAATTTTGAATTTTTTTTTTTCGAAATTTCGAATATTTTTTAATGCATGAAATTTTAGATTACACACAAAATTTAAAATCGATACGTTACTTCGGAATCAATTATCAATCTATTGTATAATTATCATTTATACAAAAATACTACAACAAAATTTATTTATAGAAATAGTTCTTCAAAATATTCATAGTGTATGGATTTTTTAATTCAAAAGCATTTAAAAGAAGAAAAAGAACAAGAGAGAAAAGAAAAAAAGTTCTCAAAAGGTCATTGCACTTAATCAACACTTCTCGAATACTTCCGAAGATTATGAAAAAAAAAATTATTTTTTTCTATCCGATTAATTCAAGCTGTACTCACAATTCATCGGCTTTAATTTGTTTGCCAATCCTATCAGCATAAACCCATCACTTGTTATTCAATTAGTGAACGGTCACGTGATTCACTTCGCAAGTTTTTTCTTCTTCACGCAGCTTCTTCAATCGATTATTCATTTAACCATCGATTTGATCTTCCTTCATTTTATGCTAGTGTTAATCGTTTCTTGGCGGTGATTAAATTAATATCACTATAATACATAATTGAGGCTTATATATATACTCATATAAAGTTCAATTGCCATTCATGGTTTGTATATTAATCTGAAAAAAAAATAAATTGGGCTGTAGGGGAAAGAAACAGCGAAGTGTAAAAAAATCATTGAGCTTAACAGTTGATTAGTTCACTGTTTATCAATTTAATTGTAAAGATTGAGACGGATTGAGCTTTCGTAGAGTTAAATGTTAATGGACAAACATAAAAATGAATTCTTTTTATAATTATTAAGTTAATCATGTTCTTATAATAGAACATAAAACATTTTAGTTTTATTACACCAAATTATCATTATTTTGCCCTGACTAAGAAGGTTAAAAATGAATTTTATCCGAAAAAAATAAATTTATATTATTTTACTAATATTCGTTTGACCTTTTGCTGTTGAAAATTATTTTATTCCAAGTAAATGCTTAATTTTTACGATTGATCTCATAGAATAAGTGTCACGAACTCGTGAGCGGAGTGACGCGGGTTCAAGTCATGATGCCCCTGAAGATCCGAGTATAGAGTAGGCCGAAGCACGCTAAATCTGTCGAAGTTCAAACGTTCTCCCGTGGTGCTATGTGGTTGGTAGGAGAGGGTGGTGCAAACTCAGGTGTCGTCCTCGTCATTTGACCGAGGCTCAAAATTACGAGGCCCATTGCTATTAGCTTTCGCGTTACTTTATAGTGCGACGTTATAAAATTCACTCAATCTGTCATAAATTAAGCAATTGAAAAGAATTTTAGTAAAATATATAAAGTTCTATGTATTAAATCCATGTTTCTTTTGAGAGTTAAAAATATTTACAGGTTTATATAAGACATCCTAAAAATAGTGTAAAATAAAGCAAGAATTTAAAAAAATAATATTTTACCCAGAGTATTATATGCACAGAATTTGTAATACAAAGTTTTGAAAATCTAAGAAGTACTTAGGGGTCTCGGGGGTGTTAGTTTTTTCTCGAGAGCTGAAAATATAAGTAATTTTCGATTAAATGCAATTCTTTGAAGTTAAAATTAAGCAATTTGATTCTATTACACATTGTTTATAAAGGGATAAAGCTTCAAAAAGAAGTGTAAAATTTTAAAAATATAATCATAACTTTATTACAAGCATATGAAGCTAAGAAAAATTTCTGTAAGAAATATTAAGTTTTGCGTTGCACATGATGTTTTCAAAAATCGTTTCTCTAATTGCTAACAATAAGTTGATTTATAAAGTTAATGATTTTATTTTTACACTACAGTTATTTTTCTATAAATAGAGCAATAAAAAATTATATTTTTTAAAAAATAAAAAAAATTAAACTTATAAATATTTTTTTTAAAATTTCGTTTTAGACATATCAAAGGCCGCTATTTTAGAAAATATCTGTAACGTAAAATTACTTAATATTTATTACAGAAATGTTTTTTATTATGTTTATAATTTTTAAAACTATTATTATATTTCAAACATTTTGAACTTTTTTGAAACCTCATTTCTTTATAAATAATGTGTAAAATAATTGAATTATTTAAATTTAATTTCAAAGAATTATGTCTATTTGAAAATTGTTTATATTTTGACCTCTCGAGAGAAAATTATCATCCCTGAGATCTCTTAGTCAAAAATTTTTTTTAAAAAAAAATCCTTCGTTTAGACATCCATACTTAAATCAGACTATCAAAATTAAAACTAAACCCTTTTATTTTAATAAAAAAATTTTTTTTAATTAAATTTGTTATTGAGTTTTACGAATCTAACAGGGAGCCATAAGGAAGCAAAAATGTCTAAGGGGGAAGAAAGGGGAAATTAAGAACATTATGATCATACACAAACGAATTCGTGAAACCTTGTACGCTTCGTAGCCAATTGTTCGATTTGTCTTTTAATGTCAAACATGTTGCGGAAACGTCACGTGCATATTACAAGTTTTGCAATTCCGAAAACATTCCAACATCTCACGCATTGTCAAGGTCACTCTGTAATAGACGAGGAGTACGATGAGAAATACCTGTGTTTTCTTGCCTTTTCTGATACTGAGAAACTTGCAAGATGTTTTTTTTTTATTGTCTATGTTTTCGAGGAAAAGCAATTCATGTTCGCATAGATTGCCAAATTTTTAAGTAGAAGTTTGCGAAAGTTAATTTTTTTTTGTTCCTCACATTTTACAATAAATAAATAAATAAATAAATAATAAAAATTTGAAAGTTTTGTTTATATTTATTACGTAATGAATATGCGATTATCTCACCATTAAAATAAAATTTATTCTTTTAAAAGTGGTAGCTTCCAAATGTGTTTCGAAATGAATGTCATGGAATTTTATAATAATACTTAGAGTAGATATTGAGAGACATTTATTCAATATATAATTGAAAAAAAAAGTTTAATTGAAATATTAACTTTGTTCACTTTTTATATCATAAAATTATTCTTACAATTCAATTATTCATGCATATTATTGATTTTATAATGTTAAAGAAAAATTGGTGCTTATATTGATAATTGAAAGGATATATATCTTTAAAAGGGGATGGGGGTGGGGAGAGTAAAGTTAAAAATTTATTTCTTTATATTTTATACGAATCCATGATGGTCTTCATTGAAGACTTTCAGGCTCAACAAATTTAAGTTCGATAGCCTCGTGATCGTGATCTCAGACTTGTGGTTGGGTGTCATGAGCTCTAGTTCTAGTGCTACTGAAGAACGCCTGGTACGGGGACTGATGTATGTTAAATCTGTTGAGGCGTGAAGTTCTCCCGTTGGCGAGGTGTGAAAGTTTAGATAGCTGAGGGGGCAGGTCATGTTTCGTCCTCGTCACTTGAGTATGGTTTAAAATTACGAGGTCTGTGTCACCAATAGCTTTTGTGCTGTTTTTAGTATGAACATTATAATTAACGCGCATTCACTTGACAAAACAATCATCTTCATAAAATTGTAATTTCTCTCTCTCTCTTTCTTGCAATTGTATATATATCCATTAATATCTTCATTTTACCTAAAATTTTTTTTTAAAAAAAATAGAACTAATTTTTTTCACTTAATTTAAAAGAAACCACTAGATTTCATCGATTTTCAGAGTTTTTTTTCAAATACTCAACAGAATTTAACATTTTTATTTCATTTTTTAAATTCTAATTTTAATATTCCACCGCTTATAGCTTCGGTTTCAGTAAATGAAGACATCATTCCAAAGGCCGTTGCTTTCTCTTGACTGAAATATGATTACAAACATGAATTTTGTGGTATAAAGTAAACGAAGGAAAATTTAAAACGAAATTGTAAGTAGAATTTTAAGATTAATTAAAATGCTCCAGTTTCAATTAGAGGAAGAACAAGTAATATAAAAAAAAATTCAAGTCAATTTCTACTTAGGTCAACAAAGAAAATTTTTATTTTAGTTATTTTTATTAAATAGTTCCAAGTAATATAAATATGTATATACATATGACAGAATCACAATATTAAGTGTCAAAATAGAAAGCGATTTTCCTTTCTATGTATGGTGTTGGACTATTTTTTTTGTTTGTTACTATTTATCCATTCATTAAATTTAATTATTCTAATAAAATGGCATAGCAAAAAAGAAAGCCCATTATCAGAAATTAGGCCATCCCAGTTGGGATACGAACCCACAAAATTTGGATTATAAGTCCAACGCGCTATCCGTTGCGCTACAAGGATACAATGAATAATTTTCCTTTCTATACATGCTGTTGAATTATTATTTTTACTTTTTACTATTTATTCATTTTTTAATTTAATTAATGAATTAATATTTAAAAAAACTGTATTAACATCAAGTGTCATCCACTGCAAGTTTAAAAGAATGTATTTGAACTTGAATGGATGCTTGATATATATATATATATATATATATATATATATTCTTTAGGGAGAGAGTGAATCAATAGTAGGAATTGAAAAATAGCTCAATCTAGCTCAACACAGTTTCTAAATCTAGCTTCTCCAAGAGCAACTGAATTAGAAATTCTGATATTGATATGCTTTGCATATTGTTTCAATTACCTTTAGCCTGTATATTTTCCATTAAAATTTCCCTTTCTCATCTCACTACATTAATCAGTAACACAATTATTCACAGAATAAAAGAGTGGCACAAATTCTTGCATTCATTTCAACTCGAATATTAAAATCCAGTCCAGCGTTATTCACACTTTCTGCAATCCATCACACATTATCACGCCAATCTCTGTACGCGTTCCAGTTAAGACAATCCTACATGAATATTCCTAATCAAAATTCCTCCTGAAAATTTATCCAGAAAAATTCGCCACGCCATGCCTCTGCCCCGAATTAGATTGTTAACAAATATCTCGGGCGCATTGTTTGAGGGTGGCTCATTGTTTGCGGGGGTGCACAGACCTTGATGAAGAGCACGATTACGTGCACCATGATTTTGCTTTATCACTATCAAGAAGCATCTATTGTTTTACGCCAAGGCTGCCAATTCTTCTGCGCCAACCAACCCAGTAAAGGACGTAGCGGTTGACCTTTTTGACGCGTTGCATTATCAAGGGGGGGGAGGTAATACCTCTGTGTCTAAAAAAATTAATTTGATCATTATTTTGTATATATTTGTTTGAAAGAGTAAGTGTAAATTAATTGCGGTGAAAAATTAATGATGTTACTGTTATGTAGCCGTATTAGATTTGTGTTAAAAATAGCATTAGATTTTTTTGGGGTTTTGCTTCTCCTTTCATGATTTATTAGACAAAAACATTTTAATTTACTGGTATCTTCCTTGCATATAATTTGCACTTTACAGGTTCGATTTTTATTTTGCTGAATAATTAAAGATTTCTGTTTGGTAAAGTTAAGTGAGAAAAAGTGGTAATTAACTCAGAAGTTTGTATACATTGATCCAATTGAAGGAATTTGCTTTTTACGTCTAGCATTCAGATTAAGATCTTTAAAAATCGATTCTGCTTTATTCGGAATCCTTAACAACCGTTTTCGAAAACTCTATCTAGAATACTTCCCAGTTAGTTTTAGTAAAACCCGTTAATTGTTTTTTTTTTCGTTTTTTTTTTTAAATTTCCTATTCCAATCCAAACAATTATTTTTTTAATTCACAAAAATCAAATTTCATTTTACTAAAATTGTTCAACCCTTTTTGTCTTTTAAGATGGATTGTCCTGTGATTGATACTTAAAAATGTTTTTCTTGCAAATTTTACCTTAGTATAATTTTAAAAAGACAGTAAAACAAAAAAAATTAAGTTACACACAATTATTTGCTTGCTTCTTTCTCTTGCTACTAAGTCACGAAAACGAGTTTTTTTATTTAACTCAGAGATGATTTTATGTGATAATATATATATATATATATATATATATATATATATATATATATATATTTTATAGAGCACACGAATATACGGAGATTTCAAATTTGTTTAAAAAAAACTATTGTGTACTATTTGTGTAGCTAGTAACAAAAATATTTTCACAAATGAGATACATTTTCCAATCATATATGATAGAGCAAGAGAGTCAATAACCCAGCGCTTCTCAAACTGTGAGGGGCACCCCCTAGGGGGCGTGATAATTCTGCGAGGGGGGCGCAAGCATATTGAAAAGTCGATAGCAAAAAAAGTTTATTTCAAAAAAATATATTAATTTATCTTGATCTAACAAACAAAATGCATTCTGACACAATAAAAAATAAAGTACATATTTACTCTGATGTAATACACTTATAAATGTATCAGTACTGCATAATATATTTGATAATTAATTTAAAAATAGGAAGTTAAGAACAAGTTTAATAATTACCAGTGACCCCATGGACTTGTCATATATAAAATTATATACAAAAATTAACACTCATCTTGATAATTTATACAGTTAAACATTAATCCCTAAACTGTCAACTAAAAGTTACGTGATTTTCTTCCCAATATCATCGTTTTCCACGTAGGCGAGCATATGAGATGTATTGATGTGTGTGGGGAGGAGGGGGGATATAAAAGGAATAAATAAGTAAATCCTCTGAAATAAGTAAGTCGTTTGCAAACACTGTGAAGGTCTTTTTAATGCGTTCCAAAGCCTTCGGAATAATTTTATGGATGACATCGCACATAAAAGAATCATACTTCGGAAAGACGTATATATACGTCCGAGGCAATTGGCTGAGCGAGGTGTTTCTATACGCCGGCTGCCCTTAAGAGGTTAAAGTTGTATATACTGTAGCCTTAGAGTAAAAGTATAGTATTGTTGTGAATTCAGTGCATTTTTATTGTATGGAAGGAGGCGCAATGAAAATTCTGATTGAACATTGGGTCGCAAATATTGAAAGTTTGAGAACCACTGCAGTAACCTATGGTACTCGATACACTTTTCAGTGACACTCTGCACTTCTCCACAACTTGGTCAATTTTTGAGTGGATGGAAATTGATAAATTTGAAATAGACCTTATTCGATTAACCTCTTCAGGATTATGGACATTTACGGAATTACGAAAAAATCTGAAAGATAACTAAAGATGAATTTACAGCTTGTTTTTTTACATTAGTGAATATCATTGCTGGAGAGATTTAATTGTTTGATGAGAGAAAATTGCATGTAAACTCAAAAACTATTTCGAGTTCTCAAAGAAATTGTTTAACAACTGAATGATCAAAAGCGTGTCAAATTGAAAGACACATTATACCCCTTATTTTGCAAAATGAAAGTAGAGTGGTGCAAGCACTAAAGTCGCATTAAAGTATCCGACTACGTTCGGAACCGTGATTTTAAAAAAGGGCATAAATGGATAATTTTCATGACATTTAGTGTCACTCAGATTAGAATACATGCATAAAATTGTTTTAAGGAGACTGACAAAAAAAATGATTTAAATATAATATTTTGGCAAAAAATTAACTTAGAATAGTCTTTCTTCCAAATGTTCTCCTTTTGTGAAAAATGCTTCTATTATAATAATATTTTGCCTGTATATAACTCAAACCTCTCTACAGAGGCTCAACTAGAAGTTTTGAAAAATTCACATTATTTTCAGAGATAACACCAATTTAAATAATTATTGGCGTTTTTTTCTTAAAATTTCTCCCCTCTGTCGTCGTAAAATATGAATAAACCCACTTCTAAGTTATATATTTCAAAAATTCTAGTTGAGCCTCTGAACAGAGGTCTGAGCTATATACACACACAGGCTAAATATTATTCTAATAGAAGCAGTTTTCACACAAAAGGAGAACATTTGGAAAAAAGATTATTCTAAGTTAATTTTTTGCCAAAATATGATATTTAAATAAATTCTTTTTGTCAAAATGTCCTTAAAACTATTTTATGCATATATTCTAATCTGAGTGACACTAAATATCGTGAAAATTATCCCTTTATGCGCTTTTGCAATATCACGGCTCCGAACGTAGTCTGATACCTTAAAATTTTATTTAACTATAGTGAAGGGAAACACTTATATTTTATATGTTGTGTCTATTTCTTATTTTAATAAATAATGTTTAAAATCACGTGCTGTATGCATAATTTAAATTTAAAAAAATTTTATTAGGGAAATGCAGTTTATTTTTATGTTAAGCAGTTTATTTTTATGTTATGTTTTTATTTTATGCAGTTTATTTTTATGTTAAGAAATAGGTTTAAATGATACAAAATTACTATATAATAAAACTGCAAATCTATTTTATTGACCTCTATTCTCTAACTCTGCATGCATTATTGAAGGAATCGAATTGTTTAAACCCCATGCCCTACTGTGAAGCAGGCTGAATAATATCAGTAGATTGATTTGGCACGCCACAGCTCAAAGGTTGCCGACCCCTTATATAAACCGTAACTCGCAAATTTATTTATAAATAAACTATAAAAAAAAAGGTGAGAATAATGGTGAAAAACTTTAACTCAAAAATAGATGAGCCATTAATGTCGAAATTACCTCAAATAGATGGGGATATCATAATGGCTTAATAATCTGTTACATCTGAAGGGACACTAAAATTAAATGCTAAAAGAAAAAATGGTGCGTGGAACGCCACGCGATAGAAGTGAAACTTCTTTCGCGACGTTGGAAAATTGATCATTTACCCTAATATTTCAAATTGACCGAGTACATGTCTCAATCGCCAAATTTTCACGAAAGGTATTCGTGGCGAAATGAGACTTTCTGATACCAAATCCAAAGTAGAAAGATATCCTGGAATTTCTGGGTATATAAAACCATTATATTTTGATAAATTTGGTGTACTTTTCCTATTTAAAGTTTGTCGGCAATTGTAGCACGCTTTAATGTGTCTTCTAAATTAATTCCCGGTAAAATATTTTACAAAATATTTTTGTGCTCAGCAACAGGCGTTCTCAAATCATCTTTAAACCATATTCTATCATAAATTGAACGCCCGTATCAATTGAACGATTATCAACGAATCGCTTTTGAAAATCTTTGTGAGCATTTTTATGGGAATCATAGTCTTTGGAACGTAAGATAGAATTTATTATTGATTTATATGCATCAGTTCTCCAACACACACTAGACTTGTTGAGGGCTCTGTAGCTAATGACACAGAGTGGTTCACTAAGTCCGTTTTAATTCGGATTAACTTGAGCTCTATGTCATCCAGATTGTTGTAAATCTACATTTAAAAATATCGTATAAAACAAGATAGTGAAACACATTTTGTGAAATAAAAAGATAATGCATTTTGAATTAAGATAAGGAAAAACAGTAAAAAATAGTGTAAGAGAGAATTCAAATTAATACATTATTTACAAAATATGTTTTAGGTCAGAAAAAATTATTTAAAAAATAACAGCTCTGGGAAGATGTTTATTACTTTTGAGTTCCAAATCTGTCCAATTTAGTGAGGTCAACGTTCGATTTAACAAGATGCGGATTAATGAAGGTTTAATGAATAGTGGCCTTTCTTATTTGTTAAAATGACCTTTTGAATGATTTTTTTTTCGAATGCATTAATTGTTCTAAAAACGAACAGTTAGGATGTATTCAAAATGTTGTTCGTGGCGAAATACTTTTTGAAAGTCTCAAAATTAAAAATAATTTCGATTTTCGTGTTGGTATGGAAGTTGCTTATGTGATTTGTATTATTTTCATAATTTATATAAAGATCTAACTACAAGAGAGTATATGGTGACTTTTTAAAGTTCATTGTAAAACTCCAACTTAAAGACTACAAAAATCTTACACAATTTCTCTCTATCTATGTATATATAAAACACACAGCAGCAGCAATTCAATAAGTGTAAAAATGCTTAGGAAAGCAAAAATATTTTTTTACGAAATTTGAAAAAATTTTGTATACTATGCAAATATTTAAACAAATATCTTTAGTCCTAAAGTTTTTCTTGAAAATCTAAAGAAAATTAGAGATTCAGGGGATTCGGTTATTTCATTCTAAATAGAAAGAGTTATTTTAAGTACATATTTGCGAATGTTCATTTTCTTGTTAATGCTTTTCAAAATCCAATCCATTTATTTTTCAACCACTTCTTCAATCTTTCAATATTTCTTATCGATTTTTTGGAAGTCAATACTTCAAGTAAAGATCAATATTTTATTTTTTTTTAAATATTCTGCATCATATAGTCAATTTTTCATGTTCACTTCAGAATTACCGAAAACAACAAAAATTCTCCACTATCTTCTATACAGCATAAAGAATTTAAATTTCATGCTTAAACTGCTTAATAAAATAAGATCAAGCACATTGAATTTTTTTTTTTAAAAAATGTTTCATTAGAATTAGTGAATTTATAACATTAGAATAGGGATCTTATAACATTAGAAATAGTAATAAAAAATTCTACGGCATTTTTACATTCACTCAAACAAAAGTTTCCATAAATGATTGATAATCTTCCCTTGGATGTTGAAATCGTTTTTCCATCAAACTCGATCAAGCAAAAAAACAGCTACTAAACACTTAATGTGAGTCCCGAAATTTATTGACTTGTGCCTGCTGCACGCTACGTCATTCATATCATTGTTGTCTGACAATATTTTTTTATTGTTTGTTTTAGGACGGTTTAATAATCAGTTGTGTCACAGAAGAACGAAATCATAAAACAACTCCACTCTTCATGTTCGATGATGTGAATCTGGCTGCACCGCTATAGCGAATTTTTTCTCTCGTTATTTTTCTTATGTTTTCGTCAGTATTCTATCGGAAGAATTTAATGTTTTGGAATTCAGGAGGAATTTTCTTATTTTATACTGCAATCCATGGAGAAAATTTGAATTAAAATTTGCTGAGTGAAATACATATAGTTTTGCAAATACCATGATTTTCTGATTTAAATTAAAGAGTAATTAAGTTAATTTAAAGAGTAATTAGTTTAAGTCAAAGAGTATGGGTTAGAGTTCTTAAATGTGGATATGTAGATACTGGGTAAAATTAGTTCATCTTTGTATTTAATTGAAATATTTTAGAGTTGAATTAGTGAATGCTTTTAGAGTTAGCTTTATTTTCACTGGACTTTTAAACACTTAATTTTCTGCTTTATTTTGTTCCTCTACTTTATTTATAAGTCATTGGATAAACTTACATAAACTATTATCTCAATACAAAATAGTTTTAACTTTCTTCAAATTAAAGAAAGAATCAATACTTGTGTGAATAAAATAAATTATAGTTTAAAAAAACTAAAAAACACCCTGTTATAGTTAATCGAACTAAGTTGTAGCTTAATCTTTTAGTCACCAAATCTAGAAATGGAATCTGATATTAGTCGACAGATGTGGGATGGGATCAGAAAATGGGAAATTCTTAATCCTGATGACTCTGATCAGGACAATGTAACAAAATTATTAAATTATTGTATTGTCATTGCTCCTGGACAAGTGTGCAAAATTTCGAATTAATCTGACCTTTTAAAGAGGTTAAAAATTGAGTTCAAAGATTCCAGTGAAGATTATAAAAGGGTGTTAAGAAAAGAGAACATGTTTAAAATAAATAAAGTTCCTATTAAATTGACCGATTTATTTTTAAAAATATTTCTTCTCTTTTTTTTTGAAAATCTATGTAACGTAAATTTAGTTCATTTAAAAAAAATTCTGACTTTTAAACATTTTTTAAGTAATTTTTTTTTAGTATGATGTATTTTATATAAAATATACTTTTTTAAATTTCATTAAAAGGATCTATTTTTGTGTGTGTATGTGGGCCTTTATCTACTTATAATAAAAGAGAAAAGTATTTAAACGAAAAATTTTCAGTTCAGATTCCTATAAAACTGTTTGCAAAGCTTTAATAAAGAGTGAAAAGAATTTAAATTTTAAATTATTGTTCCAAAAAATGAAAAGTCTTTAAGGCGAAATCTCTAAACGAAAGGGGGAAAAAACACTCTTAAAATAAAATTTTTGAAAACAGAAAATCTAATAATTTTTTTATAGTATCTTCCATATAAGAACAATACAAACAATTTTAACAATTAAAGTTTAATTGTAGAAGAAATTTTAGTGTTAAGAAAACATATTTTATTTCACTATACTAACTTTAAAAAAAAATTCTTTAAACGAGAACTACTGAACATTGGGTTTGAAAATATTATTTTCTGTTAGTTTGAATTTAGAATTCACTGAAAATATGAAAGCAACCTAGAAATAAATACAACTCATTGGATTGAATAGCGTATGAACGGGTCAATAAGAGATGAAGTTTCAGATAAAATTGCCCATTACTAATTACGTATTTTTTAAATTCATTTGAATTATAAGGAAACGCACATTCTACAGTTAACTTGTCTACCTAGTGAAAATTAGAATTCGTCAATATTCACTCTAAACAAAGCAAAATGTTTTTTTCACTGGAAATCACTAACCAACATCAGAACTGTGGTGCAAAGATTGATAATATTCTTTTTTTAAAGATAGAATATTAATAATGGGATTAATCTTAGGAATAAAAACCGTATCTCAATCACAATATACCATTTATGTTTACATTTTTACGGAACAAATTCTGTGAAACTATTTATCTTGAATGTTCTATTAGATAACTTAAAGCTCATTTGTTCTTAAAATGAGCAAGTATGGCTTTCAATTAAATTTAACCGGGAAAAAAAACTCTCATAAACAAGTATGCGGAACCTGCATAAGTTATGGTAAATTTTTGTTTTTACATTTCACTAAGCAACTTTTTTTCATACCTATACTTTTTTTTTATCTTTTATAACTCGATGCATTATTTTCTCCATACTTATGACCACCGTTCCACAGAATGCTCTGTAACATCGTTAGAAAGTAATGAAGCCACAAAACAGGAAACGGGCTACTGAATTTTTGAAGTGTGAGGAAATAATAATAAAAAATGATATCAAAAGAGCACCAACCGCTACAAAAAAAGAGAAAATAACTGTTACTTTTTTACACCTCTGGTTCTAGCCATGCATGATTCTTTTGTTCGCGGATAGAATTCAGTTGCCATGGAACTTCTTTTTTTTATTTCCGATGTGTGTGCATGTGAGAAAGTTTAACCTGGCGCTACTGCGAATAATTATTTAGCAAACGTAGGCAAGAAAAGAAAGAACAGAGAATGCCTGAGTTGAAAAACAGACCATGATGTTCACATTGGAACGTTTTGCCCTTGTTTTTTTATCTTATAATTTTCTTTATTTTTGTCCTTTTACGATCTTATTATTATATTTTATTAACGCTGTTTTTCCTTTCTTGAAGATCCATGTTTATATGTATAATTATCTCTGTATTATTCAGGGTTTACTGTCAGCATATTTGCATAATGTTGGGATCCTTTTATACATATTTTTATAAATTTCTCAATTGTTAACTTCTTTGTAACTCCATTCATAGCTACATAACTTGCTTTTTTAAAAACAAAATTGTATGTTATTTTATTCCGATGGCTACTTCATTGCTTTTATTCTTTTTTCTTAAAAATGTTTTTAAAATATTCTATTCGCCAATTAACAATTTGGAGGCATTGATATTAAGGAGCACTCAGGGGTGTTAAATTTCTCCAGAGGTCTGAAAATATAAACAATTTTCAAACAGGTATAATTCTTTTAAATTTAAATTAAATGATTCGAATCTTTTATACATTATTTATAAAAAAATGGCGCTTCAGAAAAGTATAGAATGTTTAAACTATAATTATAATTTTAAAAATCATAAATATATGAAAATTCTATAATAAATATTAAGTATTTTTTGCGTTGCACACGCTATTTTCTAAAATTGTAGCCTCTGATGTATAAAACTTTATAGAATTATAAAATGCATCATACTCTTTAAATCCTATCTAATTTTAGTATTATATATCTTTTGTACTTCAAAATATTTGCAAGATATTCTAATTTTTTAAATATTTTTTAAAAATGTATTTTTTTATTTATTAAAATATGTAAGTTATTATTTTATTTATATAAAAAAGGCTACAGTGTAATAAAAATACATTTAACTTTATAAATCAACTTATAGCTAGTAATTAAAGCTACTATTTCAGAAAATAGCATGCGCGACGTAAAACTTAATAAATATTTCATATAGAAAAGTTTCTTATTTTCATATGCTTATAATTTTTAAAATTTTGATTATATTTTTAACATTTTATACTTTTTTGAAGCCTCATTCTTTTATAAATAATGTGTAAGAGATTCGAATTATTTAGTTTAAATTTAAAAGAATTATACCTGTTTGAAAATTGTTTATATTTTCAGACCTCTAGAGAAATTTAACACCCCTGAGACCTCTTAATTATTAATTCGTTTTTAATTAATCCAATGGATTAAGAATGATAAAAATTAACTACATAAAGGCTATTCTAATCAACACTTCTATTTTTTGTTTCGCCTTTTCTTTTAATTTCGAACTATTTTCAAATATTTGCTATGATTATTTAAGTAGAATTTTGAAAAATAGGGGGGGGACTTGCTTTGTTAAATGAATTTGCTTTCGTTGGTTTTAACAATTTAGGTACTTGAAAAATGCATTTCATAATACGAGTACATTCAACTTGCTTTTCAAAATATTTTTTAAAGATCTCGTTCGTTTTATTACACGATACTATCATTAAAAATTTGATTTGGAAAAAAAACTTTACTTTTTTAAATGAACATATTTTCTTTAAGTTTAACAATTTAGGTGAGTACATATAAAATGCTTTTCAAAATGCATTCAGCATGTTTGTGTATAAAGAGAGTTGTATAAAAATGTTTGAGTATCAAAATGCAGCATTTTTAAATAAGATATAATCCTAAAAATAAATTCTATCAAAAATAGAAAAATTTGGTTTCGTTCTATTCACTGACTAAAAGTAACATCAAAACTTCAACCATTATTCTATCGCAGCAAAATTATTTTTTAAAAATAAGAAAAATTGCAGTAAGTTCAATATAAAATGTAATATTTGCATAAAACACAAACAATAATATTGCAATTTATTTTTTTAAGCTGATTTTAATCTATATTAATTATCTGCTGTTTCAATAATTTCATTGTACATTTTTCCTCTGTTAATTAATTGCCCAATGAATTCCCCGTTTTGCTCTATGGAATAAAATACATGTTATTTTGTTGGAATCACTTAATTATCGTTTGGCTTATTTTATAGTTTTCCATTTCCTGCACGCTGTAAACAGTTAACTTACATTGAGTTTGTTTTAAAGGTGTTCCTGTATATTAAATATTAATAAATTTTCAATGATATAGATGATGAATTTTTAAAAAGAAATTTGAAGAGGAAAATCTATAAAGAAAATGAACAATTAGATAAGTAAATGATAGTTTTTAAAGTTTTAATTAAGGTAACCGAACACGCCCGGAGTACTTTTTAACAAAACAGCATATTTAAACGTTATAATTTCTTTTTTAGGAGTCAATATTAATAAATACTAATATTAACTAACAATTTTTAAAAAAATTACTTAAATTTTAGAAAAATCACAATTATAAGTGAAATTTTAGCAATAATTTTGATAAACTTCAAAGCAATTAGAGAAAAAAGTATAAACTTATATTAGTAAGAGTATTAATAAAACAAATTAGTTGCATTTATCTAGGAAATGTACTAAAATTTTAATGTTTTATTAAAATTTAAAAAATTTAGAGCTGATTCAATAAACGTAATAAGAAATGTGACATTCTTTATGTGAGACCACTGTTTAAATAACAAGCCATAACTCAAAAAAGTATTTATACGATAAGAAATATTTTAGAACATTCTCTAAAAAATAACATTAATATCAGGTTAAAAAAGTTTTATAGAAATACATTTGTAACATTTTGAGTTATCAGACTCGCTATGATTGATTTTAAGTAATTTAAACGCCTGCTTCTCTGGTAGATCAAAGACCCACTTCCGGTTTTCTAACTTTATAAAATTGTTTGTAACTTGACCTGTAAGTAGTGTAGAAACATAATAATTCATGTTTTGTAAAGCCAAAAGAGAGCTCTATTCAATAAAATAAAAAACAAAAATATCTGTCTTGACCGAACTTGGTCATTTTCAACGTGTTCGGGATACCTTAAAAGAAATTCTGTAGAAGTAAGGCGCACTCTCTGCTTTGTCCTTAAGTCCTTCCTTTTATAAGCTACTAGATCTAATTTTCTGTAAAATTTATTTTTAAATAGTAATTTTATTTTTTCTCTTTAGAGTCATAAATAAATTTTACTTATCCTGTGTTTATTATTGTTTTCAAACATACGTCACATTTGGGAATTTGGTCGCACAACATGAAAGGATTCTCAATGAGGATAGTTAATACTATTTTCATTTATTTTCATCCCACTACAGGCAGTAATAAAAAAATTAATACAATATACCATGGCAATACTTTTAAATTATCTTAAAAAATAAACTTTTTTAACTGTGTAAAAAAACTGCCGTTTTCGAAACCGGTTTCAGAAGTTGGAAGGATTTGAAACCTGTTATGTATAGGATTGAAAGAAATTTTCGTCGTTGTACTATTCTAAAAAAAGGGGTATTCATAAAGTGAAAATGAAAATTTCTTCTCTAACAGAGCTTTGTACTACTTCGTGCTCTGTTTATATATAGAAAAAATCAGTGAAAGAGAGAAAATAGCGAAAAAGTAACTTCCGTCATTCTGTCAATACAAGAATAATGTAAGAAATATATAAGTCACGCCCTGCATTGGCAATTTCCTTATCCTATATAATACACATCAATTTCGAAATTCAATAATTGAAATGATAAAATAAAAAATAATAAACTGGATATGTAATTGTGATGTCATACCTTTCGGTATTCTGATGTGTGATCCTTTAAATTGCGTTCCTTTTAAAAACCGTACGCTGGCTATGCTAATTCCATAACGGCTATCACATTCACATCTAATTCCAAAAGAATGCTTATATTCATTTGTAGAATATGTTTTTGTAGATTGTTTCAATTTCTAAGTATTTTTCCCCGTCCATCCTCAATATTTTAATATAAAGGGAATATTAGCACATTACTTACATTTTGTATTAGAAAATGAAATATATATGCAGTCGGACTTTTATATAACGAAGTCACTAAATCCCGAAAAATATTCGTTAAATTTAAAATTCGTAATATAGAGGTTCATCTTTCAATTTTCTTTGTGGACCACAGAAAACAAATTTTAATTTTATGAGCTGTAAATATTAAATGAAGTAGTTATTAACACCTTTTTGTAGATTAATGTATATTTATTTTATGTATCTTACCTATCAAAAAAAAAAAAAAGAAGGAAAAGTTTCTTGACGCTTTCATCCACTTCTCGAAGAATTAATTTTTTTTCTTTGAAACAAGAATTTAAGTTTTGACATTTTCGAGCTACAAGAAACGAAGTTACCAGTACGATTGATCCATACTGCAAATAAACGGAAACTAGTTCAAATCCAAGGTGACATGAGACCACTCCAGTGAGGGTGAAAGGGGATATAGAAGATGTTTCCAGTGAATTAAAAGGTTGGGGGTTAAAGGTTGCCCTTCTTGGATGAAACGCTCAGAATTCTATTGCCATCGGCGAGTAAGGTACTTAATAAAGCCAATTCATTTCCACTATAAAATGCGTTAAATGAAAAAATAACTTGAAATGCCCAGAAATATTTTTAAAAAAAGGGAGGGAAAAAAATTGAATCACAAGAGAAAAAATTCGTTATATAGAAAATGCACTTCGCTATAGGAAGGTTATTTTACGAAGAAAATCGTGAAATGTTCTTGGTTCCAGGAAAAAGTTCAATGTATAGAAAAATTCACAATATGGAGGTTCGACTGTATACATATATAGCTAAATAGATAGATACCTAATCTCTCTTTCTCTTTATATGCACATAATTATATCGGATTAGTATAACAGAGAGAGAGAGAGAGAGAGAATGTATAAAATTATCTTAATTGCGGGAGGAATATTAGGATTAAATTTTCAAAGAAAGATCTAAATGGGATTAAAATATTATAGCATTTACATAAAAACACTTTTATGAATTCATTTGTGCTTAAGTTTTTTATTTTGTTGTTTCTCTTCCTGAATAAATTACAATTTGTGAAACAAGCCTTTGAAAAGTAAATCAATAAGGTACAGTTATTTCAAATTTTATTTGTATGTATACGTGTATGTATCAGATTTTTATTTCAAGGAATCTATAATTAGAAACAAATTTTCTATCTTACAGGAAAGCGTAGGAAAATGGATGGGTATCGCCAACCAGGTCGTCCAATGTACGTCCGTCCAACTCCAGAAACGTATGCCTATCAGAACTTATACGGCACCGTACGCAACAACCCCAATGGCAAGGTCCGACCTCGGCTTGATATGGATATCGAGCCTTCTGGTGGAAAGACTAAGAAAGGGTTCAATTTCTTACCGTGGAGAAAGAATAAGAGTAAAACAGATGATTTTGTACCTACAGGTACCCTTTCAAAACATAATAAGTATAAGTTTGGTTCGGTCTCTGCACTGTCCTCTGGTGGGCTGTACAAAGATTGGGACTACGCGCCGTCGTACACTCCATCATACACTCCCTCGTATACATCCTCCTCAGATATGAAACATGCATCTGTGAAAAGTGTAGGTGCAAAGGCACGTGGACTATTGACCACTCCTTGGGAGACTTACAGTAGTAACAACAATAATAATATTGAAGCAAGGAACTTTAAAAACAATCGCCTCAGCAGTGGTAGTGTGCAAGATCTCGTACTAGCTTCTAGAACTAGTGACGTTTCATTAAATCCTTCCAATTCTGAAATGTGCAAATGTCAGAAAAAGAAATCAGGACCGTTTGGTACCTTGAATTTCAGTTCTCTGAAGTCTTCCAAGTGTAATTGTGGTTTTTCTAGTGTGAGATCCTCGCGTGGATTTGCACCACCACCTCCACCAAGGCGGAGGTCAATCTTGCCAGAAAAAGTGGACTTGTACGCTGTTCATGAAGACCAGGTTCAGGTGGACCCTAGTTTTGGAGGAAATCACCAGAAGCATGAGAATATTTATGATACTCTAAGTAGACATGGAAAGAACAGAGCCCCAGCACCACCTACGAGCCAGTCAGTGAGTTATGCTCCGAAGCGTCCATCGCCTCAAACTAAATTCAACCAGGCTTTGGAAAAATGTAAGAAAGATCCATACAGCTCTGTAGCTTCCAGAAAGTCTATTCTTGAATGTGATGTGACGGCTTATGATTTAGTTAAGAGTTACTTAAAAGATGAACATGAAGGAGTGGACAGTGACATCGACGACGATTTGAGTGATAATGTAATTGAAAATAAGAGCAAAAATGGCATTAATGGACCTTCTAAAGATTTGAAATTGCCGATAAAATCGGATACTCTTAGTGCGAGGGATAAATCATATAAGCCACTCGCCAATAAATCTCCAAGTCCTGTAAGCTCCGAGAGTGAAAGCGGCATCTATTCTCAAGCTTCGAGTATACGAATTGGTGGCCATGGAATGAAAGTGTTTAGCGCGGGAGAAGGTTCTCCTCAAACACCTTCTCTGTACTCCGAAGGATCTAAAACGAATTCTGTGGATTCCAGAACGAGCAGCTGGAGTACAAGTTCTTTGTCAGATGATGGGATATACTCTTTACCAGAACCTGACTATGACGACGACCGAGACACAGACTCAGTGTTAAGATTTAACGACAGGACATACTCACCTGCGTCTTCTGTGTCTCCCAGTCTCAGAAAATATCCCAGTGGAGGATATTTGGACAGAACAGATTGTTTATCACGGAATTCTACTTTAGGGAGACAAGACGGTTACGACTCGCCCAGATTCTCAACTATCCGAAAAGCCACATCCATGATGTCTCTAGCATCTGGTTCTGGGGGAACCTTAAGAGGAAGAGTCAATCCTCCCAGTATACCAGAAATTCAGACTTCAGCTCCACCGCCACCGCCACCACCGCCGCCTCCTCCTCCTCCACCACCACCTCCACCAAATTTTTCGTCTAAAAATTTGAATCTTTCCTCCTCCAAAGAGTTGACTCAATCTTCCACAGACACTCTCAAGAAGCAACCCTCTGCCAAGAGAATAACTCCAAACAATTTAAGTTTTTCTATAGCCAATGAATTATCAGAGAAACTGAAAAGCAACCAACCGATTTTGAAAAAGAATGAAGTTAAGCCTAAACAGCCAATGGTAGTGAATTCCCACAATCCCTACGCAGAGGTGAAGTCAATCCTGAAAAAGACGGGAGAAAGGTTGAGTCCGTCCATAAATGGAGATGGCTCCTTGAATTCTGATGCCAGTTCTTCTGGGAAACAAGTGATATCAGGCCTTCAAAAGAAGAGGGTCCAGTTCAAGTCCCTCAGCAATGAATCCCTGGCAGTGGAGCAGATTCGGGAAAGGGCTCTCTCCTCTTCAGACGAAGAGTGGGAAGAGGCCAGGGAGAGTTTCTCGAATGAATCCTCCCCTAACCACCAAAAGGTGTCAGCTGACTCGGAATCCAGAAATAAACAGCAAGATGGATTCCAGACCGTGGAAGAATTTTTGAATGACAAGGACGTCTCTTCTATTAATGATAAATCAGATCTGAAGATTGGGAAAGGAGACAAATCCGATCCTAAGGTAGGTGTTCCACGATTTAGATTTATTTTTAACTGAAAATTTGATTGTACATGTTTCTCAAATGTAGATTGTTAATCGATAAAAAAAGAAATTCGAATCTTCTGTAAAGTATCCTTTCCTTAGTTATTTACAGGTAAAAAAAAGAAGAGTTATTGTACGAAATTATTATTAATTATCGCTAACTTAACATTATACCCAAATAATACGTAAGATACAAAATATCTAAGCTAGTGAAATCTTTTTTTTTAAATATTTGAAAAAAAATGTTTTCTCATTTAACATGGTACATTTTTTGAAGTATTATGCATAATATTTTGTTATTTTATTCTATTAATATATATATTTTCATATTTATTAATTATTTACACAGCCTTTATTAAAATAAAGAATTTACTTTTTTTATATTGGAGGAAGCAATGGGAAAGAGAACGTAGAATAAGACAAATTTAAAATTCTCTCATAAAAAGTTATGAACCTGATTTTTATTATTAAATATACCAAAACATTTTAATTCTGTAAATGCAAAATAATAAACTAATTTTGCAATTTCTTTAATAAATTTTATATTCTTGTAAGTTTAAAGGATGTTTAATAGTGAAAAATAATGTTAATGTCAAGAGTTAATATGTTCACACACACACACAATGAAGTAAAAACCAATCCCTTTTCCTATCAAAATTCTTTGAGAAATTTATGCTTTCTACCTTTTGAAATAAAATATGAAATGAAGCAAACCACACACAATAGATGTACAATACATGAAACAGTTACATGTGTTCATTTTTAATCAATGTTTTTAATAATTGATAACCCCCTTTGATATTAAAATTGCGTTTGATGTTATTAATTGTTCTATACAGTTTTTAATGTTTTATATGTGTAATATTCCCCCTTTTTTCTTCAAAATGGTCTTTTCAACAAAAATAAATTAATATTAAAAAACTGAATGTTCAAAATGTTCAATTTCACTATGTTTGTCATTTATTGCATTTCTTAATTTGTTTGCATGATTTATTTACATTATAAATTTAGCAATGTAATAAAAATAAATTGTGGTTAGCCGGATTCGTAAGTTGCTGTTTTTGACTTTGTTATCAGAGTTCTTCGATCTTGTACGGTGAAATTTACACACTCGTGTATTCCTTTGTATTTATATATAATCATTACTTGCAACCTTTTTTAAAATAATTAATTAATGCTGATTCAAGTTTTGGCGTTCATTGCAGCCTGAATACGGAAGATAAGTTTCTTAGCTCCAATACCCATGAGCTCGATCTAGGTCTCTTAGATCTTCAAACTAATATTAGACTACACACACATATCCCTACATTTTGTTTCCGTTTTACTATAAAAAATATTACGCTGTATTCAATGATCATACTTACGCCAATCAACATACTTAACCCTCTGGCCGGAACATCAATTTTTTTACCACTCTTAGAAACATCCGTCTGACAGACAATTACCTTAAGAACTGTTTTATATAAATGTCCTTAACGCTCATGAAATTGAGTAGAATTTTTAATATTAAAGCCTTTATGAGGCACATTATATTAATATATTTTAATCACACGAATTGTGACTAGTATTTTTATAAAAACTGACTAGAAATTATTTATATATTACTGTAAAAATAATTATATCAAAAACAAAAAAAACTATAGGAATATCCGTATGACAGATGGTTATAGATAATAAAAATCGCAAATACGATGAGTTGGAAAAAATAGCCATGTACCACCATGCGATCCACTCATTGGTTAGAGTCCAACTGAAGGTGTCAAAGCAGCCCACCCCAAAAATCCCACCACAGCGTTATATACAGGCATCAAAGCAAATCACTCCCGTCTGAGAGACGGATGTTCTACAGTCAGAGGGTTAAAAAATTTTAAAGAGTGTTTTAAAATACAATTAATTCTTTAAACCTTTGAGAACTCTCGAAGAACATTTTCCATACTCACCAATGTAATAATAAATACAGATAATTTAATTTAAGTATAGCAATATTTTTTGTGAATAAATCAGTGATAAAATTTCAACTTTTATATGGTGCATTTACAAATCGTTTCCTTTCAGAGTACTTCGAAAGTTCCCACGATACCCCGGCCATCCCAACCCCCGCCACCTCCGCCGAACATTCGGAAAACGAATTCGAAAGGTCCACCCCCACCAAGACCCCTGAGTTCCGCCCCTAAGAGCTTCTCTCACTGTGATCTCCGAGTGACAACAGGTACCAAGAACAGTTCGCCGAGTCGACTTCCGGGACTGGTGAAAATCACCTCTAGACCAGGACAGCAACCGATAATTGGCAATGGTACTAACCCCAGGACGAAGCGTGTTCCTATTGTTCCGAGTCGATCTAGTACAGGTGAGTTGATTAATTTGTCCTAATAGTATTCCGTGAAAGCAGCAGATTACGAGTTGATAGTTCGCTTCAAGTTTTGAGTTTAGTACGATTATCTTACAATTCCTTGAATTTAAGTTAAAATTTGGATGTTAATCAAAGATGAGAGTTAAATCTTTTCCGAAATCATCGAGAAATTAAGGATAATTCTTAATTTTATATTGTGGCTACCATAACCTAGTGGTTATGGTTACGGACTCGTGGGCAACGTGTCATGAGTTCGAACCTAGTATGACTGAAGACCTTCTGTGTAGAGGTGCTGATACAAGTTAAATTTGTCGAGTGAGTGAATATTAAAGTTGCGCTGCTCAGCTATTACGAGGACGATACCTGAGCTGGCACTCCCCCCCCTCCATACGAGATTAAATTTGTCGAGCTCAAAGGCCTTCTGTTGGCGAGGTGTGGAAGTTCAAAGAGGGGATGTCAGCTCAGGTAGCGTTCCCGTAACTTGGCTATATTTTAAAATAACGAGATCCGTCGCCAATAGCCCCCGTGTTGTTTTATAGTGCGATGTTAAATATTTACTCTCTAAATTTATCTCATTGATTCTAAGCAAATAAATTCAGAATCCACGCGAAGAACAGGAGATTTTTTTCCTCTTGTATTGTTTTCAATAAAATTAATGCACAAATTTATAAATCGACTATTAAATGTTCAAATGTTACAGTCAGGAGTCAAAATGAAGACAAAATAAACTTAGTCACGAGGTCCTAAAATTCCTGTTACAATATTCAATATACTTTCATAATCATTTTTTTAAAAATTTATTCTCAAATAACTTCATTTACACGAAAGGAAAATAACTTGATTACATCAGATAAGAAAACTTTTATTGGAAGTACTGTAATATATTTATTGTGTTGTATATATAAATAGCATATCCCTCACTTTATACTGTACAGGCTACAAAATCCCCAGAAAATTAATTGTATACCATTAATTTTAGTTATTCAATACTACCCGCATCATTTTTTGTTTAACAGAAGCAAAGCAATGCTGGTATATTTATATGAATGTTACAGAATCCCCGTTCAGAAATAGGGTAAATTAAAATGAAGTTTTTATAAACAACAACATGCATATTGAATTGTTATCTTAAATTTAAAATTCTGAATAAATATTCAATTTAAGCATATTCAGGAGAATAATTTCAGTATTTAATTAGGAAACAAAATTGCTTCCATACAAATATTTCCATTATAATACAGTGAAAATCCCTTAATACGAATCTGAAAGACTGAAATAATTTTTTCGTGTTGAAGGATATTGCAGAAAAAAAAACCATACATCAACAAAATTAAGTTTATTAGAGATGTATGCATATATTTAATATGAATCAATAGAACAAAAAAATTCACAAGGACTTAAAGAAATTTAATATATTAGGTGTACAAAACTTTGCTTCCGCCGTTTTATTCCAAAATTCGATGCTTTATTGTAAAAAACTGATTATACATTTAGGGTTCAATAATTGTGTTCGATAACGATCGCCTGTGATTGTTTCAGTCGGTTTTAACAACTCATAATACACTACGCCGAGCTGGTCTTCGACGTCAAAATCACCGCTCTTGAAGCGTTGAAACCACTCTCGGCACGTTCTTTCACTCACGTTCTTTCACGTTTTTCATAGGTATTTGAGAGCATTCGATGAGCCTCAGTCGCAAATTTCTTCATATTAAAGCAGAAAATTAAAACCTCCCGCAAATGACGAGAATTTGGCTCGTAAGCTGACATGTTTAATCGAGAATAACTTTATGATGCTGACACAAATCGACTAATATTTTGATGGCGTTATGTTTACAAATACCGAATGTTATTGTATGATATCTACGATCTATTTATTTCGACTACCACTTACCGCTACAGCCATCTATTGCAAATCGGCGAAGCAAAGTTGTACACCTAATAAAATTTTCAAAAATTTTTTTGAAGAAATTATTTATTGAATTTTTTTATTGTGTGTGTGTGAATAATCTGATATTTTCCTTTGCATTGTCTCTTTAGCATCAAATAGTCACCAAATTGTTCGATATCGCCCATTTTGTTATTCATTTCACCATTGTAGTGTGCGCCTAAATAACTGCCCATACTTTTCAAGACGTTCATTACTTCCGATGATGTGGGAACAGGAGCTGCATTATTCATTTCAATTTCGTCATGGAATCTGCATCAATGATATTTTTTGAGCTTTGAACAAACTCCCAAATGTCTTTGTCTGCCACAACTGGGATTGCACACATATTAGCATCATCTACGTTTATGGAACATGCGTTTAGGTGTTTATACAAAAATTTACAAGGCTTAATTTTGAACAAAAAAAAGAAGCCTTAAAGATTAGAAAGCACTTACATCTGCAAAATTAAAAATCTGAGAAAAACACACACATTTAAAGTTTGCAAAGTCACAAAGGAAAGTCTAACAACGCCTGTAAAGGTCTAATTTTTTTAATATGTTGTTTTCCAACTTAAGTTCTACATTAAAACACTACTTTATATAAATATGATTGAAAATATTTTTCTTAATTCAAAATACATTTTTGCATAATATTGATAGAATATGTTACATCAACGGGTTATTCAGCCTAATCTTAGCACAATATTTTTCACAAAAGTTTTGAAACACAAAATACTTATGTGCAAAATTTTCAGGATACTAACTTAAGTTAAAAATAACCAGGTTTGTGCATAAAATTTATTTTTTTTTTAGTTTTAAATCGGGGCAGTTTAGCAAGTTTGAGTTTTTGTTGAACGACTTCAAAATACTGTAATATAGCATTAGAATGGGCCTACTATAATGTAGTCTGGTTCATCATGAAAATGTTTAGTTTCATCTGCAATACTTGTAGTCAGAAAACTTATATTTGGAAGTCTAATTGTAATATCAGTGAAGGGTTGGCTTTTAGATACATCATTTTCAGTAATATTCCATCTCTACGAAATATTGTTTCTCGTAGAAACCTGAGAATATTTTAGGCATGATATTTTATCAAGAAGAAAAACTTATTGATAAAACTTCTAAGTTATATAAACTATTTTTTAACACAAAATTTGGTGTAGAAATCAATCTTAATCAAGCAATTATGAGAATTGAAAATAATATAATCAAGCAGAAATGCTTTTAGTAATGAAAATTGAAATTAATAGCCATTTCACATTGTAAGGATTGATTGTGCTCAAAAATGTTTTTAATGAATTCAATGGGAACCAGGACATGCTCGAAAGAGTAAAATGCCAAAATTAAGACCCTTTGTTTATGAGACATATATCATTTGCAATTTCCAATAGAGCTTAGATTTTTTACGTTCTTAGTAAAGATAATTTAATTATTCTGTAGAACTACAAAAATAACTTTTTACTCCAAAAGTTTTTTTTTATTACTTAATTTAAAGAATGCATAATTTTTGAGAACTCGTAATATATACTTGTGTTTAGGTACCATTTTTTAAAAAAGTATCCTTTTTTTATGCAAAATATTTTTTACACATATATATAACAATACATAAAATACAGTGAACCCATTTTTTTAGTAAAATGTTAGTATATTTCCTTAAAAAAATTATGAAACTTTGAAATTTGAAATTTTTTTTATTTTTCTGTTTTTTTTATGCATAAAACTATTTTAAAAAAATTAGGCACTATCTTAATAGAAAAAAATAGGCTCACTATATGCATAGGCATCTTGTATAGAAGTATAAAAAATCTGGAATCATATAGTGCAATAGTTTTTTTAAAAAATGTACCTAAATGCAAAATAATATGCTTTTGAGAAAAAGTGAAAAAACTAAAAAAAAACACAATATTTTCACATATTATAAACTTGATTAGTATTTGCTTGCCTATTTTTATATGACTAATAATAATCCTTAATCATTTTCTAGAGTTACAAAAGTAATTTTAAATTCATGTGTTTTTTTCCCCTTTGTTTTAGTTAACATGAACATAATTTTCGAGATCTTGTAATACATATTTTCATGTATTTCTTACAAAAATATTCTTTCAATATACAAAAAAAATTACACATATATATACAGCAACATGTCAAACATAATGAACCAGTTTTTTAACGAATTAATTAGGTAATTTTTTTAAAATAATCATAAAACCTCAAAATTATGAAAATCTTAATTTTTTTGCACGTATAAATTTATTTTTTAAAAAAATTAGACATTACATACTAAAAGATATTTTGTTCACTTATAGAACGCTTATATAGATCAAACATAGGGGAAACTACATATTTAAAGTTCAAAGGGGCGTGTCAAAAAGGGCGTGGTCATTTGTTTACATTTTTATTTTTCATATTTTAGGGTTATTTTATCAACAAACATATAAGTATTATACATTTTTAGATTCAGAAAAATAAGCACTATTTTTTAGAACTAAAACTGAAAAATTGATTTTTCAAAGTATACGATGTCCCTGTTCTCTTAGAGTGATAAAATGCTTTAAAATGAAACCGAAACAAAGATCTAAATTCAGAAAACTTCAAATACCTTAAAAACTAATTTGTTATCAGATTTAAAATTTGTGGCAAACTTTTCAATGATAAGGACCCCGGGAAAACGCTAAAAAAGAAGAAAAATCGGTATTTTTGAAATTTTTAGGGTATTGTATAGTCTTAAGACTACAAAATGCTCGTTTGAAGTTCTAAATTTTACTACAGTATTATACTTTTGACTATCAAAGACTTGTCTTTGTAAAGGGTGTTTTTTTAGAGGTATAGAACTTTAAATTGCAATAAAACAACGATGTATTATTCGATTAACATGAATTTTTTTTATTCGAAAGATAATCTTGTGGCATTACATTTTAAATATGATTTCTGGCATAGGACTGCCACGGCTGGCTCGGATGTACTCCAATCTGGACGTCCATATTTCGATAACTTTTTCCAACATTTGTGGCCGTACACTGGTGTGCAAAAATTAAGGACGAGACGGTTTTTTCAATATAACTTTGTACAAAAGCTTTCCAAATCAACACATTTAATACCGTAAGATCCCCAATACGTAAGGACATGTTTAATATGTAAGCAACACTTACTAAAAGAGAAATCAGAGGGATAAAAAGAAGCTTTATCGAAAAAGTAGCATGGAGCGCAATGCGACTGAAGGCCGAAACTTCCCTGTGATGGGTGTCCAGCAAGAAACATCCGGTCTTTAGTAGGGGATATGATCTCCCCTGAATGCTAGGCAGGTTTCACAGCGTCTGCCTATGCTGAGAATGAGGGTGTCAATGAGTTGTTGAGGCATTGCTGCCCATTCGTCTTGCAGCGCCAATCGAAGCTCCCGAATCGTTACCGGTGGTAAGGTACGAGCTGCCAAGAGTCTGCCTAGAAAATCCCATACATGCTCGATGGGATTGAGATCCGGAGATCGTACCGGTCAATCCATACGTTCAATATCCTCACTCTCTAAGAGATGTTCGGCAGCTACTGTGCGATGACATGGTGCATTGTCGTCCATGAAAAGGAACTGCAGACCCATAGCGCCTCTAAAAAGACGCACATATAGAAGAAGAATCTCGTTACAATAACGGGTCCCGTTGACTGAACCTGCGTCGAAGATGTGATGGTCTGTACGACTACCAAGCATGATGCCTCCCCAAACGAGAACACCGCGACCTCCATACCTGTCCCTTTCAATGATGTTCGACGGATGATTGCGGCTTCCCCGCTCACTCCAGATGAGTATGCGATGAGAATCACTACTCAAACTGAATCTGCTCTCATCTGTAAAGAGTACTCGTCCCCATTCATTGTCTTTCCAATTCCGATGTTCCCAGCACCACAGAGAACGCCTTCTCCGATGGGCAGGCGTTAAAGGTACACACCGTACAGGGCGTCGTGCAAACAGACCACCACCGTGCAGTCTTCTGGCCACGATAAAACGCGATATCGGTCGTCCAGTCGCCTGTGTTGTGTATCTAGCGATTTCTCCCGCTGTCTGCCGCCTGTTTCTTCTGGCCTGTAAGACAATGTACCGGTCATCTGTGGGCGTGGTTCCTCGTGGACGACCACTACTGAACCCCCGGATAGCTGTTCCTGTAGTTTGAAATTGTCTCCAAAGTCGTGAAACGATGCTGTGAGCAATTCCGAACTCTGCAGCCACACTTGTCACACTGTGGCCTTCCTCCAACTTCCCAATGATTCGACCTCGGGTAAAAGCATCCAGATGTGGTCTAACAGATTGATTATTCTCCATTTCTCGCTGAGGCAGCAACTCGGTGTGATTTTAAATGCTATACGGCGTACAATCTCTTTGCCAGAAATACTGATCTTACACCGACAATATGCTTTACACTACTCAGACACTCCCCCATTACGTCTACCTGCATATCTGCGCATGTGCTACCGTACATCACCTTTCTTAATCTCCTGATTGGTCTTTCTGTCCGCTCTGCCTCTTCGTTCAGCTGATATGCTAATTTTTCGACTTCGTCCTTAATTTTTGCACACCAGTGTATATCGGCAATAACACGGCGAATGTTATCTTCCAAATGGTCAAGCGTTTGTGGCTTATCCGCATAGACCAATGACTTTACATAGCCCCACAGAAAATAGTCTAGCGGTGTTAAATCACAAGATTTTGGAGGCCAATTCACAGGTCCAAAACGTGAAATTAGGTGGTCACCAAACGTGTCTTTCAATAAATCGATTGTGGCACGAGCTGTTTGACATGTTGCGCCGTCTTGTTGGAACCACAATTCCTGGACATCATGATTGTTCAATTCAGGAATGAAAAAGTTAGTAATCATGGCTCTATACCGATCACCATTGACTGTAACGTTGTGGCCTTCATCATTTTTGAAGAAGGATTCCACCAGCCCATAAAGCGCACCAGTCAGTTTTTCTGGATGTAACGATGTTTCGACATACACTTGTGGATTAGCTTCACTCTAAATGAGGCAGTTTTGTTTGTTGACGTAGCCATTCAACCAGAAGTGCGCTTCATCGCTAAACAAAATTCGCTTATGAAAATCGGGAACAACGGCAGTCTCGTTTTGGGCCATTCGACGAATCTACGCCTTGCTTGATGATCGTTTTGATGAATTGCCCAACCAAACTGAGAATAAATCACTTGACAGCTGTTAAATCGGTCGCCATCTTGGAAAGTAATATCAACTTAAACTTCTATACCTGGAAAAAAACACTCTTTACCTTAAAAACTAATTTGTTATCAGATTTGAAATTTGTGGCAAACTTTTCAATGATAAAAACCACGAGAAAACGCTAGAAAAGAAGAAAAATCGGTATTTTTGAAATTTTTAGGGTATTGTGTAGTCTTAAGACTACAAAATGCTTGTTTGAAGTTCTAAATTTTACTACAGTGTTATACTTTTGACTATCAAAGACTTGTCTTTGTATTTATTTCTGTAGAAGCAGCTATCGAAATTCTATGGTCATTGGGAGTGTCTCTAAGCATTGAATGTTTTATAATGTGGAATAAATTCTTATTTAGCTTTATGCCAAAGAATTTTTCAATTACTTTGATTTATTAAATCTAATCATCATCCGATAGAATTCGTGATGAATAATTTACAACTCATTGTTAATCCTAAATTAATTAGAAGTCATTCCATTATAATTTCAATTTATACCAAGTTAAATTATTATGCTATTTATGTCTAGTTAATTATTTTTAACAATAAAGTATTATTTTTAAATATTATAATAAGTACTCTCGGATTGTGGATGCTATTCATTTCATTGCATCAGTAGATGTACGCGTATTATAGCGTCTGTGTTTTGCAAGCGAAAGTTATGTTGATTGACAGTTCAATATATATTGCAATTATAATAGTCTTCTGTTGTCTGTTCATTAGTTCATCTAACACTGATAAACAATTCTTTTTTTCCCACTAGCATTTTTAGAGTTATATGAGAGTAGTTTAAGAACTTCATATAAGGAGAATGCTGTCAAATTGTTTTACAAACAGCTTAATATTTCGTATTTATAAATTTTGTATTGTTCCATGTATAAATAGATTTGTCATTGCAAGATTATTTGCCTATTAAAACATAGCTAACAGCAGATAATTTATTGACATTGTAATCATATGAAGTTCATCTTTATTTATTGGCAATTATATCTGAGTAAATCCATCGTGACATTGAAAATTATTATACAAATGAATTTATTGTGACATTATAAAAGGAAATATTTAATTCTAACAGAGTGGCAAAGCTCGACAGATCTTTTACTTTTGTTGAAAGAAATTGTGCTATAAAATATACAAATATATAATTTATTATTTCCCAGTTTTTAAAACTGAAGAAATATATTTCTGAAATATGGAATCCTATTATAATCCGGACATTGTTATGTATGAAAGAAATTTTTTAGTAAAATAATAGCTTACATTTAAGTTATATATATATTTCTTAAAAAAATCTATCAAAAATCTTTTCTATTTCATAATATCTCAGTCAATGCAGTGAAATACGTTTAACGCGAAAACGCTTAAGACGAAATGTCGGGGAACACTTAGTAATACAACGGCCTAGACAAACTACTATGTATTTCCATGTATTTCTTACTGTTAACACGAAACCCAATTCGCTTAACACGAAAAGATTTACCTTCTGGAAATGAACAAAATACGGAAAACACCAGCCACGCAGGTGAGATTTAAGATGGGTAGGAAATGAAGGAGAGGTGGTTTCACATGTTTTGAAGAAAGGAGGCTAACTTGACTTTGAAATACCACTGGAATAATCTGTGACACCAGCCAGTTTTATTTATCTATAAGCCACTTTCACTCCCCGTCCCCACAAACGCCACACAAAGACATCCTTGGCTTTGAAATTCGGTGACGAGTACAACGTAGTGTGAGTGAAAATCAGGGCTCGCATAATTTTTTTTAGTTTAGAAGAATTTTTTTGCGAGCACAATGGCAAAGAGCTCAGAAGGAAATCAAATGGCAGTTTCGCTTCAAATGAAGATGGAGCTTATTTTGTCTGTTAATAAAAAACCGCAAACGAAAACGAAAATCTTCATTGATTCTGGTTGTGTTAACTCTACTTTATCAGCAATAATTAAAAAAAGAGCAAATTACGTTTATGTTTGAACGATTTTTATTAAATACATGCAGGTATACATATCTATGCAAATAAAATGTATACTGAACTGAACTCAGTGGCACAACAGTTCATGAGGGCCAAGGTCTACTGTGCTTCTCAGTTTTCGTTACCTTAGGCGCTGGGGTGCTTGTGCAGATGTTTCAGTCAAGTGGCCAGTCTAACGTGAAAATATATTCTAATAATCTTAATTTTATTGAATATATGTTTTCCTTTTTGCAATGTCATATACCACGGAATTTTTTATCACGAAAAAATATTTCAGTACCCTCAGTTTCGTGTTAAACGATCTTCACTATATATCTCACAGAAAATGACATTCATTTTCAGTTATTCATTAGACCTTCCACTCCACATTTTATGCAGACTTTTTGTTTGTTCTTAGTTTATAATTCATAGTTCCAACTTTACTGCATGTTAAATATCCATTCAAACACTTCAATCGATATATACCTTTTTTTCTTACCAGTTCATAAATACTTCACACAATAAAACCCCAATCAAACAAAACCTGCAAACACCAAAACTTCTTGAATTCCTCGCACAATAGGCATTTCCATGAAATAATCCCTTTTAAAACAACTTTTTCAGGACTAAGGACCTTTTTATTCCCGTCTGCGAATGGCAGCCATTGGGAAAACCTTTTTAACCGAAAAGCAACAACCGGCTGTTGTGAAATTGCATTTTTTTTACCTTCATCAATGATGTCTGGTCAGGACTGATCTTTAGTGGGCGGATCTGGATCCCCCAGTAGATTTCCAATTGGGTCACGGACACTGACGTTGGATGAACTGGTTCTTAATACTTTTACTGCTCTCTTGTCAGTCGAATTTTACACGTACATCTATTGTCTTCTTTCTTTTTCGTTTAATGAAAGCGGGAATAATCTGCAAAGGTGCTTGTAGGATAATTGTTGCTCTATCTTGCGACATGGAAAAGTTTTGCAAGATATAATTTTTTTTTAACAAATACAAATATGAGTGGCGAAAGGGAAATGAACAAGTGATCACTTGGGTCACAGTTATGAGTTTTTTTAATTGGTGGAACAATAATGAAAATGCATGGGAAAGTATTCGGTTGTGATATTTAAATGGTGTGTAATGTGAGTTCTTTTTCCTATTACAACATGATGAATCATTGATCTGGAAAGCGTTGAAAATTTTTATCATTTTTCGATCGCTTAAACATTAAGTAATAAAATACAAATAAATTGTTTGAATATTTAAGGTATTCGAACAGATTCGGAGTACATGTTTTCAAATAGCATACCAAAACATTATAAATGCTTTTTTTTAGGAATCAATTTGAATAAATAGTAATATTTAACTGACAATATTTGTAAAAATATATCTAAATTTTACAAAAATCAATATTATAAGTGAATTTTTAGCAGTACCTTTTGAAAAACTTCAAGGCAATTAGAGAAAAAAAGTAATAAACTTATATCAGTAAAAGTATTACTAAAACAAATTAGATGCATTTAATGTACTGAACTTTTAATGTTAAAAGTTTAAAAAAATTGTAGAGCTGATCGAGTGAATATTATAAAAAATGTGACATTCTTTGTGAGACTATTATTTAAATAACTATTTTGTACTTAAATATTTTCCAATAGAATTGGAAAATAGCTATTGTAAGAAATAGTTAAGTTTATCTTCATTTGCATTTTTCGTAAAATATTCAGTTTCCATCAATTATATGATGAGTTATGTAAAATCACAAGCATTATTCTCAGGTGCATATATGATTAAATTATTAAAATTAGTTACCATATTGATATGAAATTTTGGATTCTGAATTTATGAGAAGGAAAATAAGAATAAAAAAACTAAGTTTTAAATTTGTAATGCAAGAAGTATACAGCTTTTAGTAGATATAAATATTTTGCAGATGGATGATAGCATTTTGTATAAATTTGATCTCCTTAATTTTAAATTTTAATTAAATAAATATATCTATCTATTTATATGTCAATTGCATCTCATCTTCGTTTATTTACTTATTTCATATAAAATTATTGCAATTAGGTTAACGGAGTCTTAAAAATGCAGTTGATAGAAAATATAACGCTCTATGATTCGATTTTCAAATTATGAACTTATGAACTCATTTGAATTTGAACATTACAAATTTTATTTATTTTTAATTATACATTGTTTTTTTTATCATTTTGTAGTTGGATTCAATTCTACGAAATCCGAAAACACAACTTCCACTACCCTTCCAAAAAACGGGGTTCCTTCCCCCGCCGCTAGTCTCGAGGCCATCACCTCTCCGCGGGGGAAGTCTAACTCTGATTCTGGTGACCAATCAACCCCTCAGCATCATTCTGCTTCTCAATCTGCTCCAGCTACCCCTTCCTCAAATCCTGAAAATACTAAATCGGATGATTCATATATGCAGGCAGCAGATGGCGCCACGAGATTGGATGATTCTTATGCATTGGTAAAAGGTGGCTCTGCTATTGAAAATAAATATCCTAGTTTATCAATAGAGGGCGCCACTACAAATCAAGATGATAGCTCTTCTGAATCATCGTACATGTCTTTGCCCTATGAAAGGGAGTATAGCGATACAGGAATATATGGACATTTGAATGCATCAGTCAAGTTAAAAGATATTACTCAAGATACCGAACTGAAAGAAAATATTTATCATATTCCAGAAAATACAACAGCGTCTGTGACTTGTACAATTATAAATAAAGATAAAAATAATGAGGATATCTCACGATCTAAAACATCTCCATCACAAAATGAATCTCAAATTACGGATATGAAGGCATTGCGAAATTCTTCAAATACCATTGAAGAATCAAACAAAAAGGTAAGCTGTAGTTACTTACTTTAAAAAACTAACATATAAAGTGTCTATTCAATCAAGACAATTTTTATTCGTGAATTTTCATCTCACATTTTATTATTGTTATAATACATGTTATTTTTTATAAACTTCTATATGTTTTAAATATTGTTTTTAAATGATTTTGTTTCCTACAATTGAATGGTAAAAATTTATGTTTATTATTGTATTTCATATAAATTTTAAGTATTTTTTGTACGATTAATATTTCAGACTCCTGATGGGTCATCTTCAGACGAAGAACCACCACCTCCCACCGAAATAGAAGGACCTCTGTACAGCAATCTTCTTTATGTTCCTCGAAAATCACCTTCCCCTCCTCCTCTTCCCACCTCCCTTCCTCCTTTGCCCCCAAAGAAAAAGAACTTACCACAAATCGTTCACATTGGGAAATCGGCTCAGTCTTTTACAGCCAGCGAATCGGATGATGAAGGGTTGTATGATGTGTTGCCAATGAAGTCTTCTCCAAAACCTCTTGGTGGAGACAGCATCTATGAAAGCAGACGATACAGTGATACGGGGGCGACTATAGTGACAATCGCGAGTGGTGCCAGTGATGTTGTTTCAGAACACATATATTGTTCTTTAGGATCGGATGAGATCTATGAAGAAGTTCCTGACAATAATGGAGATCGTAAGGAAATCATTGGTATGTGGAATAATTCATTTATTTCCTTAAAATTATTTGGAACTAAATTGATAAAATGCTGTCAAGTGATATGGTATCCAAGATGGTGGCCTAGCGATAACAAATTATCAGGAAAATAATTTTAAAGAACTGTGTTATGAAATATATTGAAATATATTTTAAATAAAGAATAAGGATAGAGTGAAAGTAACCAATATCATGAATATCAATATAATATAATAAAATTATATATACTACTCATAATAATTATATTATGTAATAAATAATGATCACATATAATATAATTTAATAGCAATTATTATATGTATAATATAAAAATAGTAATTATATATAACAATAATAAAATATAATATCTATAATAAATAAATAACAGCATGTGTAATAATAATAAACAATGTAATAAAAATAACTATTAAAATAAATAATATGATATAATAAGTATTATTATATGTAACAATAATTGTACTTTTATATTATAAACAAAATAATTACATAATATACGTTAAAATTAAAAATGAATATCAATTAATAAGTGCTGATAACTTGCAATATTCCAAAAACTACGAATTTCTTTAATGAACTTCATCAAGCTGTAAACGTTTAAAAAAACATTATTTAAAAGTAAAATAAAGTGGAAATGCTCAAAATTAAAAGTACAACTTTCATATCTTTTTTAAAAAATATTCTGGTACTCACCAATGATATTAGAAATATCCACATTCAAAAATAACCCAAAATATAGCAGAAGACTAAAGCAGTTGGGTTGAAGAATGATTGCAATGAAAATGGTTAACATTTTAAGGAACTCGAATCAAAATCGTCTGAAATTCATAGTTAACGCGGGTAAAAAAACAATAAAAATTAACTGTAATATATGTCAGCCGTGTATGACAAACACATCTCACCACACGATAAAAATTTCAAGGTAATCATATTGTAATTTTATCGTTCATCTTGGCGAACATAAGCAACAACTTGACGTATAACACTCGTATAGCAAATTAGCACCAATTAATTTATTAAAATATTTTCTTATTCACCTTTAAAAAAAAAAAAAGTCTTCAAAAATTTTTAGTTTAAAAATTTTAACTTTTCTAATTGGGTCCATCGTTAAAAATTTTCTCAAAAGTTTCCCCCTATTTATATTAATTTTTTTTTTAATTTAAGGAATACATGTGGTAATCAGATATTACTACTTTTATGCAAGAAATGATGACTTTGTTGCATTACTCATGCTGATTTTCAGAAAGTTATTTTCACTTTGAAATTGAAAAATTAGTCTAATAAATTAGTTTAATTGCTAACAGATGGCGCTGCGACAAATTTAACCAAATTACAAATATTGTATCAGTTTAATTCAAGAGTAATATTTGTTTTGTTTTTTTTTAATAATTTTTTTAGCTAAGGGATTTTTAACCCTTAGATAAATATATATAATTTTTATGAAAATTTTTTTGTATTTTTTAAAGTTTTCATATAAAAATGATTAGGGGTCCAATTATAAATGGAATAATTTTTATAAATACAAATGTAACTACTATCGAAGTTCTCTTTTTGCGTTTTTTTTCTTCAAACAATGCTGTGAGTCTGAGTGTCCGTGAAGTAGAAATTTAAAATAATACATTTGATTTTACTCATAAAAAACAAATGACACTTAAAAATTAAAATTCATAATGTTTCTCGTATATCTAAAATTTGTACTTACATTGTAAAATAAATTTGGTTTTATTGTCCCTTGCCATATAATAGAATAACAATATTATGAATATTTTCATTCTGTACTTTTATTTCATACTATTGCATAATTCATGTTATATTTCACTTATGTACTTTTCCTTTTTAGTCTCCGTAAATCCGTTCGGCCGGCATAGACGCTCTTTCTTTGAAGGTGCCTCCAAAGCTGAGATTCTCAAATTTTTGGAAGGTGCTAAAGAAAGAGTAGTTGATCATTTGGGGGAGGATGATATCTTAGACGAAGATGAAGATGATATTCCTCAAACTAAAGTATGTACTTAGCTATCATTGAATATATTTATCGTTAACAATGTTGGTTCTGAAACAAAAATCAGCACAATCAATTTGACACAAGCGGGTATAAATATCTATTCCACTTCTCACATAGATTGTCCCTCTTCTTACAATAAAAATTAATCAAACTGCTTTGGTTTACTCTTTATTTATATTTTATTATAACAAATTTAAGGCTATCAAATATAAATGTAATTTTAAGATTTACTATAGTTTATCAATATATTCTAAACATAAAATCTAAAGTTATTTTATGGGCTTGAAGTATTCTATAGGAGCTTTTATTATTTTCTGGTTTTTATTTTAAGACAATATTGCGTAAACTGTTGATTGAAATCATTTGTAGACGGTAAAAATATAAAGATGTTTCAGGAGAAAAATAACTGATAATAAAAGAAACAAAAGTATAGTGTCAAAGAAATCAATGTGAAATCAAAGTAGAGGGTATTGAACACTGTTAAATGAATAATAAAAGAAACAAAAGTATAGTGTCAAAGAAATCAATGTGAAATCAAAGTAGAGGGTATTGAACACTGGTAAATGCGTCAACACTTAAAATTACGGCCCATGTTGACATCGAAGGAAACAAAATGGCCGATTTCCTTGCCAATGAAATCAGAACATTTGAGCCTATAACTTCATATACTGCGGTCTTTGACGCTAACGCAATCTCAAAACAATATACTATGCTCAAACCCAAGAAAAAATTTCTCGCTGTCAGAATTAAATTATAGTCCGTAAATTACGACAACAATAAATAGACTAAGGAGTAAGAATTTTAAGGGCATGAAGATTCTGCCCGATGGTTCCACATCCTATGTGGAAAGCAGGCACTTCCCCGGTGCGTAACTGGATCCCAAACACCTTTTTAGCTGTCCTTCTATTGTTTTTACCCTTTTTAAAAAAGAAAATTACTGAATAGAATAATAGAATTTTAAAATGACTGCAGCATGGACATTCTATACTCGGATCGTGCCGTGGAGAGATGTTGCTACGGCAGTGATTAACGCCTTTGGCAATATATTTGACTATATCTTTAAGTTTTGTTTTGTTATCACCTTCGCACACTGTTATACACAACAACAACAAACAAACAAAAAATAATAAACCTTCTAGTGAGAATCTATTTCATGTTAAGTCTTGAAATTATGTTTATGATAGTTTTCAGGTGTTTATACACATTATAGTTTTGTGACTTATATATAATTAAGTTTTATCATAACTAATATTAAAAATATTGCCATACAAAACATTTTTTTATGAATAGTTTCCATTAAATGTGTTTTCCCCCCGCAGAATGTCAGAAACAACCCCATCCGAATCAGCAATATCAGCAGTTCCAGTGATTCCAGTTCAATCAGCTGTAATAGCAGCGCTAGCCGGGATGGTAGCTCTTGCGATGAAATATCTCTTAATAAGGTACAATAGCAGATTTTTCATTTTTGTCCACCCCCTTTTAAAAAATATGAATTTCATATGTTTCACAAAAACATTTTTTTTTTTTATTTATCTGTTCCTTGATTGAAAAATAGTATAGAGAGCATGTCGATTTTATCAATTTTTTTGTGGTTTAATTATAATTTTATTCTAACAATTTTTTTTTTGTTTAACCCTTAAGATGTTAAGTTTTTCGCAAGTCTTTGTATAGTTTGTTTAAAATTACGAATGGCAGATTATGAACAGTTACAGCAGTTAACAAGTATAAAGAAAAAAAAAATCAGAATATAAAGAGAGAAAAAAGCAGCTGAAACAGACTTCATTACATAACCTAACATATTTCTAATCCCCCAGTATACAGAGTCTATACAGATGGTTTCGCAAGCAGTCATGTCTGGTGGCTTGGCGGAATTCAGCGACCACTCTACGCCTTGCGCCATTACGCAAATTCAGGAATAACATTCTTCCAAGACTTATGGGGAACACAGTTATAGAGGTCTTCCTGAGCATAGTCTTTGATGGATCTTTTTATTAGATTTTTAATGAAATGGAACGGACGATAAATTTTTCTGCTTGTTAAATACACCCTTTTTAGCCAGGAAATCAGCTTTCTTGTTACCTGGAACTCCACAGTGCACTATAGTTTCTAAAGTGATTCCAGGTTTGTAATATGATGACGACAATCCAGTATGCCCTGTGTTATGGGATTATTATCAGAAACGATAGCCAACAGAGCAGCTCTGGAATCGCTGAGGGTAACAGCTCTTGTAAATTTTTCCAAGTGGTACTGCAGTTGGGACAGAGCTGTCCAAATCCCAGCAATTTCACCGTCAAACGCAGTACCTCGACCCACCGGCACGTAAAAAGAAAAAAAATTCAGAGAAAACTTCGGCACCTGCATTAGGGCTATCAGCCAGAAGAGATTCATCGATAAAGATCCGACGTCCCTCTTGTTCAGGACAAAGGATATTAAACACTTCGAGAGCAAGGGCTCTCAAAATAGAAGGGTCCGTATTGCTTTTAGTAACCTTTTGGTCTTTGGACAGTTTTAGATCTAATTAAAAAAAGTAAAAGTACTGAAATTCCCAGCTTGTAGTTTATTTTAATCCATTTTATTTTTTAATCTAAATTTTTCGGAAAAATTCATTTATTTCGTCGTATAGTATTCAGCTACGGAATTTTTTATACTTGAACATTGTTTTCTGATTCATTGCTTTTAAACACATAGAGTTTCCTTCCTCATTTCAGAATGGCAGAATAGTAGGGAACTCAGAAGTGGAGCGAGCCGACAGTGGTGTTGGAAGTGAAACCAGCAAACCTGCCGTTTCTAGGAGAGCTAAACCCGACGTTGAAGAACTGTGCGCCGACTGCGATCAACAATTAGAAGGCATTTCACCCGATCAGCTGAACTGCTGCCCTCTGGTGTGCAAAAAATGCGATAAAAAACGATCGGAGAGGAAAGAAATAGTGACGGAGATTGTAGAGACAGAATTTAAATATGGAAAAGATTTGATAGTTATTAAAGAGGTTTGTATAAAAACTTATTTATTGAAAAAATGGTACATGAGGATAAAAGAAAATAAAATACTGCTAGCCTGATATTTTTCCAATTCTGACACCTAATGCTTATCATTTAGTTGTTCAAAATATGTGAAAAAATATTAAGAAATTAAGCATCAGTAACGTTAATAATTCATAAGAAAATCTATCAACAAATTCATATTTAATTTACTATTGTTAACTTTAATGAATATATTTAGTGGTCTAAGTTATTCATTAGCTCTTTAACATTTTTTCAAAATAAACACAAATGCTGTGGCATAGGGCAGGATGGCAAGCATGTAATACTTTATATGTTAACGTTAAAGTACATAATTCAGTTATTTCATAGAATAACTAGCTATTTCATAAAATAATTAGACAAGTCAGTTAAAGTATATAATAGATGAACAATTTCATACTCGACCTTAGTTATTCTATGAAATAACTAAGTATTCCATGAAATAACTAAGGATAGACCGTTAAAGTGAAAAATAAACAATTTCAAAGATGTTTTATAAATTAATTGATCATAAATAGCTAAAAGATAACGAAAAATATATTTTATCCCTTTTGCGGATGAATAATAAGGGAAAGCAAAGATGACATAATTTATTATATTAGTCATATTGCTATTAGTTAAACAGAAAAGGGGAAGAAAGAATGTGTTGCAAAATAGATTATATTTAAATATTGTCAACAAAAATACATGCTGGGAAGAAAAACTTTTGTTTCATAAAAAATTGTTAACTTTTTAAAACAAAAATGTAAGAGAATATTTGTTAAAATTTTTATGAGATACCTTTATTTTACTTTTCATTATCTATTACAGCAAGGATTGCTGTGATGACACTTTGGATTGAACTGATTATTATTTCTGAAACAAGCACATACTGTTTAGTATAAAACAATTTTTTACACGAGCACTTTTTAAATCCATCCAGTACCGCAACTTTGAGCTGTTGCAACAGTTTAAAACGTTGTGTTGGAACTTCTTCAATGAAAATTAATTATCGATGACATGTTCTAAACTGATATCTAGAGTACAATTGTTTTATTCCGCCTAGTCGGAAAAATTCTTCCCAAAGCAGCTAGAACCGGTTCAAAGAGATTTCGAGTGTCGTATTTCATACTTTAACGATCAATTAATCGTTATTCAAGAGAATATCTAGTTAAATCGTAGAATTCAATAGTTTTATATACTTGAACTGACTAATCTAGTTATTTCATGAAATAACTTGTTATTCTATGAAATAAAATAACGGATTTCACGTTTTAACGGTAACATATATACTAAATTCCCTCCCGAAAGATATACACTCATGAATTGTCTACAAAAGAACAATACAGCATAGCTTTCTACTTTCTCTGCCTTAGTTCCGAGCAAATAAACTTTTACATCGTTTTGGGCATACATAAATAGTATTTTTTTTCGTACTATTTAGATTGTAAATTTTGTGTGAATTCTAACATTTACTGTACGCGTGTATGTATATATATATATATATATATATATATATATATATATATATATATATATATATATATATGTATATATATGTACATATTTGCTTGTATTTTTGAATGTATATGCATATGTGTTTGTATGTATATAGTTTATGCATGCTTTTTTTTGTACTTTGTTTTTTATTTATTGTATTTTATGTCTCCCTTCTTCTTTCTTTTCCCTTTTTATTCCCATTTGTGCCTGCATCTTTCTTCTTGAAACTTATACCACTATCGATTGAGAATTAATTGACTTAGTTTTTAAGCCTTGTGTTATACCTTTGTCGGCACACAAGGGGTTTAAAGAGGGTATTAAAGTACACACACACGCAAATGTTAAAATTTGGTTTTTTTACCAATATTGTAAATTGTAGAATTAATAATACCAATGATAATTAATAATAATTTGCAATACCAATTAGTTCTAGAAATAATAATTTCGAATACCGATAATTTTTGAAGTAATAACAATTTCTAATAATTTCTTTTTGATTACTTTAGACAAAAAGCAATAAATTCTATACAATAATGGAATGTTCTGTGGAATAAAGTATGTTTCAAAAATATGAAAAAAAAATGCAATTAAAAAAATGTAAACCTTGAAAAGGCAAATGAATTCTAAAAACTTATACTAAAATCATTTTATGTTAAAACTTTTAAGTGTTAAAAATCTCTCCCTTCCTCAATGGCTCTAGAATCCAGAATGACCCTTTGCCTTCTCAAGAAGCCTTTTTCAAGTCAGCCTTCTTCCTGATGGAGTTCTCCAATTTTTAGTTTTCAAAACTAGGAGATCTTTTTCTAGGCCATCAATTCATCTTAAATTTGGCCTGCCTTTTTTCCGTTTGGCATTGAAGACTTTTTTAGTGGTTCTGTCTTCGTTCATTCTGAAAACGTGACCTGCCCATGTAATTCGTTGTATTTTGATGAAGTTAACGATCTCACATTATTTATGTGAGTGTTAGAGTTCGATATTTGATACTTCGTGCCACGTTCCATTTTCCTGAATTCCTCTAAAATAAATCTTAAAAATCTTCCTTTAGTAGATACTTATCATGCTCTCATCTTTTCGAGACATGGAGCAAGTTTCACATGCATAAGTTAATAATGATCTTAAAAAAAGACTTTTATACAATAGAACCTTTGTTTTTTTTATTAGATTCGATTTCATAAATTTTCGTATTCCATTCAGACATTTATTAGCCATAGTAATTCTCTTTTGCATTTCACTAGAACAATAATTTCTATTGTTAATTTAAGAGCCTAAATAAGTGAAACTGTCAACAACTTCAAAATTATAATCTTCAATTTTAAAGTGGGACTTGTTAAAACATGATTCAGCGAAAGACGTATATTTAGTCTTCTTCTCATTGATTGTAAGTGTTAAAAATATGTGCATAAATATTTACAGGAATTCAAAGCCCCAATGGAGGTGGCAGGTCTTTTGACCAAAGAACAGTTGAATGGAGTGTTCCTCAATTTGGATGAACTCATTTTGGTGAACGCACAGTTCTCAGAAAAATTGAAAGATGCCACAGACATAGCCGCCGAACAAGGAGATGAGGTATTTATGTGTTTTGTCTCCTCATTCAGTACTCATTAGTGCAAAACAATATTAAGGTATCCTACTACGTTCGGAACCGTGATTAAAAAAAACGCATGAATGGATAATTTTCATGATATTTAGTGTCATTTACATTAGAATACATGTATAAAATTGTCTTAAGGATATATTTAAAAAAAAAAGTATTTAAATACGATATTTTGGTAAAAAATTAACTTAGGCTAATCTTTTTTCAAAATATTCTCCTTTAATAAAAAATGCTTCTAAAATAATAATATTTCGCTTATATAAAGTAAAGACTTCTCCAGAGAGTCTGAACTAGGATTTTTGAAAAACTCACATTATTTTCAGAGTTACCATCAATTAAAATAATTATCGGCGTTTTTTTTCCTTAAAATTTCTCCCCTCTGTTGTAGTAAAACATGGATAAACCCACTTCTAAGTTATATATTTCATAAATTCTAGTTGAGCCTCTGTAGAGAGCTCTGAGCTATATACAGGCAAAATATTTTTAATACTAGAAGCCTTTTTTTCACAAAGGAGAATATTTTGAAAATGGGTCATTCTATGTTCATTTTTTGTCAAAATATTGTACTTAAATAACTTTTTATTGTAATATTATTCTTAAAACAATTTTATATATGTTTTCTAATCTAAGTGACACTAAATATCGTAAGTATTATCCATTTATACGCTTTTGAAAAATCACGGTTCCGAACGTAGTTGGATACCTTAAAGGATTAAAAAAATATTAATGCCTACTTACAGTAATTTATTGATTTCTCAGTTTTTTTCTAAAAACATTATTTCATCAATTTTGTTAATTTAATTTTTTAGTTTTAAAATTAGATTAAACAGAAGATTTTTCTTGTTTTAGAAAGTAGGATGACAAAACAGTATTTTAAAAATTTATTTGTAACGTATAGATTATAAAATAAATGTAGATTTAAAAGTGGCCAAAATTTATGTTAATATTTTGAGATTTTCCAAAATATTATTAATCTATAAGATATAGTCAGGTCATCGAACCGGAATGAACCGAAAACCGAAAAAACCGTAATTTTGGTGGGGGAACGAAAATCAGAAATGAACCGGAAAAAATATCGGTTTATTTCTGCTCGATATATCTTCAGTTATTTTGCTACTGTAACTAATATTTCTAAGTTAATGTTAACCATATAATTATCATCATTACATGATTCAAACGACGAGAGTACGCATAATCGACACAATCATAAACCTGGTTGTCAAATATGGTTTTGATAATGGATAACAATGCCAATGTTCGCCGATATCTGCTCACCGCTCGTATCGTACATGCTGGGTAATTGTGTATCAATTCACATACAGTATCACAATTAAACGAAGAATAAAATTTTCTAAATATTAATAGAATAATATTTTTAGTACAAATAAGAATATATATAAAATAAAACTATTCATTCGGAAGTGAACCGAAACGCGTTGTTTTTGGCAGAATGAAAACCGGAACTGAACCTATATATATTTTTTAAATTGAGCCGGAACAAAAAGTGGATCGAAAAAAATACAGTTTGAAGCCTTGGGTGTAATCATCTAAACAATTTTGCAAAAACTTTCGTATACAAATCTTTCATCCTTCTTTTTTTAATTACGTGTAATTACTGATTGATTGATTGAATATTAACGTCGCACTGTTCAGCTACATGAGGGCTTTTAGCGACGGACCACGTAATTTTGAACCATGGTCAAGTGACGTGGGTGACACCTGAGCTGGCACCCTCTCTTCTAACTACCACACCACATCAACGGGAGGACGTTTCAGCTCTCGACAGATTTAACGTACATCGCTGCCCTACACGGCGGGTCCTTAGTGGTACTGGGCTCGAACTCGTGACAAGGCAAGCCACAATCAGATACCTATACCACTCGGCTACCATTTGTTTTCACAAATGTTCAATGTGACTTCTTTTAGTCATGCGTATGATATCATTGCGAACCTGGTCGCCCTGTGCTTTTGCCTATACACAGGCATCCGGTTTCTTGGAACTGATTATACCATCTCTTCTTATACTCTTAGATGTTGGTGCATTTCTTTGGTACTTTTTCCGAAATTCATGCTGAAACGTGATTACTGACAGACTATTTGCGAAAGAGAGCACACAAAACGCCTTCTCCCGCTGTGATGCCATTTCCACTTCTGTTCACAATTATAACATTGCTACCACTTATTTGACAAAAACAATGCTACAAACTAAAAAATTCAAATTTTATCTTTACAAAGACATATTAATGATCATTTTCTGTTTATTCATCTGGGAATTATAAAATTTTGTAATCGTGTCATTCATTTCTGGTAATTCTGTATATATGTTTTTGTGTGTGTTAAAGCAATAACACTATATAATATAATTTTTATTGAAATTATAATTTCATACGATTAAGAGGAGTTGGAAACCTCTCTCTATATGTACTGACAATGTTAAATGGGATGTTTTCAATGTACCTTTTCTCAAAATCTGTTATGTGCACATGCTTGAAATTTTTCATACAATTAAAGTACACCTTTCTCATTATACTGAAATGAGCCTTTAGCTCATTTTGAATTTTTTAATAATTTATGAAATATTTTATCAAGCTTTGCGAAATTTGACCCATTTTTCACTTAAAAAATTTGTAAAAAATAAATCTTTGAGTTTTTTACAAAAAGCTCATTTCAGTATATACACTCTGTCGCAAAAAAATATATGCACCCAGAAGAAATTGAGCTACATTCACGAAATTTGGTATGCATGTAGTGTATATGAAAATAAACAAATGATTAAAAATTCAGAACAAAATATCATTTTATTAAGCGGTTACAGCTTGCAAAAGGTTAAAAATCAGTAAGTAGTAAAGCCACCTCTGGCAGCTATACAAGCCGAAATTCGGCGTGGCATCGATTCAATTAGATCACTTATGACCCTGTGGAAGATCCTGCCATAGTCTTTGCATCTGCGCAGTTAATTCTCCTGTATCTCGGGATTTGGCTGCAGTTGCCTTTCCCAGCGCGTCCCAGACATGCTCTATTGGCGAAAGATCTGGTGACCTGGCAGGCCATGGTAGGACGTCATATCCTTGAAGACATTGTTGGGAGAGTCGCGCAGTATGTGGACGAGCATTATCCTGTTGATAAATGGCACCTGGGCGACTTGATAGCATGGGTAGCACAATCGGCGTTAAAATATCGTCCACGTATCTGCGAGCTGTCAAAGTGCCTTGAAGGACCACTAAAGATGATCGTGTGTCCCAAGAAATTGCCTCCCACACTGTCACACCTTGTGAAATTGCTGTATGCCGCTCGACAATAAATGCCGGATCGGACCGCTGGCCGGTGCGCCTCCAGACACGTGTGCGGTGGTCATCAGCACTGAGACTGAATCGGGATTCATCACTGAAGATAACACGTCTCCAGTCTGTCACACTCCAAGTTACCCGAGTTCGGCAAAAATCCAGTCGACACTGCCTATGATGTGGGTCAGTGGTAAGCGTCTTAGCGGACGTCGGCTCCTCAGCCAACTTCGGTCAGTCGTCTCCCTTATGGTTTCTTTTGATGGCACTGGATGTCTGGAAGGAGGTAAGTGGCGTTGAATCGATGCTAGCGACGTTGTTGGTGCCGAAGTGGCCACTCTTCTCATTGCACGATCCTCGCGATCATTTGTGTTCCTGGGACGTCCTGACCCTCCGCGACGGTACACTCTACCTTCTGTGATCCACTGTTGCCAACACCGAGCAACTACCATATCGCTCCGACCGAGGTGGCGGCCGATACGTCTATTCGACCAACCTGCTTCTCTGAGGCCTATTATACGGCCCCTATCAAAGTCCGTCAGCTGCTCGTACTGCCGCCGGTTACGTCTTAGAGGCATCCTAAGTCTCAATATCGTCTTTCAAAGTCATCAGATTCATTTGAATAGCCGTACGCGGCGCTCGTACTCATGCTTTTAAACTCTCCCAGTTGCGCAACTAATATGCGCGTAGCACACTTAGCCTTGTCTCATTGGCTTCGAAATTTTAATCATTTGCATATTCTTACCAGACTACATTCTTGCCGAGTTTTCGATTGTATTGATTTCTTCTGGGTGCATATATTTTTTTGCGACAGAGTGTATAAGCCATCTTTATAAATACATCACAAAACATTTACATACCTATGAACAGTAGTTTATCAGAAAACGTACATCGAACATTAAAGTTTACATTTTGATATAAATTGATTTTAATATATTCAGCGAGACTTCTAATCGGCTAGGAAATAAAAATAAATAAATAAAAAGCTCAATTTACAATAAAAGATACATGTTTTGGTTTGTATCAGACGTTCAACTTTTAGGCAAAAACGAAGTACTTTGTTAACATTTTTCGCCATTCAAATGGGCGTGGCACAGTTTCAACAATTATTTAAAAATAGGTTTTAAGGACTTCTAACTACCCTAAAGGTTAAAGTAAGGTATTTTTAGAAAGGTTAAAATCTATACAATTTAAAAATGAAAAATCCCAAATTGTCAAAAAAATATGATTTTAGCTTTCCAACACCTCTTAAATAAAAATATCGTGCTCAAAATAAAAAAAAATCATTTCAATTTCGTATCCAATTTTTTTTATAATTTTCTACTTAAAATTTATTATAATTTTCATAAAAGAAGGAAAACATTAATCTACGTGGTGACATATATGAGGAGCTAACATTACGAAAAGTTATTTATAAATCTATAAAAGTCCAATATTTGTGAACCAAAATTAATATATTGGGTCTATTTCTTTCGTCCGAGCTTGTAGATTGACTGAGATCTTTTAAAGACTTTGAGAAATAAAAATTCTACGATAAAGAATGGATATTTGCATTAGAGAATCAAGGTAATGGTTTGGATGTAAAACGTCTTTGTACTACTATGAGAAAATATACGAACTGATAGTTATCAAACAAAAAAAACTACCGTATCAAATTTTGTGAGCACTTATGGAGATGAACTGTACTCATTTTTCAGAAATCTTCCAGGATTCTACGCAAACAGTCATTAGTGCTATTGAAAATTTAAATCCATTATCCTTCAACCAATAATAATTCTGCCGTTTTACGACTGTGAAGTTGTTTGTTTAGTTTGGAGACACTTTATCTGGAACTGTGCTTATCGTTGATTTCCGAGAAAAAAAAGTCAAGTTTAAAGAAAACGGTTTTAAAAAAATATTTTTCATTTCCACTTGCTAGTGATTGTAATCTTTTAACTATTTGGTTGTTTCGAATGGAAATTTTATTCTAAAAAGAGAAAAAAAAGTCACAAATACTTCAAAGTCAGTGTGTCAAAATCCGAGTTTCCGAATAGTTCGTATAATTTATAGCTACACATTGGGATGTTTGATTACATATGATCATTGTGCAGGTAGTTTTCCCTCCAGACCATATATGAAACATTGGTCGACGATCCTGTGTGGTATTCGAATTACTTTTTTCACTTATTTCCCAAACAAAAGAAATATAATATAAAAAGAATGACTCAAACAGATATTGTATAGGATAATAAATGAATGAAAAATGTGTTAGCTTCAGGTAATGTTTCCAGAAATAAAACTATTGTCATCTGCGTCTGGCGTTTCGATTTACAGCAATTTTATTAGGAAACTTCCCGACCTTTTGACTAAAATTTTGCCTTCCTGGTGACATGTTTGAAAATTACAGGTTACTTCCCTCATCCACAAGTGGGTTTTTATATGAGTTTCGATTAAATGATAGGATTAAAATTTTGAAGAAAAAATGCACTCATGGCATATACACAGATCGACTTATATTCGGAAACATACGATATATTATTTTGTATAATGTATACTATAATCTCTATATAGACAGGAAAATCTTATGTTGATATGAAAACAAAAAGCTAAAGGTGACTTGTTTGACCTGCTTTTAGCTTCCGCTTCGATCTGTAAATTATTTTACCTCAATTTGATATACCATTACAATCAGACAGCTCAGAACAACATTGCCGTTTGAAACGGCAACGAGTGTCTTAAATACTAAACACAGACAATAAATATTTTGCATCACAAGCCTTAATGTTTCAGAATTTAATCTTTATTAACTGCTCTGACACGTAAATTAGTTAAATCTTCCTCTTCTCGGAAACTTCAGCGACCAGAGGGAATATGTGATGTATTTCCGTCCCCATATATCATTCAATCAGAAAACTTTCGTATTCTTTGGCATGTTTATAACGGTACCCAGGCGTGTTTATTGGCGACCTTCCCAATTAGACATTATTCGCACAGGATAACGTTTCCAGAAATGGAATTGGGGGAAAATGGGGACAAAATGTTGGAGAATTTGAGAAATCTTAGGCATTGCCACGAAAATCGTTGGAAAAATGTTGAATTAGGCAATAAATACTCGTTATGTACACTGAAAGTGGTTAATATATAAAATAATTTTGATGGATGACGACAGACATGCATCTCTTTAGTGAATAACCATCGAGGGCATTAGTATCGTTTCGATTAACATCGCAACAAAAGATGTATCAACAACTGCCACAGATATTCCAAATTCAATACCTAAAGAGACATTGAAGGACATCTGGAAAGCATCGTAGAATTTTTTTTCTAATTGACTTTTCGTAGAGAATTGCGATACACTTCAATTGATGATACTACTTGATGCTACTTCTACAAAAATAAATATGCATGACATTAAATGTCCTTTTACACGGCCACTAATTTAAAAATAAATGTTTCTGATTATTGATTTTTCTCTTCACTGTGTTATTTTTTTTCATTTAATCTAACTTCATAGAGATGTGTTCAACATTTATTCAGTAAGAAAAAGAAGAAGTATAAAAAATAACCCCGTTGATTTACATATTACATTGCTTTTCAAACTTTAAATATTTTTGCGACCCAATATTAAATTATAATTTTCATCGCACCCACCCCCTTCCTTGCACTAACAATGTATTGAATTCAATAATTCTATACTTTGACGTTAAAGCTACAATACAACTTCAACCTCTTAAGTGCTACCAGCGTATATAAACGACTCGCTCATAAAATTATTCCGAAGGCCTTAGAATGCAATAAAAGGTCCTTGACAGTGTTTGTGAAGGATTTACGTATTTCTGAGGATTTGCTTATTTGCCCCCCCCCTTCCTCATCCATACATCTTGCACTGACACTAGCGTTTGAATGACTTGAAATACGGGAATCTTTTTTGATCAGAAAAGAGAGAGTTATAGAAGTTTTTTAAAAAAATAAATATCTAGATCATGAGACTTACAGGAATAATAATTCATAAAATAGCTTAATTGCCATTCTTAAATTATTAATACCAATGAAATAAACACGTCAAGATAGACATTATACAAATTACAAAGAAACATCTGCAATTTCAATTGAGGTAATTTAATATGAATTAGATGTCATCAACACTGAGTGAAATAGCAAAATCACCCTGCTCAGGCAATCTTTCAAATTGAACTAATGGTATTTTATGATTAATAAGCATTTATATAAAAATTTCTATACTTGTCTACGTAAAATTAGCAGTTATGTTATATTTTAACAATATAATTGTCATAATAAATATCATTGAGAGTTAAAATATGATAAACACATCAAAGTACTACGAGTAATTTAATTTCCCGATTCTTGAAAAACATAAATGAATTAATTAAGAGAGAGAATACACACAGAGAGAGATAAACTATGAATATTAATATTCTCTATTAATATAGCTAAAGTCTTAAACTATCTTCTGGTTAATGATTCTATAACGCAATAAAATTATCAATGACTTTTCAGAGATGATATCATAAAAACCAATTTAACGGAACGATATGTTAACACAACCTTTACAACTATCTCTTGTTCACTCGTTTTAGTTGCTATGACAACTATGTTTCTTTTTTCTTTAATTTTTTATTCTTGCAAATGCAACAGAAAAATTCCATTTTTACATTTTTGTTTTATCGATTAGTTCTTTTTTCAATCTTAATGTAGTCGAACCTTGCTTTTTGAAGGAAGCTAAAATAGTTTAGATGGAAATATTTTTGGATGCAAAATTCTCTAAAAATGAAAATAGTCTAAGACTGTATGTACATTTTGTTCCAACAATCCAAATGCAGTGGTTTTATGGGGATTCTTGTGAATCTACATTTGTTTCAATATTTAGTTATTCAGACGGATTTTTTTTAATAAAATAGAACAAAATGTTTTTACGATACACATAGGTTTTTTGTTGCTCATATTTATAAATAATTTACTTTTACGTATTTTTTGTGATACATTATTTAAAAAACTACTTCATTTTAATATGCTTGATTCGCATGTTCCTAATATACATCTAAACATTTTACTTACTGGTCCACAAATTGAAAAATATGCAATAATAATTTTTTTTACAAAATCTTACGTATTGAAAAAGGTTTTAATGCAATTAAATCTATCGGTTACATTTTGTAGGTTTTACAATGTATTTAAGGTAATTTTATACTTACAAATGATGAATACTATACCCAGTTCTAATAAGCAAAACTGTAAAACTTGTAAGAAATTGTATTTACTAGTTTTACCATCATTTTTTAGTACATTGTAGATTATTAATTTTTAAACAATATTTTATGTAGTTTTATGCTTGGCATGAAAGTACCATATTAAAATAGGGACATACATTTAATTAATAATAATAATTTCCTGTTTGATTCAAAATGACACCAATCAGGATCTGACAGGGTATTTTGTATTCGATTTAATTCATACATTACTTCCATTGTTATTTTTGTGTTATTTTTACCAATGCGATTAACATATATAAAAATAATGTTTTTTATGTCACAAAAAAATCCTTTTAAACCAAATTAAGATAGCTCAATCTGAATGAAATATAGCCAAAATATAACTAAATAATAAACGTTACTTTGTTCCTGCAGATCTTACAGGTTGTTACTTGTTTGAAATTAAATATCTTAAATTATTTGTACATATTTATTTTATTGGGTTTTAAATTTCTTTCAGTACATAACTGTGTATTCTTGTCAGAATTTTATTAGCACTTTGTTTCCTAATTTCTTATGTCGGGAGTTTTTGCAATTCTTTTGGCAACTTCAATGACTATCAGAACAATTTATACAGTTTAATAATCGTTTAAAATCACTTGGATACTTTTCCTATTTAAATTATTAGTTAGGTTACTTTGTTTTACAGTTTAAAAAATATTCACGGACAAAAAAACACTTAGTTCGGATAAATGTATTTATTTTTTAAAAATTATTCTTGTGTGAAAAGTTAAAATTGAATATTTGAACTTATTACACTGTATTTTATGTCTCTTTATTTAAAAAGAAATAAATATATATAATGCTTAATTATACAGAGCATTTGATGTAGATTCCTTCAAAAGTTAATTTTTTTTATTTATATTAAAAACAATTGATCGCTGTAAATGTAAAGTAAAAATCCGAAATTTCAGAATGTTTCATAATTTAGTATGGCATGAAAAAGTTTCATGACTAAATATAACAACATGAATCATAATAACTATCAACAAAGCTACTTTACACAGAGGAACGAAACAGACATAAACACCAGCACTGAAAACGGATGTATCCCCCAAAATACCCGTAACCCATGAACTTCGAGGACACAGAAATCCATCTTTTTGAACAGTTCAACAGGGGCAATCTATCAGCTTGAAGGATTGGTTGTTACAAAGTAACACATTACCCAAAAAATAAGTCGCTATATTTACTCACGTTACGGTACGTAGCAGTTCTTAAAGTATTGCCACCGAATATTGGTTATTTATATCCCTGTTGGGTACGGCTGAAATGTCAGGAGAGTCATGTCTGGGCTTATCTTTCTTGATTTTTGTTAGTGGCAGATTTTGATTCTATCACCAAAACAGTGGCGAAGCGGAAAATATTAGCCACCCCCTCCCTGCAAAATCAGGGCTTGTGCCCCAAGCCGGATCTTACAAAGGGTACATTCTTGGCGTCAGTGAGACTTCATGTAACCTTCATGTAGAGTCCTGCTCTCTTCCCCGTCCTGAATGCGGGAGTTGCGGAGGTGTATGTTACTCCACTGCATCAGAGAGAGAGAGAGATAAATCTTCAGGTAGAGCAGTGGTTCCCAAACCGTGTTCCGCAAAACCCTGGGGTTTCATGAGGCATACCCAGGGGTTCCACGAGTCACAATGAAAAAATCGAGAAGAAATAAATATGTATTTAAAATGGATTCACTTTCTCTATCAAGTTTATATAGTTATAAGTATCTGTAGCTCGTCCTACTCATAAAACTGAAAATTTTATTTATTTATATAAAAACTTTATTATGTAACACTTTTTAAACTTCTTTTATAATAAAATAAATTAGTATTAAAACGCTTTATCTATCTATCTATCTATCTATCTATCTATTTATATATATATATATATATATATATATATATATATATATATATATATATATATATATATATACACTCGTTAGTTAACAAAAGGCTTTGCAAAACTAATTATTTTTCTAATGGAAATAATTTTCTAATAAATTTACCTTTTTGTATTTGTGGTAAAAACACCTATAAGGAAGGAGAAGAAACAACATATCTCAACAGATTTGATGTTATAATCTAAATTTAACTAGAACATCTGAATTTTAGGTTGAAAATTCATACGAAATACACAGGGTTTCTCATACAGCTATAAACATTTTAATGCCATTCAGGGCAATGTGTTTAAGTGAAATATATTTCTCAACGTGAGTGGCTATTAAAAAAAAGGTCTAAAGCAAATTAAACTCTGAATAAGTAATGCGATTACATTTAATCTCAATAGACCTAGACTTCGACAGTTTATGTGAAAAAAAATGAGCACGTATCCCAGGTATTACATAATAAGTACACGTGGTTCACAAATTAATATTATTAATGATTAAAATTATATTAAAAACTTAGATTATAATTTTTTAATAATAAATGCAATATTTTTTAATTACCTTTACATAAAGTGCCCATAACATGTTGATGCACTTTAAATATTTTTTGAGATATATTCTTCGAAGTATGTGTATGAAATGGGGTTCCACGAAAACACTTTCTAGTTCTAGGGGTTCCACAAAAGCACCTTCAAGTTCAAGGGGTTCCATGAAGTGAAAAGGTTTGGGAACCACTGAGGTTCAGCAAAGCCGCTTGATGCTCTCTATCTATAGCAGCGATTCTTAAACTGTGGCCCAGGCACACCGAGGGTCTCCTGCGCCTTTTTAGGGGATCGCGAAGGATTTAATACTAAGATTTTACCCTTCTACAGACTCTGAAAGGCTTCAGACTGTTGAGACTGTACATATCAAGCATTACACCTGATATAATAGTACTTGTAAAAGTAAAAACACATCCCCATCCTTCTCATTAAAACTTTTAATTAATACAGTTAAGTACGTAATTTATTTGAAATTAGTGTCTTGTAATATTTTTATAATTAGATGTTTACTGCTTTCTTAGGTATCTGAACAAGTCCAGAGTATTTTTTTTAAAAAATAGCGTTCTAAAATATTATAAAAATGCGTTTCTATAGGAATCAATACCAATAAATACTAATATTTAATTAACAAAATTTTTAAAATATTATTATTTTACAAAAATCACAATTATAATGGAAGTTTTAGAAATATTTTTGAAAAACTTCAAAGCAATTAAGAGAAAAAAAATAATAAACTGATATGATAAAGAAATTACTAAAACCAATTAGATAGATACACATGTATCTAAAAAATGAACTAAAATTTTAATGTTTTATTTAAATTTTAAAATTTTAGAGATAATCGAGTAAATATTATAAGAAATGTGACAGTCTTTATGAGACCATTATTTAAATAACAGACCGTTATTTAAATAACTCATAAAATATTCATACAATCAGAAATATTTTTGCACATTCTCTGGAAAATAATATAAATATAAGGTTCAAAAAGCTTCATAGAAATACATTTATAGCATTTTGAATTATCAGACTCACCTTAACAGGTTTTGAACCATGTCAGGAGACACAGTACGATTCAATTGAGAAAAATCGGTCAAAATATCAAATCTAATTTTTTTAGCCTAAATTATTCTCTATAAACTTTTCTATAACCTCACAAAATTTGAAAGCTGGAAACTTAAAAAACACAGAATTAGCATAGCTTTTACGTTCGTTTTTATTCATATCCCAATGGCAAATCCAAAACTTAAACTTACGTATCTCAGAAAGATAAAATAACTAGTTCTAAATAACTTCTTCTAGTTTAATATGCTAAGGCTTATTTTATATTGTGCCTAATGCTTTGAATTTTCTTACCTATTACTAATAGTACACGTAACAAAAGTTGGTACGCATTTTTGAATCAGAGCAATACTTACTTTTTAAAAAAAATAATTGAACTCAGAATTTACACATTTTTTAAGGAATTTTTGATAAGCATTCATAAAAGAAGTATTATACGAATACCAATCACGTTATTGCAAAACCCACACCAACTTTTGCTATACATAGTTAGACGTACTTGTAAGTCATATTTCATGCGTGCACATAAATTTTTGTAGGAGGAGAGTAGCTTTTTAAAATCACTTCATAAGTTTCAAGTTGTTTACTTAAAAAATTAAATGGCAGATATTTTTATGAAATTTTGAGCACAAAATCTGTTTTACATAGTATACACACATAGGAGCAAACTAAAAATTTTGAAAGTTCTTAAATTAAAATTTTTTGCTTAAATTGTACCATATCCCCTTAAATGCTTAATTCTGGTAGATTAAGGATTCATTTCCGGTTTTTCTAATTTTATAAAATTGATTGTAACTTGACCTCTAGGTAGCGTAGAAACAAAAAAAATGTTTTGTGAAGCCAAAAGAGAGCTCTATTCAATATAATAATAATAATAATAAAAATAAGAAATTGTATTTCCACTGAATTTGCTCATTTTAAAGTGTTGGAATACTTTAAAGGGAAAAAATAAGATGTGTTTATAGTGTTTTTAAGTAGCAGAGGCAGTCTTAGCCTCTACAGAAATAAATACTCTATTTTTAAACCAATTTTATACATATTTTTTCGAATGAGAAAAGAATCATTTTTAAGCAAAATATGAATCAAATATCAGTGTTAGATGCCTTAGTTTTAAATTTTAAGCAATATACTTAAATTTTTTTAAAAGTGAATTTTAATTTCAAATAATCATAAGAGTAACAAAATATTATTATTTTTTTGCAGGATTACACAACCGTGAACATTGGAAAGTTATTCCTCGAAACGACGACAATGCTTCGAGCTTTTGAAGTTTATTGTATTCGACAGGTAGTATAGCGTTTCTATCGAAGTTTTAGTTCTATCATTATTTTTCTTTTCCAGAAATTCCATTTATCATGAATGTCTTATTCATTCATTTTAGATCAGAAATGGAATGGTAAGATGCCCAAAAATAGGAACAATTCAACTCATAACAAAAAGCACGCAATTGTGCATATGTAAAATAGAATATTTTATTCAGGGCATTGGAAAGAAAATGTGTTGTTCATAAACATTAGAAACAATTTTTTTCTTCATGAAAACAATCAATTTTAAAGTTGATTTGAATTTTCCCATAAAAACCATAATATTGAATCTTACATTAGATATCCATTGTAGTTTATTATTTGGGAGGAGATTCCAACATATACAGGTGTAATTCAAATGTTTGACCATTGACTGTGAAACACGTTTTGATTGAATGTTGAGCTTTGTACTCTTGTTCTCGCTGCAAATATTTTAAATGTTACAATGTGTTCAACTTTCATGACAGTCACATGATGAATGAAATTATGTGTTCTTCATTGAATTCAAAATTGGCATTAGATTTGTACTCGTTGTACTATTTGCAAAATTTAGATTAAATTTCACATTTTATAACCGGCTAAAGATGATCAAGTATTAAAACTTCAAAAAAAATTGTTTTTCAAAATTAAAAAAATGTGATACTTACATTTATTTTTAAATCAAGCTCAATTGGTTAACTTATGTACATATTATGTACCTATGTACATTACAAACATGTACATAATAAAAGAAAGTTCCTATACTACCAGCATAAGTTTGGCGAAGCTCATGAATTGGTTGGCAGGAAACACGTGATTGCATATATCATGTGACGTCACATGTATTAATGAACTGATTGGCTGGAAACACCTGATTGCAGTTATATTTCTAAGACGTCTCATGAATTTAGCTCATTGATTTGGTTCGATGGAATCTTTAATCATGCCGTTTTCATTGCTTGCAAGTCATTGGTTCTTTCCATATATTTAATTTTATAGACAATAGCACTCTATGTACTGTACATAGTTAGTTATAAAATTATTTTAATTTATAAAATGAAGGGTTTTTTTAAAAAATCTTATGCTTGGGACAATATTTCCTATCATTATTCAATTTTAAACACTCAAAACAACCAATCAAACTGTAGGACGTGCTTTAGACTATTAGTGGACCTTTGCTGTGTCACACACACACAATGAATATCTATACAAAATATGTTGTATGATGTAAGCGCTATATTTCTCTGTATATCGTTGGGTGAATGACTTGAGTTCCCAGCTCTTTCGAGCTACAACCTCATATCAGTAGGTATTAGAGTCACTGTAATTGATTGACTTTTGCCCTTGAGAAATATTTCTCAGACAATAATAACTACGCACAATTGAATCACATCTTTAAAATAGAAAAATATTATTTTATGAAAAGATTATAAATGGTCAAGTTTTGATTTTTGGATGCTTACTAATACAAGGCTATGTGAATGAATGACATAAAACATTCTACTAAATATATCTTATCTTATTTATTTGTCTAAAACATTTTAAAAAAATATTTCGGAATAAATTTCGACTAAAAAAATTGAAACCGAAAAGGCGCCTTTGAGTCCTATCTAAACACCGTTTTTTACTTCGAACGACTCTGAATGGATTTGGATAATTTCCAACTACAGTTCTTTGATTTGCAAGCGCGCTGTGCTTTAGGAATCTTTCCAACACTTTATTGAAAATAAAGTCCTTAAATTATTTATGAAAGAGTTTTAAAAATTACAAGGGTAGATATTTCATAAAAATTGTAAAAGAGAAAAATATTTAGAAATAAGATATTAGTTCGTCTTTCAATCTAAACACATATATTTGGTATACTATTATACACAATACATAAATTCTATTAGGAAGCTTACAGCAAAACAATTTGAAAGGGCACCTAATTTGTCAAATTCAGAATATATAATGGTAGTTTTTTAGATTTGTGTGTGTGAATTTTATATTTTGAGTACATTTATCTGTATATTTCTAAAAGAATCACAAATTCAAAAATGTCACTTTTTGTGCTTTTATGCTTACTAGTTTATTTTGAAATTATGAGACAAAAATGTTTGATTATTAAAAATATTTCTTGAAAAGAGAGATTGTGATGTTACAGTGTTAAATTTAGTTTAAAATAAAACATCAGAGTTAAGAATTTTAACAAAAATATTTAAAATTAATTAAACATCGATTTGTAAGCTACAATATTTAATCTAAAGAAATTATTTATTGTAAAGGTAATTGTGTACTAAAAAAAACGTGATTCAACAGAATTGAAAAGGAAAATAATAGATTCTTATGCTCTTTTAGCAAAATTATGGATAACTCTACGTTCAGAAATCTAAGGAATAAAATAAATTTTTTATGAATCTTTCTTTAAGATGTGTTCGCTAATATATTTATGCACGGGGAAAAATTTTGGTAGCTTCACACGAACACTTTGAATAAAACTTTTTTTATTTCCACTATATGACCATTTTTAGACGCGATTTTTTGTGCCTTTTTCATATGATACCAGAAATGATTAAAAAGATTAAATAAATTATAAATAAATAGTTTTAAAAGCAATTCACACATGTGTGGAGACCATGTTGCTGATAATCGTTTCAATGACATACGTTTTGAAAAGCAAAGATCATTTTTCAACAGTTAATTTTATTACTGAATCATTTATATTGAAAACAGTTTCAATTGAAATTTATCATGGGATCATCTTGTACATGAGCTGTAAAATATATAATTTCGATTACTTTTTTTTCTCTTAGCGAAAGTATTTTAAAGGAGCATTGATAATTGTTTTATTTATTACATTTTTTTCTGTCACACATAAGCCAGAATCCGTTTAAAAATAATCCCAAATTTTAAAGGAAAAACATCATTTTTTTTCAAATTTATTATAGTAATGACAGGAAATAAAGTATAACACACGCACGCACGCATGTAAAACGAAATGTGTATCAAATGTGTGTTTTGTGGTCATTTAAATTATTATACGAGGTGTGGCTATTAAATAACGAGATTGTCGTTGTAAAAAGTTTTATTCTTATTTTATACATAATTATTTATTATCGCCTTCAATGTACACCCCTTCTCTATCCCTGCAACGCTCCATACGAATTTTCCATTGTTGGAAACAGTGCTGGAAGTCATCTTTTGTCAACTCCTTCAGTACTCTTGCCGCTTTCTCTTTAACAGCTTCCACGGACTCAAATCTTGTTCCTTTTAATGCAGATTTCACCTTAGGGAACAGATAGAAGTCACATGGTGCCAGGTCTGGTGAGTAAGGTGGGTGCTCTAACACTGGGATGCTGTGTTTCGCCAGGAATCTCTTGACAGATAACGCAGAATGAGCTAGCGCATTGTCTTGGTGGAAAATCCATGATTTTTCCTTCCACATTTCGGGTCGTTTTTTTCTTATTCTTTCTCGCAGATTGCCAAGTACCTCAAGGTAGTAATGTTGATTGATTGTTTGACCTTCAGGAACCCAGTGAAGGTACACAATCCCATGAATATCGAAAAAAACAATCATCATTGCTTTAAATTTTGACTTGCTCATTCTTGCTTTTTTTGCACTTGGTGAAGTTGGAGTCTTCCAATGCATGGATTGGCGCTTTGTTTCCGGATCATACGTAAAAAACCAGGATTCATCACATGTTATTACCTTTTCCAATAAATTTGGGTCATTTTTAATGGCATCCAAAATGTCAGTACAAACATTTTTGCGAGTTGCTTGTTGTTCAAACGTGAGAATTTTTGGCACCATTTTGGCGCACACTTTTTGCATGTTCAAATTGTCATGTAAAATTTGCCGTACACATTCTTTATCAATGTTTACAGTTTCAGCTATTGCACGAATACTCAATCGACGATCAGACCGAATCAAACTAGCAACTTTTTCGACATTTTCATCCGTTTTTGACGTTGAAGGGCGACCTGGCCGCGAATTATCTTCAACGTCTTGTCGGCCATCTTTAAAACGTTTGAACCATTCAAAAACTCGTGCACGGGATAAACATTTACTGCCGTACACTTCTTTCAGTAAATTATAAGTTTCAGTAGCGGTTTTTCCAAGTTTGAAGTGAAATTTAGCAACAATCCGTTGCTCTATTATTACACTAACCATTTTTTCGCCAAAATAAAATAACGATGTTAACGAAAATGAAGGTTATGACTAAACCGTGTTACTTACGCAAATGAGGCTTATGGCATTTTGAAGAGAAAGCTTCACACTAAATAGCTGACAGTCAATGGCGGACTACGCATGCGCACTTTTGCCTCCGCAGCGTCAGTCTCGTTATTTAATAGCCACACCTCGTATGTGCGAAAAGTAAAGGGGGGATATTCAAAGTCAAAATTTAAAAGTTAACTATTTACGAATAAATATTAATGTTTTCTTCGTCGTTTACCACTCTCTCAAAATGATGGCATCCATTCTAGTAACACTGGAATTCTAGTAATTCCAATGTAGCGTAAATTAAACAAAAGCTACTCATTAATCATTTTTTGAATCGTGATGTTTTGCAGGGCTCCGCATCTGTGCTACTTACGAATTTGGAGAAGGAAAAAGAACTCTTGAGGATCTTCTTGAGGGTGTCTCAAATGGAGAATACCCTCCTCAGGAGAATGAATCTGTCCGCCTTCCTCATGGTTCCTGTGCAGAGGGTCACCAAGTAAGTTAGCATATTTTTCTAAAAAACATAATTTCAGGTAGGAAGTAACAAATAACAATAATGACGAGATCAATGGTAAAACAGAAAATATCGTACGTATGTGTGGGTTTTCGAGAAATTATCATGAGTCTTCAAACTCGCCCATGATATGCCAAGTTTTCTAAGGTCATCCGTTAGAACTATTTTCTCAGACGAATTTATACTGAAAAAAGGTTTGTGTGACTATAAATACATACGATTAGTAGAATTTCTAAAAATTAGGTGCTCGAATGCTCCAACTCAAAATTTATGTACTTGATTTGCATCAGTGCATAATCGAGTACAAGCGTACTTGCGAGAATATAACCACAATAATGTCTATTTTAGACACGCATTACTTTTTAACTTAGTAAATATGTCAGAACGAAGTAAAAATAAAAAAGTTGGATTTTTTAAAGGATATTTTGTTTGTTGTATGAGTTTTGGGGATATCAGCATTTACAGATTATATGCGAAATATATAAAAGGGGTTTTTACTTAATTATTATTTACTTAAGCATATATCTAAAAGGTTAAATATATAAATACTGCTAAAATATTAGAGAAGCAAGCAAAAAAGTAAAGAAAACCGTGCAAGGCAGTCATGAACTACATAAAATGGAAATTACGCATGTATTAAATTCCTTTCTCCATATTCTTCCACAAAACGAGCTGTATGAGGTCCGGCACTATCATGCTTTAAAAGAGAGGAATTGTGAGTGGCTGCAGTGCAAGGTTTGACACCAGGTCTCAGTATCTAGTTCGCATATTTTTGCACTGTCATACTGTCATTTCAAATAATATACAATTCTGTACGTCCACCTATGTTGATTCCAAACGATACCATTGATTTATTTCGTCCGTTCTGTAATTTTTCACCAACGAACGTAGGGTAATTTCGAGTGCCCCTTTTTCTCTATTGCGGAACAAATCGAATGTCACATTCCAGACTGTATCAGGACTCATGAGTAAGAAGCACTTGATTCCTATCTTTAGCAACTCATCTTTGGATTACACGGTGTCTTGAGGTTAACGGGATATACATCATTGGTTTAGAGACCATCCTGATGATGTTCTATTTCGGACTGATTGATTTGATACTTTCCGTCTCATTAGGAGAAAGCAGTTGCCTTTACAACTCAGTAAGATTGCCTACTTTGCCTCAACAAGCTGTTAAGAGGGGATACCAAATGCCAATTGCTGTGGCAGTACGTGGATGACCTTCCGACTGCTGCTTAGGTCTATATGCTGTAGTGAACGCTATACTACGTGTTCTGGGTCGCAATTGTTGTAGATGTTGGGGATATCGGCTGTTGCAGTCCTTTGGTAATGACGAACAATGTGTAACTGTCTCCGTTTTTTTTTCTGGTATCAACGCGTCATGGCCGATAAAACGCTAGCCGTTGAATTTTCGTTTCACAAGACATGCAACACTTTCGATAGGATTTTTGATGCACTTTAACCGTTTACCAAACTTACCTTTTTGTTTAAATCGATGCCCCCATCAGGAACTGAGACATAACGATTTGACTTTTATTGAAGTCGGATTTCCTGTCACTTCCGTAAACATTCTAAGTGTGGAAAGACTGCACATGTGTAAGTGGTTTATGTACTTCAGCATCAGTATTACTGATGCTGAGTATATAAAACGCCTGCACATGTGTCGTGTTTTTGTTTTCAAGCGAGCTAATTGCTATTTACGATTAAGGGGGAAGGGAGAGGGTTCCTAATGTAATGACTCTTGAATATGTATACGTATATAATTTTGTATATAATGCAATACATTTTCTATATATAAAGGGTGTTTTTTTGAGAGGTATAGAACTTTAAATTGCAATAAAACAACGATGTATTATTCGATTGACATGATTTTTTTTATTCGAAAGATAAACTTGTGGCATTACATTTTAAATATGATTTCTGGCATAGGACTGCCACGTCTGGCTCGGATGTAGTCCAATCTGGACGTCCAATTTTCGATGACTTTTTCCAACATTTGTTGCCGTATATCGGCAATAACACGGCGAATGTTGTCTTCAAAATAGTCGAGCGTTTATGGCTTATCCGCATAGACCAATGACTTTACATAGCCCCACAGAAAATAGTCTAGCGGTGTTAAATCACATCTTGGAGGCCAATTCACAGGTCCAAAACGTGAAATTAGGCGGTCACCAAACGTGTCTTTCAATAAATCGATTGTGACACGAGCTGTGTGACATGTTGCGCCGTCTTGTTGGAACCACAGCTCCTGGACATCATGATTGTTCAATTCAGGAATAAAAAAGTTAGTAATCATGGCTCTATACCGATCACCATTGACTGTAACGTTGTGGCCTTCATCGTTTTTGAAGAAGGATTCCACCAGCCCATAAAGCGCACCAAACAGTCAGTTTTTTTGGATGTAACGGTGTTTCGACATACACTTGTGGATTAGCTTCACTCGAAATGCGGCAGTTTTGTTTGTTGACGTAGCCATTCAACCAGAAGTGCGCTTCATCGCTAAACAAAATCCGCTTATGAAAATCGACCATTATTTTCGAAATAAAATTGCACAATTTGAAAGCGTTGTTCAGGCGTGAGTCTATTCATGATGAATTGCCAAACCAAACTGAGAATAAATCACTTGACAGCTGTTAAATCGGTCACCATCTTGGAAAGTAATGCCAAGTTAAACTTCTATATCTGGAAAAAAAACACTGTATATATATGGTTTCCTATTTTTCTTAGAAATTGTATAAAAAAAGTCTTTGGTCCATCTATCCCACTTTTACAAAAAATGCATTGTAACAAAAAAGATGTAGCTTTCATACTTGCAGGAATGCGCTTACGCTTACGAAGCTTAACAAGCTGCAACTTAATAAGTGCCTTTCTGTTTTTGTTTCACTCAGGTATCCTCTGTTGCTAAACAGACTGTACAAGGTGACGCCTTACCACCACAAAGACAGGGAAGCCCTAAGAGAAGCTCAACTCAAGATTGAGCTGCACCTGGAACACATCAACCAAGTACAGAATCCTTTATTCTTTCATGTTTCACTTATATCTCTTTAGAATTTAAAGTGTCAGTACAGATCCCTAAACTAATACCCACGAATACAAGACATTTGGTATTAAAGTGTTATAGTTTTTTTAATACTTAAAATTACCTCTCGTGGAGCTTCTTAAAGAATTTTTTTTATAAAACTACGAAGCATTTTTATGTCATAAAATAAGAATATTTCTAAAGATTTAAATAATAATTGCGCAGATCTGGTTAAATTCTTTTTCAGATTAAAATATTTTAGTATTTTATTTGATAGTTTTAACGTGTCGTAAAATGATCTTATATTAAAGTTAAGCATAGCAACTTGATTCACTAGATATTTGCCAAACAACAAACTACGTAACATCTTGGGCCTTAAATTAAACAAATAATTTTTGATTTTTTAATTTCCACACACTTAATACATTTAAATATACATTTATATTATTAATAACTATTCATAGACATATCCTAATTTTTTTTTGCATAAGATGAAGCTACATTAGTGGTTTCCAAACCTTTTGATCGCAAGCCCCTAAAAAGAAAATTATAATTATTTTTCTTTTTAGGGGCTTTTATATATTTTATATACTAAGTACCCCTTTAATATATATACATATATATATATATATATATATATATATATATATATATATATATATATATATATATATATATATAGTCTAATTCTCTACAGACAAGAGATAAACATTCACCAATCACATTCATATATATATATATATATATATATATATATATAATATAAATTATGAGTCTATTTCTTTCGCAATTTTCTTTGTATCACATCGTTTGTAATCTGGTGTTCGTGTTAACTCTTTGGGAGGCCACTTCTCAATATTCGTTGTACATTAGTGCAAAATTATGTAATTAAGCTTCCTGCGTTTATGTTATGAGAATTTCATTCATAAATTGAAACAAAACACAACAAATAAATAATTTTTAAGAACAGGAAATGAAGACTTTTATTCGAAATCAAACTTATTACAATTTTTCCTGGATAACATCAACGCTTTCTTTTCACTTGTTATAATTTATTTTTTTCAATTTATACTGTTAGTTCCCACACTCTATTTATTTATATATTTATCTTGTTCAAATATTCAATCGCGTATTAATAAGATACATTTTGAAGCGCTCCATTGAGCTAAAATTTTATATACACAATTATTTTGGATGCCAATACAGTGATTTAATTATAATTAATAAAAATGAGTTGGTTAAAACTAATTATTCAAAGAATTACAAATACAGCCACGTTGGCATCATTTTTGGCGACTTGTGTCAAAACTTAAAAGGTTTTTTTCTCATTTTAAAGTGCTCATTCGAGCTGAAATTTTCTATATACTATTGTTTTGGGTGACAATACGATAATTTGATTATAATTAATTAAAATTAATTTACTGAAACTAAAGAATTACTGACACATCCAAGTTGGCTTCATTTTTATCGACTTGGGTCAACTTATAGAGATTTTTTTTCCCCTCACGTTTCAAACATTCAGTTGAACTGAAATTTTATATAACCGATTGTTTTGGATGACAATACGATTGTTTAATAATAATTAATAAAAATTAGTTGCCACTTGACGTTGTGATTCTGTTATATGTATATACATATTTATATTAATTGTAACTATTTAATAAAAGTAACTAAAGTTAAAAAGTTTTGTTGATCTAAATAGAAAGTTTTTCTTTTTATATATATTATGTGTTATTACTATACATACAAAATGAAAACAAATGATTTAAGTATGAAATTTACTATTGGCTATCGAATTTTTTGTATACCCTTACTTCTTTGCCTTTCCTCAAATTATGCTGCAAAATACATTCTTATGCATATAACATTTAAGAATTGTCTTTTATTTTAGGGAGAAGTGGGAAATGGGTTGTACGCCGTTACTAATTTTAGAGTAATTTTTAAAAAAACAAACGTGTTCCCCCTGTTTAAAAAAAAAAAGCTTTAACCGTCTTTCTCGTCGCAACATCAATTAATTTTTGTTATTTTTTTTCCTTTTGCCAAAATTTACGTAAAACTCCTTTCACAAAAACGAACGACCATATCAGTGCAAATCCGGCAACGAAACCGTAAACATCGTTCATCGTGTACTAGATAGGCCTGAACAACAAAACGAGATCTGAACATTTCCTCTTCAAATTGGTGGAGGCAGCATTTATTTTATTTTTATTAAATGTCATCAACATCGCAGGCAGTTGAGTGGCGTAGACCCCGCGTCCTGGGCTTCGCTCACATTTGCTCAAACTTCCAGGATTTGATAAATGGCGTAAAAATCTTCCGCGTTTCCCTGTCAGATTTTGTGAATTATTCATATTTTTAGGATTTTGAAGTTTTCAGCGTGCATTTAGGCAAATTTTTTCAAGTGGAAATTTTGCTGTGCGGGAACTTTAAAACATGTACAGGAAGAAATGTATGGAATCTTCTGAAAATATAATTTTAGAAATGAAAGGGTTAGTCGACGTGCGAGCGTGAAGAATTGTCAAACATTAGATTCTCTGTTCTAAGAATTGCTTTATTTAAAATTCAGAAAGGAATGCTTGACAAATAAATTGCCATGAAAGTTTTTCTTTTAGTATTATTTTTTTAAAATAAATAAGTAGATGAACAACAAATATTTTATTGTTTATTCCCAATTACAGAAAGTAGTTCGTATTTAATGGAAACGACTTTGCAATTTATTTTCTCGTTTACATTTTGAGATAAAACTTTGGCAACTTCAATATAATTCTCCGATAATATTTTCTCTGATTGGAATGTAAAATAAAAAAAATTTATTTTCAAAATGGCACTTAAAATTGATAGATGGCTCGAAGGTTACGTACCTACGCTTTTCGAGGAGAAATGATCGTATCAAAACAAATTATAAAGAGGTGTAAAAATCTCGCTTATTGCATTTAAAAAAAGTATTTATAATACATTAAGTTTGAAAGGAAAAAATAACTTTCACCTGAAAATAAAAATAAAAACATGACCACGAAACTCATCTTAAGATTGTTCGAATGCAGACAACTATCAAGAACGTGAAGTCTTTAATCTTAAAAAAATACCGCCGATTCAAGGATTCAATGCATCGAAATTAGGAATGTCTTCCAGACCTGTAAGTAAAATTATTCATAAAGATTTTAAGGTATCCGACTACTTGCGACAACTTTTTTTTTTTGAAAAAAACGGAGATATGTTTTTTGTGATTTTTATATTTATTTAGTATATTTTAAGGAAAAAATCTAAAATTGGTAAAAGAAAAAAAATATTATTATTAAAATGTGGGAAAAAACTAGTAAAAAATGTACGAAAAATTACATAAACGGGGCCCGTTCTGTACAAAGATTTTGTGAACAAATTCTCACTTTTTCAATTTTGATGTGTTACTTTGTTATTCCTGTGTGAAGTGACTTCACGATAAGAAATTTTAATTTTTTACAAAAACTAGAGCACTTTATCTAAGTCATTATACGAAATTGCTAAAAAACATTGACTATATTCACATACAGAACTGCAAATTTCGAAATAAAACAGTTGTTGATAAATCTGAAGATCAAAACACTTCTACTGTTATGCAGAACTTAAGCAAAAAATTTCATTTAATTATTTTCAAAACTTTTTGAGCAATCGCGGTCCCCGTTTGAGTTTTCGAAAAAAACACATTTCGAGTAAAATGCATTTTAAAGTTTGACATCTTGTGTAAAGTTATGGCATTTGCTTTTACTAAAACGCTTGTAGTTTTTGTTCTAGTGGAGGAAAATAAAGTACTTGGTATTGTTATTAAGTTAATAAAATGGTCTATAAAATAAAGTCATAAAAAAATTTGCCAATTTTTTGAAAAAAAATCATGGTTTTAGGGTAGTTGGATACCTTAAGTTCAAAAAAATGTTTAAATCTAAAATTCATCTGCTTTTGCCCAAACTTATTGCTGAAAGAAAAACAAATTGTTGAAAATTGTTTAAAAAACACCTAGCCGGTGAAAAATATTCGTGGTAACACTCGATGAGGCGTGGGTATATAGTGATTGTGTTAAAAGAAGATCAATTTTCTATTGCTCAACTCACGGGAATGACCGTTCAGAAATGGCTTCGTCAGTGTACTGAAAAATTCCCAAATTTATTAATGATATTTGCAGGATTTTATTAATCAGTTTCGATACTTTTGTTAAAAGTCAAAAAGTCTTTAGTAACATCAAAATTTATTCCCTCTACTATCAGCAGAATATTTTATAACCAATTTTCGAAAAATAAATTCCAGCCTTAAATGGAAAAAACTTTGATAAGGCTGAGTTTTATACGGACAAAGCTTCTAGTGTTTCGTCTAAGTCAACTGCTTCTTAATTATCAAACAAAGAATCAGAAACAGGAATAAAGTGTGTCTCATTTGATGAAATATCTATAAAATTACTTGAGGCTTCTGCAATGGACTTTTGTACTATCGGCTTATTAAAATGAGCCTTAAGAAAACGGCATCCAAGAACACAGAACGGACTTTAGAAAATGGTTCAAGAGGAACGAAGTAAAATAGGCATGACAGTACTAAGAAAAGTTTACTTTCATAGGAAATTTGAGCTACAGCTATTGTCAAAAATCATGGCTATCAGATAAAAGCAAGTCGCGATAAAAAAAAATACGTCATTTACAGATAAAAACTAACGCGAGAACGACCTGCATTTAGTAAAGAAACTAGTGTATGACACAGTGTTTCTCAAACTGTGGGACACGCCCCTTGGGGGCGTGACAACTCTACGAGGGGGGCGCAAGCATATTAAAAAGTTGACAGCAAAAGATTATTTAAAAAAATATATTAATTTACTGAAAGTTAACAAACAAAATACATTCTGACATAATAAATAATAAAATATGCATTTTTACACTGATATGGTGCACTTATAAATGTATCAGTACTGCATAATGTATTTTCTAATTAATCTAATAATATTAAATTAAGAACAAGTTTATATTAAAATTGCCAGTGACCCCCATAGGCTTGTCATTTTTATATAATTAAAAACAAAACTTAACACTTATGTTAATAATTTGTACGGTTTATAATTAATCCCTTAACTACCGATTAAAAGTTATTCGATTCGCTTCTCAATGCCAACCGTTTTCCACATAGGCGCGCGTATGGGATGCATTTGTGAGGGGGCGGAATAAAGAAGCAAATAATCTGAAATAAGTAAATCCTTCGCAAACACTGTCAAGGTCCTTTTCATGCCCTCGAAAGCCTTTGGAATAATTTTATCGATAGCATTGCACAGAAAAGATCATACGTCAGAAAGACTTATATATACGTTCGGGGAAATAAAGACTTTACCTTAGCGAGAAGTTTGTATAAGCTGGAAGCGCTTAAAGGGTTACAGTTGTATCGTAGTTTGAATGTCAATTATTGAATTCAATACATTGTTATTATATGAGGGGGGCGCGATGAATATTAGGATTGAATATTGGGTCGTGAATATTGCAACTTTGAGAAGCACTGGTATGATCCAAAACAATGTTTGTATTCAATTTGAAAAGATTTGCGAAGCTTTTGAATGTAACTGGATATAAACTGCCAATGATGCGATAAATCTTTTACTATTCTGCTAGCTATTTAAATATTTTTATGATTTAAATAACGAATTGTTTTAAATGATTAAAGTAACAAACTCGTTTTAAATGTAATATTCTTATAATTTTTTCTCGTTTTCTTACATGTCAGTTTTTAAAGAGAATTCTTTCCTCTTAAATATCCAGCCAAAATTTTGGGGGATTTTTTTGGAGAAACACACTTTTTAGAGAAATAGATTAAACACATCAGCCTTTTTTTATTAATGTGCGGACTGCACACTTCATTAAAAAGAGAGTCAGTAATAATATGAACTGAAGGTTTTTGTACCATGAGTTTTGAGTTAAGAGTGAAAAACTGTACACTATTTTGTGCTACATCTGCAGCTCATCTTGCATGTTAAGTGTAACATGAATTGAATCATATTAAACGAAGGAAATAAACGGATATTATGTTTGATAAATCAGTTATAACTTTTTAATGTCTTGAATCAATGAACTTAATTTTTATATATAAGAAATGATTTCTTGTGACGGGCTCACGCGTCTTTTCTTTAACATGTCCTTTGGGCTCTTTGGGGCCAGAATTAATGACAACTCTTTTCCAATCAAATCCAAGAAGTGAAGAATGAAAGAAAGATGCAAATTAAGAACTTTTAAATATCAGAAGTTAGAGTAAGCGCAATGATAATTTGTGGCAAGTGATGGCAATTAGAGGAATGTAAACAGTCTGTGGCTCTAGATTGAAGAAGTTTTAGATAACGTTACGTGGCGAAGAATAGTAATTATACGTGATAGAGATCCATTAATCAATGTGCATACCATTGCACACGAGTTATCGTAAGACCTCAACTAAAATTAGTGTGATCGTTTACTGATACTACAACAAGGTAGGATTGATTATTTAATATTTGTATCGGTGATTGTATTAGAATTGAGTGTAAGCGATTCAGTTATTGATAGTGGTTCGAGTTAGGTTAAGTCGTTATTATAAATATATTGTGTGTGGTATGTTTTACCATCGTAGATTCTCTCACATAAATTATTATAATCTAATTTGTTAAAGGTTTAACTTGAATACCTTAATAAAGTCATATTAAGATAATGTTTCCTTCTAGTTCTTTCGTTAATCCTACGCCTCTAGCTCACGCTGATACTCAAAGAGATAATCACAGGGGCGGATTATCACATTCTTACTATTTTTTTAACTTTGAAAAAATACTTTATCTAAAAATGTTATGTATATTTTTAAAATATTTTGATTTTAAGTTACTTCAGAGCTACAGTTATACGATTGCTGAATATCAGTTTAATTGCTGAAAATCTATGAGTTCGAGTTTGCATTTTGTAAACCAACTTTAGAATGATTCAGTTTATTTCAAGTAAAGATATTTTGTACCTGTAATTTGTTTTATTGCCCTTATGCACGCCTCATAGAAAATAGATCCCACGTTTTTGAAGATAAATTTCAAAATTTTCTTATGCTTGAAAAAAAGGAAAGCTACTCAATATTTTTATTTGTTAGATCCACTCATAGAATATTTAATCTGGTGAGATTTTGTTGTATTGTGGCAATTTTACTTTTTTTCCACTGGTGGTAATTTTTCCTCTTCTACAACCTCATAATATTCCATTTTCAATGCTTCCATACTAGAAAACATTTCTGAAACACTGTCTAATTTACTTTGAAGCAACAATCTTCCTGCATCTGAAGCTTTATCCTTTAAAAAGGATTGCAATTTTGTGATTTTGGCTTTACAGCTGCCAAGACGATTTAAAAGAGTTTTTATTTTATCCGCAAATGATACACACACACACACACACAGAAAGTGTTTCATCCGAACCAAGAGCTCCTGCTTCTTCCATTTTGCTAATGAGACTAAGAACGCGTGATTCAACAACAAATTATTTAAAATTCTACGCAAGTTTCCTCCGGATCAACAGACCACAATGTTTGGTTATTAATTTAATGGACTGTACACGAAATTACTATTTTAGTAAAAATCCAAATGATTTAGTTTCAATTAATTTCTTTTATTAATGCGACTTCCGACATGAAGTCTTTCGAACGATCTGAAAAATATTTTTACACAAGCATTCGAATTAATACATAACACATTGCTGCGGCAATCCTATGCGTAGCCATTATTTGTCTAAATTTACAATTCTAAAATTCGCCAAGCTGTGGCACCAACATGCCATAGACGCTTACATCGGCATTAACAACTGGTATACACGACTTCTATCTTGTTACTAAAAATACCCATGAATTGGAAAATGTTTAGATCTTCTGCCTTACAACAATAATTTAAACTTGACTTAACAAATTGTGCAAAATTTATATATATATATATATATATATATATATATATATATATATATATATATATATATATATGTATAGTAAACAGAATGTATTTAATGATGAAAACACACAGTGCAACTTAATGACTACACAATGCCATGACCTCCATCAAGATGACTACAAAATCTGCAAAGTAAAATATAGATAATTTTTTCTTTTTATAATTCCACGCACAAATTAATCGAAATTATTACGGTAAAACGAATGGTCGTTGGTCGTAAATATCAAATGAGTTGTTAGGCAAAGTCCTTGCTCTGCCGCTCATCATTGGGACCAATTAGAAGCCAATGGAAGGTTCCGATGATACGTGCTCCATCAGATATGTTTTGCGCGCTTGAAGGTTGCAATTAATTTGTGTTTACGGACGCAGTAAATTGTTGAATTTGTTGGATGTATTTACGGAAGCTCTAGAAACTGTGTTTTTAAACGTGGGTGAAAAGCATAGGAAATATAAAGCATTTAAAATTACGCTTAGAATCAAACGGTTTATTCCATTAAGACATGCAATTTTTCATAGATTGTTTTTTTTTAACTAAAACTACTTTGCAGATTTAGAATTAAGTTTAAACTTTTCAAATATACGGTCATCGTGTCATGTAAAAACAGATCATTTTATTTTTGTGGGATAAAAGAAAAATCAATAATTCTCATTTTTGTTGAGAAGATGCAATGTTGGAAAATTTTTTAGAATGATTGTTTCAATTATAGTTTAATAAATTTATTGAACGGTCAATATTTTATTTTATTTTATTTTATTTATTTATTTCTTGAAGATCGGACTTTTTTTCTATTTGTCATTTATCCTTAAATACGAGAATAATATCATTCTGAATTATTGTAGTTTAGATCACCAATCGCCAACTTTTAGAACTCATAGGACTACTAAATGTATATTTATATATATTTTACGGACCACTAATATAACTAAACACTATATGGCGGACCATTAATATGATTGGCCACAATATGGAGGGTCCTTCTAACTATGTTGTCTCTTATTTACATCTCTATTTAAATTTTCATATCACTGAAAAGGAACTTTAAGAAAAGCAAGAACAAACTGCTAATGCGAAGCAATGTCAACAAACTGAAGTGTTATACATCCAGTTAACAATGGTTGCCAACTCTTATTTTTAAAAGTCTCTAGATACACAGGGAAAATTTGCAAAAAAGTCGCTAAACTCTGAAGAAGTTTCGTTAAAAATATCCACTAAATTTTTGAAGTGAAAACTTCTTTACGCGCGTTGAGCGTTTTGGTAGAGGGTAAAATCCTCGGTTCGCGTCACCGACATGCTAATGATCTCCAGACTAGCGCACGCGCAGTAGCCTGTGTACACGTATACACTAATACATCGACTATTTCTGACTGTATTATGTGCGCGTTGGACGCTTTTTGGATAAGTATAATTTTGTGAGTCACGTCACCAATACGTTATAGTAGCAGTACATCTGTAATTGTAAATGTGACGCGTTGTACATTAAGTATTAGAGTGTAGTTATATACATAAGTAAAGTTAAATTGACCACGTGGGAAGTTCAACTTGTGTGTACTGGATTTTTTTATTTAAGTGAATTTTTAATTTGACTATTATTGTAATTATTTAATTGAAGGATGACTGTTTATTTATTGAATTTAAATTCATTGACTTCAGTATAAAAGTGAGTATGAAACATATTAATATTTTTATACAGATAAATGAATAATGAAAACAACGAATATATTTTTAAACATTTTTAATATTTGTACGAATATTTGTATTTAAAATTTAGCATTATTCATTTTAATTATGTTTTTAATATTTAACCTCTTCATCAGGAAATGAGTATTATTACGGTATAAGATTTATCTTACTAGCGTGGTAAAATAGATTTCTAGTTATTTGATAATATTTTTTCGTGGATTTTAAAATTGGAAAATTAAAAAAATGTTATAATAATTTTTAGATTTTATGAAATATGTTCATTTATTGTAAAATTCAATTTTACGAAGTTATTGTTTGTTTGTGTAATTTGTTAGATATAAAATACGTGCTTTGTTATTTTTTTGCCAAATAATTATTTATGAACTTATATAATTTAATTTCACTATTAGAAAAATATTGTAACATAATTAAAATCTCTAAATTTCTATTTTTTATACTTGTTTAGATCCTTAATCCCACGAGAAAAAAAAACTTGAAGATGTCAACAGATAGAACAATTTTTATTCGAAAATTTAATGATTTACACAAAAGAAGGTTCTGAATTACTCGAAAAAGATTTGGCGAAAAATTTGACGACATACCTATGATATTAAGCGGAGACTTTAATATTAACTTCGCAGATGACAAAAATTTATCATTAATTGAATTTTTGAATGAAACATTAGGTTGGACTATGTCTAATGATCGAAAAGTCAGTACAACAAAGTATAAAACGACTATCGATGCTGTTTTTATACGATATTTAGATAAATTTCAATCAAACATTTTTATTTCTTATTTCAGTTACCATAAACCTATTGTATCTTTTTTAGAATACAATGAAATGATTGAACGAACAGATAATCTAAGTATTGTCGAAATTAATGATGACAATGATGTAAATAATGAAAATAATGTTCAAACTTGAATTCATTGAAATTCGTGTAAATATAAATACTATGTATAATTAAGATAATTGTATATTAATTATTTTTTCAACCACTTTGTATTTATATTTTGTTCATGATTTGTTTAACCCATCATATGTAACTAATAAATAAAACATAAAAAATTTCATATAATTTTTGCATATAGTTTTAATTACTCTCAACTTAATAGTTCCGTTTTCACTTCTATCGGCAGTCCCACGACTGCTACTGTTTTTTTTTATTTTTAAAGTTTTAAATTCTATAATATGTCTTGTTATTCGTCATTCTTGAAATAAAATCTTCAAGAAAATATAAATAATGTCCCAATTTTTCGGCAGACCATGAAAAGGTTTTCACGGACCACCTGTAGTCCGTGGACACCGGTTTAGAAGAAAATTTTGCTACATGTACCTGATTTTTATGACTGGATATTGATAAAAATAGACAAAAAAGTTTGTATTTAAAAGAAAAATATTATCCTCAAGCAAAAAATAACTTTTGATCGAAAATTTGTCTTCAGTTTCTTACGATATTGGATTTATTGAGTACAAATTTGATATTTCTCATAGACTGTTTGAATTGCAAATTTAGACTTTTCTTAATTTCCATGTACTATGAAGAATCTACCAACAGGAAATAGATGTCTTATTCAATTGATGTTATAATGAAAGAAAAATATATCTTTTAAACAACAAAAAATTGACGTTATTGATGCTGAAATGAAAATTTTAAAAAAAGTACTGTGCCGAAAATTTCAATAAAAATAAAAATAGTGCAATTAGCACGGAGTTTTTGAACGAAAAAAGGATGACTTATTCAGCATCTAAGTTTCAGTTCTCTACCCACAGACAGACATCAGCACCTGACGCATTTTTACGATGACAATTCGAGGAATATATTCAAACACCAAAACTGTCTCATATGCAACTTCCTGAAGCATACGATGTCAGTGACACCATCCTAACCACCATTCCACCAGTCGTCAACTCCTCCAAACATTCCATCCCGTACAACTTAGAACTAAACGAACAGCAGGTCGCAAAACAGTCATCATCTCGTTGACAGAGAGATGTCTCCGAATTTTCCAATTCAACTGCGGAATCCACGTGTAACACGAACAAAATAACATCACGGAATTTATGTTTGGAGTCTATTTCTGTATGCACTCCAAGCGAGCGGTGTGGAAAGACGAATGGCGCAGTTATACTTTTTATAGACCGGTGTGTTATGTGTTTTTGTGGAAAATAAAAATATCGGAATGTTGACGGAAAATAAAACAGAAGTTGTTTGAGGTATGCGAACGGTATTCGGTCGAGGCGTCTCTTGGATATGTTTACGAATAGGGTGTGATGAGGTCTGGTGGAGAAAAAAAGGGGGATCTTCTGAAATTTTAAACAGAATTTTGTAGCTCGATTGTTGATTTCAGCCGAAATCTTAAGTGTTGTTAAGTATTACTTTGTAGGCTCCTCCCCCAAAAAAGTTAGTAAATTAAACAATGCTGGATTGGAAATCGACCCCGAATAAATATTCCCATCCGGTAGATATTCGCGGTACGTGCGGTAAATGAAATATACTTCTAATAAACTTTTTTGAGCATGCAATAATATATTATGACCATAAAGTTGGTTCTCTTTATTATGTTTGATTTAATTTAAGTAAAAAAATAAGAAAAAGTCATAAGTACCAATTTGCTCTATAACATATGCATTTCTTTTGAAGTGAAAAAACTCAAAATGAGCGATGAAAGACAAATTTAACTTTAAGATATGTATGTTGCAATGATATGTGTGTGGAAAGTACGTTTCGTAATGAAAATATAAGAATTGCCACGTCTCTGAAGTAATTATGAATGAGAATTGCTCAATTGAATATTCGGAAAAGTAATATTATATACAATTCAGAAAAGGGAAAGTATTGTCTGCATTTCAAATAATTTTCAATAGAAGAATCTAGAAAAAGAGTTCTATTGCAAGGGATTTTTTAAATGAGCTTAAAGGTTAATAAATACATTTTAATTTATCCTAAATACTCCAGATCTAAGAAATCTAAAGAGCCTCATAAAAATATACAGAATTTAAAAAATGATACGAATATGTATTATACATTTTCATGAACACACATTATCATTGGCTGCTTATTAGCAACTGTCATACAGTCTTTATTTTAATTGATAGTTTCCTTACTAATCTTAACACTTATTAGGAATTTTCATTTGGAATAAATTTGTAGAGCACTTTTAAATGAATATATTATTGCTTCAATTTACATCGCCAAACTTCAACTCGTACTTCTCGTGTACATAAGTACTACATGACGTTGAAAATTCACCTCCAAGAAAGCGAGGAGAGAAAATTATGAAAATTTCAAGAATGGCGTACTTTACCGAGTAAATCAATCATGTGAAGTGCACAGCTCTCCTGCTTACAATGCAATTGGAATTTAACACTAGAACGTCCGGGATTTCGATTACACTTAAGGTATCCGACTACGTTTGGAACCGTGATTTTCAAAAGCGCATAAATGAATAATTTTCATGATATTTAGTGTCACTTAGATTAGAATATATGCATAAAATGGTTTTAAGGACATTTTGAAAAAGATTTATTTAAATACAATATTTTGGCAAAAAATTAACTTAGAATAATCTTTTTTTTTCCAAATGTTCTCCTTTTGTGAAAAATGCTTCTATTAGAATAATATTTTCCTGTATATAGCTCAGACCTCTGTTCAGAGGCTCAGCTAGAATTTTTGAAATATATAACTTAGAAGTGGGTTTATTCATATTTTACGACAACAGAGGGGAGAAATTTTAAGAAAAAAACGCGAATAATTATTTCAATTGGTGGTAACTCTGAAAATAATGTGAATATTTCAGAAATTCTAGTTGAGCCTCTGTAGAGAGGTCTGAGTTATATACAGGCAAAATATTATTATAATAGAACAATTTTTCACAAAAGGAGAACATTTGGAAAAAAAGATTATTCTAAGTTAATTTTTTTGCCAAAATATTAAATTTAAACAAATATTTTTGTCAAAATGTCATTAAAACAATTTTATGCATGTATTCTAATCTGATTTACACTAAAAATCATGAAAATTATCCATTTATACGCGTTTTTAAAATCACGGTTCCGAACGTAGTCGGATACCTTAAACGTCCAACGGTGTCATTTGACACCGTGACATAAAATATACAAAATAATTGTTTTGACTAAATAATTGCAGGACTACTGTTCAGTAGGGTTTATTTTTAAGACTTTTTAATATTATTTCATGTAATTAACACATTCTATGGCCATTTATATTAAAAAAACAGACATTAAAATGGCCCTTTATATTAAAAAAACAGACATTAACATGTTTCGGGAAGCTTGTCGAGCCACTGCTTTGTCGCAAAACATTTCGAGTCGGAAATCTGCCAGGAACATTACTATTATACGGTATTCATTCTGTGCCATCCTTAGCGATATATATATTAGGATTTACTGGGATGTAATTAATTATATCTGTTTTTTCTTCAGATTCTTCGCAGTCACTTTCACTCAATCTTATGTATTCATCGGAATCTAAGTTAGAGCCGATTCCTTCTCAGAAATCTCTCGCAATACATTAGCAATTTCATCAGGGTTTAGACCTTTTTTACGAGCCATCATTTCAGGGTGTCTGCCCAGCACAGGGTTCAAAAATCGAATGAATTTTTTTTTATAAATAGATAATCAAATGTTATGTAACAAAATACTTAGGCACAACAATTTAAAAAAAATAAGATTCGTTTCCGCTGTTAACTCAGTAACATTGCATTCAATGTCAAATAAATGTGGGATACCTCTTTGGGAAGTTTGTCTTACTAATCGTAATGATGAACGACAGCTATGTATGTTGATAAATTTCCTTGGTGTCGAAATGACACCAGTGGACGTTCTAGGTATTTTTAGTTGTAAAATTTCTCCTAATTAACCTAGAACTACAAAAATTTTACTGTCTCATTACCATGGAAAGTAATTAAAAATCACGATAAATTTTCAAATTCCCTGCAAAAATGCAGAAAGGAGAACAAACTGAATAGGCTCCGGTGTCAAATTGACGCCGATGGATGTTCTAGTGCAAAAGAGCAAAATTTTAGAATTGTCAGTATCCATGACATATTATTTCTAACAAAAGTAGAATTCATTTTCGAATAAGTTCATTGTAGAATTCCCCCTGTCTCAGAGGACGCGTGTGTAATAGCGAAGAATTCTAGGTAGCTTCCAAAGAAGGTATTTCCAACAAACAAAAGATTTTACGAGGATTATGATGATTGGTGTGAATAGGGAAAGTTGTTCAATGCGTTAAATCTCATCTGACATCTACCTAGATGCGTCCACTGTGCACTGGCTGTAGCAAAGATGATTAGAACAAGGAGAAATGTAGCAAGGTTGACGTTGGTTGTAGAATGTGTTCAGCGCATCCATCAACAAGCGATGGAGTCTTCGTAAACCAATTTTGTTGCCATTTTGCAGCATGTGCAATACTCCCTTGACATACTCATATAAACTAAAACAATACCCATCAAGTCGTTGCACTTATGGGGGCCTTTAAAAAGATTGCCTCTTTTCCCACAGCACCAATGGTTCTGTTTTCAATGTGCCGGACTAGAATAACGTGGACGACGGAATCGAGATCCCAGATATGTGCAATGATGGTCACCATGCAACATGGTGACAGGCCCAATCTAGTAGCATTTATGAAACTCATCTTCTAACAATGACGCGGCATCGTCGTTTGGAGTGTTACATTGTAATTCAGACAAGTTATCATTGGGTTATTTATTAAAAGTGTATATAAAAAGTACTTTCTTTGTAACAATTCATTTTTAAAATATCTGTTTGACAAATATTTTAAAATAATTGATTTGTAATTAAATAAAAACAAATTGTTAAAATTATTAAATATTTTCCTCGAAGTATTTTATTATACTACTTTAAAATCGAACATTGTCTCATATAAATGTGCAAGTTTGGAGAATGGGGTTCCAACAGTGGCGTAACGAAGAACTTTTGGGCCCCCCTGCAAAGTCAGGTTTGGGGCCCCCATGTTGAATTTTACAAAGGGTAGGCACTTGCGTCAGTCAGACTTTGGGCCCCTTTAGAACCATGCCCCCCCGCGATGCTGGGGTTGCGAGGGTGCACGTTACGCCACTGGGTTCCAACTCCAGTATCCTCTTTATCACTTGGATATATAACAAAGTTATGTGGTCCGTCACCAGTAGTCCCCCGTTACGACTCCAATGTCCAATGTGCAATCAATCAATCAGTAGGAAAACATTTTGTTGAGTAATTTGCGCTTTTTGATTATGAAATTGATATAAATTTTTTTTTCAAATTAATTTATATTCGGATAGAAAAACATTTTGATAAAAGAAAATTGGTATAATCTGAATGACGTTCTCAGTATTCAGATAACCTCAAAATAGAGTAGTAAATAATCCAGCAGAATGTTTCTCACATTATTAATATTGCATATCAATTATGTAGGAGTAAAAACATTAATTAACTCGTTATGCCCGCACTACATTGAGTAAGGATTGCGTAACATCACAAACACGAGGTTATTACTTTACGTCATTATATTCGTTGCAAATTCAAAATTCAAACCCAAAAGGAGACATGCTCTTGACGTCCTCGCGAACCCAAAAGGAGCGATGCGAAATAGGAATATCAAAAAATGAGAACGTTTCCGCCCCTATGACACTGAGAAAAGGGAAAAATATTTCAGTTCCGTTTCCCCTTTTCTCTTTTTTCCCCTCCTATTGATGTTTAGAATGTCACAAAGTTGTTTTCCGTGACAAATTGGTTCGAAGCGCGAATTGCATCGCATCATTTCTCGTAGTGCGCGAGACAGTGCGAGACTGGATATATTGCTGTCTGTCTCTACCGAACGAATGTTGCACATTTGCGAATATCTGACGTTTGTAAGTAAAAGTCTTGTTGATTTAGCTAAAAAAAGATACAAAATCGAGTTTTTCTTAAAAAACTGAATTTAAATGAATTATTTATATATTCTAGCAATTATTTTTTTAGAAGATCGCTAAAGTTTATAATAAATAATTGATCGAGTTAAAATAATTAAGAGAACTCTTAATTTCCTCCCCTTTATTTTGAGACCACGCTGTACAAGAATATTGTGTAAATATCTGAACTAAAAAAGCTTGATTAAGGGATCATTTTATTAAATTTTTTAAGGTCAGACTTTGTGCAGAACAGTGATTTTAAAAAAGCGTAAAAAAATGAATTATTATTTATTTTTTTTATATTTAATGTCAGTTGATTTACGACAAACATATAAAATTGATATAAAAATATTTTTACAAGGAAAACTATTTAAATGCAAGTTTTTGTGAAAAAGGAAGAAAGAAATACATATTTACAAAAATTCTCATTTGTGTGAAAAATATTTCTATAATAATAACATTTTGGCTCTATATAACTTAGACTTTTCTATGAAGAACTTAAACCAGGAAATTTGGAGAACTCACATTATTTTCAGAGTTACGGTCAATTGAAATAAAAGCCGGTTCTTTTTTTGTTATAATATCTCTCCTTTGATATTATATTATGAATAAATCCACTTTACTGAATTATATATTTCAAAAATCCTAGTTGAATCCCGTTATAGATGACCTAGCTATATATAGGCAAAACATTATTTGTATACAAGTTTTTTTTTATAAAAGGAGAATGTTTTAAAAAGTCATTATTTCTTCATTTTTTGCCAAAAAATTGTATTTAAATAATTATTTTAGAAACCATATTCTTAAAATAATTTTGTATGTATATTTTTATTCAACAAACACAAAAATATTATCCATTTATATGCTTTTTTAAAAAGTACGGTCCCGAACGTCATCAGCGACCTTAAATTGTTTAAAATCTAAATAAAATAAACCAAACATCACAATGTATACAGCCAATTATTGTTTGTAACTCTTATATGAAATATATATAAAACTTTTCACTACTTTAACTCTTATAATTATAATATTTTTTGAAAAAATTTAGGATTTTCAATTGTTTTAAATTTTTTTTCATCTACAAGGTATAATTTACCCTTTTACTAGAGGTAAAATACATTCTTTAATGAGATTTAAAGTTTCAGGAGTTCAAATAATTCTCTATCACGCTCTTGAACAGAATTTACATTGACATATACAATATATTTCAATGTTATTCTTTTTAAAAATTAATTTTAATCCTTCTCTAAAATTGTATCAGATGTGGCAATGTAGCAAATTATTTTTAAGTTTTCCATAATCATTATTTACTAAACATCTCTTAGTAAAGTGGTGCATTTTTATTTCCAGCAAACAAAAGGAATAACTGGGACCAAAATCTGGAGGAGGATATCCAACATATCAGCCGCTCACAGAAGGTCGACGAATATCTCGGACATAGGAAGCATACAGTTGAGAAAGGTAATAAATAAAACACTAACATAAATATATAAAAATCCATAATTGATAAAATAATTGCATTTTTTAAGGAAAAATTCATATTGACTCATTAATATAACAGGTAATCGCTGTGCCCTTTTGTGTAATGAATAGCTAAGATTTTGATTCCTTTGAGGATACTGAAAGGCCGCACCTTTTTAGAACGAATGTATTTCGTCGGCCTAGTTATCAGATTGCGTAACTCCATAAATGAAACTAATTTGATTTTCGAGTAAGTGCTGTTTGGCGCGATTCCTTAATCACGCCAAATGGTACACATGACGATACACAGGACCACACGATACAAATATCAAGGTAACTATATTGTAATGTTATCGGCCTCCCCTTAGTGAACATAAACAACCACTTGGAGCGTAGCATTCTGGTATCAAATTAGTACACCAGATGGAGTTATGCATTCTGATAATTAGGCCGAGGATTTATATATATTAGTTAACTTTGGATCTCAAAGAAGGTAGAAATTATATTATAAAAACCAGTAAATATACCGTCCGCATCGGTGTATAACGCGCCCCTATACTTTCAAGCTGCATTTTTAAATTTTTAGGTATATTAGCCGTATATAACGTGCACACCCTTTTTTTCAAAAGAGATCTGCTATCTTCGCATGCAATGCGTACGTTTTGAAGTCATTTATTCGAGGTATTGTTCCAGACTTTTAAAAAAATAATATACTTCTAGAGCTACAACTCTTTTAGTTCACAAGGCATGTCATTTCTTTTAAATAAACAGCATTTCGATGTATGTAGAATTCTAATTTATTTTTATGCTCATCTCTTTTTTTTATTTTTAAATCTATCGCTTTTATACCATGAGCACTCTTCGATCTTATTTTTCATGTTGAAAGTGCGCGTTATACGCCGGGGATTTTACGGTAAGTTAAATAAAATAGTGATCAGTTTTTTTTTCAATTTATTTACTGTGCTAATTTTCTTTCATCTGTAGCGGCAAACACATTTAATTTTAAAATAAGTTTAATGAGACAAATGTGTGGCCTATCACATTTTTCTACAATTTCTTTGAACCCAGGAATGAGATAGGGCTTGAAACTCTTATCATGCCCTGCATAGTTCATGTTAGCCACCTTGCATCTGTATTTATTCTTGATGTTCTTCATGCAAGAAGCACTTGGATCACTAATATATGTCGACCCAAATATAACGAACATTTTCTCTGTATTTCGTTTTCTGACTGGCTTGGCAAGTCACCAAATAACTCTTTGCGGCCGCATGTGGCACGCGAGCCACTATTTGCCCATCATTGACTTAAATCGGTCTTTTTATGAAAAAAAAAATTGTGATTATATTAATTTTTAGTAGTTGGTTGAATAAGGGACATATATTTGAACCAGATCCTTTATTTGCCACAACATACATTTCTTTCTGAGAATCACTCATGATTGACTTTCCATTAATTCACTTAAAGTTTACTCTCCGATTAATTTTCCTTTGGTTAATTTTGTATTTAATATGCACTATAACGGATCAAATTAGTATGAATTTTAATGCAGCGAATTCATGTGGAGGTAAAGCCAGAATAACTTTGAACACTTATTTGAATCCAGTTAGGGTCAATCATGATTGATTTACACAAGGGGAATAAAAGTGTAAATCAACTATATATGCGTATCTCGAACAGGGATGGGAAAATGGTGGACCGCTTGCCACAGGCGACCCGCAAAGATGTGAAGATCCCCTTGGATCTCACTTTGAGAACGAGAATGATTTTGAGTCAAAGAAGAACCAGTAGCCATTTTAATGAATAACTTTCTTTATTTGGTTATCTTTCCCAAATAGAATCAAAGACTTTTAATAACAAATAATTTAAAATAGATATATGAGGTTTAAAAGGGGCTTTCCTTTATATTAACTTAAATATTTAATGATCCAATTAATTAACAATTAGAATATCGATCACGCAGAGATTACCGCAATAAGAGATCCCAGAATTATATTCAATGATGTTCCTATCGAACATTTAACTTTAATCTCACTCCTAATATAAAACTTTAATGAGACTTTAATTATAAATCAATATTTACTACACTGAATCTCAGCTCTTCCTGAGATTAATTTATCCACCTAGAAATCTTCAGTAATAAATCTCTAACTTCACTATTATATCTTCCTGCTTCAATCTCTCTCTCCTACTGCTTCTCACTTTACTATTCCGTTTGACTTAAATACTTTATCTAATCTGCATATATATAATAAGGAATCCCTGTCCCCTTTTTGGAGCTGATTGGAAATAGATAGGGAATTAAATTTCCCTAAAAAAAGAGTCTCAGAAGTTTAGTGATAAAGTTCCGTATAGATTTGTCACAAAGAGTTTCCTTGCTGCCGTAGAGACAGTCTCAAAACCAAAGACAGAGGAAATCGTTTTCTACGAAATTGAGGGGAACTGAAATATTTTTTCGTGTTAAAGGATATTGCGGGCCCCCCATATATTCAATAAGATTAAGTTTATTACAGTGGATATATATATATATATATTTAATAATTATCAATGTAACAAAAACATTCACAAGAACTTAACTGAAATTTAATACAAAATTTAGCTATACCAAAATATTCACAGATTTCCGTTTCCATATTCGGTCTTTGATCAACAACCAAAAGAAGTTCCATCTTCATTTTGCGCAAAATAGCAGTTTGTTTCCCCCAGTTCTTCGCCATTGCAGTCGTAAAAGAGTTCTTCTAATATAGAAAAAAAAATTCGAACCCCACTCATTGATTTTTACTCACATTGCGATGAACTAATCACATAGTTCCAAAACCAACTGATGAGAGAGGATATGCTTTTGTAAATTGTTTGTAGGGAGGGAGGGTGAAGGTCGCTTATATAAACAAAATTGGCTCGTGTCACAGGCTGTTCCGACGGTATTCAAAGCCAAGTAAGCATCCTTTCTACGAAACATGCGAAATCACCTCTCTTTCATTTTACACCTGTCTTAAATCTCGGCTACGCGGTTGGTGTTTTCCGTACTTTGTTCCTTCCCAGAAGGGAAATCCTTTCGTGTTAAGCGATTTTTGTTTTGTGGTAAGAGGAAAAAAGTGTATGGAAATATATAGTTTGTCAGGACCGTTATAGTATTTCGTGTGAACCGATATTTCGTCTTAAGCGTTTTCGCGTTAAACGTATTTCGTTATATAGAGAAAATGTTATCTATATACTTGGGTCGACATATATTTGTGAACAAAGAGTTACTTACATGGTTATCAACATGAGTTAATATAGGCTGAGGTTGGTTGACATTTCTTGCAGACTGTGATCAAAAATTGAATAAGCAATCTCATTTCAAATTTCCAAAAGATTGTCGGAAAATGTTTTTCAATTTAAAAAGGATTGCAGAATATTATTTTCATTCAAATTCATCGCAATGTTGCCGTTGTTTAATAGCTCTTCTTGATTCCATATTACCATTTCCTGAACATCGTGTGTTTTATAGAATAAAAAATGTTATTAAAACTTCAGACTTTTAGAATCTTTCTCTCGGTTCACTTTAAAATAATGAACCTTATACAAGGTTAGTTGTATTTGAATTTTGTATCATGCGCTTACAGAAAGCCTTAAAATATATGCTTGTATCCAAACCAAGCAACTTTACGAAAGTAAGTGTTAGTAAACAATGATGCTTGAAAAAGGAGAAAAAAACCCCAATGATAATGATTCAATTATTTAAGAAAAAATTACAAATGTTTGTGCAATAAATTTATCATCAAGGGGGGGGGTAAATTTAAATCGTATGCTATGCAAAAAAGAGTAAGTAGTGCTTACTTTTTAAATGTTTACATTAATATGTCAGAAACAATATGAAGCTAACACAGACGATTTTGTTTTTCAGATTCTTGTAATAATAATCTATGCAGACTGTTTCTCATAAAAAAGAAACGAAAAAAAAAATTGAAATTTTTTTTAAGGTCATGGAAAGTCTGTATTTTTAGACATTGATGTTCACTTATTATAGTAAATAAATTTTCAATGAATTCTGTACAAGGGTTACACTTTTGTTGCGAGTACGTCAGAATCGATACAATGACGTATAGATAGTACGCGTAAAAACATCCACTTACGTTACATTAATCGTGCAATACCGGATGTGATGTAAGAATTGTATATTGATCCTTAAAATGTGACCTCTAATCAAAACATTATCGGCAGCTAATGCACCTGTTCACAATTTTTTTCAGAAGGATGAGAATATTCTTTTACTTTTATTTTTGCTCAAATTTAATTAGGAGAAAAATAAAAATAATTTTTAAAAAAATAAAAAGTTTTGAAATCTGTAATATATATATACAAACAATTCAATTCAATCAACTATAATTGTAGATCATTTTTGCTGATTGTTTAAATAAGAGGTCTTCAACCTCACTACAAGGGACCCGGTGATGACATTTTAGGACCCCCTCATTTGAATTTGAAGCAATTTAAAAAAAAATTGCCTGTCTTTTTTTTTTTGTCGTAAAAAACGCTGTTTTTTCTGTTATTTCTTAATATTTAAAACATTTCACTGATGTGTTTGATATCCATTTCATATAAAATTTTCTGAAAATGGCAAATTTTTCAAAAATTTCACTGTATCTTAAACAATTTTAAATATAAAAAAATCTGACAGTGTGCATAAAGTCTGAGGAATTTTCGGGACTCGATGGATCTCTTTAACAGGTTTTCAAAGTATTTTAATACGACTTCCATTGCACTTTTTTGAAGCCGATATATATATATATATATATATATATATATATATACACACATATATATATATATATATGTCATGATTTTTAAAGACAGAATCAGATTAAAGTTTAAAAAGGAAGGTCTTTATTCGTTCGTTTCTACATCTGTTCTGACGCTAAAAGCAGGGAGGAAAAAGCACGCCATGGTGGTGGTTTCACGTGAATAACATCTGGTAAGTATCGCTGCTTTGAAGATGGTGTTTGCAAGTTAATGCTGACATATGTTGACTATTAAATCTAACGATCTGGAATTAGACATGTTTATTGGCTAGGCCATATGTTCGGAAGAAATAAATGGGCGATTAGTTTGATACTTGAATATGAGAACGGAGAAAGATGGAGTCAAGTGCTAGATAGGGAATTTAATTTTTAATCTAATTTAATTATCCTTATATATATATATATATATATATATATATATATATATATATATATATATATATATATATATATATATATATATATATATATATATATATATATATATATATATATATACCTTGTAAAACAAACCTCCTTTTCTTTATGTAACTTTCCTGACCACAATACTTTTTTTGACAACCGCGTGGCCTTCGGATCACTGTGAATGTATTGATGTGGCCCGCGGAACAGTTTAAATGTATTAATTTGGCCCTCGAGCGTGAAAGGTTGAAGACCGCTTGTTTAAATCAAAATGAAAAGTCATAATGATCTAATTTGATGAATATAAGCATAAAAGATCCCACAGAAATCATTGAATAGAGAATCAGAATTCACTTCAAATAGGCTCTACGAGAGCGTTCATTTGATGCTTCTACTAACTTTATATAAAGATTAATTACATTATTAGGTGAAAGAAAAAAAATAAGGGTGTATATAAAGTAAAAGAAGAATAAAAGTAAATTAAAAGCGAATGAGATAAATTATTAACATAATGGTTGGCATGACAACGGTTAATTGTTTGTTTTTTCGTATTTTTGTTACATATAAATGTAAATCTACCAAAAAACTAACCCGAAATAAATATGGAAAGAATAATAAAGCAAGAAAATGTACCCACAAAGTTTGTTAAAGAGAGAACAAGTTTTATTGTTTATTTTGTTATTAATTTCTTTTATCCTTTTTTCTGATGCTGTATACGAGAACTTCCATTCATTAAAGTGTACAAATAATTACAGTTATTTTTGTGCTTCATTTTCATTACTATAGACCAGGGGTCGGTAACCTTTTCACTGCGGCGTGCCAAATCATTCTACCAATAGGATTCAGCGAGCCACACAGTAGGGCATTTTTGAAACAATTCGATTCCCGTGATAATGCATGCAGAATTAGAGAACAGAGGTCAATAATTTAGATTAACTGTTTCATTATGCATTAATTTTGCCTCATTTAAAGATGTTTCTTAACATAAATATAAACCACATAAAATGTAACTATTTCTCTAACAAAAGTAAAAATAAATTAAGTTTGGACATATATTATATATTTTTAAACTCATTTATTAAAATAAGAGTTAGGCAACACACACATAAAATATAAGGATTTCCATTATAGATAAATAAAAATATAACTAAAAATTTTAGTGCAACCTTAGTGCTTGCCATTCTACTTTCATATCGCAAAATCAGTGGTATAATGTGTGACTTTCAATTAGAAACGATTCTGAGCATTCAGTTGTTAACATTTTCTTTGCGGACTCGAAATGTTTTTCGTATTAGGAAAGTTTTTTACTTTGATATGTACAACCAAAAGCTCGAAGCAGAGTACATATCTAATGTTCTCTCTTCAAACAATTAAATCTCTACAGCAATGACATTCAATGATTTACATAATAGCTGTAAATTTATCTTTAGATAAAATATTCTTTCAGATTTTTTTCATAATTTCGTAAATGTCCTTATTTCTGAAGCTGTTTGTCCAATATGGTCCGTTACAAATCTATTAACTTCAATCTACTGAAAAATTGATAAATTTAGAGTAGTGCAGAGTGCACTGAAAATTGTACCACGTGCCACATGTGGTATGCGTGCCAAAGGTTGCTGAACCCTGCTAAAGACTTTAAATTACTCAAATTTTCTTCAAATTCGTTTATGTGAAATTTGTGGGGTGATTTTTCTATTCATGTTGTGTTTTTCCTTGTATTTTCTATATGTTGTTTTTTTATATAACACTGCCGAATTAGTTAACTTAGCTTAATTATTTTATTCTGCCTTCTTGTAATTCCAAACTGCCTGAAGCAAATTGGAAACAAATTTTCAGGCAGAAAAACATCTCAATTTCTATATAAATTTATGAAATTGTAATACATAGATCTTTTTATTATAAACATCTTTAAAATTTACATAAATGCACAATTCTTGCCTTTCATTTTTAATGTGAAAACCCATTTAGCATTTTAGCACATATTTGCTTACATAGCATGGCCCAATATTTGATTTAGGGTGTCAATTTCAAACTTTTGCTAACGCATTTTTTCATGATGTTAATGTTGAAGTAAAAACATTTTTGTTTTTGTGATGAATAACTTTTGAAATGTATGAATATACCTTTGAAAAGACCAGGCAGCGTTAGCCACTTAATACGTGATGCTTTTATAGTACTCACAATGTCAATCCTGCCATATTTTCTGTAAATTTCATGATTGTAGAAAATTCTCCACTCATTGCTCTCTTGAATAAATTCAAAGATAAGATTAAGTTTATCTTTCAAAAATGAGCACCTTCTCTTCCTCTGATTTATTGAAGGTTCAACATTCACTTCCATACAGAGCAATAAGCCTGATTAAAATTTCACGTGTGCTCAACGTGGTGTTTTTAGAAATAAACTTAGATTTTAATTGATTTTCTTCATATTAAATGTCTATTAAAACAGTAGATAGATATGCATTAATTACTAAGAATTATTTGTTAATTTTTTAAAGTATAAGCACTCGCCAATTCAAAATCTCATAAGCAAATAAGCAGCTTTATACATCCATACTAGTAGAGACATTGGCAAATATAAATGTTAGAGTGAACATAAATTTTTCAACAAATGGATAATTAAAGTGTATAGCAGAGACATTTAAGACATATCAGATATAATTCATCTTATACTATTAAGAAGTGAAACAATTGTTTATAATTATTGTTAAACCACGTGATATAGAATGAAAGAAGTTAAAAGACCTCTCTCTCTCTCTAATCAGCTAGAAAAAACTTTTAGAATATCATTTTGTGTGAACTATGTGTAAAAAAATAATTGTGCTTAATTAGCTTGCTGTGTGGTTCTAATTATACCTGAAACTATTCGATGATTAATGGCGATGGATCTTTATAAGTTTAAGTATCCATCAACTGAAGAGGACAACACCTGAAGTCTTATCTGACTTTCATATCACGCTACATACAGGCTTTGAAAATCAATTTCAATTTAACATAGCACTCTTTAACCTACCTTTTGTTTAATACAGTGTACTTTAAAAGAATAAATAATGAACCAACGCACTTTGAACGCGATGTATGTCTAACCACTAGCTACAACTATCTTTTTTCACTTAGGATTTGGAAGGACTTTGTGATAGCAAAAGCACTTCTTTTCTTCAAAATCTACTCCATCCTATTTTACATTGAATTAATTCTATATAATACTATAAACAATATTATATAAATTAAAGTTCTTTTTCCCCTTCTAGATGGCGATGGAAGTGCTTGAATGGAGTAAAGAGGATATCCGCTTTGTGATGGCAGGAAAACTGTCTTTTAGTGGGACCGTCGATTTTACCAAGTCGAGAAGAGGACGTGCTATTAAGTTCAGCCCTAGCCATGCTCTCCTCGCAACGAGAGGCCGCCCCAACGCCCACTACAGGCCAGACCTTATAAACGACAGTCCCCTCTTCCCCAGGGACTCAGGCATCGAGGACGCCACCTTGTTGCTTGTTAAGGAGAAGAATGGGCGATACAGCCTCGCAAGGGTCAGGCCATTTAATTCCTCTATTGTGATTTTAATACGTTTTATCTAATCTCAAGTGATAATAAATTACTTAATATGTTTTAATTAAATTATTCTTATCATGTCAGTATGAAATTTGGACAGCTTATCAATCTCATTTAAGTTAGGTCTAGTGTGTTTTACTTTATTTTACGTAGAGAAGATTTAATTTTATAACGAATACCGTCTGTTCCATTTAGGATTACCTTTTTAAGTTGTTTTTTAAATTTTCGCAATGTATTCCCAAAGGAATGATATATTTATAAATTAATTCCCAAATTCAAATATAGTTACAGTCAAACCTTTGTATGACGAACCTTTATACTGCGAATGTTTCTATACAGTGAACTTTTTCCTGGAACCAAGAACATTTCATGATTTTCTTCGTAAAATAACCTCTCTAAAGAGAATTTCTTTTTTATCTAACAAACTTTTTCTTTTGTGATTCAATTTTTGTTCTCCCTTTTTTTAAAGCATTTTTGAAAAAATTTCAATTCTCTCTTTAACACATTTTATGGTGTGTGGTGTGGTCTTTAACACATTTTATGAACGTGTATCCATGTTCTAATTATAAAATAATGTATGTTTAATATTACTTGTATGCTTTAAATTGTAAAACGTCCTTAAAATTCATTAATTTAAGAAAAAATTTTCTTATAATATTGAAAACACAGTGAATTCTTCGATTTTCTTTTTTCTTGCTTTCCTTTCAGTTTTTCTTTCTTTCTTTTGACAGGTAAGATGTATAAAATAAACATATATTAATTTAAAAAAAGGTATGGATAATTACTCTTTTTAATGTATAGTGTTTATGAATTAAAAATTTGTTTTGTGTGGTTTATAAAGTATGTTAAAAGATGAAACTTTATATAACGATCTTTTTTCCGGGATTTAGCGACTTAGTTATATAGAGGTCCGATTGTGTTATGATACGTTACTATTAAATGTTTACTTTTATTTGGTTCTAAGCGTCGAAGTACATAGCATATTACATTACATGCTAACATTCTTCTCTGTGTTATTATGCTTCAGGATCCATTGCATCTTGGATCGTGTATCATTAGTGGAGAATTGGAAGAGGAAGACATTATCGAAATTCAGGAGTACACTACAAAAGAATCCATTTTCCTCAAAGTAAGTAATTTGTTATCTTCATTATCTACTTAAATACACTCCGCCCCTCCGCCGACAAACATAAGTATTATAGAAAATTTTTTTATATTTATAAATCAGAAAGTAAGGTTCTTTATTTTATTCCTTCAAATATGTTGCTCAAGTCACCGCCTATAGATAACATGGTGTCTCGTGGCGGTGAAAATTAATTCCGTTTGAATCAGTCATTGTGCACGCATTTCTACCTGCATATTTAAAAGGACAAGAAAACTAATTAAATGCTTCAAAGTAGAAGTGTGTGCTGTAATTAGTTTTTTGGGGGAAGAGGGACAAAGGATGCCACCTCTGAAATTTACATTGAAATTACTACCGTTTACAGTACTGGTGTTATAGTTGTTCAATACATACGGATTATCATGCAATGGTTTTCATTTAAGAAGTACAATACATACGGATTATCACGCAATGGTTTTCACATAAGAAGTGCAATACATACGGATTATCATGCAATGGTTTTCATAGATGAATTAGGATTATAGAATTTTGGGTGAAGAAAGAAAGGGATGACCCTAAACATCAACAAATTGTTTTGATTACTGATTCAGCGATGGAAAACAAAACAGAAGATTAAATCTTTCTCAATTATCGGAGCAATTCACTTTTCTTATTGTATAGTATGAAATATTGTTCATCAGCATTTCGGCTACTAAACGGATTGCAGTTGGTGGATCCCCACACAATCGATTAAAAATTACAAGAAATTACGCATGACAACTTCATTTAGTGGCAAGCAAAGAAATTTTTCAAGGTGGGGGTCGAGGATCGAAAGTTCAACATTCTTGTATCATACCCCAATACTCCCCCAAACATAGGCTTTTGATTTTATTGACTGTCGGGAACAAAAAACTGTAAAAAATTATTTATTGAATAAATAATTAGCATTAATTAATAAAATTCCTATTAATAAGAAATACTTAATTAAATTTTACGTATTATATACACAGGATTATAATCAATAAAAAAAATCGAAGGTGATGGGGGGGGGGCGAGGGTCCAGACCCGTGGACACCCCCTTGTGTGCGCCACTGACTTCCCTTAATCTTCAATATATCGTGGCAGTGGCGTAACGGAGAATATTAGCCCTCCCTTGCAAATCAGGTTTTGGGCTGAAGTCCTACTTGGCGCCAGCAAGGCTATGAACCCCGTGGAATCTTAGACTTCCTTTCCCCGCGAAGCGGGCGTGTACGCTACGCCACTGTATCGTGGTACGTGATGAGATGTTTCGCCTCACAAACTGCTTATGGGGATGAAGCATAAGTTTTTCATTATTGTCCCGGGAGTTTGATTAACGTTTAAAAAAATATTCTTGTTCTGTTCATACAATTAAAGTACGCCTTTCTCATTATACTGAAATGAACTTTTGGCTAATTTTGAATTTTTTTAATAATTTACAAAATATTTTATCAAACATAGTGGAATTTGACCCATTTTTCACACAAAAAATATGCAAAAAAATAAGTTTTTCAGTTTTTTACAAAAAGCTCATTTCAGTATATATTAGCCATCATTATAAATATGTCATACAAAGACTTACATACCTGTAAACATGATTTTCCCAGAAAAGGTACATGGAATATCAAAAATTTACGTTTTGAGATTAATGAATTTTAATGTATAATTACTTTTTTACTAAAACATTCCTCCCCATATTCCAAATGATCTACATTTTTTTGAATCTCATCATCCTCTCTCTTCTTTTTAAGTCTTTTTTCTCTTTCCTAACTACTTTTTTTTTGTAAACATGAGTATTTAACCTTTAACAGCCTCTGTTTTTCGAGACATTCCATTACCTGTACAATGTAATCAGCATCCTCAATATTAAGTTTTCTCAAAATTTCTGTTTTTGATATATTTCCCATTTTAAATGATGAAATTGCATCCTTTTTACCAATATGATGATACTTCCATTTGTACAAATATTTTCTTCGGTACACGAGACCATATTACGTTGTTTACACTTTCATTGGGATTTTGTGTACCTCCATGTAAACTCGTTTTTAGAAATTCTGAATTAAATGTTTTGGTTCATTCAACTTTTAAGCAAAAACAAAATACTTTGTTTACGTTTTTCGTCATTTAAATGGGCGTGGCCCAGTTTCAATAATTATTTAAAAATAGGTTTTAAGGAATTCTAATTACCCTAGAGCAGAGATGTCCAAAACGCGGGCCGCATGTGGCCCGCCAGGACCTAAGTTGCGGTCCGCCGACTCTTCTTTTTAAAAATTTAAATATCAGGTTTTTTAAGTTTTTTCATTTTGGAATTCAGGGGAAATTATTTATATACATATAATATCTACAATGTATTTGCCTGTTACCTATTTTTGTTTTAAAATAAACCCGTTTTGATAATAGAAATGCCCTTTACATTAAAATAGATTTATGTTTCATCAAACAGTTACATTTGATTTTACTATAATAAATAATGTTTTTAATAAATTCCTAATTGCATTATGCATATTCTTTACTATGGATTGTATATGATTCTCTATGTGTGCAACTTTCATTCCTCCTCCTCCTTTTCTGTTTGGAATGCCCCAAAAGCAAGAGGCAATCAGAGATGTTTTTTAAAGTTTAAAAAATATATTCAGGACGGTTAAGATAAAGGGCAATGTGTACTTAATCGTTTGCGAATGACAGTACAATCAAATTTCAACAATAAGTAACAAAAGATCAATTCAAACGAACACCGTAATTTTCAAGAAAATGGCAACTGTAATATTTTAAACATTATTTGATCTTTGCATTTTTATATTATCTATGTCTGTATACGTGAACAATAATGAAAACAATAATAATAGTTCACATTCTGTTTAAAATTTTCACTTCAATAAATGTTTTTTGTTTCCAAATCTGATATAAAGGTACATATTTACCGCGAGATTATAATGCTTTTCCGAAGTGGCCCGCAAGGTCATTTGGGTGGGACACCCCTGCCCTAGAGGTTAAAGTAAGGTATTTTTAGAAAGGTTAAAATTTATACAATTTAAAAATAAAAAAATCTGAAAATCGTCATATTAAGAAGATTTTCGGTTTCCAAAACCTTTAAGGTGACTGCCTACCTTGAAAATGTCATTTTTTGTCTACATAAGTCATTTTTTTATTTTAAAATCTTATAGTTTGAATATTTTTCTTTCCAAAACAGTTTTTCTTTTCCCTTTACGCCATTTTTCCCCCTTTTATAGGGATTTTTAAAAACATCACACTCTATGCAAAAAGGACAGTAAGATAAAATTTTAGATGAGTTTTTCTCAAAATGATGTTTTCGCAAGAAACTCTTTACCAGATACATGATATCTTAAGAATCAAACCAGATAACGTTTTGAAATTTTGTGGAAATGTTTATTATACTACATTTTATAAAGTGGACCATAAGTTTTGTTGTAGATTAAATATGTTTTCATTTAGGGTAGTTTTCATTAAGAAAAAACTTAAAAAAATATCAAACTTTTCATATTATTATGTATAATTTTCTGTAATTTTTTTGTATTTTAATATTTCTCTTAGATTTTGGTTCACTTTGAAGAGCATCGCAATTTGTAAATTGTGTATAAAGAAAATTATGATGATTGTATTAGAAATTTTTTTATACAGTGTTACCCGTTTAAGTAAAAATTTGGTAAAATTTCCTTGAAAACGACCAATTTTTCTAAAAGTATAATATTTATTTAAGGTATCCGACTACGTTCGGAACCGTGATTTGCAAAAGCACATAAAAGGATATTTTTCATGATATTTAGTGTCGCTTAGATTAGAATATATGCATAAAATTGTTTTAAGGACATTTTGGCAAAAAAAAAATATTTAAATGTAATATTTTGGCAAAAAATTAACTTAGAATAATCATTTTTCCAAATGTTCTCCTTTTGTGAAAAATGGTTCTATTATAACAATATTTTGCCTGTATATAGCTCAGACCTCTCTACAGAGGTTCAACTAGAATTTTTGAAATATATGACTTAGAAGTGGGTTTATTCATATTTTACGACAACAGAGGGGAGAAATTTTAAGAAAAAAACGCCAATAATTATTTCATTTGGCGGGAACCTCTGAAAATAATGCGAATTTTTCAAAAATTCTAGTTGAGCCTCTGTAGAGAGGTCTGAGCTATATGTAGAGGCAAAATATTATTATGATAGAACCATTTTTCACAAAAGGAGAACATTTGGAAAAAATATTATTCTAAGTTAATTTTTTTGCTAAAATATTATATTTAAATAATTTTTTTTGTCAAAATGTCCTTAAAACAATTTTATCCATGCATTCTAATCTGAGTGACACTAAATTTTATTTAAATTATCCATTTATGCGCTTTTTGTTAAAATCACAGTTCCGAATGGGCAGTGTTTATTTAACCATTCGTTTACTTTCACCAGCTATCTGCAAGTCTTTTTTTTTACTTCATGGCTCCACCATAATTTAATTTTTAATATGGGTTTCTTTTAACACAGGCGGAGTGCCACACAGATACCGTTGAATGGCTGAAGCAATTAAGGTACCACGCCAAAGACTTGGGGGCGTGGAAAAGGAGAAGAAATGCTCTCGCCAACATCATGATCAACGGTATGATTAGGCAGCAGTGAATGGACACTTCATTTCACCCTCCTCTTTTTTTTTCAAAATGGACTTGCAGTGTGTCACTCCAACGTCTTTGCATTCAGTGGCGAGGACCCTCTTCTCATGTATATATAAAGGCTGAACGAACTGAACATGGTTTACTTGAACATTTTAGAATGTCAAGACAATGAAAGATGTTTCTGGAAAGGACTACTTTATTTATTTTGAAAGAAAAGACCGTGATTTTTCACCCAACAAAACGGAGATTCCAGTATAATGCGTGTATTTCAGAATCTTAAAAGCATTTCTAAAATGATTTTTTTATTATTTTTTTAAAGAATTAAAAGATTTGTTTGAAAAGAAAATATAAGTTAAATATAAACTTTAAATAACACAATAGAAATAAATTTCAGGAGGTCTCAAGTTCTCTTTTTAAAATCTGGAATTTAGAAATCTATGTACTTGCATTTAATTATTAAATAATCTTACTTTGGAAAGATTAGTGGAATTAACATCTTGAAATACTTTTGAAGTTTGAAATTTTGATCGAAATTTAATTTTGATTGCATCTTCTAGAGAAATCGTATTTGATTTTTTTTTTTTTGGCTTCCACAAATAACAGCAAATTGTCAATTGGCTTAATTTTAAACCACCCAAAACACTATAAGCAAGAGTTGCGAGACTTTAGTTTCAAAAAGGTTTACCAATTTAAAAGAAAACGTACATTCTCACATTAATTATATGTTATAGATGTATTCAAATCTAAGTTAATTATTTATAATTTAGCTATTTAATATGATTAATGATTTTGAAAACGCAGGTTCCAGTAGTTAAGTATGACATAGAAATATTTAGAAAGGTTCAAGTGCTCACATAATTTACTGTAACGTTTGTCTTGAAGTACACATGGAGGTTCCGCCAGATTTGTAAAGACCACAAGCCCCATCATAAAGTCATCTGTACATATTTCATTTTAAGCCTTTTTTTTTAAAAAAAAATTACTCGAACCTCTGCGAGGTATTCTCTTAACTATGTTTAGATAGTGCAATCTAACTTGAATTGAGGCGAAAACAACTTAAGCTAGTAAAATAATTTTAGTTTAATTTTGTTTCGTTTTTATACGACAAATTATAAAAACGAAGTAACAAATTGTTAATATCGGTTGAGGGGATCTATTTTTTGTAGTGTTTTAAATTCTTCGATATCCACTGTCAGATTAATAATGACACTGTAATTGTAATGACAGTAAAATTCGTGGAATATTTTATAAATAATAGAATATTACTGAGTTTACTAAAAGGAGAAAAAACAGGTTCTGGCAAGCTGTCTAGAAAATGTAATATATGTGAGAGTTCTCAGTAAAATTTATTGGAATTAAAATATTACAGAGAAATATAATTGATATGCAAAAATAATGATAATGTTTGTGAGAAAACACTTATCTCTTATCCAATCATATATTTTTGCATTTATAATACAAGACCCGTTTATCCCTTTAGTTAAATCATGTGTCATATAGTTTTTTATATTGTGTAAAATTAAAAGCAACCCATGTAAACTTGGCGATTTTGCTACCAATTCCGGTGTTCAGTAACTGCTAAATGGTATTTACTATTTCTCGTAAAACATATCCGTCCAAGAAATAATTATCTCATTAACTGATCATTAAAATGACTTAAAAATAACATAACAGTCATCTCGTCAAGTTGGCTTAAAGAGAGAGAGAACTGTCGTAATCTTAAAAATTCCTACCAAAATGTTAGAATTATATAAGATCACAGAATTGTATTCTATGTATTTAAAATATGTGTTGGATATCTTTCTTTTTCTGTTCTCCTTACATTGTTAGATAAATCATTCCACACAGATAAGTGTTACGTTACAGTTGTCATAAGAAACTATTTTTTTTTATATATAAAAGTGTTTTTATTAAGTCTTTATGTGCATCCAACTGAAATTTCGTCACATCTAGTCTGTAATTTTTTTACCGACGAAATTGCAGAAGAACAGGAATTGTTATTTCAAATCTTTCAGTGTAGAATTTTTAGCTTGAAATAAAAACTGCTAACAGTTGTTGAGAGTTTTGTCTTTCATATGTGTGTTTTCTTTATCTTTTAACGAAATATATTAAAGTAATCCCTTTACATTACATTATGAGAAAAAAAGCACTCGGTAGAAAAACACTGTACTTAGTTATGTAAGTTAAAAATAAGACATAACTTTGCATGTATGAGCATTCAAAAACATGTCTGTCCATATTTGCTCTCCTGCAAACCACATGATGCTCTTAAAACTCGCAAATGCTTAGAATGCTGAAACGTAAGGAGTGAATACTTGATAAAAAAGTAATATAAGTAAATTATTTTATGGCGATTACTACTTAGGTCAACAAAGAAAAATTTTATTTTAGTTACTTTTTATTAAATAATTGCAACGAATATAAATATGTATATTCTTATGACAAAATCACAATATTAAGTGGCAAAATAGAAAGAGAATTTCCTTGCAATAATCAATGTATACTGTCGCCATCTATTGCCTTCCTTCGGAACAAACTTAATTCGTTTCTCCCATATAAAACAAATGAATTAATTAAATTTAATTAATGAATTAATATTTGAAAAAAATGTATTAACATCAAGTTTATATTTGAAGGTGTCATATTTGAACGTGAGTGGATGAAGAAAAAGTATTTTATTAATGATTGAAAATTTGAACAAGATATATATAAATAAATATGTAACTGAAACTTGTTTAAAACTGCAATCTTGGTTCCTAAGGCCAGGAGTTTGTTATTGTACTTCTGTGCGTAATATTTCCTATTTTGACTAGTAAGAGTTAAGATGGGAATATATTAATATAATTTGGGGGAATAAGATATTTAAAATATTTTGCATTCACGGCAAGTATTTGTTTCTTTACAAATAACTTTTTCAAATAGTTTTATGTTGTCAATGTTAGTCACCTGTAAATATTTTTTGATCAACAATAACAAAAAGCATATAAAAATACAATCTATTCGTGTTATGACTGGTGTCGTTATGTAGAACTACTTAGGAATATAATAGAAGAAAACTTTTTGTGTGCAAGAGAATTAAACCCTTCTAAGCTCATTTCATTTCTGGATTATGGATCAAAATATTCATATTTTTATACTTATTTTCAAACATACATATCTTTTTAAACATAATAGCACTATTCACATATAAAATTTATTAAAAATTAATGTAAAAAATCTATTTAAATAAATGAGTAATTTACCTGTAAGACTGGCTTTCTGGTAAACATTAGACTTGTTAGCCTATTCACACTAACTTCAAGTATAAAGCTTGGAATACCTAGCTTTTATCTTGAATTACACATTTTTTTTACATCTTTTACATTTACATGCATGATTATGAAATTATTAATCAAAATTGGATCGTGTGCGATTAATTCGAAAATACGGTGCTGCACCTAATCCAACATCGCAATCTGGACTATAGACATTGGCGTAACGTACACCCCGCATCACGGGGAGGGGGGCAGGATTCTAAGGGGCCCAAAGCCTGACTGACGCAAGTGCCCACCCTTTGTAAAATTCAACGTGGGGGCCCCAAACCTGACTTTGCAGGGGGCCCACAAATGTTCTTCATTACGCCACTTACTATATAGAATCTTGTTTCTCTCTTCTTACCTTTCCTTCTTTGAGCAACCAATAATACACTGTCGTGTTGGATTAGTTTTCTTCGCTGTTGGGGGAATATAGTCAACAAAGTGTCTTTCAGACAACAGTGAAAGGGGGTTCTCATAATGTCATCCTTTTTTTACAGAAAACTCCACCGAGTGTAGTATTTTCCAAACATTCGAAACCATAAAAAGCACATGTGAAATAATGCAGGATAGATAGATTGCACAGTGTACATTTTCACATCGCCTGAGATACACTCAGGATGAACCAGATTGGTACGTTTCGCCCGCCCAAGCTCAGCTCGGGAAAGCAGGGAAGGGGTTAATATTCACAAAATTAATGAAATAACATTTATGGATTTTTACTTAAAATATTTCGAAATAGAAGTAGAAAACTCATTAATTTGAGTTTCTTCAGTGCCTTTTGCATTTAATAAGTGAATAAAAGAGAAGAAATTGTACCAGACAAATAATTCTCTTCAGAACACTCCTCTGCTTCTTGTCCAGATATTCATTCGCTAAAGATGCAATTGTTACAAAAGCAAAAATATTATTGTCAGGGATGTACTTGCTTGGATATTACCCTCGTTACTTAGTCGTAGCTTAAAATAACGAAGTGTATTTCCAAAAATCGTTGGAAAAAAAATTCCCTCGAGTCATATAAAATTAAGGCGCAAGTAATCTCAATATACAACAATAATAATAATTTATTATTATTATTTATAAAATTGTGTAAAAATATAATTAATAATTTAAAAATAATTTTTCTTTTACGTTGTTCTCAATAATTAGAATATTTGAAAGACCTTTAAGATTCTGTAGATTAAAAAAAAAAGAATCACGTCAGAGGTAATCATCAAATGAACTTTATCTCAGATGCTGCGTAAATCATTCATGAAATGCATCAACTTTAAAGTTATAAGAACTGCCTCATATAGAATGCAAGCGTGTTGATTTTGAAGAATATTATCGAGATATATTGTTATTAAGTTATTCAGCTGCTTTCTCCTCAGTTTCATCAGGAATTACTTCTTTATCAGGTTCATCGGGAGACTTCAAGGATTTCAATTTCGGGTGCTTCTTGAGGAAGTAGATTTTTATAGAATTCTTTCGCATCATCCTTAAAACTAGCGTCGAATTCTAAGTCTTGTTCTAAGTAGGTAACGTACTGTGCTATAAAATCTCTCAGTCTATCGTTTTCGTTCTTTCGGCTTTCAATGCTGAAATAATAAATATGATTTTTTTTTCATGAAAATAAATAAAAATGGACATGGAATTGAAAGTAATAAAAAAAATTAATGCTTGAGATTTAAGGCCTTATCGCTGACGCATATTTAGAAAACCCGTTTCGGGAAATTTTTCAAGAAGCTGTGAGGGTGAAGTGTTACTGTAAACGGAACGCTACGCTTTGAGTTTAACCACGCCCTATCTTCACATTGAAAAATTACTCGCCGATTTTTCTGCTTCTAAAAACGAATGCCCATTATTATTTCTTTTATTCCGCTCGCGTTTTTGTTGACGTGTGCAAACAGAAATGGAGCACCGTTCTGTTAATAGTATTATATGCCATTAAAATATTATACTCCATTTCCGATGCGTTTGACGAAGCTAACGCCCATATTCACCGCTAACCTGACCGTCGGTTAGAGGAAGGAAACCGGGGGTTCGCCGAAAACGTTATTCACCATCACAAGTTAATAACTTAACTCCGGTTCAAGGTAAAAAATCTTACCCAGGGTCACAGCCGGGTTAGTTTTAACCGCACATGCGCAGTAAGCGATTTTTCGAGTGTTTACGTTTTTGTGCAAGTTTTGAAGTAGTTTGAGTTTGGATAGATTTTTAGTTTACGATGAATACCATTCAGAAAGTTTCCACTGTTACTCAATTTGATTTTTTAGAAAAACTGGAAACCAGAAAAGTCAGAAAATTCTATTATATGTAAGTGTGGCTTCATCAAAGCCAACACCAACTCTTTTTCGTACTGCGTAAAATAAATTCTGTTGGCATTCATTTTAAACAGATAGAGATACACGAGGTTAAAAACAAAAGCTGGCACGAGGCGAAGATAGAAATTGTAGCTCCAGACGGAAGTCACGGGGTTTATTCCAACCAATGGGAATCGACAAGTAAATCCAAGTTAAGAAACTCAGAGTCAAGTAACTGGAGGTCGAAAAAGAGCTGTGAATTGGAGTTCTAACCTGGGGTTGACTGCCGGTTACTTAACTCCAGGTTTCATCGCTGGGTCAGGTTAGCGGTGAATACGAGCGTAAGGCTACCAACTTGTTTATAACGTGAGGAGCCGAAAAACCCCATTGGCTGGAATTTGAATCAATTTTTATTTCGAGCAATTATTTCGGCTCACTGGGAAAAAGTTGTTCAGAGCCGCTGCAGTGGCAACTAGGAAGAAATTGTTCAGAATGGTTGTTTTCAAGGAAAATTGCTCCTAATACGTGTACGTGTGATAAGGCCCTTAATAATTACTTGTCAGGAATAAAAGTGTCGAGTCTATCGTCACTTAATTGAGTCCAGCTTTTGTAAATACAGTCTTAATTTATACAGCTTGATGGTTTATGGTCTATATACGCCATCCGCCATCACATTGAATCACAGCACACAAGACAATTTAAACATTATTCAATGTAATTTTGCATTTCAAAATCTCTTGAATTTACCAACAATACAGCATTGAACGATTGTAACGAGTTAAAAAAAATGTATGACATCAAAAATGAAATCAAAAAGGGGATACTAATTAAATACATTTATGGATCTACAACTTAAAAATATAGCATTGTTTTCATTCAGCTACTTATGCAAAACTAGTGATACTTACGAGGATATAAATTTTTTCTTTAACATAGAGAGATATAATGAAAGATTATTGATAGAATGTTGATCATGAAATAATACCAAATAACAAGAAAAATCTTACATGTTATTACAAGCTCAAAACCTTTTCTATAGGGTGTTGCCGAATTCGACCAACAAATTCAAAAGGGGTGATAGTAGGCAGGACAGAAATAGCAAATCAACACAGATCATGAGGTCGCAAACCACTTTTAGTCGGAGTGATTAGCAAAAACAGTTATGAGATGGGGGTGATGTATTGCGGAATGAAAAGGGACAAAAAGATTATTAGACTTAAGGCATGTTTACAGTGCGAACAATGAATCACAGCTCGACGTCAAAAATGCAAAGACAAGTGGTTATCTCAGAAATTGTTCGAAATTATAGCCGTGTTTGTCACAACACAAGTAGAATGACATGAAAGTGGTATGCTGTGGATATCGTCTCCTCGGAAGGTGGTGCTAGTCATCTATTGTAGTTGACTCGACCGTATATGAGGTACATATCCGCATACTCCTCGTTCGTGGGATTCAATGTTGTTACCAAGTGGAGTTAAACACCGCGTTTTATGCAACATCCATAAGATAACTTGCTCGCCTCTGTAATTCTCCTCAGGCAAATGAGAAATTTGCACACATTCAGGTTTCTTCAACCCCACCACGCCGCTCCAAATTCCAGAATTTCGTTTGACCACGCTTATCGTCCTCCCGATGGCTACTATTATAGCGATTTTTACCAACTAAATGTGTTTTGTGATCCCATGTTCTATGTTGTTTTGTCCTCCCCATGCTGCCTATGATCCCCCTCTGAATTTGCCAGTCGAATTCGGCAACACTCTATATATTAGTGGTCTTTCTATTTAGAATCACGAAACTTAATGCGCTAAATTCATGACGATCACATGATAAATGTACTGACGTGTTTCGCAGTGAATTCAAAACAAACATTAGACTTGTACTTGATGTTCTACTCGTAAAATTTAGGCAAAATTTCAAATTTGATAATGGAGTAAAGATGTTCAAGTATATTAAAATTCTTGTGGAAAGGTTTTTCAAAATTTAAAAAAAAAATTCTTATATTATGCATGTATTTTTTAAACAAGTTCCTTTTTGCTTACTTATTTGCGTTTTTATTGTTCATAATAACTAATCCATATCATTAATGTACAATTATGCATATGATCCACATATCATTAAGTATAAAAATATTCTAATGAAAAAATACTTTTTAAAAATGTGTGTGTGTGAAAACAGGAATTGATGCATTTAAAAAAAATATATATAGGTATTTTCATCATTTAATATATTATAATCATAGTAATGGAAGCAACATATTTATTTTTTTTAAAAAAATATTGGGTTTTTCGGAAAGTAATTTCGTTATTTCCCGACAGAGGATTTAGTTGTACTTTTTCATGTCCAACTTCACACTTGCACCGCATAATCATTATATGTTTTGAGAGCTGATATAACAAGGCTTCCTTGAGAAAATGTTCAATTGATAATACGCAGTTGTTTTCGGTTGGTACCCTTTCAAGTATGGAAAATGAAAAGCAGCATTTTCAGCATATTTTACTTTTTTTACTACCGAAAAGGTAAGAATGTTGTCCAAGCAAGAAACAAATTTGCCCATGTGTATGGAGAAGATGTATTGACAGTATGCCAGGACCAAAATCGGTTTGCTAAGTTTCGATCTGGCTATTTTGATGTTTAAGATGCATCACAATCTGGAAGGCTGGTTGAAGCTGATAAAGACGTCAATTGATGCAAATTGACGAATAACAACTTGTGGAATCACTAAGAAGTTAAATTTATAGAATTCAACTTTTCGTGACCATTTGAAAGGCCTAGGTTTAACATCAAAACTCGACACATGGGTTACTCATGTTCACACGGAAATAAATTTGTGTCGTCGTGTTGATGTTTGTAATCTGCTCCTCAAACATCAAGAAAATTATCCATTTTTGAAGTGCATTCTCACTGGTGTCAAGAAATGGGTTGTATATAACAAAGTCAAACGCAAGCGATCAAGGAGTAAAAGAATTAATCGGTTCAAAAAATTTCGAAAGCACATATTCATCACAAAAAAGGAATGCTATATGTTTAGTATGAATTCAAAGGAATAGTTTTTTTTCTTGGGCTTCCACCGGGCTACACAACGATTAATGTTTGAAGTATACTGTTATTAACTGGACAAGGCGAAGGATTCATTTTAACAAAAAAAGGCAGGAAATGATCAACAGAAAAGGTGTAGTGTGTAGTGTCCCAGCAAGATAACGTGAGACCTCATATAAGTTTACCAACTCGTCAAAAGCTTTTACAGCTTGAATGGAATATGCTGCCACACCCACCATATTTTCAAGTCCCTTCTGATTATTATTTGCTCCAGTTTTTACAAAATGTAGTCGGTAAAACCTTTATTTCAAATGAGGAGGTCAAAAATCTCATGGATCAGTTTTTTGCCAGCAAAGAACAAAAATTTTATGAACGTGGAATCATGCTGCGGCAAGAATAATGGCAAAAGGTATTGGACCAGAATGGACAGTATATAATTTAATAAAATATTTATTCACTATACGAAAATTGTCTTTCATTTTAAAAAAAAAAAAAAAAAAAACACCCCGAAATTGCTTTTCGAACAACCCAATATACATTGAAAATACTTGTTTATCATATACATATTGCGCGATCCTATTTTAAAACATAATCTTCTATTTAAAAACTGTAATAAATAAAACAAAAATTGATGGAATTTTTTTAAAAAAAATTAAACTTGTGTTTTCAAATGTGCAAAACATATTTAAATTTAAGCAAAATGCGATTGGTTTAAATTGATTTAAGTAAAAGAACTAAGTACACTTTTAACTCATAACATTATTCTTATATTCTTTTTAAAAAATTATGACTGCTAAGTTGCATTGCATTATCACTTAAAATCTAAGGACTCATTTTTTGACTATTTATTAATAATATTTTCTGCAGTTACTCAAAAGAAGAAATTGGTAATTAAATACAAAATAAAATCTTTAATAAACATCCCAAAATTTCCCTCTTTTAGAGGAATTTACTGGGAGAAATGTTAAATTATTTTCAACTCCGTAGAGAATCTAATTAGAAGAATTCTAATAATGACCACGTTCTAGGATCATAAAATGAAGAAGCACCTCATTTTGAGTTCGACTGCTTTATTTCTGGGAGGGATGACATATCGCCTTATTTTTCGCATAACAAGTTGATACAAATCGGAAGCTTTCATCATATTACTTCGCAGCTCGCTTTTCTTAAAATTGTGATAATAACTGTGTTCCATGTACATCTCATTCATATTTTTCATTCTGAAAAGAAATTTTTTTAAAAAAACACTGTTATACAAAACTTTATTGTGACCAATATTAGATATTTTTCAAATAAGAAGTCTTAACAACAAGTATGATTTTAAGTAAGGTCCTTATCGGCTTTATTTTTCTCACACATGACACATATGATATCGTTTAATAAGAACACCATAATTATTCCTTTTAACAATTGAAATACTTCTGGTAATCTTCTTTAAGAACGGATCTTCTTTGAAAAATTAAGCTTTCTACACTTACAAAAAAAGACATAATAAAATTAATATAACTGCTTTCGGTTTATTTTTCGTTCTTCATTTCTGTGTTTTAACCGACAGTGCTAGGATTTAGGACTTGCATCTAAGCCTTGTGAATATATTTAATTCTTCTATAATATACATATAATCTCATATATATGGTATCTTACACTACACTAAATATAGTTTTTTGATACTCAGGTTTAAAGGTATTTTTAAATTACTGTGTCCGAAATATGTCATATATAATTTGAGTCAAAAATACCAAAGAACTATTTAATGCCTTAGTTACAAAGTTTTGGTTGATATCCTATCATTCAGGCACAATAAGCATTTTATAAAGACTAAGGAGCAAAAAACAGGATAGCTGTTTATACACGTTACTTAAAATGTAAATATTAACACGTGAAAATCTTGATTATTTGAATAATTGCAGAAATTCTTTCATTAATTTAAACTCACAGTTAAATAGATTAAAGAAATTTTCAAATGCAATTATATTCCTGACTTTTCTATTACCCAATAAAATAACCAACGCACTTAATTTTAATCTCTCGAAGAGAAAGATTTACGATAACTGTCATAATTTTTAATAATAAAATCTAGACACGAGGCAAGATATGAACCTCGTAATTCGTGAAACATAAGGAACATTTGGACTGGACACCAGAGAGCATTGTTTCATATTCTTATACATAATATAAAACGACTTAAAAAAAAAAAAAAAAAACGAAATAAAAATGTCACATTTTTGTGCTGCCATCTGTTAGAATTACTGCAAACTAATATAGAAGGTCCGATGAAAACATTCACAACATTGTAGCAAGATGAGATTAAGAAAAAGCTTTACTTCCAACCTTAAGAAAGATGATTTATGTGTTTAACTCTACATACTAAAAATGAATATGTAGAAACTCTGTGCATGACATTAAGATTAAATTGAAGAAAATTGATAAGATATATAAAATAAATGTTATATTAAAAAAAATTTTTAAAAAGTCTTAAATTAAAACAAAAGATGAAACACTTTTTCAAGAAAAATGTAAAATTAAACACACAAGCAAATTTAAAGTGAAAAATTCATGTTGTTGAAAATTTTATTTTAAATGTGTGAGTATTAAGTCATTTGGTATTCCATAAATAATTTTTACTTGGTTGTTTGAAAATGTTACGGTGAAGATCTTACTTGCTGAATATTTGTACGCGTAATACTTTTATCACACTTCCCTATAAATGTATTTGTAAAATTCTTTTCAAGATCAATAAAATTTATTTGAAAAAAAATGGTGTTTACGTTTTATAAAGAAAAGATTAAAGTTTCTGCTTAATGGAATGCAAACTAGATGGCGCAATGACTACACTTCGCAACTCTTTTCAAAATGGCTCCACCGCAAGAACAAGCGCAAGTTGTAGAAGGATTTATCGAATATAAATCCGCAACACATATGCAGCTTAAATGGGACACCACCACACTAGTGTTTAGAAGTGTAAAACAGCTTCCCGGGCGATGCATAGAAAGAGAAAGACCAATACGGTGCCTACGGAGGTATCACTGGGCAAATGGCTCGCGAAGCGAACTTCCATCCCATATATGGTAAGTAGATGTGGAGCGACTGTGAAAGTTCTCATGCTGGGGAGTAGATAGCTTCTGATTGGTCGAGCAAATCGTTCGGAAAAGTTCCAGTTTTTTTGAAGTTTTCTGTTGTATGGTGGAGAGCTGAGTGGTCGCTCTCTGATTAGATCTTGGCTTGTGAGGAAATTGACCCTCATTGGCTGCTCAAATCCTTAAGAAAGAAATTTAAGACTAAGGAGGTGGAAAAGTCCAGATGTGAGGGAAACGACAGAAATAAATGAAAAAAAATGAGAAATAATGAATTTAAATTTAGCAGAATGGGTGTGCAATTAAAAATTGCACAGAAAATTAATGGTATGGAGGATTGTAGAAATCGAGAATAATTCTTCTCGGCATTTTAGTAAAATCCTTAGGATTGAAATTTGGAAGATTTAACATATTGACATTGTTTGCATATTGAAGAGAGTAAAAGAAATTTCTAGCAATTTTTTGGATGTGAGATTTGAAACTATTGATTTTAATTGATTTCTGGATCTCGTCATGTCTCATATATCTCGTTGTTTTTACGATCATCCGGACGGAGAAAGACCTACACCATGTTGCTCTTCTTCTTATGGAGATAAGGAAAAAAGGAAGTTTACTAATCTCCAATTCGTAACATTGATGAATTGACATATCGAATGAGACTGTCCATTCAGGTTGTTGATCCTGCATACTTCTTAGAACGTATCTAGAAATCTCGCATACACTAGATCTGTTGCCAGTTACTATTAGTGCACACATTGAAATCGTGTGCAATAAGATATTTTTTAAAAAACTTCGGTATTTTCTTTATTGAACATAAAAAAACTCGTAAGTGAAATGTTTGTAATTAAAATGCTTGTTTATATTTGTTTATTTACAATTAATATTCGAAAGTTTATTCATACTCTCATTTTGGACGCCCCAGTATATACAGTCGGACATCTATGTAACGAAATTGCTCAATCCCGGAAAAAAATTTGCTATATGGAAAATTCGTTATATAGAGGTTCATCTTTAAATATACTTTATAAACTACATAAAACAAATTTTAAATTCATAAACACTACATATTAAAAAAGTAATAATTTACAATTTTTGAATTAATATATGTTTATTTTATATAGCTTACCCATCAAAAAAGAAAAAAAAACTTGCAAGGAAAATAAGAAAAAAAAATGTCGGACTGTTCACTGTATTTTCAATATCCAAAAAATAATTTTATAATAAAAATAATTAATTTTATGGATACACACATTTTATACTTTAAAGCATAAAAGTAATATTAAACACGCATTATTTTATAATTTAGAACATGGGGACAAAGGACATTCCACTAAGAGTGAAAGAGGATATCGATGTTTCTAGTAAACTGGGCAATGTGGGTTAAAGGTTGTACTTCTTGGATGAGAATCGTCCAGAACTCTGTTGCTCTCAGTGAGTTAGGATCTAATAAAACCAGTTCAAAATTTATGATCACCATAAAATGTGCTAAAGAGAGAATAACTTGAAATTTTTTCAGGAATACTTTAAAAAAGGGGAGAACAAAAATTGAATCACAAAAGGAAAAGTTCGTTATATAGAAATTGCACTTCGCTATAGAGGAGCTATTTTGTGAAGAAAATCGTGAAATGTTCAAGGTTCCGGGAAAAGATTCGCTATATAGAAAAATTCGCAATATAGTGTTTCGTTATATAAAGGTTCGACTGCTTTTTATATGTACACCGAGAGATAAAATATGTTTCGATTTATCAAGCGTTTTTGATGCTTACTTCAGGTATCGTTCAATTTCAGGCCATAGATTCATTTTTTAGGGGTACACATTGTTTCTGATCTAAATAATTTAAACACTTTTAAAATGTGAAACACAAGAATATGAGAATAAAATAAAATAAGTATTGACAAAGTGTAAATCCTACAAAGCAATTAATGGATGAAAATGGATTTGATAACCAATAAAAACCCGCCAAAGTATAAGTAGACACATAAAAAGTTAACAGACCAAAATATTATGAACATAATAAGAAAAAAAGAAAACATAATAGAATATAAGAACAGAAAACATAATAAGACTATTATGTTTTCTGAAGCTGTCACTGATTTAGAACAGTGAAATAGGGTTAAGATTGCTTTATATATATACATACATATAAGTTAGAAATGTTAAATGACTTTTTATGATGCATAAATAGTAAAAAGAAGTATTTTTTCTTTCTCAACACTAACGATGAAAAATGGAAGTCAGAAATTTGTTTTTATAACTAGAAGTAAACACATCTATTCGAGGTATGATAAAATGATATATGTACTTTATGACACACAATAAAATGAAAACAAATAATCATAAAAAACACATAAATGACGCTTGAAATAGCTTCTCGTAGTATTGGTCAAACGTTAAATGTTTGTAAACAACACTGTGTGATGTATTCTTATTCAAGGACTAAAATAGCTTAAAATTTTTTTATCTCATATCCTTATTAATTCTTTTATCATTTCACTGGATGATTCACGTGAATAATAATTTTATTGCCTTGTTTATTTCAAGGATTGTTATACTTACTGTTTGAACCCAAGATGGAAAAAATTTAATTTATAGAAAATTTCATGAGATGAATGTTTATTGTCTACTTGATTCATGTTTTCTTGCAATTAAATAAGATTTAAAAGAAAATGGCGAGAAACAGAAAAATAGACGACGAAATTTGGAAAAGAGTTTTCCTGTGGTCAAATCCCAAGAACTATGGAAAGATGGGCATTACTTTTTTAGGCGTTCAAAATTTTTAATATATTTCGTGTCACACGGCTGAAAATCATCATTAATCATAACAGTAGAGTTAGGAGAATGATAAAAGTAGATTTAAATTAGTTTAGGGTCACAATCCTGACTTCATAGAAAAAAGTACTGTAGATTAATTGGAGCTGACGGATGATAAATTCAACTGTCATTTGTGGATGGGATAACATCATTCTTATCCACACATGCACCATAATTTTATTTCGTTGTTGTGGCTAATGCCACCTGTCTGACGCAGTCAGATCGAGTCGCCTGTCATTGGCCTTGAGCACCATACAGGTGACAGTTCATCTGTCATCGCTCCAGTCCCCTGCAAACCTATGTCCGTGCACTTCAATGGCTGGATTTGACATCAGCGAGTCGGATATTCCGTTTTCGTGTCAGGCTGTATCTCATTCTTTTTTGTGGAGGTTTTCAAAAACCAAATTTCGCCATCTGTCATCCCCTATGTCCGCACAATGGAATGAAAAGGAGAGTCCGTTGAAAAACACCTAAGAGAACGATTGTGGGGCTCCCTCCCTCACACATTCTGAGCTCTAATGAAATACTCAATATTATGAATAAGTACAGTAGAAAAGTATATTCTGTAATTAATAGCTGTGACTAGAGATTGTGTAATATCGGACCAAAAGTTCAATACCGGCATTCGGTATTTGTTACATCTTAATACCGGGATACCGGTTTTAATACCTATAGTAGAAATTTTAGGAAAATAAAGAAAACTCAGGGGTTTCTTTATTTTATTTGCCAGTTTTATTAGGGAGTGTAAGTATCACAAAAAATAATTTGTAACTTATAAATTATGTATGAGGAATCACAAAAAAGTAAAGGAACTCAAGAAAGTGTATAATATCCAAGTATTTACCTCTAAATCCTTCATCTTCAAATAAATTGATTTCTCGTTCGATGGTTTTGGATATATCTGATTTCTCTGTATTGTACTTTGGTTTATAGAATTTTTTTTTTGGTTATCACTAAGTCTAATTTTAGTTCAAGAGAAAAAAAAGAAAAAAAAATTCCTTTTCACTATCGCCATTAATGTCATCATCATCTTCGATAACTGTATGAATTATTCTGAACATGGATAGGTTTGTGTGTAGATAACTCTAAGAAAATTTGTTATAAACTTGATCAAAGTTGAATTGGTTAGTCTTTTTTCTTCTTTTTCATTCTTCTGTGATATTAGTTATTCTTATTCATTATTATGGGTTATTATTTAGGGTATATATCTATGTAAAGAATTTGAAAAAAATATTTTGAACCTTAAAGTATGATATAAAAATGCAATGTGAAAAACAAACGCACTAAATTAAAAAATATCGAACTACTTCGCAATTTCTTCACAACTACAATTTTATTTTCACAGATACGAATATTAGACTACGAATCCTGCGTGTGTGCAGTATAGCTCTGAGCTGTAATAGGCTAGCTTTTGCCCGCCTTCTTGGATGATTAACATAATTTATCACTTCTCTTAATTGTACGATGCAACTATATATTCACAGTCTAATTAATTTCACAATTCGGGAGACATACAATTAAAAAGTATTTTATTTGGCTATGTTGGCGATCCCTGAACATGTAGTCGAGACAGTTTAAAAAGTTTCTAGTAAATACCGAAAAACTGGTATTTAAACTTGTGAATACCGGTATTACAAAATTGTACAAATGGCTCAAAATACCGATATTCAGTATCCCGGTATACAGGTATTGCAATCCCTAGCTGTGATGTAAATAAACCAAATATTTAATTTCTTAACCCTCGCGCTGCCATAAATGTTCTCAAACATCACAAAGGTAACTGACTCGTTGCTGGTGTGTCATGAGTTCGAGCTCAGTACTGCTAAAGATCCGCTGTACAGAGGAGCTGATGTTCGTTAAATATGTTGAGACTCAAACGTCCTCCCGTAGGTGTGGTGTGGAAGTTAGGAGAGGTAGATGCCAGCTCATGTGTCGTCTTCTTTACTTGAATATGGTTAAAATGACGTGGTCCATCGCCAAAAGCCTCGAGCGACCTTAATATTCTCTCACTCACTGTACTTAACTCAGATCCCATAACCACTGACATTAGTTGGGTGAGTGAGTGAGTGAGTGAATATTAACGTCGCACTGTTGAGCTACACGAGGGCTTATGGCGACGGACTACGTAATTTTGAGCCATGGTCAAGAGACGAGGATGACACCAGAGCTGGCACCCCCCTCTCGTAACTACCACACCAATGAGAGGACGTTTGAGCTTTCAACATATTTAACTTGTATCGCTGCCCTACACGGCGGGTTTTCAGTGGTACTGGGCTCGAACTCGTGACAAAGCCAGCCACGATCCGATACCTATACCACTCGCCTACCGCGGCCACCTGCCATTAGTTAGGCAGCATTCAATGACACTGATTAAATCAACCCGAATAATTTCACGCAATGTAGCTAATTAATCCCAATAAACTAAATATATAGATAACAACATGTAATATGCTTGTAGAAAAATAGTCACATATCTCAGCTAACCATTTAATTAATAAAAACATGATTTTACTTTATTTGGGAGTCAGTTTTTTACCTATGATTTTTTTCGTCAGTTCAATATTTTCTTAAATGTTTTAGATAATTGATTTTCTACCGATTATAGCATATTCTGGCACACTTTTCTCTTTCTATTACACGTGAAAAAATCAAGTTAAAAAAGTAAAATTATAGGATTAAAAAATGACATCATCATAACTATATGTTTAAAAAAATACTATTTTGAGTTTAAATTAATTGCTTAGATTTCTGTTTATATGTCAATCAAGATTATAAATTAATCAATCGATGGGGCTTAAAGATGTCCAAATGTACTGCTTGCATTATATTGTAATGTATTTAACTCTCTGGGAGAAATTTTATTTTAATATAGATTCTTCAGTCGATCTCATTTTATATTGTACTGATTGGGCCACAAGGCAAACATATTTCATATTATAATATATATCTTTATCTTTCCCTATCTGATGATTTATCAAAAAGAAAATATGAAACAAAATTATAATTATAAAAAATAATAGTTATAATTGTGTTAACAATCTTTGAAGACAAACTAAAATTATGCTATTCAAACCTAACCTCCTCCATCCTTACAGGAAAACAATGAAATGGTTCTTTGGAATTGAAAAACAATCAAACTGAATAAAATAAAAACAATTTTAAAAATACCTAGAAATATGTGGTGATAATAGGGGTTATTTGTTTTTTTTAGATTTTTCCAATATATTATAGGTTACCGCGGTAACCTGGTGATCTTTGCAATGGGCCTATATTCAACAATTGGTAAGTCGAGTCCCGTGTTTGAATTATTATTCAATTAAAAGCCCGACGAGTAGAGAGATTGATGCAAATTAAATGTACGTAGTAGTGCCTTAAGTTCTGATACGACTATAAAGGAGCAATTTTTCATCGATTTAGATTCTTGAAAATATTCGATACAGAACATGGATTGGTAAAGCAATGTGCAATTTGTTGCTCGAGAAGAAATGAAAATGAAAGATAATCCAAAAAAAGGCGACATTATCTCCGTCCCCATTGCAATGTAAGTCTTAAAACCACACCAGGCTTCAAATTGTGTGAGCATACATACATGCACTCACACACAAAATCCTCAACCACTTAAAAAAGATGCACGATCATGACATTTTTTTTGCAAGTATGAGATAAATTCTCTTGAGGTATGTGAAACATTCTTCATAGCATGTACAATTATAAAAAGCAAACATTAAGAGGTTTTTGTGTGTGTGTTCCACAATTATAAAATTAAAAAAAAATAGTAAGAACTTTTTATATAAAATTAAAATTAAAAAAAACCCTTCCATTTTCGTATTCTATTAAGTTTTATATTTAGTTATGTGCAATAAAAAATGTCACTTTTTTTAAACATTTTGGGTAAAGAGAAAAAAAATAATTTCTGAAGAGGTTAAAACTATCCAACGGGCTTTTCTTTTTCTGATGCAGAGAAATATATGCTACTTGCTTCTGTTCGAAGCGTTAAAGCTCTGATTGAACAAGTACATGCCTGAAAGACTACACTTTTTTGATAAACGCTGCAGAAGATCTCTAATGAGATCTGAGTCACAATAGACGATCGCAAATTTTTGTATTAGAACTTAAGACTATAAGGCTCAAATTCTTTACGCGGCTTGGACGTAAATAATGGGGTTCCCTCTCAAGTGTTTGACCTCAGCCTCTAACCATCATTTAAAGTTACGAGGGGTATTGGATGGATAAATCGTATCTTGTATCAAGCAGAAATACGAGTAGATAGAGGGAAAAAGTTTCAATAAAGAAGCCCATTTTCCCCGCGCGTATAATACTTCTAAAAAAAACTAATGCTAATTTTTAAAAAAATAAGAATTTAGATACATTGTGATTCATAAATAATACAGCAAGCAATTCTTTTTACCTGCTGTTTAAATATTGGTAATATTTCGAAAGAAGAACGTTTTCTTCCTGTGCTATTTGATGCAGAAGCTTCCTCTTTCGCAATTCAACCGAGAGTTCATTTTCGATTGGTGTCGATTTTTCTGGAGCCTTTTTCTTGGCAGGTTTCTTTTCAACAAGAGCCTCTGTCTCGGCCTCGTTCTCTTTTTTCCCGCTATTTGCTTCCGTAGAGACCTGTGATTGGCTGAACCAGATACGTTAAATTTAGAAGAGAGTTTGATCAGTTTCTAGAATATCTAATCTAGTTATTTATAACAGAACGGAGTTTGATAAAACCCTTTTAAATGAATGGCTACATTACATGAACAAATACCTCAAAGGGTCATGAATGCCTAATTTAACAAGTAATATAAAAGAAAACTATGTCAATTCCTACTTAAATCAACAAAGTAAAAATTCTATTTTAGCTACTTTTTTATTAAATAGTTACAATTAATATAAATATGTCAATACATATGACAGAATCACAACAATAAGTGGTAATTCAGTTTTATTAATGATCATTAAAGTATCGTATTGTCATCCAAAACAATCGTGTCTATAAAATTTCAGTTCAACAGAATGCTTTAAACCGTGAGAAAAAAAACTTTTCAAGTTTTACCTCAAGTCGTCAAAAATAATGCCAACGTTGCTGTATTTGTAATTATTTAAATAATTAGCTTTAATAAATTAATTTTTATTAATTATAATTAAATTATTGTATTGTCATCCAAAATAATCATGTATATAAAATTTCAGTTCATTGAGCACTTTAAAATGTACGAGGGTTGGGGCATAAATCATGGCAACTATTTTTTTTTCATGTATATATGTGAATGGATCACAAACGTGTATGTGTCGTGTGGAAGTTCTGCAGACATAGTGTGTATACAAAAGAACAAATGGCTCTGTGATAGCTGGTAGTAGTGCAGTCAGGGCTGTGAAATCGGTCAGTTGGTGAGTGTCGTGTGATGGAAGTAACCCGTGTTGAGCAGCGTTCTTACATCAAAATAGCCGTTCTCCGAGGAAAAAATGCGATGGAATATCACAGTGAATTAGTGGAAGCCCTTGGAAATAATGCCTTACCATACCATACAGTAGCACGATGGGTGTACTGTGTACTATGCTGTCATTCTTTTGCACCGTGAAGCCCATATTGCCCTGTATAGTACCGTAATAAATTAGTGTGTTATGATATTTCAGTGCTATTTATTGTCCATATATGTGTAGTTAACACCTTGTCCTTTTGTCTGTATATGTCACATTTTCCAACCGGACTGGTATCTTCAAGAAAAAAAAATAGTTGCCATGACTTTTGCCCCTACCCTCATATTTTATAAACGATGGAAAATTCCACCAATAAATAAGTAAATATATAGAGAGTGCGAGCTAATAGTAGGAACTGAAAAAAAAGCACAAATACAACCATTTTTTATAAATAATTTTTCAAAATAAAACAAAAAACCTGCATTTGGAATGCAAAAATATCTTTGAGTTCTGTAAACTCGATCGACAAATTAGGGAATATTATAATGTAAAATAGATTAATCTCAAATACACTAAATTCATTTGACTGAACACCTTTTTTTATCGGCTTAGCCACGCTGTTGGATTTTTTCCCCCTTGTGGAGCCTTCTCAAGGAATTGGTGTATCCAGAAGAAGTGAACACTCAGAAAGACTTACCTTATTTACTCGAATCTAAGCCGCACTATTTTTTCCAGTGTTAAAGCTACTGAGAATCGGATGCGGCTTAGAATCGAAGATAAAACATTTGGTGTGTGAGGAAAAGTGAATTTCCACCCCTTTCAAAAGGAAAAAAATGTAGTCGTCTATTTTAGTCACTTGCATCGATGATTTATCCCATTTCGCAGTTTATCCCATGTGGACTCAGTCTATCCTAAACATTGTTGTCTGCTCATATTTTGGAAACTTTTTTTGTGTAAGCTTTTTCTTTTAACCACCTAAACATCAAACATATCAGTAATAGCATCAAGATGAGTTCATTATGACGCAAGTATGAAAAGGGAGGCAATTTTATAGGCGGGGAAAAATGTCTATAGAGAAGCGGCAACCTAAAATTGGACACGGTTGAAACAAATATACGCCGATGGCGTGAACAAAGTGATATAATTTTTGCTTATGAGTGTTCAACAATTTTTAATAATTCTTTTACATTCTTCTATAATACATTGTTTTAAAAGAATGTTGCATAACAAATGCATTAGATGGCACTGAAGGGTAGTAATTGTGTAAATAATTTACATCTGTGGATGTGCGATCCGTTTATATTACCCTACGTTGTATTTATTTTATGTTAAAATTGTAATATTCGCAAGCAACGCCTTTCCTTACATTATAATGGCGAGTCAATGAAAACTTTGCGAAATCTTGGTGATAGAGTGTAGTTGGTCTCATTTTTTGGCGACTTTGGGGACAATTTCTGGCGAGTTTGAGAGTATGGGTTCTTCTGGAATTTTGTGGAGGAAACTACAAATATCGCGATCTATGACGCAAGCGGATTTTTCTCGTGAGGCCTATAAATAGGCTCGCAGAAACTGAGTTAGTCTTGTATTGACCGTAGAAGAGTATTATTGATTTGACCATGAAGAGTCGACCAGCGATTAGTTATTACTGCGGCTGTTGTGTAGAACAACAGAGTGCTTGTGAATAATCTTTTACATACTTGTATTTTAGACATTAATAGTTGCGTCTGAACGCTGTAGAAGGTGTGAAGGCCTTCTGATTTATACAGCGAATATCAACTTGTTTTTTGCGAATCATAGCATAAAATCCTTGAGTCCCGATTAAAGTAACAATATTAACTTGTCTCCTCAAATCTAAAATAATATAATTCTTGGAATTTAATTCAGAGCATTCAAGGAATAAAAGGAAATAACAAAGAATTCTAACCGATAATATTTTTCTCTGCGTTTGTCAAGGATTGGAAAGCGTATTTTTAAAAATTAATAACTTAAAGGTGAGTCATTGAAATAGATTAAAAAATACAGTCTACATTGGAAACAAATACTATCCATAAGAATCAGTGCCTTTTTTTGGATAAACTTTATTCAACTAAAAATTTACAGTAACTTAGATTTAAGAATGTAATCTGTAAAATTAGCACAGTGAGTTAACGAATTCAAAATGGCTTCATGATAACGTTTTACCTTTATTTATGTTAAACAATGTTTTGCATGTTATTTTCAGAGGTTTGAAAGCCAATATATTAGCAAATAAAAGTTTTTGGAGGGAAGGGGGGAGGAGGAATACAAAAGGTAATGTATATTAGCTCAAAATGAGGTCCGCTTAAAAATTTATAAAATTCGAACATTCAATTACGCTTAGAGAAAAGGCATTGTCAAGTTTTTACACCCACCTTTTTTTTTTTTTACTCGATTTTGAAATAACACGGTTCACGAACTTGACGAATTTTTTAGTTACACAAAAAATTTGTTCTAGCAGGTGTTTCAAAAAATCTTGGAGACTCGTGCTCTTTTCATACAGACGTTTTGAACGAATTTAAGACAGTTTATGAACATAAAGAAGTCGATACTGGCGAAGTTGAAGGTGAAATTCAACCTTTAACAGCTGAATTAAATCGCGAGGGCTTGAAATTTGCTACAAGTATGGAAAAGCATTTTTTTTACTCATGTTCCTGACGTAGAGCGTGCATTAAAATTTTTACTTAATCTTGAATAGCAAAATATCAAAAATCATTTCATCAGCTTGAGAAACCAAAAAGACAGCCTCTAATAAGACTTTGCAACAAACAAAAGAAACCCCCCAAAAAAAGAAACCCCCCAAAAAAATCGTTAACAAATGAAACGAACGGAAATGATTTGATTCAAAACCGACAGCAGTAAAAAACACACCGGACAGATCCACTGATGACAGCATTTTTGATCCAGTTCGTAATAAACGTGCACGCTTGTTATCAAGTAGCGTTGAATAGCTGTTAATTAGTAGTTTTATTCCTAATTTCAATATGAGTTTTTATATGCCATATGTACTTATAGACTAAAATTTCATTATGTGCTAATTTTCTTTCTTTTTGTAACAAAAATTAATTGTTTTTGTTTTATAAATATGTAACATGGATTTTTATTATTACTTTTTTTGCACGGTGTTTTGGGAAAATATTTAAAGATTTTTCATCTTGCATGATTTTTCAAAATTGTCGAACGTATCTCTAAATTTACCATACGTCACATGCATTTTTTGCACGTTATTTTTCTGTACGGTTTTCTGAGGAACGTAAAAAGGAGTTGGGTGTGGGCTGTGAGTAGCCGTGTGGTTAGAGCATCGGACTCCAGACCGGAAGGTTTGGGTTCGATGCTTGTGCCACCAAGTACACGCGGAGAACGTGCTCGTTAAATCAGTGGGTCAGAAAGTCTTGTGGGCTGAATCACGAGTGCAGGGGACTGTAGAATATTTCCCTCCCCTTCAGTTCCATGCCAAAATTGTGGAGATAGGGGGTGTCGCCATCTATAGTCTCTTCGAGGAATTTCACCGAGCTAATTCGTACTGTCACCTGTATAGTGCTCAAGGTCAACGACAGGCGTATTTCTAGCCCTTTGCCACGATGAATTTCGTGGGCCTCGTTCTGACTACGTCAGACAGGTGGCATTAGCCACAAAAACAGGAGTTGGGTGTACGTTGAAGATACAACATTGAAAAAAAAATTATTCCAAAGAGAAAACACAAACAATATTAATTGGGAAAAGAAAAATAATTAATTCCACATAATACTAAATTATATATTTTTTAAGCTTGAAATGAATCTGTAAATGATTAATTAAAAAACTTTTATAATTAGTCAAATGAGATTAAAATATTTCGAAATACTATATGAAAAAATAGCAGGTTTTTGTCACGCTACAACTGGATCAATTGTTACTTTTCTTTAAAAGGAGATTGAATTAGTTTATGTTAAGGCGTACAACCTTGCACGTGAACTAAATGATCAGTCATGCAAAGCTGTTACGTAACAGAAAACCTCTCACTTTTGGCTGGTCCTTCCAAGAATTTAATTGTTATTCTTGTATAGACGAGAATGAAAGTGCATTTCTTGAGAAAGTGAAATGATTTACGATCTTCCTTTCAGGACGATTCAGGCAGGTAAAAACATGAACCCATAAGAAGAAATCTTGAGATCTGAGCATTGTTGTCATTTCGTGTTTAAAGAATTTAAAACGTACTTGGAGAATTCGATAGCGTGATTCGAGAAAATGTCATTATAGAAATGTATAGGTTTTTTATATGATTATATCTTTTTCCTGTGCATTTTTTGATAGTTCTGTTTATTCAAAGTGTTTCAATGGAAAGTAAAGTTATTTAGATGTAGTATATACTTCATCGCATTAATTTTTTTCAGAGATTAATTTTTTTTCTAGAAGGCTTTTGAGGAAATATTTTATCTTTATTTCAATGATATTTTTTATTAGTTCAGAAGTCAAAGCATCCAAGTGCTTGAAGTATGATATTTAGAATTAGCCAATGCACCTACTTGTAATATAAACTCTCTTTTGTATTAACCGTTCACACTGAATATCTTTTATTTGAAATCACCACTATTTTCACTATGGTGCTTAAAAATTATTCAAAAAATGAATTGCTTTTCTGTTTCAGGGTTAGAAAATTCGGACCCCCCCCCTTCTTTAAAAATTCTACTTTTAAAAATATCTTTTGTTATTCTTACTTACATCTTTATGGTCATATTTCATTTTATTTTAATTTCTATTTAGTTTTAAAACGCATATTGTTAAAAGTAAATAGTGTATATATTGTAAAATGCATGCTGCTTTTATTTAAGAATAACGTTAAATAATTAATAAAGTACCATTCAAATTATTTGAATAATAGATAAACTATTGTAATTTAATACTTGGTATACTGTTCAAATAATCAATAAAAAGTATCAATTAAGGTATTTAAATAGTTACATCATTTAAGTAAATAAACAATTTATTTATGTCTGCATAGAGAAAGAGGATTTTTTAGGCTTTCAAAGTCCTTATTGCATTCAATATGATGAAAAGATGATATGTTCCGAAAAATAGATAAGATACATTAGAAAAAGAATATATTTTGTTCTTTCTTGCCATTTAGTAGTAAAATGGGCAAACTTATCGAATAAAGGATACTTCTGAAGAAGTGGATAAAAGGGCAAGAAGATAACTACGTGTCTCAACGAAGTAGATGTCTTTATGGAATCTTAAGTGCAATTTAAAGAATGAAGGATATGCACGCATTGATCACTGAAAAGATTTTGGATAAGCTCTAACAGAAAACGAAAAAGCTAGATTACAATATTTAATTTCTATGCCTTAAATACTCTAAATTATGTATGAGTTAATCATTAATTTATCAGACATACCGTATATTTTCGTGTATATAAGGCGAGAGATTCTGCTTATATACAGATTATCTAATCTCAGAAAAAAGTAAATAATGAAAAATATATTTTATTATTTTCCGTTATCCGTGCATAAGTGATTTTATTATTCTATTTTTCCTTTTCGAGTGTTTTGAATGGAACTTTTCTTTTAAGGTATCCGACTACGTTCGGAACCGTGATTTTAAAAAAGTGCACAAATGGATAATTTTCATGATATTTAGTGTCACTCAGATTAAAATACATATATAAAATTGTTTTAAGGACATTTTGACAAAAAACTGTATTTAAATATAATATTTTGGCAAAAAATTAACTTAGAATAATCTTTTTTCCAAAAGTTCTCCTTTTGTGAAAAATGATTCTATTATAATAATATTTTGCCTGTATATATCTCAGACCTCTCTACAGAGGCTCAACTAGAAATTTTGAAAAATTCACATTATTTTCAGAGTTACCACCAATTGAAATAATTATTGGCGTTTTTCTCTTAAAATTGCTCCCCTCTGTTGTCGTAAAATATAAATAAACCCACTTCTAAGTTATATATTTCAAAAATTCTAGTTGAGCCTCTGAACAGAGGTCTGAGATATATACAGGCAAAATATTATTATAATAGAAGCATTTTTCACAAAAGGAGAACATTTGGAAAAAAGATTATTCTAAGTTAATTTTTTGCCAAAATATTATATTTAAATAATTTTTTTTGTTAAAATGTCCTTAAAACATTTTTATCCATATATTCTAACCTAAGTGACGCTAAATATCATGAAAATTATCCATTTATGCGTTTTTTCAAAATCACGGATCCGAACATAGTCGGATACCTTAAAAAGAAAAAAGTTGCGTAAACTCTTCAAAGCAAGTGTTGGAATCCGAGTTTCACAATGGTTCGCTTCACGTTCACTGACTGAGATGACTTTTTCAAATGCTCCTCATACGCCGAGTTTTCTTCTAGGGCATGAAAGGTAGGTCGACGATCACATATCGTATACGAATTTCTCATCCCGCTCACACTCACTTTTTTTTCAATTCGCCTTTTAATGGGTTTCGAATTTTAGAAAAGTTTTTGAAGGAAAAATGCACTCTCGCTTGATATATAGATCGGCTTATGTATTAAAATATACGGTAGTCTTAAAGATTTCGAACCGCAAATTTAGCTTTTCAAAGTATTTCAATCATTTTATTATCTAAAAAAATTAACCTATTTTCATCATTATATTTATGCGCGCGTGTGTATGACAGGATAGTTAATATAAGATATTTTGAGAGAAAGAGAGAAAAAAGCAAGTAATATTTCAGCGCAAAATGATTTAAAAGCATTTTATCAGAGAAATATTCTTTTCTTACGAAGTTGTTTCTGATATATCAGTTTCTTCTGTTGCATATGACACTTCAGATTCTTCTTCTTTCTGATCGCGATTTATATAGTTCTAAGGAAGAAAAAATGTATATTTTTAATTGCTTAAAAATTACGAAAATTATTAATTTCTTATTTTTGTGCTTAAAGAAAGAAGCCGTAAATTCATTATTAAGTTACGTAGAAAGAAATATAGAAAGAGCCTAAGTTAATGAAAGTAAAAAAAAGATCCATCTATAAAATTGATTGTCTTGAATAATAAATAATAGAAATTAGAGAAATGTTATGCTATAAAATAACACTAAACTATTTTAAATAACAATTTAAAAGTTTAGAAAAATTGGAAACTATTTCATTAATTCCAAAAATAAAGAAAAAAAGGTAGTTACTTGTCTAATACTTTCTCTGTTTTGACAATCAATTAAATATTCAAAATTACTAATGATTCTTCTTAATATTAATAATAATAATAATATTCTTCTTAATATTATCATGGGAAAACAAATGTTACGAAAAATCATATTTAAAAAAGCATTCAGCATGTTTATGAACGGAAGAATAGAATTCCTAATACAAAAAAAATATACATACATTCACATGCAATTTATGTTACACTTTTTTTTTTTTTTTGTTTTTTTTTTGTAATTTACTTAAGAGGTTAAGCATTTTTCTCTTTCTTTACAAAAACGGAATTCTTATTCTCAGAATTTTTAATATTGAACGTTCTATTTTTTTTTACCACAAAGTGTGAAGAAAATGGCGCCATTTTGCTATTAATTTAGGTCATTGAGCCGCTTAGAAATAATCTTCCAATGAACTCGATTTTAGTGACGTCAGAGTCTCCGATAAAATAAGAAAGTACTAACTCAGCTGATAGCTTTCACAATTACTGAATCAAAATCATTTGTGCATTTTTATATTTTTTGTCTTTATATTATTTCGAGTGGAATAATTTTTATATTTAGAATAATATATAACTGAAACTAATAACTAATAGGAAATAGTTTGTTGAAAACATCAGGCATAGAATGTGGCAAATTTACTTCAAACCCTGCATTAAGTAGGAATTGTTGCTATGTTCGTCTTACCGAAAAATTATATTTTTTCTTTGGTTTATATTTTTATTTTCAAGTCTAACTCCTGCAAATCTGTTTTTATAAAATATTTGAGAAGCTATATCACTATTGGATCTGAAATTTAATATTTATTAATCTCAACTTTGAAGGAGAGATTTTTATATTTCAAAAAGTTAAAAGAAAAATATATTTATTTTTTCGTTTAAAGACTATGAAACAAAAGTTGGAACAGGAAGAACATTATAATTAAAGAAATTTTATTCGGGTTTCTTAGAAATTCATTTTTTTATTTACCGTAAAATCCGGTACACAACGCAAACTTTTAACACAAAAAATACGAATGAAGCTTAAGGATGAGCGTTATACGCCGGGTATAAAAACGATAGCTTTTAAAATAACAAAAGAAACACACTACTTCTACATATATCGAAGTACAGTTTATTCAAAAGAAATGACATGCCTTATGAACTAAAAGAGTTATGGTTCTAGAAGTATGCTATTTTTCCAAACGTCTGGCCTCGAATAAATGACTTTAAAACATATAAGAACATTGTATACTAACATTTCAGAGATTTCTTCGTAAAAAAGAGGGTGCGCATTATACGGCGAATGCACCTAAAACTTAAAAAAATGTAGTTTAAAAGTATAGGTGCACGCTATACGCCGTATTTTATGGTATCTAAAAATGCATTTGGTTCAAATATTTCATTTAATAACAGTTCTATTTTACTTAAGAAATGAACATATTTATATAATCCAAAAGTACACTTAACTGAGAAGAAACTTTAATAAAGAACTTTAAATATAGTTTAATAATATTTACTTTAAGAAAAATCCTCAAAATAACCCTTTTTGATTTATGTAATAACATACAAAATATTTTAAAAGATTTGGCATTGTATGACAGCAATTTTTAGATAGGAAAGGTTTTAAAAAAGAACTAAAATAATGTGTGCAATGAAAATGTTAAAATAAAAAATTTAAATAGAAAAATATATTGGAAATAATTCAAATAATATCTTATAAACTTAGCAATTGTAAAAACATGAATGAATCCTGTAAGAAAATTTTATAATTTAATAATATTGAGCAAAGTGTTTTTTAATATCCCCTTTTATTATTAAAAAATATAAAATATGCATACAGAAACCATTTTCATAATACGAATAATACTGAAAAAATAAATATTTTTGACAAAGATTTAAATTTGTCATTGTATATATGTGAGTTAAATTAAAATTTAAAACAGAACCTCTCTTTCAAAAAAATAGATTCTGTTTAATCTTAGAGCACAAAAAATATACTTATTAAATTATTATTATCATCTAAAAACACATTTTCATTTTATGGTAAGCAAATTACAGTTTAATTAATGGCATCTCATATGAGCAATTGTTCTTACGTCAAGAATTTGGTTAATTAGAAGTACAGAGGAAGCACAATTGAGAAAAATGTGTACTAATTAGTAATGAATTATGGGATTCAAGCGTAATCATATTGTTTAATTGCACAATGCATTTCTCAAAGTTATTTATTATCAATTTAAAAACAAAAATGCGTTCGATATTTTCAAAAGGAACATTCATTCAAGATTTATGTTCTGTATTTCATATTTGAGAATTTGAAATTGTTCCTGAACATTAATTTCAGTTTGTTGTAATTTAATATTTATGTTTCTAAAATGTTAAAGTTAAAATTTGTATTCTTTTTAAAAGCGTCTACTTCTATTCCTAAATATGGAACAATTTACATTGTTCTTATAAAAATGTGCCCATTAATTCAATTTTTGAAATACTTGTTACATTATTTTTGATTTTTTATCCCTTTATAACATTTGCTTCCCTAAGCAGCTTTTATTAAAAATTTTAAGTTTTTTTTTCCAATTTTTGAAGAAAATTTAGTTTGCGATTTTCGAAACAAAATGTTTTATTAAAATATTAAATACATAATCGTCATTTATTATTTTAACACACAAAACTTGACAGAAATCTCTCTAGTCATTCGACTTTTGCAGCCATAATGTGTAGAGGGTTCAAATCCTGGGGACACTGGAGACCTATCGTGTACAGCTGATGATGCACATTGAATTTGTCGAGGCTCAAAGTACTATCGTTGGCATGATGTGATAGTTGAGACAGAATGTTCAAAGTTTTTGCGAAAAATGAAAAATAGTGTAAAATGGTTAAACCAAAAACGCACACGAGGGTGAGTGAGTGAGTTAATATTAACGTCGCACTGTTCAGCTACCCATGGTCAAGTGACGTGGACGACACCTGAGCTGGCACCCCCCTCTCCTAACTACCACACCACACCAACGAGAGGACGTTTCAGCTCTCGACAGATTTAACGTGCATCGCTGCCCTACACGGCGGGTCTTTAGTGGTACTGGGATCGAACTCATGACATGCCTGCCATGGTTGGATACCTTAACCACTGGGCTACCGCAGCCCCCAACGCACACGAGGGAGGAGTGGGAAGGGCATCTTTTGAACCTTCTTTTATTTCTGATATATTTTTAAGATTTAAATTTATGTTATAATTAGCTGTATACCCAGCTGCATGTTGCTGTGGCTCAGTCAGCTTTAAAAGACTGGTGCACCATAAAGTATGACATGAGGCTTACAAAAGTAAGTAATATAATGCCCAATAATTCAAACAAATAATAGAAAGGGTACTTATGTATTATTTCAACAATAGCCAACTCTATTAATAACTCGCCAAGTTGACCCTCTGATTTTTATTTGTCGGCAACTTGATGCTTCGTTTGATATAATGTTGCCGATAGGTTAAGATACATGCAAGTACCAAAATAATTTCTGAGTACATAAATAAATTCATAAATAGTCAGACACATATAAATGCGGGGCACTCTTATACTGAAAAAAAAATTACTGCATTAATTTGAGTCAAAAAGCTGTCTTAAACAGATAAAATATACTCAAATTTAAAGAAATAGTTCTACTCTGGAGTCAATGAGGGCAAAGGTTTAAATTTACAATGCTTCTGGGTAGACAATATTTTGTGTTGCTTAATTGTCTGTGCAGATACAGAAATGATTGTTTTGTCTGCCTACTCTAGAATACAACCAATAATAGTCCATAAGGTGAAGTAATCAGTGGCACACACAAGATGGGTGGGGGGTCCTTTAGTCCAGACCCCCATAGCTTCTGATTTTTTTGATTGATTATTATCCTATGTATATAGTACGTAAAATATAATTAAGTGCATGTTATTAATAATTAATTTTATCAATTAATACTAATTATTTTATTCATTAATTAATTTATTTATCCCCCGAAAATCGACAAATTCAGAAGAATATGTTGGGCGGCGTATCAGAGCATCATACAAGAATGGTGGACTTTCGATTTTGAACTCCCCCTAGAAGAATTCCTGTGTGTGCTACTAGGTTGATTGATATCCAATTATATGAAATTAAAATAAATTTAAAAAGAAAACTAATAAGAAGTGAATAATTAGTTATTTTAATATTATTATAAATTTTTAAATATACGGCGATGTGATAGCTATATGAACTTGTACCAACATCACGCGAAGACGATCGTTTTTATGTGATCGGTTAAGTACTCGCATTTTCATTCGGAACGGAAGGTACCCAGAACGAACCTTCCTTCAAATACATATACGAACCTATAACTGCTTTAATTACCTCATCCAAAGAATTTTGTTTCCTTCGATTCTTAGCGGCATCCGATTTTCAGTGGCATTAACATTGAAAAAAAAGTGCGTCTCATATTGGAATAAATATGGCAATGCTATTAATCCTGTGGCTAATTATAATGTTTATACCACTAACTTAACGTCATTGTTAAAAATCAGAAATTACCTTTATACCATCTGTCAACAGACTTTTAACATCATCAATTAGAAGTTCACGGTTCAAAAGGTTTTGCTTGAATATTTCGAAAGTTTCATTGTCAGCGTTTAAAGTAGTTTGCAATTTGTTCAGTTCTTCCTTGTATCGCTTGCTGTTGTCTTCACCTCGTCGCTTCTCTTTCTCAATCCTATTTTGTATTCGTTTGTGCACGTTCTTGAATTAAAAACAAAATGAAGTATAAAAAAATAGGCAATGATCAAGTTTTTTAAAGAGAAGATTATAAGAACAGTGAAAATTGCTTAACAAGAAACAGAAAGAACTGGAATATTTTTTCGTGTTAAAAGAATTTCATGTTCTAGGATACAGCTAAGGATAATTGATATATAAACAAAATTAAGTTTATTAGAGTTTATTTTATGTACGTAGATATGTATATATGCATATATTTAATAAAAAACAGTGAAAAAAACATCCCAAGAACTTAAAGAAATTAAATGCCAAATTTTAAAGTTTTTTGAAAAAACAAAACATTTATTTAGTCTTTTGAAAATAATCTGATATTTTTCTTTGCATTGTCTTTTTTAGCATCAAATTTTCAACAAATTGTTAGATGTCGCCCATTTATTATTCATCTCACCATTGGAAAGTGCATTTAAATAACTGCACTCACTTTTCATGACGTTCCTCATTTCAGATGACGTGGGAACAGGAGCTACATTATTCATTTCATTTTCGTCATCGGAATCTGCATCAACGATATTTTTTGAGATTTGAAAATATTCCAAACTGTCTTTGTCTGCTATAATTAGGATTTAACACGCAGAATTATCACCTACTGCGCAATGGATTTTCTTCCGATAATATAATAGTACCATTTAGCTGTTATTTTTCGTGTTTTGTTCGTTTCCAAAAGGAAAACCTTTTCATTTTAAGCAATTTTCATTTCGTGTTAAGAGAAAAAAATGCATGATAATACATACTAGTTTGACTGGGACTGTTGTATTATGTGTTAAACGTATTTCGCTGTATATTAATATTGATACATTTTATTTTTAATGTATAATGAAAAAATGAGGTGTAAATACTTTAAAAGAAATATAAATCAGGATAATTTGAATTCTATTTTTTTATTTCTTGTAACATAACAATTTAGAAAAAGAAAGTATTTTTCTCCGAATTAACTTTTAATTTTAATGCTTCCTTTTCATGAGTTAAGAGCTCCCATGGTAGTGAATGGTTTTCATAAGAAATTATTTTTAGTAAACAAAAATATATCTTTGATATTTTAAGATTTATTTTGAAAAATATGTTTCTCCCAACACACACATTTTTTCTCTCCTCGGTTGCAGAAATTTTTCTCAACTTTTTGTCTTTTTGCCTTAACAAGTTCTCCATTCTCCCATTTATTTTCTTTTGCTGGCAGAATGCCAAGAGCTTGAACTCTGTTCTCAAGGGACTACATTGTATTGTTCGACTACAACGTTTTACAAACTGACAACGAGAAAACAGTAAGCTTCAAACTATGTTACAACTAAGAAGAGAACACAAGTTATATTTAGAAATTTGTCAAAAAAAATACTGCAAAGTGATTAAAAATAAAAAGAAATTAAGTTTCAAATATTTCTTTTGAAATTTTTTTAGAGTTTGAACAAGAGAAGAAACCCACAGATTAACTTTTCTCTCTATCCACACACACAAACACATACACACACACATACACACACATACACACACGCACGCATGCACGCACACGAAATACATCGACGGTCTGGTTTTTTTTATCCAATTACCATTTATTTAATTTTAACATCCGGAGAGTTATTTTGAGCATGCACTTTGCTTAAGAGTAAAAATACAAGAGAGGGAATTATTCAATTTCCACAATTTTTTATATGCTAGAATAAACAAGGAAAATGAAAAAAAATGTATAATCACATGTTCAAGTGAAAGAAAATATAACTAATATTTGGAAATTTCATCAGTGTTTTAGGGAGTAGTTTTAACTCTCACGAGTACGCCATTACGATATTTTTTCTTCGAATGACCAATAAATTTGTCAAAACCCCAAAACCAATATTTTAATGAGGACTCACTAAAATATCTATCACACAAAATATAGGATTTAATTCTTTAGTACGAAATAGGGGATTTGGATTTATAAATTAGATATTATAAATAAGTAGAATTTGAAAATTTTAGAAAAATATTTATTTAATTTCCTACATATATATAAATTATATAGGACAGATGTCTTCAACTTGGGTTCAAGAAATTGAACTTAAGTTCTGCAAGTGATCACATTACTTGCTTAATCAAAACTCCAAAATTTTAGTAAAATTTTAATTTTAAAAAAAGACCGAAATATATTCGGGGGCATATTTTACAATTGACCCGTTCAAGACCTGTTAAGACTAACTCCATAAAAATACCATATAAAATCATTAATTTAATAAAATATACCAAATCTTATATATAGTTTTTAATAATTCCAAATTCCATATGTTCAAATTCAGATCACACCGGTGTGATCACGAGCCACATAATGGAAAAAATGCTATCTCACGAATGATACCGTGTTCCTTGATCACATTTTTGTGATCATGGTCCTGAACGAGTTTAAAATCACACTATCATGGATAACTTTTCTCGACAAGAAGTATCCCATAGCTGAATTAAAAATCCATACCTATATTTCAATAAAAATCGGGACATATCACTGATAGAATAAGAACAACTGAGATTGAACTATCAAATACGAAAGAGAAAATCTTGATTTTTGATTAAAGATTTTTACGCGGATATCCTCAATTTTCTGCTAAACACATAAAAACCTGAATGCCCTTCGTTACAACACACTTAAGCGAAAAGTCATTTTCAGCATGTGTCGAAACCAAAACATATCTACAAGCAAATATTACAGGCATTTTAAAGGATTTTACCTACATTAATTCTTTTGAAATTGACGTTATTTTCCTTCAACCTTTTGAGTAGCTGATTCTTCCTACTTTCCAACAGCGTTCTATCCGAGGCCAGGTCTGTGTTAATGGACTGAACATTCGTCAGATTTTGATCTGTCTTGAAGTATTCCTTCGTTTCTTGCCGTAGTAATTTTTGTGAATCCTGGTTAAAAAATAATTTAACAAATTTTGAATTATTTCTAAGCATTAAGTGAGATACACGCATAAACACCTACATGTTACAACAAAATTTTTATGTTTATATAATTTCCTCATAATAAGTAAAATATCTTGTACAAGTTATGTACATTTTTAGCAAAACATTTAAGCGAAGATTTGGTAATTTGGAAAAAAATATGTATGAAAATATTGTTATTATAGTAAATTGTTCTTCTGAAGTATATTCTATGTAGTATTTGAAATAAAGCAAAAGTGTGTTTATAAAATATCAAATAAAGTGTATAATTTTATTCACAATTTGTTTATTAAAAAAATCCACAAACCAAAGCAATTGACCATATTAACCACTAGTACTAAAAAAATATGAACAAAATTTGACCCACGTTTCAAAAAGTTTCAAAATCCCTGATATCGTGCAACAGATTTTTTTTTTAAAAGTGTACTTAAGAACAAAAAATTATGCTTAAGAGAAAAAGTGAGGAAACTAAACATTTATAAACTTCTATTTACGCTTTTGTCAATTACCTTTTTCATACTTTAAGGTTATTTTATCGACTAACATATAAGTGTTATAAATTTTTAGATTCAGAAAAATATGCCCTATTTTTTAATACTAAAATTGAAAAATCGATTTTTTAATATGTATGATGTTAAGGTTTCTTTAAAACAGGTTGCGTGGAGACCATGAAAGAAGGAATAATAATCCCGAAAGTTGTTTAATACTGATAAACATGGACAATGGTCATGATTAATAATACAATAGTTATATAAAAAAAAACTAAAATTTTTTAAAGTGTTAATTTTTTTTTAAAAAAAATTAATTCATATAGTTCAGCTAAAAAAGAGAAAATTATCTTCATTCATGTGAATACGAAATTTACCTAAGGAAAAAGTTCTTTATTATTTTATTCAAGTCATCGTTCACAACAAAAACAAACATCTGTAATTTTAGTCTTCAAAGAAAGATTTAAACTGTCTGCGAAGGAAAACTATTCTTGAAAATCATGAAATACGTCTACAATCATAAATCGTAATTATCTAAAAATTTGTTTATCAAACGCATGATCTTTTGTGAGGAAGTATTTTTTCGTTACTTTCATGCTACATCTATTAAAAAATAATATAGTGTAAAGTAATTCTCACATTCAAATTACCTTAGCTTTTCCAAAGTATAATGATGACAGTATATATTTTGTAAAGAAATATTAAGTGTTTGCATTATTTTTATTCTGTTGCTTGATTTCGTGATTAAATTATTTCAAATTATAATTATACGTTTTTCAGTTATCCTTATGCTATTGTTTTAAGATATTTCATTCTTTAAAGTATGCATTAAAAGGAAAAAATCGTATTTTCCTCATTGCTAAATATTGCAAGTTGAATATTTGATGTTGTCATAAAATTTGCTAAATGTACAATAATTTTTTTTTTAAAAAAAAGGATATTTTTAATATTTTTCGCAAATTTCATCGCGACTTGACAAAATTTATACCACAGTAATAATGTCATTAAAAAGAGTTATGAAAAACTAAATTATAACAAAGTCAAATTTAAATTTCGTGTTCGCAGTGCTATGAAATCAAGAAATCCAATCTTTCATGCAATTCCCTCCTGGAGTTCAAGAAATACTTATAATTGAAAAATCCCGTGCTTTAAAGAGTCTCGTATATAGTTATAACTCCACATCACGTAATGATAAATAAAAACGGGAAAAAGGATCTCCGAGTGATTTCTCTGAATTATTCCTGGAACGAATAATTGAATTTTTGAAAGATGTTTGTGACTGAGACTATTTAGACCATTATTACTTAATTCGGCAATTTAGTTCCCATTGTAAGAAATCCTTTTTGGATGAATTATATAATTCTTTAACAAAATTAATTAAGTCATGTAATAGATACATTGATGTCAAAATTTTTTTTTTGAAGTGATAACTTCTTTAGGCGCGTTTTGCTGGAGAGAGTACTTGAATGATGCGTTTTAAGAAACCAAGCATTGTTATGCTGTTGTTTCTAACGCTCTTAATAAGGGATTGGAATTTTCCGTAACAATGTAAAGTCCTTCAACAAAAAGGACACACCAATAACAAAATTTGGCGTCGAAAATTGGTTTTCAGCCAAACTGGAATTTCATGACCTTTCTCTATTGACTAATTAATTAACTTTGTTTAAAAAATAAATGCTTTTAACATGTGATTAACTTGAACTATATTATTAAAATCTCAATCTCTACAATGTTCTACATTTTTTACAAATTTCTATGGATTATCTTGGATTTAATTTTTTAAAAAATTACAACTATTTTTCAAGTAGATTGATACATTGCATATCTTTCTCAATTCTGCCAGGTTAGACTGAGATGGAACGTTGTAAAACTTTAAAAAATTTATGAAATTTCGTAAATTTGAAAATTTTCTTTTCTGCTTTTTTGTAAATCAAATATTTTTTAAAAAAGCACTTTTTCGTTTCAAGGAGTCATAAAAAGGCAACGAAAAAAGTCGCCAAAATCCCCAAATTCCAGTAATAATTAATTATAGTAAACCTACGACAAAATTGACCAGTTTGTGGTTTATGGAGCATTTGCAGAAAGACACAACTTTCTGATACATTACAACTAATAGTTTTCTTTATTTAAAAAAAAAGCGATTTAGAGTGAAAAACTTTAAGAATATAACAAAAAGCTGAAATGTTTTCATCAGATAGTATTATCTACATTTTGAATTTTTCTTTATACAGTGAATGCAAACAAATGTCTAGGTTCTCTCTCCCATACATAATAATAATGAATAAATAATTTTATGTGACAATACTATATAATATCCCTTTGTTTTTGTTTTTTATACATCTAACTAATCCCTGAAATAACATTGCAAAATTTGTAGTTATCACTTCTATCGTGTGGTCACAAGCACATACACCTTTTTTTTTAATAATTTACGTCCACATTCATGTCCAGCTGCGATGAGAATTATGTGACCACAGTAACTTAATGGTCATGGTCACGAATACTTCTTGGCTGAAAATCTTCAAAGTTGGGTATGAAGGCTTAGAGCAGAGGTACCCAACTTTTTTTTCTGCTGGGCCGCATGCATATGTCAGTTATTTCACGCGGGCCACAGCATGGGGATAAATGAGGGAAAGGAGGAGGAGAACTGCTTTAAGATCAAGATAACATTAAAAATTTAAAATGTTGCAAATTGCTCAAAATATTATAACTCCTGTTTTATTATTATTATTTATTTTTGTCACCGACACTAAATTAGAAGTATTTAAGAAACACTGCTTCGCAATTTCTGCATCAGTAAACGGTTTCACATAATTACCAATAATATAATAAACTTCATAGGATGTCTTTGTTACCGCCGTGATATTACCACGGGCAAAACACTTTGTTGCTGTTGCAAAGATTATTCAAGAAAGCCTATTCATCACCGCTTGAAAGAGATCTTTGAGGAAAACTGTCATTGAATGATTCCTGTTTCTTGGTATTAATGCGACGCCGATTTAATTTAAACTAATTAAATTGATTAATTTATTTCGTTAGATCCATTTTAAATAAAACCCGGGGTTCTATTCTTCTGTTGGCGTCACACTATAACTTAAGTTTAAACATTAGATCTTTTAAAGACAAATAAACTGTACTCTAAATCAAAAGACAATCTCTAATTAATCATTAATTTATTTTAAAACAATAAGATTGAAATTACGTTAAATTATAAAGAGATACAAAACAGAACATTACTTAACTGATAGAGATCGAGAGAGAGGAGTCATGACGGTGCCTAGAGTCCCCACCTGCGGTATTGGAAGGGACGTGTCAGACCAAGTGGGTGTGAGAGAAAAAGCGTCAGAGAGAGTCAATTCGGGGTGCATCCGCCTTTTATTCCGCGGCAGTTTTCTCCTGTATTCTGGAGCGGATTCTTTACAGAAATTCAATCAACTTATCTGATTGGTCTAGAGTCAGCAGAAGGATATCCTCTCACGGTCAATGACATCCCCCAAGCACGGGAAATTCCCAAAAAACACCCCTTACCATGATGTATTTATGGGTGCAATGCCTTCTTCCAGGCGTGGGAACGCGTCACCCTTTTCGGTGGGGTAAGAGACGCACCCAACAAATTCCTTTCGTTGTAAACAACAACAGGGCAGATATAAAAATTACAGTTGCAATCCCTAGGGACCGGCGACCTCCCATCAGTATATTTTATAAATAGCACTTTCGTGAGAAATCAAAAAATTACTGTTCCATGTTTGTTTTTCACTACAAAATAGTGAACATCCCAATCGTCTTGAAACGATGTGTTTCCTTCGAATGTTTCTTGCTTGCAAGATATGAAAGATAGCTAAAAATTAGTTCCACCCATAAAATTGTCGTTACTCCATTGTAGTCGCAACCATTCCAAATCAAAAAAGAATATCAATTCGTACCCGTACGGCAGCGACAACAAAAAGCAAAACTAATACATTTGATTTCTTGACGAAGAATTTCCCACCAAAATTTCAATACATTGTTCTTAAATAAATAAACTTCTCAGAGCAATGGGCTATGACCGGGGCCCTTAAAAAGGCTCGGTGGGCCGCAGGGTGAGGATCGCTGCTTTAGAGAGTTTCTTCGGACAATTTAGATGTTCCCGTCATTTGACTGCGGTTCAAAATTACAAGTTCAGTTCTCGTGTTGCTTTAGAATACGACGTCCGTAAAAATTCAAGCGATGAGAATTACAAAAGTTGGTATAATGGGCATCGGAAAACTAAATTAAGAGTGCCGTAAAAGCAAAGCTGCAAAGATGTAATGTGATGTATACAAAGTCGAATCTCTATTTTACAAACCTCTTCTTTGCGAATTTCTCTATTTCATGAAACTTTTCCTGAAACGAAGAATAAAATACATTTTTCCCTTTATCTACCGCATTATATGATTTACTTCAGTTTTTTTTCATGTAATATTCTTTTTTCAATCACTAAGTTGAAAATTCAGGAATATACATAAACACAATACTGAACTTTAGGAAATTTAACCCGTTAGAGCTAATTAACTAATTAAAGATAGTCAAATGTAAAATTGATTACATATACCGTTCACTTAAAGTAAACGGTCAAATTGTTTTCTAAGGTCTTCATTACCATACCAAAAGAATAAGAAACATGCCTTTTGACATTCACTACTTTTTCGGAACAAAATGCAAAAATGCAAACACTTGTGTCCCCGCTTGTAAAGGTCATCGAAACATTTTTATCCATTTTTATCCATGCCCTTTAATTCAGCCTGCGATGCACTTTTATGATCATCTACAGATTGAAATCAACGACCCTGCAAAGTGACATGTCAGTATAAGAAATAGACTGAAATTGAGTGGGCTAGATCAGGGGAATTAGGAGGGTATGGGAAAACAATTGTTGTGTTCATTTCAGAAGAAAGTCAAGGACGAAGAGAGATCAGTATGCAGCAGCTTCTGTGTCTTCTTACGGATTGACTCACAAAAAAACGCAGGATGTCTACATAGAGTTCTTTGCTCGCAGTGTTTCCTTCAGGGATAAATTCCAGATGCACAGTGCCCTGAATATCAAAGGCTGAGATTAAGTCTCCGTCATTTCCATTCGAGTAGCCTTTTGGTATTTATTCATTTAGCATACGTGGAACGATATGATGTCACACCATGTGTATTTTAACCCGACATCACTAGCGTGAAAAAAGGACCGAAAGATCTCGCGCAGGACATCTCATACCCAAGGGTATTTAATTTTTGATTTTACCGTAAAATTTGTACACAAAAGTTGAAAAAGAAAAAAAGTAGGATATGAAATATGTTCATAACATTTTCAACACAAAAATTTAGTTTTTCTGTTCTTTTTATAAGGGCATTATGTGCATTCTTTATGTACTCCTTTAATCTCGTTGTGAGTGAGTGCGATATTTTCCCTCGAACTTAATTTTTTTAATCTGTATCTTTTTAAAACTTAACATATATAGAAGAGTAAACCTCTCTATTCTTTAAATTAAAAAAAATATGAAATTTCTTTTTTACTTCTTTTATTGTTCCAGCAATAGGTTTTTTTTCTTTCAAAAGTTCATCTGAAAGTGGATAAGATATATACCAGCTATCTGCTTCAAAATTGCGTTCTACCCAAATGTTTTTTGGTGTCTCTACATATAAAACATTTATTTTCAACAGTTCAACTCTTCAAAATCTGGATCAATTTCAGTGGAGGAATCCTTCTTGCTGTTATACTCTTCATCATTTGATTCTTCCTCATAACCACAAAAAGAATTTCTTCATCCGAAAATACTATTGTACTATATATATATATATATATATATATATATATATATATATATATATATATATATATATATATATATATATATATATATATATATATATATATATATTAAGTACTATATCTATTAAATTATTTAAATATCACGTTTCTTCATCATAACTAAAACAATACGCCATAGAATAAAGAAGATTTAAAACGTACTCGTGCATTTAGAACTGTAACGGCAATTCACGCGCAGGGTATGACATATCCGAAGAGGCGATATCCTAAAAATATATAATTAGAATTCGTCTTCAAGCTAAGGCCTCTTAAATGATATGACCTTAAAGTCGGCTCCACGAGAAATTATCCATTTTCCATAAAAAGTTTAGAAGGAGCGTTGAAAAAAGTTAGACAGTGGGTATGACATATCCTGCGCTAGAAGTGCCGGGTTAAGATCCTCAGCCAGAATGTATTGACATATGGCCTCGGATTATGTTATTTGCACTATTGTTTGAAGCCTGTTATTGCATACCACCGCAGAAACCTTTTCGATGTTTTCAGCGGTGCAAGAAATCGGCGGACATCCAGAGCGTCCATCGTCTTCGTCACTTGCACTGCTTTCTTTGAAACGTCGATGCCACACAAAAACTCTCTTTCGTGATAATGTATCATTGTCATACACATGCTTCAATATTTTGTAAGTCTTCACAGGACTCTTTTCCAAGCGAACACAAAATTTAATATTCTTTCACTGCTCAACAAACACCATTTCATTCAGGCGCAGTGTACTAAATGCATCCACCTACAAAATACGACACCGTAGCAAGCCACCAACTCTCTTATTTTTGACAAACACATTTTAGCAAAAAAAATAAGGACGCAATAACCCAGAAATGTTATCATAGTCACTCTACTGCAAACATTTTTCAAGTTATAGGCTCAGTCCGGGGGACCTCTTGAATCCTATCTCGTACATATATAATGTAAGAAAAAGACTTACTTAATTTAAACAAACGAGAGAAAATGCTTATTTATGTAAGAAATTTGAAGAGAGAATTCAGTATATAATTCTCTCCGCGAAAGAAAGCCAAAAACCAAGAGAGAGAATTATCCCTTTTTCTACACTGACACTGGGAAAAATATAAGCAATATTATATGCTCAAGTAAAGGGAATTATATTTTATTTTAGAAATTACGTGTTTCTCAGGGAAAAGTTTTAACATTTCAGAAAAGCATAAACATATTTTAGAAAAAAGGAAAATTGCAGTAACACAGAAATATTACCAGTCATTCAACCGGAAACATTTTTAACGTTATACACTCAGTTCGGGAGTTTTTGAATCCTACCTCATATATATATATATATATATATATATATAATGTAAGAAAAAGACTTACTTAATTTACCTCTAGCATGAAAATTCCACAACAGCCATTTCATCTAGCAAATTATCAGATACGGGATTAAGGATTCCTAGAAACCCAGATGCTCGCAGAACTTTCCGTAGATACTTGTTTAATTTAAACAAAGCAGAAAATGTGCTTATTTATGTAAGAAATTTAAAGAAAGAATTCAGAATATATCATTATCTCCGCAAGAGAGCCAAAAACCAAGAGAGAGATTTTTCCCTTTTTCTACATTTAAACTGGGAAAAATATAAACAATATTACATGCTCAAGTGAAGGGAAATATGTTTTTTTTTTAGAAATTACGTGTTTCAGGGGGAAATTTCAACCATTCAGAAAAGCACTTGTAAGCTATTAAGATATTCTTGTTCTAGAAATGACGAATAAATCTGTCCAGATATATGTTAAAAACCTTTAATGATTGATGAAATGAAACGCGTTTTGAAACTGAGTATTCAGAATTTTGAATTAAAGGAAAAATAAGTAAAAGTCTAAATTTTTTTATGTAATTATTAAGTTATTATACACACATCTATCTATCAATCAATCAATCTATCTATCTATCTATCTATCTATCTATCTATCTATCTATCTATCTATCTATCTATCTATCTATCTATCTGTCTATCTATCTATCTATCTATCTATCTATCTATCTATCTATCTATCAATCTATCTATCTATCTATCTATCTATCTATCTATCTATCTATCTATCTATCTATCTATCTATCTATCTATCTATCTATCTATCTATCTATCTATCTATCTATCTATCTATCTATCTATCTATCTATATATATATATATATATATATATATATATATATATATATATATATATATATATATATATATAATGGATATTTGTATATATGAAATCGCCACTCCAACACCGTTCAACCGATCACAATGAAAATTTGAATGTATATGCCTTTTTTGTGGAGACGATTTTTGTTCTATCCTCTTTGTTGCAGCTCCTCACCAGGTAGCGCTACAGCATATCCACTTCTGCGCCGTTCAATCAATAGCCAAGTTGCCCACAGGGTCGCCAAAAATGATGCCAACTTGGCTCTATCGTCAACATTTCCCTATGTTTTCAATGAATCGCCATTATTACAATTTTAACATAAAATAAATACACCAGAAAGAAATATTAACGTATTACACATTCAAATATAAATTATTTACACTATTTTAAGCGTTCATTACACGCAATTATTAATTGAATGAACTAAAACGAAATCTTATTCATAACAACTTTTCTTTTACAAGAAAAAGTAGAATTTTATGTTAAAAAAAAGGCACGTTTAGCTTATAAAGTTAATCCAGGACAGAGAAAGAGTAATTATTCAAATTAGGGCAAAATTTGAATAACGATGTACTGTCTTTTCTCTCGTGAAACTAATATCCTTTAAATTTAATCCTTTAGCTAGAAGTAAACAAAGAAAAAACTGGCGTTCAAGACACAGAAGACTCACGAGGATTAACTTGAAACACCTGCTGTTCGATCGAATAAATTTTTATTCCCCTTTGTCTTGCTCAATAGATCGATGCTGACCATGAACATAAAACGAGAAATATTAAACTTTTGTTGTTAGTATATAATTCTGTAGATAAATTTGTTTAGTCCCTGAATAGATTTCATGTATAGATTCTGCATAGAATTTTCTACACAAAATATAATTCAGATGTATAATGTAGTAATTCAGATGTAAATAAAGAATTGGAATAAAAAATTTACACATTACATAGATACTTTTAATTTTAAAAATATATTTCTGAATTAGTTTTTATTCATATCGTAAAATCTCAGCTTTAATAATTAATTTCAGCTCATTCGTAGGATAAAGAGTAAAAATATGAATGCGATTTTTATTTTATGAAATCAATAGAAAAAACATATAAAATAGTCTATATCAGGGGTGTCGAACCTTTTTGGATCAACGTGCCATTTTTTTTTATAAAAGAGTGTTTAATGAAATATAGACGTGCCGTCAAATAATTTTGACGTGATTATTGGCAAAATAATAGAACTAAATATATTAAGTACACAAAACTATAATTACGACAAAATATACCTTTTGCACTATACAATTATAAATGTTTTAGTTATATGTATATTTTTTCAAATTAAAGCAACATTAGTTTGACTTCTGCTGTTGCACATTAATGACACAAATAACTTATATTATGATTGTAATATGTTACTTTTTGTAGAATGCATGCTGAATTTGAGTCATGTGTCAAACGGTTTCTAAGCAGTAATTACTTTGGCTGTGGCTCACTCTTTTTGACCAGAGGGTATGAGATTTGTTTCAAAATACCATTTTACAGACGATGTTCTGCATACCACTATTCCAGAATATAAAATACACACCTCTTTGTCGCCTTTACGAATAATGCCATGTTTCTCGGTCCACCAAATTTGAAATTCTCTGTTACACTTACTATCTTGCAATTTTTGTTCTTTTGCTGAACTAGCCATAATAAATAACAGATAAAAATTATAAATGTAACACAGATAAACTTTAAAATATAATTTTGTCAATGTAATTGACTATGCTATGCGTAGACAAACTTTACATTATAAGCAAAGCTACGAGACGTAACTTAGGAAAGCCAATGACAAACGAGTGTGCTCCCCGCTTCCTCACGACTGATCACTCGCGTTTGTTCGTAATACTTCATGGTGAACTTTGAAATTTTAAAATAAAATACACACAAACCCCAGATTGATCACTGGCAGGCCAAAAATATTGTTTCCCGTGCGATCAAAGGCACGGGTGCCACTGGTTCACCCTCCCTGGTCTATACAGATAGAAAATTATTCAAGATAATTGCTTGTGAATTTTTCCATTAGAGGTCCAAAAGAGTTGAATACATATAGAAAGTATAAGTAACAAAGCTTCCATGTCACAGGTGTGAGGATCAAATCTCGTTGGGAGAGGTTGATTCAGCATTTCATCCCTACAGGGGATCCATAAATAAGTACTAAGCCTGTGATAGGGAACTGAACATTGGGGGTTTCGTGTCAGACTGACCTCCTGACCGGAACATTTGCTTATGAACCTCTGTACCCAAGGTCACGAATACTAATATGGGCATAGTAATCCTTGGCTTTCATGGGCTGTTGCGACACTGAGTTTAGTTTCCTATAAATAACAAACAACCATAATTTTTTAATGTCCAGGGGTATATTTTTGTGAGTTCTTGAAATTAAATTCTTTTCTAAAAATAAAAAAAATCTTTTACTGATACAAAAGATCTTGTGAAAAATAATTTTTCTTTATATGGGATAACTCTCTCTGATTGCAAAAATGAGAAAAATAATTTTTGTCATGATAATGAAAAAAAAAATCTATATATTTTTTAAGAATTCCGATGAACGTTAGAACATATTCGCCCTCCATCTAACGAAACCAGAAAAGAAATAAGTTACCAGAATTCCAAAATGTGAGGCTAAGTTATTGATTTTCTGTAGAGATGTGAGATGTTTATTCAAATTTTATGCATATTAATCTCTTCTCAACTGTTAACTGTATCTGACAAATATTTTTTCAAGGCAGAAGGTAAATTTTAAAAGATTTTTTTTTGTTATACAGGTTTAATTTTGAAGTTAGGAAACTAAATTGTTTCTAGTAAAAATAATTTAGAAATAAAAGATACAGTTTTAGAGCGTATATAAAAATGTTTAATTAAAATTTCTTGTTTATCATTTGTAGTTGTTTGGTAACTTTCTGAAACTACATCCTACTTAATGCTTTTAATTAATTTTTTAAATACTTTTGATGTCAAGTGTTTCATATTTTCATACAAAGAAATAATATTTAAATTAAGAAGCATTTTTAATGTAAACTACATAAAGTTCAACACGGAAAGTTACTTGAAAAGGAGACAAAGAGAATGATTATTTTTTTTTAATTTCCCTTATAGAGGAAACATTTTAAACCATTTCATTCAGTTTAATGGACGCCTAAAAATTGTTATTCGAAGAAAACTTTTTTTTCCAAAAAGACAAAAGAAGAATGCCTTTCAGGAAAAACATATTAATCGACCAATAAATTACTCAAAAGTTTAAAAATAATTCTTCGCATTTTTTGTTTTGTTTTCTGTTTCACTTTTAAGAAGAAAAATTCAGCAAAGAAAAAGGTTTAAAAATTATTACAATAAATTACAAATTATTAGACAAATTATAGATTACAAATTATTAGACAAATTATAGATTACAAATTATAGATTACAAATTATTAGACAAATTATAGATTACAAATTATTAGACAAATTATAGATTACAAATTATTAGACAAATTATAGATTACAAATTATTACAATATAGCAATAACCACTGTCTACCTAAAATCGGGGTGTGTGAGGGAATATTAACGTCGCACTGTTCAGCTACACGACAGCTTTTGCGACGGACCTCGTAAGTTTGAACCATGGTCAAGTGACGAGAACGACACCTGAGCGGGCACCCCCTCTTCTAACTACCACACCACACCAATGGGAGGACATTTGAGCTCTCGACAGATTTAACGTGCATCGCTCCCCTACACGGCGAGTCTTCAGTGGTACTGGGCTCGAACTCATGACATGCCAACCACGATCCGGTACCTTGACCACTAGGCTACCGCGGCCCCACTTAACATTGGACCAACCCCCATTGTACAAATTATATAACTGTTCATACTCATTGATCAAATTGTAAAACTGTAATTTACATGTACTATGTAGTTACATGTGTTATGTCTTTATTCGCCCTTCTGGTACAGTGGCTAGCGACGCTGACTGGTACAGTGGCTCGAATCCCGAAGAAGTTATGGATGCTTGCAAATGAATAGTACCTTCGTGGCATAAGGAGGGGGTACAATAAATAGCTGCCGAGACGCAAGTCCGCTCATAAGGTTAGAGGTAGGGGAAGAGAGAAGGCCCCTGATCACAAACCCAGGGTGTTCTCTCTCAAAATTGGGGTGGAAACGAGCCAAATCGTACACTTACCAGGTGCTTGAAGCTATGGCTAACGACAGCCGTAGCCCTCTTGCCATGATGAATTTCGTGGGCCTTGATCTGACACCGTCAGACAGGTAGCATTAACAACAACAACATTTAGCTCTGTGATGGGTCCTATTCGTGCAATTCTACTAAACCTCATGGAGGAAAATAATTCATTAACTGCTATTTGAGTTTAAAACCAACTTCCATATAGTGAACCTGATTTTATGCTAATTTGAATGTTATTTAAACCCTAGCAAAGTGAGTATTAGAGTTAGTCATTACGCTGCTGTTATAGTGAGCTTTACAAAGTGACTTATGGAAGACTTGGTGAAAGGGAGAAGAAGCTTTAGACTGGAATATAATTGACTCAGGAGGGATCGGATCACATTCAGTTAAGTATTTAATTAATTTGTATTGGGAATTTAATGAATACAATTAATTTGATTGCACATCTATTTATAATCTTGTTTGATAGTAAACTGTTGAACGAACCAAAAGTAAACTAAGTTATTTTTATAACAACGTCTGTTAATTCGAAGCCCTAAATTTCGCCTGCGACCTTTGCGTCGCGACAGTTTTTTTTTTAAATATATATATTGTAAGTAGGAAAAAAATAAATTTCAAGTCTTCATATCAACAATTTAATTCACACTTCAAATTAAAGTTAAAATTTACAAATTAAGAATTGCGTTCACTCTTCGGATAAACTCTGACATCTGTCAATAGAACCGTTCTTTGTCACGAAATGACAGCAGGTAACTCACTGCATGGCGGTTCTAGGATATTCTTTAGGGCTTGCATAAAAACACAGACTTATACACTTAATACTGATGTTTAATTTCAATTTATGCAACGCTCTATATATTTCTGCATATCGATTTTTATTTATAATTGGTTGTAAAATTTGCAATATATCGTCACGTTTAATTATTTTTAAAGTTCATGCAAAGCTTCACCATCATCATAATGTAAATTTGTCCAAACTGTGGGTTTGCTCCATTCTGTTGTTTTAATATAGTTGCTTTTACTTATATATAAAAAAAATTATTGCAGCATCATGAAAAACTTTTTTCTTATAAAGAGAGAGAAAACTTAATGTTCGATAAAATTTACACCGTTAAAACTGCATTACATACACACACACACACATATATAGAGAGAGAGGGGGAGAGAGGGAGAGAGAAAGAGAGAGAGAGAGGATACTCATATAGATGAAACAAATTCATAAGGAAAACAAAAATATGGAATTATTCTGAACTCAAAATACAAATTCCTGATTTAGAATCTCAATGGCGATCATAAAACTAAAAATAACAAAATTTAAAAAAATTATAGATTAACCAAGTGCAACCTTGAACCTAGGACTGACAAGTGGGATTATACTAGTTTTATGATACGAAACTTACCGATATTGTAACTTGGTACGCCAAAATAAAAATATCAAGGCTCCTAAAAAGTTCTCAAATATTTAAAAAAATTAAATTTTTAAAATCTGAGATATATTTACCTTGTATTTTGAAAAATATGACTAAAAAAAGAAACTTGGAAATTCTAAAATAGCTCAGTGCTTAACTCTCGAAAATCAACAAAAATGTACCTATTATTAAAATGGAAATATCGAAAAGCATATATCTATCAATCTATCAACATATATGTATGTACTTTTTGAAATTTTCATTAGGATTTACAATTTAGGCATTGTAATACTTGCATCACAAGCTTGCAAACTTCTACAACTAATGAGAATTAAAAAAAAATGCTTCATGAAATTTTTTTAAGGAGAAAAATGCCCTAGAGCGGTGATACTCGACCTGCAGCCCACCGAGCCTTTTTAAGTGGCCCTATCAGCGCCCTTTGGTCTGAAAAATTCATTTATTTAAGAAAAATATATTAAAAATTTAGTGTAAAGAAATGAAATATATCAATTTTGCTTTTTGTTGTCGATGTTGTACGAGTGCGAATCAAATTCCTTTTTCTATTTGTAACGGTTACAGTTAGTGATAACAGATAACAGAGGAGTAGTGACAATTTTATGGGAGGAACTAATTTTTTTAACTATATTTCTTATCTTGCAAGCTAAAAATACCCAAAGAAAATATATCGCTTCAAGACGACTGGGAGTTTGACTGTTTTGTAGTGAAAAACAAACATGGATCAGTAATTGTTTGATTTGTCACGAAAGAGCTGCATTTAAAAAATATCAATAAACAAGAATCATTTAATGACACTTTTCCTCGAAGATCTCTTACAAGGCGTAATAAATAGGCTTTCTTGAAAAATCTTTGCAACAGCAATGTGTTTTGTCAGTGGTAATGTCACAGCTGTAACAAAGACATCTTATGAAGTTTGTCATATTATTGGTAATCATATGAAATCGTTTACTAATGCCGAAATTGTGAAGGATTGTTTCTTAAATACTCCTAATTCAGTGCTAGTGACAAAAATAAAAACATAAATAATAATTTTTAAAAAAAGCAGAACAGGAGAGTTAAAGTATTTTGACCAATTTTTCACATTAACTCCCCCTTATCCTCATGTTGCGGCTTGCGTGGAATTCCTAACATATGATGCGGCCCAACAAGAAATAGTTGACATATGTATGCGGCCCACCATAAAAAAGGTTGAGTACCCCTGCCTTAGAACCTTTTAATGTTTAAATATCTTAAAATTAAATATTAAATTTTTGTCAAAATTAAATTTAAAATTGAAATAAATATTTTTAATAGGATGTGCTCCTGAAATTTGAGTGTACGATGATTAAAAGAGCCAAAACCAAAAACCGCGCGAGAAGCCGTTTTCTTCCATATTAAGAACTAGAAGCCTCAAAAGAAATCGATTTTGGTAATATTTTCGTGAGGCAATCACGTGATCATTCTTGACCTTATGAATCATCGAATCAATCAAGAAGAAAAGGAATGGGCTCTCAATATCCATTGCTTTTATGGTCAGTCTCTGACATCAATTGTCTCCTATAAGTTTATTTGCTTTTCTTCTACCCAAGTCACTCATATATCTTGTACGAGGGAAGAACATGCATTGTTAGCTAAATGAAGCTTCTGATATGAGATATGTAGCTTTTTTATGTGAATGACCATTTTCAGGTTGAGAATAAGAGAAATATGAGGAAATATTGGCTTCCAATTTTATTCTGAAAGCAATTGGTGCTGTTAAAAAAGAGTATTGTAGAATAGTATGGTTATATATATAAAAATTTAATAAACCTAAAGAGAGATCCAAATCATTTAATTTTGAAAACTTTATTGGATCAGTCAACAACTGGTTTACGAGTTGTGATATAGCATTTGGTTTGTTTGTATTAAGGTATCCGATTATGTTCGAAACAGTGATTTTAAAAAAAGCGCATAAATGGATAGTTTTCATGATATTTAGTGTCACTTAGATTAGAATACATGTATAAAATTATTTTAAGGACATTTTGACAAAAAAAGTTATTTAAATACAATATTTCGGCAATAATGTATTTAAAATAATTATTATTTAATTATTATTTAATTACTTATTATTATTTAAAATAACTATTGTATTGGAAAAATTAACTCAGAATAAAAGCCTTAGGGATTAGAAAACACTTATACATTTAAAATTGAATGTCTGAGAAAAACGCACTGAAAGTTTGTAGCAGCATAATACAAAAACTTGTAATGCCCGTAAATCTCTATTTTTTAATATGTTATTTTTTCCAATGTATGTTATATATTAAAAATACTATTTTAATTGAATACGACTGAAACTAATTTATTTAATTCAAAATATATTTTTGCACACAATATTGATAGCATTTTTTACGAGGACAATTTATTCAGTGTTTAATCTTAACCAAATATTCTCACAAAGGTTTTGAAACACAAAACATTTATGTACAAAATAATAATGATACTAACTTAAGCTAAAAATAGCCAGTTTGTTCATAAAATTTAATTTTTTTTCAGTTTAAAATAGGGTAATTTATAGAAATCTTTAGCTCTTTTTGTATGACTTTAAAATACTAAAATATAGTACTGCAATATGTTTAATATAATTTACTTTGGTACATCAAGAAAATAATCAATTTTATCTTCAATACTTGAATTCAAAATACTTGTAGGGCTACGGTAGCCCAGTGCTCAAGGTATCGGATTATGGCAGGCATGTTATGAGTTCGAGCTCAGTACCCCTAAAGATCCGCCGTGTAGGGCAGCGATGCACGTTAAATCTGTCGAGAGCCCAAACATCCTCCCGTTGGTGTGGTGTAGTAGTTAGGAAAGGGGGATGCCAGCCCAAGTGTCGTCCACGTCACTTGACCATGGTTCAAAATTACGTGGTCCGTCGCCAAAAGCCTTCGTGTAGCTTAACAGTGCGACGTTAATATTCACTCACTCAGTCTCTCAAAATACTTGTATTCGGAAGTCTAATTGCAGTATCAGATGAGGACTGATTTTTCGATACATCATTTTCAGTAGCAATCCATCTCAGAAGTATTGTTACTCACAGCAACCTGAGAACGTTTTGGCCATGACATTTTCTCAACAGGAAAAGTCCATGATAAAAAAAGAAATTATATAAACTATTTTTTAAACAAAAGTTGGCTTTGATATCAGTCTTAATTAATTAATTATGTGAACTCCAAAGACTCAAAACATAATCAAGTGGAAATGATTTTAGTAATGGAAACTGAAATTAACAAATGTTTCACCATAAAGAATTTATTGTGCTCAAAAATATTTTTAATTAATTTAATTTAAGAGTGAAAAAATGCTTTTTGAAACCCAAACCGAGCCACAAGAAAATGCGACAAAAAGTGTTTCGGTAAATATGAAAATTTAGGGCACTGTGTTGTGTGTGTGTAGCCTTAAGATATTTGAAGTTTCCTGAGCAATGGTTTTTGGTTTCGGTTTCCTTTTGAAGCATTTTTCCACTCTTAACTTGAATTAATTAAAAACATTTTTGAGAACAATCAACTCTTTTAGTGTGAAATGTTTATTAATTCAAATTTTTATAATTAAAATCTTTTCTGCTTGATTATGTTTTGAGTTTTTTGAACTTTCATAATTAATTAATTAAATTTGATTTCAATGCGAATTTTTGCTTTAAAAATATATAGTTTATATAACTCTGAAACCTTATCACTAATTCGTTCCTTCTGAGAAATGTAAGAGCCAAAAAAATTCTCAGGTTGCTGTGAGAAACAATATTTCGAAGAGATGGAATGTGTACTGAAAATGATGGATCTATAAAAATCAGTCCTCAGCTGATTATGCAGTTAGACTTCCGAATACGAGTATTCTGAATTCAAACACTGCAGATGAAACTGAATATTTCCTTGATGTACCAAACTACGTGACACTAAACACATTGTAGTACTATATTTTAGTAGACTGCTGGCCACCATAAATACAACACCAAGAAAGACAAGAAATAGCATAACAAAATCTATTTTGTGGATAACATGTTGACCAAGTATCAAATGATTAAATTTATAGACTTCTGTGAAGTGTGTTTCCTGCCAGAACCAGTAGTCAGAGTAGCCACCATTGGTAGAGATCAACGCTGCCACACATCTCGGCATTGATTTAAAGAGACTTAAAGAGACTTTGGATGTGTTCTTGGGGTACAGCAGACGAAGCAGCTTCCACACGTTGCCGAAGTTGATCTGGTGTGGCAGTGGGGGGTGTAATCTGGATCAATCGTTGAGCAACCATGGACCACATGTTTTCTATCGGCGAAAGATCCGGAAACCGAGCCAACCAGAGAAGCAATTCAATCTGGTAATTCACGAAGAAGCTTTGGACAATGCGTGTCACGTGTGGCCGCGCATTATCCTGTTGAAATATGGCTGTGGCCAAGCCTTGAAGGTTAGGAAGGACAACTGGCTCCAACACCTCAGAGATGTAGCGCTGGCTGCTTAAAGTACCGACAATGCGTACTAGAGGAGTACGAGAGTGATATCCAATACCGTCCCGTACCATAATACCCGGTGCAAGACCAGTGTGGCGGTGCATAACGCAGCTGTTCAGCATCCTCTCTCCACGGTGTCTCCAGACTTGAATCCGACCATCGTGGTGTTGCAGACTGATGCGTGACTCGGCAGTAAAGACAACTTCATTCCATTCTGCCACACACATTCACCATTCATTGCACCATTGGCGGCGGAGATCTGTGGTTCTGAGTCAAGGGTAGACCAAGCAATGGACGTCTTGCGGATAGACCACTCTGCTGTAAACGGCGTCGAATGGTACGCGCAAACACTGAATGATGCGTTACAGACTCAATGTGCTGTGCTACGGTTCGTGATGTGCCTGAGTGATCCGTCACTGCCATGCACACAATTCACCTGTCCTCACGTGAAGTGGTGCACTGAGGTGGGTGTGATCGACCACGTCGGTTCGTCGTACCCTTCTGCATCTATTGGTCACATATCCGCATTACAGTTGTTTGGTTTCATCCTACACGACAACCGATTTTCCTGAAAGGTAATCCACAATCTCGGTAGGCCACTATCCTTCCTCTGACGAAGTCCTCGGATACTTGATCAAAAGCTGATCGCTTTGATCGCTTTTATCGAGACATAACTGATCGTTTTTTGAAAAAACCACAAGAAAAACACAATTGCCGAACTTGAAATTGTCGAAATCTCCAAGTCTTAAATAACTCTTTGAGGTGGCGCCACAGGCGCGCGTGATGTGTGTCTGCGCGGAAATTCTAATCATTTGCATATCTCAACTCCGCTAATGCATGTTGTAAATTTCATGTTATTTGCATGCTTCCTTCAGGGTGTTGCCTTTACGGTGGCCAGCAGTGTATTTTAAAGTCGTACAGCAAGAACTATAACTTCCTAAACTGCTCGATTTAAAACTAAAAAAAATTAAATTTTGTGAACAAACCTGGCTATTTTTAGCTGAAGTTAGTATCATTATTATTTTCTGCATAAATGCTTTGTGTTTTAAAACGTTTGGGGAAAATTAGGTTAAGATTAATCTGAATAAACTATCATCTTAACATATGCTATCTATATTATGCAAAAATATATTTTGAATTAAAAATATTATTTTCAGTCATATTTAATTAAAATAGTGTTTTAATGTTGAACATACATTTTAAAAATAACGTATTAAAAAATTAGAGTTTTCGGGCCTTATTAGTGTTTGCTTTTATGCATTTACAAACTTTAAATGCATGTTTCTGAGACTTTCAATTTTGAAGGTATAAGTGTTTTATAATCCCTAAGGCTTTATTTTGTTCATTATAGAGCCTTAAAAAGGTTTATATATACTCTCAAATGTATGTGCTATAAAAGTTAGTATGGATTTAGAGCTGAGAGATCTCTAGTTAATTTTATAAAAAAAATGCTAAAATTATTACTAAAAAATTTTTGTGTTTTCTTCAGTTTTTCCAGAATTAGTAATTATTAAATATTAACAATAGATTTTCAAATCCATACTAACGTTTGTTCGCAATAATCTAAGAAACATATATAGCTTAAAATGACTAAAATTTTTTAAAGTAAGCATTTTATAAGAGTTTGAAAAAACCTCAAAAATTCTTTATCTCTTACATATGTGAAGCAATGGCTGGTCAAAATGACTTTTTACTTTCAGAATTAACTCAATAATGTAATATGAGTATAAAACATACAATATTTTTACTTTTACTGTCTCCTAAATTTTTTTTTGAAACTGAGTACTGTGTAATCTCAAGGTAATTTAAGAAAATATTTAAATTTAAACAAAAATATCTCATGGATTGCCAGATATAACTATGTACTACAGCTCAAAAAAATTTGAAGTACTGGGAAACACGCTTAACGCGAAAACGCTTAAGACAAAATATCGGCTCACACAAAATAATACAACGGTGCTGACAAACTACTATGTAATTCCTTACATTTCTTTTCCTCTTATCTCAAAACGACCAGAAACGCAAGCTAGATTTAGGATGGGTATGAAATCAAAGAGATGTCGTTCACATGTTTCGTTAAAAAGAGGCCTTTTTTTTTGTTTTGTTTTTTTACTTGACTTTTTAAAATACCCTCGGAATAGCCTGTGATATGAGCCAATTTTGTTTATCTATAAGTACTTTCACCCTCCACACTCCTACAAATGCCTCACAAAAACATCTCATCTCTTAAGGTATCTAACTACTTGCGACAATTTTTTTTTGAAAAATGAAGATATGGGGATTTTTTTGTGATTTTCAGGTTTATTTAGTATATTTTAAGCAAAAGAATCGTAAAACTGAAATAAGAAAAAAGTTTATTATTATTAAAATGGGAAAAAACTGGTGAAAATGTACAAAAAATTACATAAACGGGGCCCGCTCTGTACAAAAATGTTTTGAACAAATTTTCAATTTTTCAGTTTTAATGTGTTACTTCGTTACTCATGTTTGAAATGACCTTCAGGATAATATATAGTTTAATTTTTACAAAAACTAGAGCACTCTATCTTAGTGACTATATGAAATTGCTTAAAAAAAACATTGACTATATTCACATAAAGGACTGTAAATTTTGAAATAAAACAGTTATTGATAAAAATGAAGATCAAAACACTTCTACTGTTATACGAAACATTCAGAATAAATTTTAGCAAATTATATTCAAAACGTTTTGAGCAATCGCTGTCCCCGTTTGAGTTTTTCGAAAAAACCACATTTCGTAAAACGCATTTTAAATTTTGACATCTTGTGTAAAGTTATGTCTTCTTCTTTTATTAAAACACTTATAGTTTTTGTTCTAGTGAATAGAAGTTAAAAATCTTGGTATTTTTATCAAGCTAATAAGATGGTCCATAAAATAAAATCATAAAAAAAATTGTCAATTTATGAAAAAAAATCATGATTTTAGGGTAGTCGGATACCTTAAAAGTTAGCTTTGAAATTCGAGAACGAGTACATCGCAGTATGAGTAAAAATCAGTGAGTTTGGTTCGCTTTATTTTTTCTATTTTAGAAGAAAATCTCAGCAAAAGCTCAGGGGTTGGGGGGTAGAAATTTTTTATTTTGCTTAAAATAGAGATGGAACTTCTTAAGGCTGTTGATAAAAATGTTGAAAACTGAAATCTTTAAAGATTTTGATAATGCTATTTCTACTTCATCAGCAATAATTTAAAGGAACAAATTACATAAGTGTTTAACGGTTTTTATTAAATACGAATACAAGCATATATACATATTTATGAAATAAAATGTACTGTAATACATATCTACGTAAATAAATTTTGTTGAATACGTGATGCTTTTTTTCTTTTTTACAGAATGTTTTAAGGTGAAATTCTTTTAACACGAAAAATTATTTCCGTTCCCTCAGATTTATGTTAAATGATTTTTACTGTACTTACTTTGGTTTACTTATGTCACCCAAACGGCATAAGGGTTATGAATACTGATTGCTATTCCGAACGTTCCGGGCTTGAATTCCAGAGAAAACATGGGTGTTTGTAATTGCATAGTGCGTTTGTGACATGGAAGCACACTAAATATTTGGGAGAGGTTGGTGACTTGAGAGGCTGGTGGTAAGGGAAGAAAGATGGGAGAAATTAGAACCACACCCAGATGATCTCCCTCAAAATAAGGGTGGAACGGAGTGAAATCGTACAGTCATCTGTATGATGCACAAAGGAGCGGATAAACGACAGACGTGATCTAGCCCCCCTTGCCACGATGAATTTCGCAGGACTCGATGTGATGTTGATTGATTGAATATTAACGTCGCACTGTCAAGCAACACGAGGGCTTTTGGCGACGGACCACGTAATTTTGAACCATGGTCAAGTGACGTCGATGTGATGTTACTTTCGTTCGAGTGGGACCAGTGACAACAGCAGCACATACCCCGTTGAAAATAATTGAAAAAATAACATTATTGTATGACTTTCCTAGATATAACATATCATTGCTTATGAGTATATCTATGGATTATATACAAACAAATCATAAATTCACGTTGATATTTTCAATTTTTCATAAGAAATCAAGTTTTTCAAGTTTTCATATAAAAATCTATGCTTATTTTTTATTTTTATATACAATATTTTTTGTAAAAAATCTTTAAACCGATGTTGATTAAACTGAATAATGTTTATAGTAGAAAGCTCAATGAAAAAATGAACAATTTTGTTTAAGACTTGATACCCTTTGATGTGAGCTTTCTTTTTTATGTATTTAAGAATTATATTTTAGCATTTTATATAATGTTTCTATACAAAAAAATCATACGAGATGAAATTTTTGACAAATTATTCACACAATTTTAAAAATTTAAATTTTTTGAAGAAAATTTGGAGAATTTTAAAATTTTACTCCTTTGATAACTATGAAATTTTTGACCTGACATTTTTTTGTAACATTCTTATAGTTGTTCTAAACAACTTTAGGGATCGATTTTACAATAACGCAATTCGTTTTTGAGAAGAAAAAAAATGTTGATATCTATGCTAAAAATCAACAAAAAAGCCAATATCTCTTACATTTTATTTTTTTTTTGAAGTACTCAGTTTATAGCAAAATGGATCCCTAATTTGTTACATGCTTTATATATAACACACAGAGAAAAAATGGAAGTGCATGGTAAATAATTGTGGAAGGAGTAACACTTTGAATGCACTAAAGTTTCGAAAACCACAAACTGAGAAAAAGCACTTTAAAGTTTATAATTCTGGAAAAAATATTTATAATGAGCTTGAATAAACTTAAATAGTTAAAACACCGCTTTAATATATTAGTTATATATTTTTCTTTAAAATAATTGCATTTTCATATTTTTTCGACCCATACATTTTTATAAATGATCCATTTTTAGAAAGTATTAATTGCAAAAGAAAATTCAGAAAAATGTTAAAAAAAATTTTTTTCTGTCATGGCAGACATTTTAGTTTTCTTCTTCTTATAATATTGAAGTATTTCATTTGTATGAAAAACATATCATGAATAAGAATTGAAATTATGAAATAATTAATATAATTTAATTAATATAATTAATTCAAAAATTTTACATGCACACATTTAGCAAAGAAAAAAAATGACATTATTGTATTGCCTCGGTAATATTCTGCTTTATATATTACACATTCATTTTTTATAGTTATTATTTCTATTTATAAAATAGATTTTTTTTATCAAAACGCATTTTTTTCTAAAAAAGGGGTGTGGCTGAATTGCCTAATTTGTTTTCAAATGAAGTTTTATTCAATTTCTAACTTTCCGACACGCACAAGTGATATATCAATAGAAAGATAATAATGCAAAGAAAAATATTAAATAAAAATAAAAGAAATGATAGGCCTGTCATTTTTGGGGTACCAAGTCCTCTCAAGTTGCATATAAGATGAGCTGTATAGACTCAATTTAATGCACATGGAAATAAAATAGACTCATGTGGGCTTAAGACTGGAATTAATTAAAACTGCAAAATAAAATTAAAATAATTCGACCTCATATATGTATTAAAATAGTGTATTTGCGATTTTGTCTTTGGTTGAAATTACCCATACAGTAAAGGAAAAAATAGGGGGAATTCTATTGAAAAAACTAATTGAAACTGGCAAAAAAAATCTTAAGCATTTTAATTAAAGGAAGGAATTAGTATTAAAAAAACGTTATCGATTTCTTTTCTTCAGTTCAATTCGAAGAAAGGAAAAACTGCAAGTTTCCCGAGACATTTCGAACTTTTCTGATGTAATTGATTAGTCAGTACTAGATTTCTTAAATGACTTTTTAATGAGTTTTTTAGTTACATGAGTTAAAAAAAATTTTTAACGCCTGTCTTCTAATTCATCAAGCAAATAATCCCACTTTTTAAGTTCGAAATTCGGTTTTATAAAAATTTTATTTTAAAATTTAAAGTCTTTCATTTAAAAATACATTAAAATCTTTTTTAAAAAATCAGTATCTATATCGATATCTATATCTATATATCCCTTATATAAAGGTGAAAAGAGACTCATTCACTCATCTAGACCTGCATATTTGAAATTTGTCATGCATGTTTCTTTTGTTGAGTAGAGATCCGGTAATAATGGGATTTTTTAAGTTTAACTCCGGGGGAAGGTGTTACGAGTCGTAAAACTCTATATGCTGTAGTTTCGAATCCATAGTTGGGCTATCTAAGACAAGACTAACTCCATCAGTCCGTTTACTTCCAAAAATCCAGGAATAAAAGAGGTTTTAAGGACACCTCGTCCAAGTTAAGATTTAAGCAATGTGAAATGTCTTCAGGTGATTCCTGAGTAGCATTACACTTCGTACAGATCTTAAGAACGTTTAGCCCTTGTTCAAAGGGGACAGATTCCAAGTGTCCACTGGTAAATTGAGATATTCAAGTCTGCTGACCTTTATGACCTTCAAAGAGTAGGGCACCACCAGGGCGCTTTAGTGGGCACCAATCATATCCAGGAGGAACAGTCCAGAGATTCCTTTGCCTTTTCTTATTATCGGAGAACACCTCGCTAAAAGTAAAAGGTATATCAGGCCGGGGAGTGTCCAAAGAAGCAGCCTTTGCCAGTGAGTCAGCTATCTCATTACCAACCATTCCAACATGGGACAGAATCCATTGAAAGTGGAATTCAAAGTTTGCAGATAATTTATAAATCAACCTTAAGAAAAATGTTTCGACCCTGTCACCAACCTTCTTCCAGTTACTTACATTTTGGATAGAGGAACGATTATCAGTCAATATCCAAATGCTTTTGAAATCAGGTTCAGCTAACATAGTTAAAACCTTTTTCAATAGCAATTAATTCTGATATGAAAACAGAATAAGAGTTTGAATTTCTGTACAGTCGAACTTGTTTTTGTGCGGTCTTTTTTTAAGTGATTTCCTTTTTGAGAAATTTTTTTGTGTGATATTTTATGTGCGATATATTTTATGCGGTGTTTGAATCTCAATGGCTTTGACGCCACTGTAATGTTTTCTACCTATTTACTAGTGGCTTAACGGAGAATGTTAGGACCCCCTCTGAAAGTCAGATTTTGCCTTTAATATTTTATAAATTGCGTAAATACGTATTTAGCGTAAGTCCGGCCTTGGACCCCTAGAGTCCTGCCCCCCTTCCCCTTCCCCCGTGATGCGGGGATGTACGTTACGCCACTGAAATGTAGACACTTCAAGACGCTCTGTACATTTGTTATAAACAGTCTCCCGACAATGCGCATTCTTCTCTCAAACGCTACAGCAGCCCGCGCTTGATTGAAGACGAAACTTTCAATGACAGTGACAGTATCAATAATTTGATAAATAATGAAGACGGGCAAGAAGCCAGATTCTTAGAGAGCGCATAAAAATATGCAGGGATCCAGCGTTCCAACAAATTGGAAAAGCGTTTTCTTAAAATAGATACCAGTTAAGAAAGGCGTATAAAATTCCAAAAAGAGCTTCAATCATGTATAGCTGGCTATCGTGATATTTACAAGCTACTGACCACCCGTCCTTCGTCACAAAAACTTATCTATTACTTTATGTTGCCAAACAATAAACCAATTGAAATTGCACCTTCAAGTGACAAAAGCGAGTTTGAACTTGTTCATTACAAGACTTTGGATTACGATGAGTAGCAATGAATTATGTATGCGCATTTTAAAGACTTATCCGTATATACAATGAGAAACAATACGCTTCCATGTGTAGTATTTAATTATTTATTTTGTTATGGAAGATCTCTTACATATAAATTTCGGAAATAATTGGTATATTTTATAAATGCGACTTTTTTTTATGCGGTCCCTATCTACCGCACAAAAACAGGTTCAACTGTATTTCAGACTGAGATCAAAAGCAGAGATTTTAATGTTGACACCAATGCCAGTATGACCTTGATCTCGCTTGCAATCATCAGTATAAATATGAAGAGCTTCATAAGGTATGAGACTAAGATTTTCAAGGGTCATTTGTCTCACAAAATCAGGATTGCCATTAGCTTTTTCAACTGAGTTGTAAATTTCCATATGGAAATGGACACCACTGAGTACGTTAGACAAACTGAAACATGGTCTTAAAGAGTGTTCACGATGGCGAAGTGGCAGTAGAGTAAATAAGTTCTGCGATTTTGCTAAAGAGAACTCTAATACTCTTTTAAAACTCTATGTAGAACTGTTTTAGTTTCTGTCCTTTTTCTATCAAGAGACGAGGGCTAAAAGAATGTTTTTTAATGAAATTGAAGCTTGCTGGTATAGGACTTAAAAAACTATAGATAGTAGTACAACATCAGGAAACACCCAATGAACGGAATCGGTAACGGTTAGTACATCATATAACAATATTATTACGTACATCAGGGCTCGGGATTTTATTTTTAAAATTTTTTATTCTCTAATGGGGCTGCGTATTGGTAATTCTACCTTTGCAGACCTAGTACATACCCCAGGAATTGATATCACTTATTAGTGCGGCACCATATAGGCGATTCCAATTGCCACAAAAAATTTTGAGGTCCAGTTTCTTCCCTAGAGGGAGGCACCTGAGCTCTGTCGATGCGAAATTTGTAATTAGAAATTTAATTTTACAGAGAGCATCCAAGCCAAACGGACACTCAAGGGATTTTTTTTCATTGATTCATGGCCGCTGTCGATTTTCTGCATCATGAAAATCCACCGACTTGGGACGGGGTAGATTCCGCAACCTTGGGTACAGAAGGCCTGCGACAAATCAACTACGCCACCCATCCAGTTCTATAGTATCGTTGGAAATTTATAGTCGAAAAACAATCCTTGAAATTCCAGATGCAGTATTCGATTTTTCTTAATATATCTCAGAACGCCTTCACGCTTTCTTCTGCTCTCAGACACAACTATTAAAGCTTAAAATACAAGTATGTTTAAAGATTATTCACAAGCACTCGCTCGTCCTATTCAACAGCCGAAGTAATCGTAAATCACTCGTTGACTCTTTACGATCAAATCAATACTACTTTTCAATGGTCAAAACAAGACTAGTTTTCTCGAAAATCCCGCTTGCGTCATAGATAGTGATATTAGTAGATTTATCCCGTAATTTCTAAAAGAATCCATAGGGTCACGAACTCACCAAAATGGTTACCAAATCGCCAACATGGTTTCAAAAAATGATGCCCAATTGCCTCTATCTCTAAGATTTCACGAAGTTGCTATTGAATCATCATTATTATGTAAGAAACAGCGTTGCTTGCGAATATTACAATTTTAACAAAATAAATACAGCATATAGTAATATAAATGTATTACACATCCAGATATAAAATATTTACACTATTTTAAGATTTTATTACACAAAACTTGTAATACTATGGAAAGTCTATAAAAAGATATACGTGTTTATTGTTTTAACGAGATAAGAGAAATAGAAGTAAGTATATTGTAAGATTATATATATATATATATTTCTCCTTACAAACTATTTATTCCTAGTTACGTCACTTATAGTGAGGGTTTATAATAATTCCGATAAAAAAACATAATTTATTGAGTTAAACATCTTAATATTAGAACAAAGATGTTGCATTAATAAAACCATTTACTAATGACAATTTGAATCTGTAAGTATCACATTGAGGTAGAAAAATCCATAAATAAATTGCAATGCTTTTTCGGTATTTAGTTTAATAATTACAACTTTACCCGATAGTTCAATTTGATTTCTATAAAAGCAAAAATGCTGGTTTTCAATATTTTAGTTAAATTATTTGATTTAATTATTTGTGTTTTGAAGGGCTTCTAATATATTTCAATTTAACGTTATTTTTCTAAAGTAAAAATTCAAAACTAATTAAATTTTTAAGTATAAGCATGCTTTCAAATGCTGAAATTTCCAACTTTTAAACTGATTAATTCATCATCAACGCATTTTTAGTAGTCAGTTGATGAAAGTGACTTTTGAGCAGATAATTTACTCTGAAATCTTTCACAACACATCCCAAGAGGATTCAGAAACGCAGATTACTTTGATCAGTTTTCACATGGTTTCCATAAAAAAGAACTTATGACGGAATGAAAATATTAAAAATTTAGGAATATGGAACATTGTCGTCCGTAATGTTGCCAATTTCAAACACTAAGTAATTACTATACTATACAAATGTTAACAATAAAATTTCAAAAAACTAAAAAAGAAAAAAAAATCGTTCGAGAATTAATATTTTTAATTAATTTCCCAAATGAATAAATGATTATTAAATATATTCTGTGTGTTGCTGTGTGCGCAATGCTGTAAAATGAATGATTTATTTGCAGTGCATCGTTCACTTCCTAGGAGGAAATCAGATCACATGCCGTAAATCACTAGATTCGTTGCGTAAACCTATTTCCTTTAAGATAAGATGAAATTAAATATCTTTTTTTCTTTGTTTATTTCACAAACGTCTGGCATGTACATTTTGATGAAGAGCAATATGTTCAAGAAATACTATGTTTTTACGGAAATAAATTCTAGTTTTATAAAAATTATTGCTGTTTTCAGGGGATTATTATTTGCGTATTAATCAGGGTTTATATTTAAATATCTTATTTTTAATGCACAATAATTTGCATTTAAATACGTTAAAAAGCATATATATTTGCAATATTCATGCACACACAATTTAATATTTCTTCTAATACGGCTATCTCGCTTTCTTTTCGAACAATAAAGCGCTTACCCTCGAAATTCTAATAGATTTTCTTAATACAGTCGAATCTCTATATTGCGAATTTTTCTATATAACGAACTTTTTTCCTAAAGCCTTGAACATTTCACGATTTTCTTCATAAAATAATCTCTCTTTTGCGAAGTGCATTTCTATGTAACGAACTTTTTCTTTTGCGATTCAATTTTTGTTCTCCCTCTTTTTAAAGTATTCCTGAAAAAATTTCAAGTTATTCTCTCTTTAACACATTTTAAGGTGGTCATAAATTTTGAACTGGTTTTATTATATCCTAACTTGCCGAGAGCAATAGAGTTCTGGACGTTTCATCCAAGAAATGCAACCTTTAATCCCCATTGCCAGTTCACTAGAAACGTCTTCGATATCCTCTTTTACCCTCAGTAGAGTTGTCCCGTGTCCCCGTGTTCTAATTATAAAATAAAGCATGTTTAATATTACTTGTATGCTTTAAATTATAAAATGTCCATAAAAAATTCATTACTTTTAGTATAAAATTATTTTCTTAATATTGAAGATACAGTGAATTCTTCGACATTCTTTTTTCTTGTTTCCCTTGCAGTTTTTCTTTCCTCCTTTCTTTTGTGATGGGTATGATACATAAAATAAACATATATTAATTTTAAAAAAGGTGTGAATAATTACTTTTTTTAATATATAGTGTTTATGAACTTAAAATATTTGTTTTATGTGGTTTGTTAAGTATATTAAAAGATGAACCTCTATATAACGAATTTTCCATATAACGAACTTTTTTCCGGGATTTAGCGACTTCTTTATATAGAGGTCCGACTACATTTCATTTTCTGTTAAATTATTTGTCTTAACCGTGCATGTCCTAGCAATTCCTATCCTTGTAGTGTATTAGAAACACAATTGTGTACTACTTTACTTGGTGAAGTACTCACTGAATTCTTAACCTCTTAAAGTCTAAACCAGGGATCGGAAACCTATGGCACAAGGTGTAATTTTTAGTGACACACTACACGGGTCTATAAATTAGTCAATTTTTGAGTAAAGTTGATAATTTTGAAATGAAGCTTATTGAAATAATATCTTCACAATTATATAGAAAGCAACATCTAAGGAATTACGAAAACATCTGGATGATAACTCTAAGGATAAGTTGACAACTATTTAACAAATTATTGGATGTCATTGCTGAAGAAATTTAATCGTAGAAAATAGCATATACCCTTTTGTCCGTTTTTGCTTCTACATATTTATCTGAAAAAAAACGAGCCTTACAGTAGTCGCATATGATGTGTAACATCTGACATGTTATTGTGGTAAATAAGTAATAGTCACTTAAATCTGAAAAAATGAATCGAGTATGATCGGAAATAATTTTCTATCGAACAGTTATATCTTTAATGAAAATTTTCTTTATTTAACAAAAGGAATAATGCAATTTTTTATCAAAAATACTTTTTCTCGTTCAATTTGGAGAACAGTGGATACAAAAACTTGATAATGGACAAACAAGGATTTCGGTGGCCATATACATTTCTCCGAATCAAACGGTTCAAGAAATTAAAGTTTTCCTGCATTTTGTAATTTTACCATATACCGAAAAGGGTTCCGCTCATTTAGAAACAAACTATCACTCACTTCCCATGATTTTGAGTGAGATTGAATCGAGTGTGATTGAATTCAGTGAAATATATATATTGAATTGAGTCTTGAATCGAATATGATTGGAAATAATTTTCTATCGAAAAATTATATATTTAATGAAAATTTCATTTATGAGTTTTAATAGTATAGAGAAAAATTTTTAATCACAATTAAAAATATTACATTGATAGTGATAGGTATTAACCTCAAAGTATGAAAAAGATACACAACGAGCCCAGAGACTTTGACAAATGAGCGTAAGAATCTACCTTTATCCTGAATAAGACTTGCTGGTATTTGCGAAGTGGAGTAAAAAAACGAAATCCAGTTTTAGAATTCGAATATTTTGAAATGCTAACTTTAACAATATAACAAAAATTACTACTAGAGTTGGATTTCGCATATATTCTGCTCTAGATTTACCCATCTCTGTTAATCACAAAATCATGAAAATTTAATTAGCTTGGTAAATGTTTAAAAATTAGAAATATTAAAGAAAATCAAAACTCCCCGTGTGATTAGTTAGTCTTTTTAATCATAAAATATTTTTTAATCACAATTAAAAATATTATATTGACAGCAACAGGAAATAACCTCAAAGTATGAAAAAGATACGCACTAAAATATTTAATTCGAATAATTCCTTATTACTTACTCGTATTTTCTTACGAATGATGAACTTTGTCAGACACGCTTAACAGTAAATATAATTATTAATATAGTTTACACAAATAAATTAACCTCAGATTCCTTACACAACGAGTCCTGAGACTTTATCGTAGATTTATCCTGAATAAGAATTCGAATTTTTTGAAATACTAACTTTAACAATATAAGAAAACGACTAGAGACTTGGACCCGATGAGAGGATAGTGACCACGTGCTCTCATTGGTCAAATCAAATAGCGCGGGCACTTCACTTCCTGTTGCAAACTTCCGTCCCTTTTGACGAAATCACTCCGACAATATTCAGCAATCGAGAGGAAAGATGCTACACATAAAAAAAATCTTTTCGCACATGAAAAATATTTTGAGACCGCAAAGAAGCTATTTCACAGCTGATATAATACTGTTACGAATTTTGTGTAAATAGTGTAAATAATTTGTATTTGGGTGTTTAATGCATTTATACTACTCTATGTTACATTTATTTCATGTTAAAATTGTACTATTCACAAGCAATGCCACCCCTTACGTTATAATGGCGATTCAATTAGAACTTGGTGAAATCTTGGCGATAGAGCCAAGTTGGCATCATTTTTGGCGACCATTTTGGCTTCATTGGCAACCATGTTGGCGAGTTCGGAACCTTCTGGAATCTTCTAGAAACTAGTGGATCTCTCCACTAATGTCACGACTCAATGACACGAGCGGTTATATTTCTGGAAGTTTCTGCCACGCCTATAAATGAAGATGCTCGCCAGAACGGCGATGAGTCTTGATTAAGCCAGCAAGTAGTGAGGATTGTTTTGACTAGCGATTAGCTCGGCTGTTCTTGTGAAATTACGTGTATTTTTAAACACTGGTGATTGTATTTGATTGCTGTTGAAGGTGTGAAGACCTTCGGATATTTACCCTGTGAATATTGCTGCTGAATCCTGTATTTAAAGGGTTGGATTCTCGATAATAAATTCACATCACTCTTAATGAACTGTTTATTTTCTTTATGATTGTTTTGCATAAAACTCACGAACTCGGATCTACGTAACAATACAAATAAAATAAAATAACCATTCAACAGTTATAATATACAAGCAGCTGCCCATCCGGTTTAATATTTAGTGACGCTGACTTCTGCGCCGTTATGCCTGGGTTTGAGTCCTGGAGCAGGCATGGATATTGGTAAATGTATAATGCCTTCGCGGCATGGGGGTACTCAAAATAGCCTTCGAGCCGCAAAAAAACTGTGCGGAGCAAATTTAGCGCACACTATTGTTTTGCCTAAATCATCAAGCAGGATGGTTCGAACCGTTTCTCCGTTGGTACTTAAAGAGTCTTAAATCAATCTAAGTGACCCACACCGATCGTTTGTGTCATGAAATTTCGTACTTTCGTAATAATTTCTGGTGTACTAGATAAAATTGGTCTTCCACTAAGTTTATCGTCTTCTACCGCATCTCTTACATCCAAAAACCGTTTGTACCACACAAAAAATATTTGATTTACTTAAACAACAGTCATCGTAAACTTTTTTTTACAAGTTGGTACGTTTACGAAAAAAAAAAAAGTTTTGTGTTAAATTTAATCACAGATCTTTTCATCATTTAAAAAAATCAACTTGAAAAAATTCACTTCTACAATGAAAGCTCGTCTTCTCTCAATTGCTTAACTAAACGCGCACTTCTTGTTGGAAGTGTGTTAGCAAATCGTGGATGTTAAGACACATGGGCATTTACACTCATGGTGCTATTAAGATCTGCGTTCTGGGACGAGTCTTAAAACATATTTGACGCTGTAACGATTCCCGCCACACAGCTGTGAATCGGCATCTTTGTGGATCATCACGCGTGCATTTTGCACCTGCATTTCTAAAGTTATTGCGTAGTCCCGCCTTGAATCACCCCATCAACATTTGACACCACAAAGGAACCTTTTCCCGACTAGCAGGATGTAACTGGAAACTAAGGAGGCCGGCCGCTGATTCACAAAAGGAGAGAGAAAGGAGATGGTCTAACAACCTCCATTGAGAGCGGATCCCAAATGAAAACTAATCCCTCACAAACCACATCATTTGAACTCTAATAATACTTTAATAGGCTTAATAACTTCAATGTATATTCTGTAAATAATAGCTGTGACGTAAATAAACTAAATGTTTAAATTAATCAATATCTCGCAACCGTTATTTATCTTAAACGTCACAAAGCACAGTGCAAGACGCCGTGGTAATCTACCATCCACGTGATTTGAAACAAACTTTTTTTAGAAAATGGGATGGCTGCAATAACACAGAAATTTTACTGTAGTCACTCTACTGCAAAAATTTTCCATGCTATAGGCTCAGCCCGGGAACTTTTGAATTCTACTAGTATATTTATATATACCTTACTAGTACCTGGGTAGTGTGGCAAGAATGGACCACACTTCTCTAATTGTATGTTAAACGTTTCAACCGGAATACATTATATAAATTTAATCTATCTTTATTTATTTTAATTCTAACTGGACCGACTAAATCCATTTTATATTGAGAGAGAGAAAAAACAGATATCAGTCTTTCATTGAATTATTTCTATACTTAAATATACGAGGGCTATTTTTTAAGTAAGGTCCGTTGGCACGTATAGTTCCCTAGTTCATGCTTACGCGGCAATGAGTCTCTGCGTCGCTGACCAGCATCATTTGCCATTACAGTTGCGCCATTTCCAGCTCTGTGGCATTCATGTAAGCTTCGCTGTACGTCTTTAAAATGTTTAAGGTGATTGAATCGCCCGCCAAGCGTGAGATACGGTCTGTTATCCATTTTTTGACTGCGAGTATTATGCCGGTTGAAAACATTCATCCCCACGTAACAGAAGTTTATGGCACTGAAGCAATGAGTGATAGCAAAGATCGAAAATGGGCCAGGAAGTTAAAAGATGGGTGAACAAACGTCCATGACGAAGAACGCTCAGGCTAGCCCTCTGAAATCACTCATGATTTGATTCAAGCAGTTGAATCTGTGTGACAAGCAAGACTGTGTGTTTGAGATACCTTTTCCGGTACCTCAAACACAGTCATGGCGGGAGACGCCTGATCACTGTCTCTGCCTGCTCAATCACGAGGAACCAACGTACTTTCACGAACCCACACGGTCCTTTCGTACATTCGATTTGGCTATCTGCTCACCGTCATTCTTACCTACTTTAAATTTGTCTGTTGAGGACCTATATAATAGCGACCACTTCCCTGTTGTCCTTTCTCACAATTCTGATGCGAGTGGAAAACCTTTCCACCTACGTATTCTTATAATCGTGCAGACTGGGTTCTTTTCACACATTTGGCTGTGATACATGATGCAATGGTCAAGACAGTCAGTATTGATACTGCTATACAAGAAGTCACCAATTATTTGATTGCTGCTGCTGATTTATCAATACCGAAGAACTCAAGTCATTCGTTCCAACGTTACAAACCTTGGTGGATTGCTCATCGTCAGACAGCGTACAAGAACCAACGGAAGTTATGGGGAATCTTTCGCAGATGTCCCACTACGGAGAATCTCTTGGCGTTCAAAAAGGCAAAAGCAAATGCTCGCAGAGTAAGGCGTCAGAGTCAGAGGCAATCCTGGATTCGATATGTGTCCTCACTCACCTCGTCAACGTCCAGTAAACAATTATGGAAAAAGGTTAAGGCAGCAAACGGGATACATCGAGAATTTTCCTTCCCTATTTTACAAACCTCAGACTCTGTCTTTTCTTCCCCAGACGAAATAGCTAATATTCTGGATGAAACTTTTCAGAGTGTATCGAGTACACAGCCTCTTATAATTCTCGTTTTCTCGAGATTAAGAGGCAAGCAGAAAGTTCCCCAATTAACTTTTCCACTCGTTTCTTTTTTCATATAATTGTGATTTTACGATGACTGAGTTAAAAAAGGCACTCTTATAAGCGCACAATACAAGCCCTGGACCAGATGGAATCACTTACACGATGCTACGTCATTTAAATCCTAACACTCTAACCAACATTCTTTTTTTATTCAACAGAGTTTGGAAGGAGCATTGCTTCCTCTCCAGCTGGAGAGAAGCCATTGTGATTCCAATCCTTAAGCCGGGTAAGGTGGCAACAGATCCTCTGAGTTACCGTCCCATTGATCTGACTAGCTGCTTCTGCAAGACCTTTGAACGCGTGATAAATACTCGTTTGGTATATGTTTTGGAGAAAGAAAAGTGTATTTCTCCTCTGCAGAGTGGATTCCGCAAGGGCCGATCCCCTCTTGATAACCTTGTATTCTTAGAATCCCAAATCAGGGATGCCTTTGTTAGGAGAAACCATTTGGTTTCTCTTTTCTTTGACATAGAGAAAGCATACGACTGAACATAGCGTTATGGGATTCTCCGTAATATGCATGATTTTGGCTTAAGGGGAAATCTTCCAATTTTTATTTTTAACTTTTTAGCTGTTCGTTATTTTCATGTACGTATTGGTCACTGATCTTCACATAAATTCATACAAGACCAAGGTGTCCCTCAGGGTAGCGTTTTGAGCGTTACTCTTTTTAATATTCATATGAGTAGCATACTTAATCACCTTCCACCTTCAGTGCGAGGAATGCTTTATGTTGACAATCTGCAAGTCTCTCGTCAAGGTTCAGATATGTGACTAATTGAGCGACAGCTGCAAACAACTGTCAATCGATTAGTTAAGTGGTGCGATAAGAATGGACACACGATCTCTCCTTCCAAGAGCAGCTGTGTCCATTTTTGCAGAAAACGTAACCTACACCCAGATCCTTTTATTCATATAGGAAATATTCAAATACCTGTAGTCAGTGAGGTGCGCTTCCTCGGAGTAATCTTTGACTGTAAATTGACTTTCCTTCCGCATGTCCTTTACTTGCGGAAGAAGTGTGAACGATCCCTCAACATCTTAAAAGTGCTGTCAAACACCTTATGGGGAGCCGATAGAATTTCGTTACTCCGAGTATATCAAGCACTAATCCTTTTAGACTATGGTTGAGTAGTGTATGTTTCTTCTCGTACATCTGTCTTAAAACGATTGGACACAATACATCATTCTGATCTGAGAATCTGCTCTGGTGCCTTCAGAACTTCGCCTGTTACCAGCCTTGTATATGGTATGCCATCAACCACCTTTAGAACTAAGGCGGAGGCAATTAATTGCAAATTATTTTATTGCTGCCATGTCTGTTCCTTCTCATCCATTAAAACCTTTTCCTCTTGCCATTGGTCTCACCCGACTCTATGAAGCCCGTTCATTTAACATCAAGCCTTTTTCGGAAAGAGTAAGGGCTGTTCTAAATGACGCCCACTTAAGTGACATAAATATCCAGGAGAATAATATCCTTGCTTTTCCACCCTGGGACATCCAAATTTTTAATTATAGTAACCCTTTTTCAGGCTATGACAAAGCAGACACTGCGGATGTTATTTATCATCAGCTCTTTTCTTTCCATCGTAATAAGTATTCTAAGTACATACCAGTCTACACGGACGGGTCGAAGACTGCAGGACATGTTGGGTGTGATGTTATTATTAACAATACCACTCTAAGTTTTAGCTTACATAATTCTATATCTGTCTTTAGTGCTGAATTAACTGCCATTCTTGTCGCACTTCAACATATATTAATTTCCAACCACCGTCATTTTTGTGTGTACTCTAACAGCATGAGTGCTCTAGAATCCTTACACTTTTCAACAGAACGTAGACACCCCAATGTGATAGAAATACTTCTTCTGCGAAAATTAGAAAGGAAGGGTTTTGATATAATTTTTCCTGGGTACCTGGACACGTGTGTATACTTGGTAATGAACAGGCTGATAACGCTGCACGATCCATGTCTGATCCCATGCAGAAACCTGTCTGTTACCAGGATTTAAAAACTTCCATACAGCACTATATCCATCATATATGGCAAGAGACTTGGGATCAACAGATCCTCAACAAACTGCATAGCATTCATCCTTCGACCTCTCATTGGGCAGCACTACCAGTGCGAAGACATGATGTCCGCTTGACTCGACTTCGCATTGGTCATATTCGTTTTACGCATAGGCACCTTTTGTTGGGTGAAAATGCCCCAGAATGTCCTTCCTGTAAAGCCCCATATTCTGTTTATCACATTTTAATAGATTGTCCCGTTTTTAACCATCATCGCGCATCACCTTCTTTCATACATCTGTTTTAACCTTATCTGACTTGGTGGGGGAATCTCCCCACCAAAATCTATTTGCCTTCCTTTTAAAAATTGGATTTTTATATTTGATTTGATTTGTGTGTTTCTTTGGATTTTTAATATATTATATGTAGGTATTCATGCATGCATATACATGTGTGCATATACTTTTACATATATTTATTTCTTAAAAATATATGACTTTTACTTTTAACAAGTGTTTGGAGCAGCTTGGCCAAAGTTGGCCCTTGCGCCATTAAAATTCACATTCACATTCCTTCACTGGCGGGAGACGCTTCAGTGACCACGAAGAAGGGACAGAGGCCGTGAACTTCTGGCTGTCTGAACAGGCGGCAGACTTTTTTGAAGAGGGCTTTCAAAACTTAGTTCTAAGGTATGACAAGTGCATCAATAAACTCGGCAACTGTGTAGAAAACTAGGCAAAAATATGTACGATCCTAAAATAAAAGTTTTTTGAAACAAAATATTGCATTATTTCTTTTAAAAACAAACGGACCTTAAAAAAAAGCCCTGGTATATCTTCTTTCCTCACTATTTTATTATTAACACGCATTTAATTAAATATTTAACCTTATACTATTTTGGCCACTTCAAAATATTTCTTAACGGCATGTTCTGTTTAAATTAAAGCAATTTAAAGTAATCTCTCTGAAAAAAATAAAAGCAATTAACTATTGGTATTGTCGCAACCCTGCGGTTTCAAGTGTAAGAGGGTTCGGAGAAGAAGTAGATATGGTTTTAAAAATTGTTACTTTTATTTTAGATCTAACACTTTATGAACGATTTATAACTTATTCCTTAACCTTGGGAGAGTTCTTATCCAATGCCAGGGTTTAAATAGCAATTACATTAGCGTAAAATTAAGTCATCTCTACAGTAAACGGTTTTTAAATTAAAATCACAGTTAAAAAATAGTTTCCCCAAGAGGAATAGTTTAAGTTTCGCTGATTGAACCCGTCACACTGTGATTTTTTTTTTTATAGTGCAGTTGTAAATGCGCGTGATAAACAAGTCAATTTTACTCAAAATAGAAACCAGCAATGACCGTCATCAGTGCAGTAGTTTGGAGTTTTAACACAAAACGACGTATCCCAGTCTAATACCACTGTTTGAATATATCCACATTGTAAATTACCTCAAAGTCTGCTTTGTTATTATTCTTTGGAGAAAAGCTTCCACACAGTCCTTCCTTAAAAGAGGGAAAGTTGCGTAAAAAAGGGTCTTATAAAAGAGTTTCTGGGATGAAAAATATCCCTGTCACTGTTGCACAAGTTAAATATATCATTTATTTCATTGAAAGCTGTTGAAACCTTTTTCTTTGATATCGATATCAGTCTATTTTACTTAATTGATGGCATATCTATTTTACTTAATAGCCGTAGCCGTTTTTACATCATTAGCCCTAATTTATGAGAGGATGTGCAGCAACTCTTCTACCACAAGACGGAGCCAGCAAAAATATGAAAAAATCATGTAATAAACCATCTGGGTGAAAATTCTTTTCTTAGTTGTCTAGAACAAGTGCCTACAGATTCACTGGTATGCAGTTGTGCCCAATATCGTCAAAGGAACAAACAATATCTTTGAAAGTGTCTTTTCCCCTGTACATTACATAAAGGACTAAAATTTGTGTTTGATATAACTTATTTTATTAATAAGTGTTTTTCTTCAATATTAAGCTTAGAATTTTAGAATGCTTATTGGTAAAAAACTATGGAATATATATATACTTTTTTATACTTTTAATTTCATGAGGATTCCCGTATCATGTCTCGTTTTGTCACATAGCTCTTCGTAATCATGTCTGAGAGAGTGCTTTTCCGCATCGAGCAAACCATTGGTGTAGCTCAACCCGTCCACTTGCTGCTTCCAGAACATACACTCTTTCACCAAGTCCTCCAGAGTGCAATTCATTATCTGTAAAAAATATTTGTATTTAATTTCCATAATCCAAACATTTTTAAGAGAATCAGCTGAAAAATAATTCGGTGCTTCTTCAACTCATCGCATATGTAGTTAAAGTTATATCACTCTAGAACTCAACAGTCGCACAGTCATAAACAAGAAAAAAACACCTCTTATAACTTTTCAGAAATGTTATATTTTCCATTGAATTAGCAGGAATCATAATGATATTTCTATTAACTATGACACCTGAAATTTAGTTCACCAATCTGGTGTTATACCTCTCTAGTCCGAGTTCTGAAATTTTACACATGATGAATTGAATTTTTGTTGATTTATATAACAGAACTAGATTTATTATAATAGCTATCGTTGGCAATACAAAGAGTACGAAGGAGAGTGATCAAAAGGGCAATTTTTCTCAATTAATGTCGGTATCATGTTCTTTGATCAATTTCTCATTCGATTTCCACCCCTATTCATTTTATCTTCCAAATAAATAATTAAAAAAATTCCAGCTTTTTTTTAATTCTATGCCCGTATACAACCTTTCAGACATTAATTGGCAAGCAACTTAAAGTAATTTAGAACAATAAAAACAGTTATCAAAGGCATAGTCAACAACATTTAAAGAAATATAGCTTAAAACAGCAGCGCAAATATTGAGGAGATCCCAAATCATGGATGCGTCATAGTCACAAAGTGGACAGGAATTTGAATCTGCCATTCCCATCTATACAGGTAATCTCACAAAATGTCATTACCAACAGCAATTCTAAAATAGACCAGGCTTACAGCTCTAAGCAAAGAACCAAAAATTCCTGTTGATTTCTTTAGAAAAGAGCTCCATTTCTTGCCTGCCGTTTGGATCTAATGGTGTAAGAAGTAAAACTCCCGGCCAAATTATAATTTAGTCTCATTAGTAATGATTTAACCTTAAAATTTATAAGAGAAGTTAAACTAACATAAGCAAAACTCAGTATAGGTCGAAACTAGTTTCAAAACTTTGCAATGTATTGATATCAGTATATTTAAAAAAAATACACTACGTGGCATTCAAAACACAGCACTACACGTAAGAAGAAGTGAACAAAAACTATAGATACCAAGCAAACAGAGAAGGGTGCAGTGAATAATAAATGGTATTTATTTTGAAATGCTGCATGAAACACAAATGAGAATAACGTAAGCTTGGTAGGTTATAGTACCTTCGCCTATAGTGATACACGAAGGAACACGTTTAGATATAAAGTTGAGAATAGTTTGGATAGCATTTCATTCCCTGCGAACAACTTGCTACATTTCGTTTACTTAACACAGCTGTGGTGCAGTATGCAAGAGTCATCCTATTACATTCTAGACGGTTTTATCAAGAAAAAATTGTATGCATCTGTACGTCTTGTAGAACATGATAGCTGATGCGTGCAGTGCTATCCTGGTTGTAATAGGCATTGAGCTCTACAAGGGTTAGAATATTCAGTAGACCCGAAAGTTGCTTAATTCTCAAGCTTTATATATATACTAGCCGTTACCCACCCGCTTCACTGGGTATTTCACGATGCTGTATATATGCGTACTGTTTACATATGTATTAATTATTGATATCTAGCATTAAGAATTCGATTGTATTGAAAAATATATTTATAGTTGTTACAATCTCACCCCTTGATATAAAAAGAACATAAATTATAATATCTAATTTCTATTTATATCTAAAATAGAAAGAGAAAGATTTTTTTCGCTCACTTAACCTAATAATCAAGTGGATTTCCACCAAAGCAACTTTCAGTGGATCTCTACTCCATAAAATAAAAATGCGTGCTAAATTTCAAGTCTAAATATAACAGAGCAAAAACAGAATTTTTATCATCAATACCTCGTTGACAGCATTCTTAACGAATTCCAATTCAACAAAAGAAGCATGCAAACCAAATTTTATTATTATAATCTTAGCAGTTCAAAAACGGGAATTTTGTCTATCAATACGCCCCAATAGCTCTCCCCGCTTTCCCCTTTAGTTGATTTCCGTAAAATCCATTCTTAGTGGAACTCTATTCAACTAAAGAAAAGTGCTCAACAAATTTCAAGTAAATGAGTTAAATTCAAAAAACGGAATTTTTCTATAACACGCCTTAATCCCTAGCAACCCCACTCCTTTGGGGGTCCGTTTTTGCAAAAATCTTTGTAAAAGGAACTTTATTCCATGAACGGAACATACCTTCTAGTTTTAAAGTAGGTGGTTCTATTAGTTGAAAAGCGGAAATATTTATTTATTACGCCCCTTAATCCCCTTTCAGTAACCCTTGGGGATCAATTTTCCCCAAAACTATTTTGTAGCGGATCTCTACACCATGAAAGGAATTCGCTTACCGAATTTGAAGACTGTACGTCTAATAGTTTAAAAATGGAAATAATTATGTATAATGCCTCTTAAGCCCCCGCAATGCCACTTAGGAAACGATATTCACAAAACCCATCTTAATGCAGATCTCTACTCAGTAAATGGAATCTGCTTACTAAATTTCAAGATTTTACGTCTAATAGTTTAAAAAAGGAGTTAATTGCCTATATAACGCCCCATAATTCTCCACAACGCCACTTGGGGGCAATTTTCACAAAACCTATTCTGTAGGGGATCTGCACTCTAAGAAAGGAATCCGGTCATCAAATTTCAAGACTGTACGTCTAATAGTTTAAAAATGGAAATAATTATGTATAACGTCCCTTAAGCCCCGCAACACTACCTAGGAAATGACTTTCACAAAACACATCTTATAGCGGATCTCTACTTAATGAATGGAATCAGCTTACTAAATTTCGATATTTTTACGTCTAATAGTTTAAAAAAGGAGTTAATTGCCTATAACGCCATTTAATTCTCTACAACGCCACTTGGGAGTGGATTTTTACAAAACCCATTTTGCAGCGGATCTGTACTCTATGAAAGGAATCCGCTTACCAAATTTCAAGACTGTACGTCTAATAGTTTAAAAAATGAGTTAATTGCCTATAACACCACTTAATTCTTTACAACGACACTTGGGAGTCGATTTTCACAAAACCCATTCTGTAGGGGATCCGTACTCTATGAAAGGAATCCGCTTACCAAATTTCAAGACTGTACGTCTAATACTTTAAAAATGGAAATAATTATGTATAACGCCCCTTAAGACTCCGCAACGCCACTTAGGAAACGATTTTCACAAAACCCATCTTATAGCGGATCTCTACTCAATAAATGGAATCACCTCACTAAATTCCGAGATTTTACGTCTAATAGTTTAAAAAAGGAGTTACGCCTTTAATTCTCTACAACGCCACTTGGGAGTCGATTTTTACAAAACCCATTCTGTAGGGGATCTGTACTCTATGAAAGGAATCCGCTTACCAAATTTCAAGACCGTACATCTAATAGTTTAAAAATGGAAATAATTATGTATAACGCCCCCTTAAGCGCCCTCAACGCCCTTGAGGTCGATTTTTGTAAAAATCATTATGTAGGGAATCTCTACTTTATGAAAGAAATCTGTGTTCCAAGTTTCACGACTGTACATCTAATAGTTTAGTAATGGAAATAATTATCTATAACGCCCCTTAAACTCCCGTAATGCCCCTTGGGGTTCGAACTTTGCAAAATCCGTTCTTAGCTGACGTCTACTCCATGAAGGGAACAAACGTACCGAATTTAAAGTCTGTAGGTTTAATAGTTCCGGAGATATCGTGATTAGTCAGTGAGTCAGTCAGTCAGTGAGTGAGTGAGTGAGTCGCTTTTCTCCTTTATAAAGGGTGTTTTCTTAAAGGTATAGAACTTTAAATTGCAATAAGACAACGATGTATTATTCGATTGACATGAATTTTTTTATTCGAAAGATAGTCTTGTGGCAATACATTTTAACTATGATTTCTGGCATATGACTGCCACGGCTGGCTCGGATGTAGTCCAATCTGGACATCCAATTTTCGATGACTTTTTCCAACAATTTGTGGCCGTATATCGGCAATAACACGGCGAATGTTGTCTTCAAATGGTCAAGCGTTTGTGGCTTATCCGCATAGACCAATGACTTTACATAGCCCCACAGAAAATAGTCTAGCGGTGTTAAATCACAAGATCTTGCAGGCCAATTCGCAGGTCCAAAACTTGAAATTAGGCTGTCACCAAACTTGTCTTTCAATAAATCGATTGTGGCACGAGCCGTGTGACCTGTTGCGCCATCTTGTTGGAACCACAGCTCCTGGACATCATGATTGTTCAATTCAGGAATAAAAAAGTTAGTAATCATGGTTCTATACCGATCACCATTGACTGTAACGTTGTGGCCTTCATCGTTTTTGAAGAAGTACGGACCAATGATTCCACCAGCCCATAAAGCGCACCAAACAATCAGTTTTTCTGGATAAAACGGTGTTTCGATATACACTTGTGGACTAGCTTCACTCCAAATGCGGCAGTTTTGTTTGTTGACGTAGCCATTCAACCAGAAGTGCGCTTCATCGCTAAACAAAATTCGCTTATGAAGTCATCGAAAATTGGACGTCCAGATTGGACTACATCCAAGCCAGTCGTGGCAGTCATATGGCAGGAATCAAATTTAAAAATGTAATGCGACAAGATTATCTTTCGAATAAAAAAAATTCATGTCAATCGAATAATACATCGTTGTTTTATTGCAATTTAAAGTTTTATACCTCTAAAAAAACACCCTTTATATATAGATATATAATTTAAGTTAATTAAGTTAAAAAAGTCGCAAATATCCCTCATACAAAAACAATTAATTCAATATTTCTATCAAACTAAAATACACCGAATTCTAACTAAAATTTACAGCTGCATGATTGTATAGATACAAAACCATTTATGTTCTTCAAGTGATCGCCACGCAACGGACAACATAGTTTTTGACAAAGTTGCGTTCGTATCTGCCAAGTCGACTACTGCAATTGATTCACAACAGATATATTAATTGACCCTGAATTCTAGCAAACTACAACTTTTTTATTCATGGTACTACATACTTAAACTCAGAACATTTTTTTATTTTCAAATTTTGTCACCTCTTGGGGTGGCCGCGGTAGCCGAGTGGTATAGGTATCGGACCGTGGCTTGCTTTGTCACGGGTTCGAGCCCAGCACCACTAAAGACCCGCCGTGTAAGGCAGCGATGCACGTTAAATCTGTCGAGAGCTGAAACGTCCTCCCGTTGGTGTGGTGTGGTAGTTAGGAGAGGGGGTGCCAGCTCAGGTGTCGTCCACGTCACTTGACCATGGTTCAAAACGTGGTCCGTCGCCAAAAGCCCATTGTGTAGCTGAACAGTGCGACGTTAATATTCAATCAATCAATCTTGTCACCTCTTGGCAAAATTTCGAAAGCATTTTTCCTGCACATAATGCCATCCAATCATGATCTTTTTTTATCAGCTCAAGGATTTTTAACACGAATTAACTTTTTTTTAGTACTTTTTTTTGCTATATTTGTATTGGCTAATCTTGCCTTGCTCGCCGTCGTGATCAATATTTTACATCTTCATTCCAGTTATCTCTCTCTCTCTCTCTCAGCTTTGTTAAACTCTTAAAAATTCTAATCCTCTTAGGGTATCCGACTACGTTCGGAACCGTGATTTAAAAAAAACACATAAATGAATAATTTTCATAATATTTAGTGTCATTTAGATTAGAATATATGTATAAAATTGTTTTAAGGACATTTTGACAAAAAAAATTATTTAAATACAATATTGTGGCAAAAAATAACTTAGAATAACATTTTTCAAAATATTCTCCTTCTATAAAAATTACCTCTGTAATTATAATATTTTGTTTATATAAAGTAAAGACTTCTCTATAGAGTCTGAACTATGAATTTTGAAAAATTCACATTATTTTCAGTTACCACCATTTGAAATAATTATCGGCGGTTTGTTTTTCTTAAAATTTTCCCCCTCTGTTGTTGTAAAATATATGTATAAATCTACTTCTAAGTTATATAGTTCAAAAATTCTAGTTCAGCCACTGCACAGAGGACTGAACTACATACGGGCAAAATATTGTAATAATAGAAGCATTTTTCATAAAAGGAGAATGTTTTGAAAATGGGTCATTCTAAGTTCATTTTTTGTCAAAATATAGTACTTAAACAATTTTTTATCGTAATAACATTCTTAAAACAATTTTATATACGTTTTCTAATATAAGTGACACTAAATATCATAAATATTATTCATTTATAAGCTTTTGCAAAATCACGGTTCCGAACGCGTAGTTGGATACCTTAATTTAATGCAATTTTACTAATTAGAAGTTTATCAATAAATTTAAAGAGGTTAAGAATTATATAAGAATTAAAACTTATAATGGATATTGGAGCAACTCTTATGTCTATCTAAAATGTAACCAATGATGATAGGGCTAAATACCCCGATAATCTCCTATAATATACTCCCCTGGTCTGTGTGGGTCCTAATACGAACCAGAGTTACGCGATAACGCTCAATGCAATGATCACTCGGTGTTGAGTTCCACCAATAGAACTGGATTGTTCCTGTCACCATTCGTCCACAACGACGGTCATTCGTCAAAGAATGTACGATGTCCATCTTTGTTGTGAGGTCATGAGTCCTCTGAGACAAAAAAGAAATTTTGCAATGATTCCCTGGTAGAAAAAACGGCACAGATATTTCTCATTCTGCAGGTTCCTTCATATATATCCTACTTAACGTGTTTTGGAGAGCTGCACTTTTCTCAACATTTTTATTATTTGGAGAGATACGCCTACTCTGAAATTTGCATAATTTTCTCGAACTAATTTGATAGCTGTAGATTACTCGTTTTTGGCATGATTTTAAAATCGTGCCAAAAAGATCTCTGACGGCTAGTCTAATAATATCATTTTTATAATGTTATGTAACACTTAATGAAATTTTACATCTATATAACGAAAAACTCCTCAGCGTACCGATAACAAATTCATTCCTGTTTTCTGACCCTCTTCCTTGGTGTTGCATTTTCAATATCACGCAGTATAAGTAAAACTTTAAAAAACAAAACAAGGAGAACCTCATCTCTTAACCCTTGAGTTCAAATGTCCAACAATTGCAATGGTACATCTTTCCAATATAAAGTTAAACTGAAATGTAGGGCGCATATTGGAGAATTTAACAACTTTTGAAATGGACCTCCAATCTATGCAAAGAGTTACCGAAAAAATTAATATTGTATGGGGTACTTATGTACTATCGTAACAAAGCCAACGTTCAAGACAATTCACCAAGTTGGCAACTCCGATTTCGCAAACACCATATGTGTTGAATTGGAAAAGCTGGGGGGTCTTTGGGAAACTGGGTTATATGTTAACCCTCCGTCCCATGTCTAACGTATAGTTTCCTTAAAGTTGAATATGGAAGTTACAAGAGCATAAAGTAAAAATAAAAAAAAGTGTTACAGAGATCTTCTGAGTTTCAAAAATGTAAATAGTCCTTGGCTGTAGAAAAAGTCCCTTGTAGTTTCACAGTTTGCACAGAAAGTTCGATGTAGCAAAGTCCATTTATCATTCACGCGACAGTTCACTGGGAGCCGTGCGAAACTTAACCGGTGGCTCTGGTCAGGATGATTGATGGGGTGCAGAGGTGACGTCATGCAGGCGAAGAATCCAAAAGTCCCGGAGTAGTAAATTCCCGTCGTCGGGGTAGAAGAAGCACTGTTATTGGTCTAAAAGGAAAGTGAGTAAACCTCTCTATTGGTTTTGCAAAGTGCCGCGATCGTTGGAGTGGGGAGGGGTAACAATGTTAGGATTAGATCTAAGTTAAAAAATGAGATTTAAAAAAGGCTGTCTTAGTCGCTCGCTCCATCGTAATGATTGAGGAGATTGTTAATTTGCGCAATAATTTGCGACTTTGTTAGTGTTGTCTTAGAAGTGCTTTTGCTGGGGCCGGGTGTTGGTTGTACGGAAACTGTTTGTGGAGATGTCATTATACTTATGTGTTCTACTAGTGTTGAAAGTGCATGAATGGTTTGTTGGAGCGTCTGGGTGATTAAGTTAAGGCAATCTGTTTGTGTGTTAGGAATTTGAGTCGGTACGATAGTGGGGGTGGGTATTTCCTTAGTAGTTGGTGTGTCGATTGGCGCAGTCACGAGTGGTGCCATCTGTAGTGTTGTGTCGGAATGATTTGTTTGTTGGGTGACTTGAGCATATGAAATATTGGGCCTGATGAAGTTAGATGATATGAGAGAGTTTGATTTGATGTTGGTGCCTTTGCGTGGTTTGGGGAAGAGGGGACATTTGCTGTAATTGGCCATGTGGCCGGGAACTTTGCAGTTAACGCAGAAAGGGGTATCCAACCTCTTAATCTGGCAGTCCCTGGTTTGGTGATTCTCACCGCATTTTAAGCATTTGGGTGTTAAGTGGCAGTGTTCTGCCGTGTGATTAAATTGATTGCATTGAAAGCATTGGATTACTCCTCTGCTTTCAAAGCCTTCGACAGTTATTGATAAGTAGCCTAGAGTTTTAAGTTTAAAGATATTGTCATTAAAAGTGTTTCTTGGTAGTGATATTGTAAAGACCGGTAAGAGTTGTTTAGATATATTTCCAGTTAGTTGAGTGACTTTATTGATAGTGTAGCCCAGATCAAGGAGGTCGGATTGAATTTCGGCCGTTGGGGTTGAGCGGGGAAGGCCCTTGATCACGACTTTGATGGGTCGCTCGTTTTTTGGTGTGAATGTGTAGAAGGGGTATTTGAGCACTTCGAGTAGTTGTTTGAGCGTGTCGTGTTGTGATTGTGTATCCGTGTAAAGTTTTACGTATTTACCGGCGGTTTTGATACGTAAAGCGGGCATTTTTTCTGTGAGAGTTTTTAAGTGTGATCGGAGGTCGTCTGTAATCAGTAACATGATGGGGGGAGGCAGTTTAGGTGATTGATTAGACTGGTTAGTTTTGCGAGGGGTGGAAACGGGTGATTTATTAGTTGAAACTGGGGTTTCTATTGGCTCTTCAATAGTGGTGTTATTTAGTGCACTGAATGCGTTGGTTAGGTTAATCTTAAAGTTTAAGTCGGTGTTAGGATTTGAAGTTGATTTAGTTAATTTGCGGGAAGGGGAAGTAAAAACCTTCAGGATTTTCTTTACGTTTAGTCGAAATCGGTGTATGTGGGGGAGAAGGGTCGGGAACGTTAGATTTAAGTGGTGTGTCTGTTATGTTATGTCGCGAACAGTTGGGGATGCCACAGGGGGTAGAGAGGTGTACTCACTTACCGCACGTTGGTGTCTTGAATTGTTGAGTTCCAGGGCAGCTGATTCCATCTGTATTATCGGGTTGGTCGGATCTGTGAGGCCTTTGCTGATAACTCCTTGCAGTATCTTTTGCGAAGTCTCGATAGACACGGATAGCACTTCGATGAGGCGGGCTAACTCCTGAAGTTTCTTGCAGTGCAGCTGTGTGGGGCCAGCCTTCTCCGGCGTTCCGGGTCGTGAGGCTTGAGGTGATGCGGGAAGGGTTAAATCCATGCCGGCCACTCCGGGTGGCTCTTCCTAGGTAGCAGATTCGCTTCCGTCGCGACTGGTCGTCGAAGCATTTTTCGAGCGTCGGCGTTCGGGTAAATTTTTCGTCTTCTTCCGAACCATGATGGAGAAGACAGTTGAAAAAGTCAGTAGCAAAGAAGTATTTATCTAGCAGACGCCAGACTGAAAAATAAAATTTTCAGCCAGCAAACGTAACGTGCCGTGGCCTGTCCACAGGAATTCGTATGAGGAGCAAAAACGGTGCGTCCTGTCGCTAACGTGGCTCAGGCCAAACTCCTGTTGAATTGGAGACCATGTGCTTTGTTTTATATACTGTCTGTTGGCGCATGCGCGCCAACGTCATGCGCACAAATGCAAATATGCTTCCTTGCCGCGCGGTGCCGGCAGTTGAGAACTTTCTGTGGAACGAGATAGACGAGAAAAATTTCTCTTCAATACTCAGACGTGAGCATTAATATAGGACTCTAATACTCGAAGCTCACAATAAAAATTACTTAAAATTTGCTGCGCTTGTAAATAGCATATATATGTTGTGTGGTTAAATAAAAAAGTAAAAAAGAAATAAGCGTGGCTGGTCCGTCGATGAAACAAAAACAACAAACTAAAAATTAAACACTGTCGCCAATAAGTTGCTGTTGACTAAAATAACTAAATGGACTGTAAATTTGACAATTTTTAATAAGCGAAACGGATACCAAACATATGGGATCGCTACACTTTTTGAACTGTTTACAAAAAGGTTACAACAGTTGGCTCGGAGCAATCTATACAAAGAATTCTCGCCAACTGGCGCCAACAGTTGCCATAATGCATAAGTACCTAGAAATTTTATAGAACTAGAAAATCGTCAAATTTGACAGTACTTATGCATTATGACAACAATCGCACACTCTATTAATAACGCGCCAAGTTGACAAGCCCGATTTCCTATATGTCGTACGCGCTGAATTTGCAGCCACGTGCTTCGATTCAAATAATGTCGCCGATAGGTTGCCTTAATACGTAAGTACCAATTTGGTAAGCATCATATACAGTTGGACCTATATATAACGAAGTCGCTAAATCCTGTAAAAAAATTTGTTATATGGAAAATTCGCTATATAGAGGTTCATTATTTAATATACTTTATATAAACCACACAAAATAAATTTTAAATTCATAAACACTATATACTAAAAAAAGTAATTATTCAAATCTGTATGTTTATTATATATATATATATATATATATATATATATATATATATATATATATATATATATATATATATATATGTTTATTTTATATATCTTACCCATCAAAAAAGAAAGAAAGATAGAAAAACTGCAAGGAAAACAAGAAAAAAGAATGTCGAAGAATCTACTGTATTTTCAATGTAAAGAAAATAATTTTATACTAATATTAATGAATTTTAAGGACATTTTATAATTCAAAGCATACAAGCAATATTAAACGTACATTATTTTATAATTAGAGCATGGGACAACTCCACTGAAGGTGAAAGAGGATGTCGATGATGTTTCTAGTGAACTGGACAATGGGGGTTACAGGTTGCATTTCTTGGATGAAACATCCAAAACTCTATTGCTTTCGGCAAGCTAGGATCTAATAAACCAGTTCAAGATTAATGACCGCCATAAAAGATGTAGAGAATAACTTGAAATTTTCTCAGAAATACTTTAAAAAAAGAGAGAACAAAAATTGAATTACGAAAGAAAAAGTTCGTTATATAGAAAATGTACTTCTCCATGGAGAGGTTATTTTAGGAAGAAAATTGTGAAATGTTCAAGGTTCCAGGAAAAAGTTCGCTGTATAGGAAAATTCGCAATATAGAGGTTCGTTATATAGATGTTCGACTGTATTTCCTTTTAACACAATTTGATACAAAAAATTTAATTCTCCAAGTCAGCATTTAAACTTTATCATATATTATAAATTACGGTACTTACGTATTATCACAACCTATTGGAGACTTTATATGAAACGAAGCACATGGATAGAAATTCAGCGCGCATAGGAAATCGGGATTGCCAACTTGGTGAGTTATTAACAGAGTTAGCGATTGTTGCGATAATACACAAGTACCGAAAAAACAGGTTGTTGTGTATTATACCATCACAATCAGTTTCTCTCCAAACTAAGAGACACCACCAATTAATAATATGTCACCAAATAGTGTCACCATTATCATTATTGTATTATTTTTGTGTGGCTGTATATAGTATATTGGCTGTATATAGCAGCATTTGGCGACGTCTTTTGATTCAAAGAAATTGGTCTGAGGTGTAATATGTAAGTGTCCGAAAAATATCACATAGGAATTAAGAAAACAACTTACCTCCATTCCTGCTTTTCTTTTTAGGTACATTTCCCAAAATATACTTTGTTTTACTGATTTCTCAAAATCTGTTTCATCGGATTCGCTTATGTTGAGAATGCACGCCTTTTTCTGTTCTCTTTCAGCATTAATTTCCTTTTGTTTTAAATTTACTGAGAGTTTTAATTCTAGTGATGTATTGCTGCTCGTCATATCGATTTATATAAAATAATGTAAACAAATATAAGAAAAAATGTGCCGAGAAAATTCCTTCAGATGTGCTGATGGATTTAGCATCTAGTGTTGCCATTCAATTTTGTGATTCAGGTAGATTATTTATAAATAATTCATGATGTTTTTTCTGCAAGATAAAAATATTTATGAAATATCTATGAAATATTTTGAAATTTTAAAGCGCTATTTTATAAACAAATGTATGAATTGTAACGTTGCAAATTTTTGGGAAAATTCAGATATTTTTCTGTCTGAAAATGTACTTCTCATTTAGTTCAAGCTGTCATACATCTGTAGAAGATAGCCTTAAATGTACAATGAAGAAGATATTTATGGAAAATACAGTATTTAGAAATATAACCAAATTTTATTAAAGGAGATATAGGTTCATTTCTCGATTTTCTTTGTTCAACTGCTATATTACGACTGGCTGTTTCTAGAAAAGCTCGTCAGGGATCGCAGTTCTGATTTGGGTGAACTCTCGTTAGTTATCAAAATTCCTTATAGGTTTTTCTATAATACAATAATTCTTTCAAATTTTGGTTAATTTTTAATAATGAAATTTTGTTGATTCTTGTTTTCCAAGAATTGTGCACTAGTGAAAGTTAAAAATGAATAGTTAAGGCGAGAATATTATTCTGTTTGTTTATATTATTGACTAAACTATATTATAAAACACACAAGTAATATAAAAAAAAATTTAAGACAATTCCTACTTAGATCAACACATTTTTCTCTTATTTTAGCTACTTTTTATTAACTAGTTACAGTTAATATAAATATGTAAATACATATGACAGAATCGCAACATTAAGTGGTAATTAATTTTTATTAATTATCATTAAAGTATCGTATTGTCATCCAAAACAATGGGCTTAATTCATGAAGTCACATGATAAAAACAAACACGTGTTTTCCACTGAATTCAAAACAAACATTAAACTAATTGTACTTGTTCTAATTTTTGTAAAACTCAGATAAAATTTCAAATTTTATATTTGGGTAAAGATGTTTAAATGTTAGGGGAAAAAAAATTCTTCTGTCAAAAAGATTTTTTAAAATTTAAAAAAAAATCATATTTTATGTTTATACTTTTAAATAAAATGCTTTTTGTTTACATATGTACTTTTTAAGAGAAAGTTTCTGCAAAGAGCAAAACTATGCAACACCGGAGCGTGTGAACTGATTATCTGGAAACACTAGATAGTTTTTATCGTGTGACTATGACGTCGTATGAGTTTTTAAATTGATTGGATAGAATCACGTGGCTTTCACTATCATGTGACTATGACGCGTCACATGAATTGAGCCCATTGTGTACATAAAATTTCAGTTCAACTGAATGCTTTAAACGTGCGAAAAAAACCTTTTTCAAATTTTGACACAAGTCGCCAAAAATGATACCAACGTGACTGCATTTGTAATTCTTTAAATAATTAGTCTTAATCAATTAATTTCTATTAATTATAATTAAAAAAATTATTCTATTGTCATCCAAAATAATCATGTATACAAAATTTCAGCTCAATTGAGCGCTTTAAAATGTATTTTATTAACGATTGAAAATTCCGCCAAGATATATAAATAAATATAAAGATAATGCGAGCTAATAGTAGAAATTGCAACTAGCACTCAATTTGTTCCTGAATTAATAAGCTATTAAGTCTCACACAAATACAGGTTAAAGTTAAGGTAATAACACTTTTAAAAACTTGGGGCAGGCAAAATTTACAAAATAATACTACACACAATGAGAAAAGAAAACAATATTAGGCAATAATGTTGAATAACTGAGATATGCTTAATAAAAAATAGAACAAATGTTACAATAAATATGATTATATTACAATGTATAATCAAAAATATTCCTAAATATACAAAAGGAGAATTAATAGGGATTCCGAATTAAGATGGTGAAGTGAATGTAGGTTTATTAGTAGAGAATGTGAGTACTTACATGCAATTAGAGGTAAATAAGAGACAAATATTATATATAATTCAAAATATCTTTTAAGAACATTTTATTTACAGCACATTAACTAAGTAAAAGTCTAATCTATTGCCAGAAAAACACGCCACATTAGCGGAGAAATAAATTACAAAATAAATCGTCTGCTAAAAAATAATTTTTGGCAAATAAGAATTATATTAGCATTAAAATATTAATACATACACAAATTAATTAATTAATAAGTAATTATTAGTTGATTGATTGTCTATTTATTTATTAATTGATAACTAATTAATTAATAACCAATCACTTAATAATTAATAAAACAATTAAGTTTATTTTAGTTAGACTTTTAAATCTGCAAAAAAAAAAATGTTTTTCATTTGAAATTTAATCAGTTGCGAAGAAAAAAATGGTATGAATTCAATTAAAAACACACACATTAAACAGTTCTTGATTATCATCATTTCAGTGATGAAAAATATCCAGGGTATGCCCTAGAATTATGAACAAGCAAGAATTAAAAATCTCTTACTGCTCTTCTAACCGAACAAAACACTATGGAATCTTAATAGTCCTTAATCATCGAAATATTTGCTACAAGAAATCCATACGTTACGAGCGTTCCAAGAGCACTCATTAAAAGTGGTTCGTCAATAATATACATCTTCCATAAGGTTAGTACAAATGTATTCTTGTATCGCTGACAGATGAGCATTTTTAATAACTTAAATTGTTGCGGAAACCATCCAGGCAAAGATGTAATGGTGTTTCTAGCCATATTCGAAGCTCGATTGCAACCAGCAGCAGGCAATATCGATAACAGCAATAATAAAGAGTTTTGAGTTATCCCATACATTACCATTAGATACATAATGTAGTCATCTGGAGGCATAAATACCAAGGCATAACTGAAAGCAAAAAGTCCACTCATGCTGCATAATACATTGATAAATACAGGATAAGATAAAAAATCATTTGCAATAGCCACTGCTTGCGATAGATCCTGATAGATATTCAGAATGCTCACGTAATCACGCCGAGCAATCCAAGACTCAGATTTCGAAACGAATGTGTTGAAAAGGATTCTTAAGAAAATACATACAAAACAGTAATAACCAGTAAAAGAGACACTTATACCGGAGAGTACTACATTATTTAATAAGGTCGATACGTTACGAATCTTGTTAAAATGCTTTTTCAATAGTTCTGGAGCGTAGGGGGAATTGCAAAATAAGTTACGTACGAGATCCATCAGTTTGGAGTTGCTAGAAGAAGATATTATGAAACTTATACTCAGGATAAACATAAAGACACAGTAAGCGAATATGGATAACTTTAAAATCTTCATTTTTCTAGCGGAGAGAAAGATTTTAGAGATTTTTGAGAGTCTTTTCAGTAAAAATTGGATTTTTTCTCTAGATCGGACTATAGAGACGTAAATAGATGTTTGAAGAAGTATAGCAATCAGCCTTGACCACTCAGATTTTGATTTAGGAAGGAGAAATAACCAGAAAATTTCCAATACTATACAGAGAAGCAAGGAAAATCTGAATAGAAATTTTGGCAAATTCCATACCCAGTTGAAGAGTTTACATCCAGAGATGGATTGAGGACAGGGCATTGTTGTCATTCCTGTCAAATGAAAAATAAACATAATTGACGCAAAAGCTTCTTCCAGGTAATTCGGTGATTTGTTCATGTTAAAAGTAATATATATACATATATACATACATATATATATATATATGTGTGTGTCATCTATAAGATATAATCCGTATACAGTGGGTTATTCCTTCGTGCCCGTGTCATTCAGGACTGCGTTTTCCCTTGAAAATCCCCTTTGGTCTAATGATCTACGTATGCTATTACAAATTCATTTATATAATTATTATAACAATGACCAGCGATTTGAATATTTTCTTCGTTTCTGTTTACAATCATGGAGTAAAGAAACAATTAACGATAATTTTGTTTCTTCAAATATTCAGAAATTTTTTTTTGTATAATTTTCAAAGTGAATCTGATCTTGTCACGCATTTATTGTGCCTTAGAAAAATTTTCGTCTCGAATTGTAATTCACAGATACACATGCGCAATTCAGTTTTTTTACTTTCTTTTCATGAATTCATTACCATACATCATAATTCGTTCATTAAAATATGAAAAGGAAATTATTTATAAATAATATTTGCATAAAAATAAAAAATGTGTTTTGTCTCATCAGTTAAAATTAAAATGAGCTTGTACAGATTTATTATAGAAGCTTCAATCCTTTATTTATTATGAAACATTTATGAATGCATGAAAATTATATACCCTTATAAATGTCAAAAAAGGACAATTGATTCCTTGATTCCATTAATGACCCTCATTTACTTGGTTTTTATTTAAACAATGATATTGAGGGATACAATAAATATCAATTCAGAAATATCGAAAAAATCACGTTCTTGTGTATCGTCGTCTTAATTATCAGAAGACGTAATTCCACAAAGGATCTAATTGGATGTAGGAGTACTACGTGCCAAGCAGTGGTTGTTGTTGAGTTACACGGAATCCAAGATAGTGTCCTAGTGGTAACAAATCGTCAAGAAAATAATTGTAAAGAAGCGTTTTGAAATATATATTTCAAATGAAGTATATAAGAATAGATTGAAAATAACCAATATCCATCAATAATGAATATATATATATATAATATAATAAAAATTATGTGTAATAATAATAATATTTTGTAATATATTATTTTAATTTAATAATAATCATGATATATGATAAATTTCATATAAATCTTATATAATAATAATTTATTATATATAATAATATTCATAAAATATAGTTAATATATATAATAATATTCATAAAATATAGTTAATATACATATAATAATGCTCAAATAATATAATGATTATAATTATAAATAACATAACAAAAATTCCAAATAAATAACATTTATAATATTTATTTAAAAATAAAATAAAAAAATAATCATTGTAAATAAAGAATATAAAAAGCAATTATTATATATAATAATTCTTATATTATATTATATTATAAATAATAAAATTACGTAATATGTATTAAAATTAATAATGAACATCAATTAATAAGTGCTGATAACTTGTAATATTCCAAAAACTGCGAGTTCCTTCAATGAATTTCATCGAACAAGGAACTTTCAAGAAAGCATTATTAAAAAGTAAAATAAAGAGAAAATGTGCGATTTATAGCAATAAATAAAGGCTCATCATTCATTCATTAAAAAAAAGTATCCTGGTATTCACCAATGATTTTAAAAATATTCATATTCGAAAATAACACAAAATTCAACAGAAGACTGAAATAGTAGCTTGAAGAACCAATGCATTGGAAATGGTTAAATTTTTTAAGAAAACGAATTAAAATCGTCTGAAACCACTAGGGTTACCACGGAAAAAACCAAACTGTAATATACGTTATCCCCGTGGTAACCGCATTAACTCAACTCAGTGGCGCAACAACCCATGAGGGACAGAGCCTACTGTGCCCTTCCCAGTATACGTGACCATTGGGCGCTGAGGTGCATGAGCAAATGTCCCGATCAGGTGATCAGACTGAAGTGAAACCCCCAGTGCTTAAGTCCCCAAACAAGCTTGATACTCATTTATCGACTCATTGCAGAAGGGATGAAAGATTGAGTTGACCTTGCCCAGTCCGGGTATAGAACCCGAACCTGTGGTGTGGAAGCGCGATAAGCTACCACTCGGTCATCGGGTCTTCAACCACATTATCACTTGACACCAATATTAAGGTAACAATATTGTAATGCTTTTGCCCATCTTAACGAACATAAACAACAACTTGGCGTGTAGCACTCCTATATCAAATTAGCATCCCAGAAGGAGTTACTCATTTTGGTAATTAGGCCGATGATATGCAATTATAGATAAAACAAAATACTGCCTATTGTTAACAGATGTCATCATTCTTTGCATTGAAAATTGTCTGAAGAGCAAAAAGATACTAGATACGTCTTAATATCGTGTAAGACCTTTTGTTCGAAGAAGTATAACTTGCTATGACATTGAGTCAGCCAGTCGAAGACATTTTCATCCATGCTACTTCAACAGCCATCCATAACTACGAAAGTGCTGCCAGTGCAATATTTTGTGCTCGAACATACCTTCCGATCATGTCCCACATATATTGGCTGGGGCTTATATCTGGTGATCTAAGTGGCCAAATCCTTCGCTTGGAATTGCCCAGATTGCTTCTCAAACTAAATGCGAAGGATTTTGTCTGGTGAAAAAAAAATTGTGTCATCCTAGAAATTTTCATCTTTGTTTGTGTGAACAAGAAGTCTACGAATACCTATATGTGGGTGTTTCAATAGCTGAGCATTACTGATTTCAAGCAACTATTGAATCAGTTTGATTTCATGATCCATTTCATGCCATTCAAAAACATTTTACACCACTATGGATCTCACGCGACTTTTGATACTTCAGTATATATCATCTCCAGTTGGCGCTGGCGTTGTTATGATCTTATTTAAATTTTGCCTTTCTCCATTAACTTTGACATTTACTGTCATTTTTTCAATGTAATTTTGAATCTTTCTTTATATTGAGGATTTATCTTAACCACTTTTTAATATAGAGCCAAGTAAGTATATGGAACTTCAAATGGAAGTACTTGTTTCGGTATTTACGTATTATCGCAACCGTATTGCCGACTTGGTATGAAACGAAGCACATGGTTACCAATGGGCTCAATTCATGAAATCACATGATAAAAACAAACACGTGTTTTCCATTGAAATGAAAACAAACATTAAACTAATGGGCTCAATTCATGTGACGTCATAGTCACATGATAGTGAAAGTCACGTGATTCTAGCCAATCAATTCAAAAACTCATGCGACGTCATAGTCACATGATAAAAACTATCTAGTGTTTCCAGCTAATCAGTTCACGCGCTCTGGTGTTGCTAAGTTTTGCTTTTTGCAGAAACTTTCTATTAAAAAGTATATATGTATAAAAAATGGATTTTATTTAAAAGTATAAACATAAAAAATATGATTTTTTTAATTTAAAAAAATATTTTTGAAGAAATTTTTTTCCTAACATTTAAACATCTTACCCAAATATGAAATTTGAAATAATAGAACAACAAGTATATTTAGTTTAATTTTGTTTTGAATTAAATGAAAAACACGTTTGTTTTTATCATCTAACTTCATTTATTGAGCCCATTAAGCGCGTACGACACATGCAAAATCTGGGTTTCCAACTTGGCCAGTTATCTGGAACGTTGACATTGTTGCGATAATACGTAAGTACCTATTTCTGAAATAAGAAGTAAATCTTTAGTATTAAAATAAAATTCTGGTTTCCCAAAAAATGAAGATTAGCAAATTTAAATATGTACGTAATATCCATTTTTTAAAGGGAGAAAAATTGCTTTTTCTCGCTTGCGATGTGTTTCATACTTCCTCTTGTAAGCTCACCCTATCAAGTCATTTTGCATTAAAAAGAAAATTTGTTAATTTTCATTCAATGTCTCTTTATCATAAAAAATTCGTTATAGAAAAAGTAAGACGAATATTTATTTATTCCGAAGTTTCCCCCAATTTAAATGTATTTCTAAACAATTTCCAAGAGTCAAGTAAAAACAACATTAATAAAATTGCGTGATGTGTATATTTTTCTATAAGGTATACGTTTTAAAAAAAATATCTCAACTTACACCAGTTTTGTTTATTTATGTCGCATTTTTATCTCTAATGATGCATACGAAAATGGTTCTAAAACTGGATAACATTTTTAAAGCATATTTTACAGTTATCAGACCATATTACGGCTTTGTATAACAATTCTTCTTTTGCTGTTTTGTCATTGTTCATAACATACATGTATATATTTTCAAATTTTCCTACTTCTTTACACTTTCACGATTTATTTTATATCATTCTTTAGTATTTAGACGGTTTTGGCTCCAAATTGTACCTGCATTTTATGATAGTTGAAACTTTTAAACATTAAATTTGAATTTTTCAAACTTTTAATAATTGATTCAAATCTTTTGTGTAGTGAATATCTAATATATGTTTCTGATTGTCAATGGATTTTAAATAAAGTTGCATTATAGTTAAGCATAAAAAGCTACCTTAGCGACTCATTTTAACAATGAATAATAAAAGTTAATAGAGAGTACTAATGTCCTACTTTTAAATGGTAAAATTCATTAATAGATTTAAAAACCTTGGATAAAATATTGCCACGTAGATCCGGGTTCGAGGATTTTATGCAAATCAGTCACTAAGTATGCGACAGTTCGTAAAGAGTGATGATAATTTATTGACGAAAGTCCAATCCTTTAAATACAGGATTCAGCAGCAATATTTACAGAGTAAATCTCTGAATGTCTTCACACCTTCAAAAGCACTCAAACGCAATTGTCAGTGTTTAAAAATACACGTATGTAAAAGATTATTCACAAGCACAGCCGAGCTAATCGCTAATCAAAACAACGTTCACTCTTCGCTGGCTGAAATCAGACTCTCTGACTGCGGCTGGCATTGCTCTATTTATAAACCCGACGGAAACTTACTGAAAAATTCGCACGCGCCATAAGGCTTGAACTTATTGGCAAGATCCACTACTTTCTAGAAGAATCCAGAGGGTCCCAAACTCGCCAACATGGTCGCCAATGACGCCAAAAATGATGCCAACTTGGCTCTACCACCAAGATTTCGCCAAGTTCTCATTGAATCGCAATTGTAACGTAAAGGGCGGCATTGCTTGTGAATATAGTACAATTTTAACATAAAATAAATATAACACAGAGTAATATAAATGCATTACACATCCAAATACAAATTATTTACACTATTTACACAAAATTTGTAACAACATATACATGAAAGAATTGGATTATATGTATTTGCAACAATGTAAACTGATTATACAGTTCTGAATCATTATATAATAGGGGGAATTAAGTTTATATGAAGAAAAACAATAACTACACTGGTGTGCAAAGATTAAGGACGAGACGATTTTTTCAATATAACTTTGTACAAAAGCTTTCCAAATCAACACATTTAATACCGTAAGATCCCCAATACGTAAGGACATATGTAATGTAAGCAACACTTACTAAAAGAGAAATCAGAGAGATAAAAAGAAGCTTGATTGAAAAAGTAGCATGGAGCGCAATACGACTGAAGGCCGAAACATTCCTGTGATGGATGTCCAGCAAGAGATATCCGGTCTTTAGTAGGGGATATGATCTCCCCTGACTGCTAGGCAGGTTTCACAGCGTCTGCCCATGCTGAGAATGAGGGTGTCAATGAGTTGTTGAGGCATTGCTGCCCATTCGTCTTGCAGCGCCAATCGAAGCTCCCGAATCGTTACTGGTGGTAAGGTACGAGCTGCCAAGCGTCTGCCTAGAAAATCCCATACATGCTCGATGGGACTGAGATCCGGAAATCATACCAGCCAATCCATACGATCAATATCCTCACTCTCTAAGAGCTCTTCGGCAGCTACTGTGCGATGACATGGTGCATTGTCGTCCATGAAAAGGAACTGCAAACCCATAGCGCCTCTAAAAAGACGCACATATGGAAGAAGAATCTCGTTACAATAACGGGTCCCGTTGACTGAACCTGCGTCGAAGATGTGAAGGTCTGTACGACTACCAAGCATGTGCCTCCCCAAACGAGAACACCGCGACCTCCATACCTGTCCCTTTCAATGATGTTCGAGGGATGATTGCGGCATCCCCGCTCTCTCCAGATGAGTATGCGATGAGAATCGCTACTCAAACTGAATCTGCTCTCATCTGTAAAGAGTACTCGTCCCCATTCATTGTCTCTCCAATTCCAGTGTTACCGGCACCACAGAGAACGCCTTCTCCGATGGGCAGACGTTAAAGGTGCACACCGTACAGGGCGTCGTGCAAACAGACCACCACCGTGCAGTCTTCTGGCCATGCTAAAACGCGATATCGGTCGTCCAGTCGCCAGTGTCGTGTGTCTTGCGATTTCTCCCGCTGTCTGCCGCCTGTTTCTTCTGGCCTGTAAGACAATGTACCAGTCATCTGCGGGTGTGGTTCCTCGTGGACGACCACTACTGAACCCCCAGATAGCTGTTCCTGTAGTTTGAAATTGTCTTCAAAGTCGTGAAACGATGCTGTGAGCAATTCCGAACTCTGCAGCCACACTTGTCACACTACGGCCTTCCTCCAACTTCCCAATGATTCGACCTCGGGTCAAAGCATCCGGATGTCGTCTAACAGATTAATTATTCGCCATTTCTCGCTGAGGCAGCAACTCGGTGTGATTTTAACTGCTATACGGCGTGCAATCTCTTTGCCAGAAATACTGATCTTACACCGACAACATGATTTATACTACTCAGACATTCCCCCATTACGTCTACCTGCATATCTGCGCATGTGCTACCGTACATCCCCTTACTTTCTTCTTACTTACTTTTTACTTACTTACTTCTCCTGATTGGTCTTTCTGTCCGCTCTGCCTCTTCGTTCAGCTGATATGCTAATTTTTCGACTTCGTCCTTAATTTTTGCACACCAGTGTATTATCAGAACCTACCTATGAGGAAAGGATTCTCTATGGCAGTGGTCTTTACACTTTTTCAATTCCTGGAACCCTTAGAACTTGAAAGTGCTTTCATGAAACCCCTAGAATTAGAAAGTATATTCGTGGAACTCTATTCCACACACATACTTAGAAGATTATATCTCAAAACAAGATTTAAAAAAGATCAACATGTTATAGGCACTCTATGTAAAGGCAATTAAAAAAAGTGTTGCATTTATATTAAAAAATCCTAATCTAATTTTTTTAAATATAATGTACCCATTGATAATATTCGTTTGTGATTCAAGTTTCTCCCACGCATACATTACATTTAGTTCCTGGGTTATATGCTAGTATTTTTCACACAAACTATGGAACTCCAGGTATATTGAGATTAAATGCAATCGCATTACATATTCTAAGTTTAATTTGTTTTTATACTTTGTTTTGACGTGAAACGTCTTTAAAATCGCGCCGAAACATACGGGTAACAGGTTCAAAAAGTGGACCTTAACGAAAAGGTCTATATCATCGTACCTTAATAATTACAAAACTATTAGTCCTAGAAACAAAAATGTAGTGTGAATATTTCACTTATATAGTCAGCTCGCTGTTATGACCTTGAGTCCGGGTCTGAGACGAGCGGGGCGGCGGGGTAGGGGTACTGCGTTAACTGTGCGAAACCGGCGCTCTCGCTCGTTTCTATTCAGTGTAACTCGTGACTCCGACTTGATAGCGCGGTGATTCTTTCGTGTGTTTATCAAGATTATTGAAGCCGATTGATTCATACAAAATAAGTGTAATTTGGACAGTATTTATAGTAAAAATAACCAGAAAGTGATAAAAAAATATATAAACATTTGCTATGTCAGCCTCAGCTCGTGCAAGAGCCAGCCAGAAATATAAATCATGGCTATCGTTGGAAAGAGGGGGCTATGGGCCACACACAGGTACCCCAATGTCCGGCGCCGAGCGAGCAAGACGGTTTCGGGAACGTCGCAAAGCCAACGCCGCGAGGAACTTTTCTGCTGCCGCCAACCTCGCGAGCACCTCTAACACTGGAATACCTGTACATTTAGACGTAACGAATGAACAGACTGCCTCCAACCTCGCGAGCACCTCTACCACTGAAATATCTGTACTTATGGGCGTAACGAATGAACAGACTATCGATATATCTATTGGATCTGCCACGGAACTGAGAGATCTTAATATCAGTAGAAATGAAGCAATGCAAAATCATTGGCGTTCAGCGGACAAACGCTTCAAAACGGTATTTGAAGCCAATCCGTTTGGTTTATCTTGCAGCGTTTGTGATCGACTTTGGTTCGAAAGAGACTTAAAGAAAGTGAAACATCGCAACATTTCTTTCCTTCAAACAAAATTCCCCGATGAAAATGGGACGGAATTTCGCTTATGCAGTACCTGTAGCAAGTCGATAGATGCCAATAAAATCCCGACGCTGTCGCGCTCAAACGGTTTTCGTTATCCTCCAAAGCCGAGCGGACTGCCGCTGCTTGACCCGATCAGCATTCGATTGATTTCACCGCGGTTACCATTTATGCAGATCCGTCGATTACGCTACGAAGGTAACTATGGTATAGTCGACGTCACTTGACCATGGTTCAAAATTACGTGGTCCGTCGCCAAAAGCCCTCGTGTAGCTGAACAGTGCGACGTTAATATTAACTCACTCAACTCACTCATGGTATAGTCGGTCAGGTAATCAATGTACCTGTCGATGTAAACAACATGGTGCAGCAACTACCGAGGTGGATAGACAACGATTTTGCTTTTAATGTCAACATAAAAAAGAAACTTATTCACAAATCGAATTACTTGAGTGGTTTTGTACGTAAATCGGTTATCAAGGCCTGGCTGCGTTATTTGGTAAACCAACCGCTGTACCAACACAACCGCTGTATAAAGATCGACTGGAGTGTGTTTGACAAAGATATGGATGACTATATTGGGCTCGAATTTCAGATCGAGTCTGTCGACACCGACTTTGCCCCAGAATCTGAAATCCTGCTGGCTCGACAACATACTTTGTTATGGAATGAGGAACAATGTTTGGATATTGCTCCGGGACATAACTCATCTCCGATCAACATAATTTATGATGTTCATGGCGAGGAACTATCTTTCCTCAAATATACTACGGCGTGCCTCGTCAATTCGACCTCAACGTGCGGGTGACTCCGTACATGATGGCAACCAGCGAGATTCGACGTACTGATCGACGCGGTGCAACTCCGGATCATGTTCTCTACATGGCCATGAAGATGATTCGTATCCGCGTTGTCGAAGGTATTTACAACATGTTTCGTTGTGTAAAACAGACTGAGTCAATCACACGCAAGATGCTTGAGGACCGAAACTTTATGGATGAATGTATTGATAAGAATTTCGTCTTCTTAAAGTCGATACCAAACTCCATTCAATATTGGATGACTCGCAAAAAAGACCTATTTGCAATGTTGCGCCAGCTTGGAAAACCAACAGTGTTTTTTACTATCAGTGCTAACGAGATCAAGTGGCCAAAACTGCTGAAAATACTACATGGCCTTAGCGACTCATTCAAAGATATTCATGTGGAAGATCCTTTAACCAACTTGAATTGATCTCAGTGGAGCCATCTTGTTAATGAAGATCCGGTAACCTGTTGCGTGTATTTCAACAAATTGGTCGACACAATTATGGCGATGCTGCAAGAGAAAATGACATACAACCCATTCGGCCCTTACCGGGTTCTCGATTACTTTCTTCGTATTGAGTTCCAGCACCGCGGTAGTCCACATGCTCATGTTCTGCTATGGCTCGAGAACGATCCACACGAAAAAATCTCTGAAAACATGCCAAGGACTATTCAACTCTTGACTGATCTCTGCTCGGTGAGTCGCAATGATCTACCCGGTGAATTGTATGCGAATCAAGTCCATAAGCATACGTTTAAGTGTACGAAGCGCGGAGAAACTAGCTGCCGCTTCGGCATACCATACTGTCCGATGACGGAGACTAGAGTGCTGCTGCCGTTGCCCAAGGACGATGGACGCAAAAACGGGTTACAGACAAGAGCCACTAAGTCACGCAAGTTGTTAGAAGAAAAGACTACGAGACGCTCGGCGAGTTTCTAGTTGATAACAACCTAACAATGGCGCATTACTTAGATACAATCAGAGCAACGTTGCGTCGTCCAACCGTGGTGTTCAAGCGCGACTTAAGTGAAATTTATACTAATACCTTCAACCCGTGGATTGCGCGCACCGTTTGCTCTAACAGTGATTTGCAGTTTATATTGGAAGAGTACAGCTGCGTAGCTTATGTTGTAGAATACGTCAATAAGTCAAACCACGGCATTAGCAATCTTCACCAAGAACTTATTTCAATCTTTTGCTTTAAAAGCGATTAGCTAACATAGACGTTTCACGTGAAAATCAACGGCTGTGTGCCCCAGCACAGCCCCACCCAATTTTTTGTAGCCATTTAATGTTAAGAAATATATTTCCCTTAAACATAATGCTCTGAATGGCATTAAAATTTTTAAAGGTGTGTCAGAAATCCCGTGTATTTTGCATGAATTCGCAATCTAAAACTTCGAAGCTGTTCTTGCTTAAATTTATATTTTAACATCATGGATTCCAAGCTAGTAAATAATAAAATATTCACAATCTAATAGGAAATATATATATGTATAAAGATAAAACACGCGCGCTTTTTAATATTCTTTTATATTACAATAAAAGTTGAAAAAGTGTTGCAAAATAAAGTTATTACATATAAATACAATTTTCAGCTTTAAGGAATAGGGGGTGATGGATGAGCTTTAGTTACTTGTAACTATACAAATTTCATAGGGAACGTGAATTCATTTTGCATACATATTTATTTCTTCTCGATTTTTTTTATTGTGACTCATGGAAACCCTGGGTATGTCCTGTGGAGCCCCAGGGTTCCTTGGAACACAGTTTGAAGACAACTGCTCTATGCTACGGAGATAAGGATGTGACGGGCTCATCGCGATTTCAACTAGTTATCCTCTGGTCACACAGGCTAGGGTAGTGCTCCGCAACCTTTTTATCGCTGCGGACCGGTCAACGTTTGATAATTTTACCGCGGCCCGCTGAAGGTGGGACACGTTGATTGTGTATATTTCAGATTGTTTTGATTTAACAATTTTAATTTAGTTACATTTAAATATGCCTTCAGAATAAAATATAATTACACCAAAAATGAATAAAAGCGATTTAACGTGGAGTATAAAGTGATTTCCGTGGAAAGTTACACAAATCCAAAGAGAAAGGTGCTACTTTAAATAAAATGGAAATAGTTTAATGTTCTTTAGGCGGCCCAGCACCATTTCATCCTCAGACCGGAGGTTGCGGATCATTGTTCTAGGATTTCTTTGGGGTCAGAATGACAATGCTTTCCAACCAACTCAAGAAGAGAAACGTGAATATTCAAATTAGGTATCTTTTAAATACATAGTAGAAGTTTAGCGTGCGCGGGGTGGCTATGAGAAGAGTGAATATACGAGGTCTTTGTTTTGCCAGTGCTTAAGTTAAAGTGAGAGGAAATCCCGAGTTCAATATTTAAGCTATCCGTACCTGTGCGGTCAAGTTAAAGTTGGATACCATCCCCCAAGGATAAAAGCCACGTCAGTTAGAATCAAGCAAATTGCTGTTTACCCAAGATATAACGGTAAGACTAGTTACTGAAGTTGGAAATAGTCTGTAGAGTTAGGTATAGTGGTCAGTTACGCGATTATTTGGTAATACGAATTGTGTCTTTTCACTCCAGATTCACTTGAAATGGATATTATTATTATTGTATATTGTTTACATTAAGATATCTTAATAAAGTGATATTAAGATAAATGCTATGGTTACTTCTTCGTTCCTTCCCTCAGATCTAGGTCGTGAGGATAAAGTAGACGTTGGGCACCCTCGAACGGAGGCCTCACAAGGAGAAATATAGTTAAAAAATAATTTCAAAATTTAATATCGTTAAAAAGGAATTGAATTGGGGAAAATGGAAAAATGCTTAATTTTGTTTAGATGAGAGATTGTAGACTCAAAATAAAATTGTTTTTTTCTTTACAAAAAAACAACTAAAAAACGAGTCTCTATTCAATGCAATACGCATTGAATAGAGACTATTACAATGCGTATTGCAACATTTCATAACCTCAGCTCTCTCTCCCCACTCCTTCTAGTCTGCACGATCCAAGCTTTTTTCCATCATCCACTTTATCGTGCAGTGTAATATCCAGAGGATTTTTTTTTCAAAAATTCAATACTAAAGAATCTATTAAAAATATGCTTGATGTTTTATTCTTGTAACTATGTGTAGTTGGTGTCCTCTCATCACAATAACTGCTAAAAAGTACTAAAATTCCTGTTTATTTTTAATAAAAGTTGCTTTGACTTTTTACCATAAAAAAGCTCAAAATTCTTAACGTCATTAACACATTAAACACTATATAAAACATAAAAGATTTTTTTAAATTTTATTTTCCCCTTCATGTATGCACCAAATACCATCTTTTTCGCATGTGGATTGGTTTTAATATTCTAAAAAAAAAAATTTTTCGATATATCTTGAATGAGTGTTTATTAATGTGACACTGCAAATCAACATGAAGCCTATCGGAGACGAACGTTGTGATTTTTATCATATACAAATAACAAGGACGACACCTAAACTGGCATCCTACTAGCCTTACTTCTATACCAAGCCAACGTGAGAGGTTTGAGATTTAACCTGCACCAGCCTTTTTTGACTAAAGGATTTGAACTTATGACACGCTTACCTCGAGTCCTTGACTGTGAACGTTAAACTACCCCGGTTACGTATATATACCGAAGGAGAATTGCTAATAACGTATTGTGCCTTTTTGATGCCATACAGCTGCTAAATCTGCTTCTTTATGTGGATAACATCACACGATCCTGAGCACACGCGTATTCTAAATCAAAGTCTTTTAATCTGATATGGCCCGTAGAACAGATGGACGAGAGAAAAACACCCTTCCGTCCACGAGTCGAATCCAGAGCCGTGTTTAACCTCCTTCGCATCCTAGGGACTTCAAATTGTTACGCCCCCTTCACTATTTTCAGAACGCTCCCTTCTTTTCTTTTTACCTTTTTAGTTTTGGTTCGAGAGAAAGATTTTCCTTTCATTCTCTTACTCTTTTCCCTTTCTTTGTTTTTGCTCTTTGGAAAGTCTTTCCATTATCCATCAACTATGAGACTGCAATGGCTACTGGTAGCTATAGGGGAAAAAAAGATAGTGACATGGTTTGGCCATTCTGGTTTATTTCTTACCTCACGGCATCGCGAACCACCTACTCTTTTGTGAACTAGTACGGTAAATTTATGAAATCGCTTGCAATTATAGTATAGAGTATACATTATTGTATGAACTGCTATCAACTTGTTAATTACCATCGCTTATCGCCTTACTGTCTATTACTTTTACACATCCTGCTTGTTTATTGAGTCACTGTCATTGTATTTGTACAGTAAAGGTTGTTTTCTTCGAGCTTTGATCATTGCAAAATCTTTAATGGCATCATTGTAATCAATTTACATTGTGATATCATTTTCAGTGCATAGTAGCAGCAAACTGTTTAGCTTTTCATTTTCCACGGAAGATATTTTCCATGCTTCCGCGCACATACATATACAAACTCAGCGCATACATGATTCACTAGGTGGTGGTTTGATCGCTGCAATTTTAATTTTTTTCTCTTTTTCCGCCCTCCATTTTTTTGCGCCCCCAAATCATTTGCTCTCTAGGCACATGCCTAGTGTGCCCAAGTGGAAAAGCGGCCCTGCGAAGATAAGGTATCGCCGCGGCAGTACTTTTTCACGTTGATGCTACAGCTAAAAAATTACTGGATGAGGTCAGATAGAAAAATGTTTCATCATCATCCAGCCCATAGGTCGGGAAAAGGGTTTTCCGGCATTTTCAATTCCCAGAAATACAACGAAATTTCAAAAAAAAAAAAAAAACAAGTTATTTTTAAATAAAATCATAATAATAATCATATAATATAAGGATACATATAAATCCCAAAATTAACACTCATTCATATATATTCCAAAGTAATACTATCCAAAAATGCCAAAATTGTTAACGACACGGAAAAAATGTTACAACTAAAAATTTTGTAAACTAAACATCTAGAAAAAAATTCGCATCTGAAAAATAATTACTAAAATTAATGCTCCTTTACTGACACGCATGCGTTTGAAGTCGAAGTTGAATCAATTATTTCTCTAATGTTTCCACTAAGAGACAAAAATTAATACATACTTGAAAATGTATTTGCTCTGCTGAAGTATTTAACAGTTATGCACGCTAAAATTATTAATTATTGGATTTAAGAGAGTTCGTCTGTATAACTCACACACATTTCTTGCTTATGGAATTGGTATATTACTGTTACATAAATATAAATAAATATTAATGTAAGAATCGCGCATGAAAGTTTGGTTAAGAGAAATAATAAATAAGAAAAGTTGCGAGATTGCTTAAAACCAAACTCCCCTAAACTGTTTGGGAGTTCATACCTTTTTTCAAATTGCTGTTTCCATTAAATAGCTCATAATAAAGACAAGTATATCCGAAAAAATTTTAAAAAACAAATAAAATAAATAATAGTTTTAAATATCAGTTCTTACTACGTTCGGAACCATGATTTTAAAAAAGCGCATAAATGGATAATTTTCATGATATTTAGCGTCACTTAGATTAGAATACATGTATAAAATTGTTTTAAGGATATTTTAAAAAAGTATTTAAATACAATATTTCTGCAAAAAATTAACTTAGAATAATCTTTTTTCAAAATCTTCTCCTTTTGTGAAAAATGCTTCTATTATAATAATATTTTGTCTGTATATAGCTCAGACCTCTGTTCAGAGGCTCAACTACAATTTTTGAAATATATAACTTAAAAGTGGGTTTATTCATATTTTACGACAACAGAGGGGAGCAATTTTAAGAGAAAAACGCCAATAATTATTTCAATTGGTGGTAACTCTGAAAATAATGTGAATTTTTCAAACGTCATAGTTGAACCTCTGTAGAGAGGTCTGCGCTATATACAGACAAAATATTATTATAATAGAACCATTTTTCACAAAAAGAGAACAATTGGAAAAAAGATTATTCTTAGTTAATTTTTTGCCAAAATATTATATTTAAATAAATTTTTTTGTCAAAATTTCCTTAAAACAATTTTATCCATGTATTCTAATCTGAGTGACACCAAATATCATGGAAATTATCCATTTATGCGCTTTTTTAAAATCATGGTTCCGAACGTAGTCGGATACCTTAAGCTCTTTATTTTTTATAGTGGATCTCATTTCAGTCTTTACTCTCTAAATAGCAGCAATGCTTCTCTCATGACTCGCTAGGTGGCGGTATGTTACCTGTAATTTTTTAATTTTTCTTGTTTTTCGTTCTCCAAATTTTTGAGCCCACAAATCTTTTGCGCCCTTAGGCGCGGGCCTAGTGTGCCTAAGCGGAAAAGCAACTCTGCCCAAATCCCGGGTGTAATTCGAGGTGTCAGAAACGAACCGCCCAACCCCAACAAAGGGGAAGGACAGTCCGTTTTCAAAAACCAAGAAGACAGTTGTGTGTGTGTGTGTGCTTTTTTTTTTTTTTTGCCTCCCTCCTCACAATATCATACTCAGTAATACTTAAATAATCAATAGTGTGAATAACTTCTATATAAATGTAAATGCTGTAACTTACTATGTAGTTATGGAAGCGTAAATAAATTAGTTATTAAATTTCTTAGCTCACACTTCCATTAATTTTCCAAAGCATCACAGTATGAAGAAATAAATAAAATAAACAAAACTGCAAAATTTGGTAATTAGAGTGTAGTGAAAATCGCTTAACACGAAACTGAAGGGGACTGAAGCATTTTTTCGTGTTCAGGGATATTGTTAAAACAAATAAAGAAGATATTCAACAACATTAAGTTTATTAGAGTACATTTTATTTACATAGATATGTAAATAGCATGTACTTAAGGTATCCGACTACTTGCGACAACTTTTTTTTAAAAAAATGGGGATTTTTTTGTGATTTTTAGATTTATTTAGTATATTTTAAGGAAAAAATCCTAAAATTGAAAACAGAAAAAAAAAATATTTTTATTAAAACGGGAAAAAACTGGTGAAAATGTACAAATGCTTACAAACAAGCCCGTTTGTAAAAAATTTTATGAAAAAATTCTCAATTTTTCAATTTTGATGTATTACTTTGTTATTCATGTTTGAAATGGCTTTCATGATAAGAGATATTTTAATATTTACAAAAACTAGAGCACTTTATCTTAGTGATTATATGAAATTGCTTAAAAAAAGTGATTATATTCGCATAAACGACTGTAAATTTTGTAATAAAACAGTGATTAATAAATCTGATGGTCAAAACTCTTCCAGTGTTATACAGAACATACACAAAAAATCTCATTAAATTATTTTCAAAACTTTTTGAGCAATCGCCGTCCCCGTTTGCGCATTTCGAAAAAAAACACATTTCGAGTAAAGCGCTCTTTAAAGTTTGACATTATGTGTAAAGTTATGGCATCTGCTTTTATTAAAACACCTGTAGTTTTTGTTCTAGTGAATGGAAAATAAAAAACTTTGTATTTTTATTAAGATAATAAGATGGCCTATACAATAAAATCATAAGAAAAATTTGTCAATTTTTGAAAAAAATCATGATTTTTGGGTAGTTGGATATCTTAATAGCAATCAACGTATGACGGCTCTGTCCACAATTTTCTTACTAATTGTGCTCTTGGGAAATTTTCGGTCTTTAAAAATTATTTCATCATAACACTTCCTTCCGAAGAAGAAAAAGTAAGCATGAAAATTAAGACTACTATATAAAGTCTAGGTTTTCAGGTCAGCAAGAGAGGGTTAGGATAGACTGCTAGTGGAGCAGTGATTAATCAATTTGAAGTGATGCAGATATTTAGTAATTGATAATTGTTATATGTAAGAGTTGTGAGGATCTGTCACTTTAGATTTAATCTAGATTAGGTAGCTAAGAAGTCAGGCAATTGAATTGACGTAAGTGTTTTAAGGAATAAAAGTCTTCTCATATCTTGCGTACCTCGTTAAGTGTCTTCATATTTAATATAATTGGGTGTATCTCTTAGATTTGGTTGATCGAACTTGTGTTGTGGTTTGTTCTGTGAATAAATTGAATGATTTTGAATATGACTAGCCTTCCTTTCAATTCTCCTACACCTTTAGGTGCAGAAGCGAGACCTTCACAAACAAAACAAAAACATTCACTAGAACTAAATGAACATTTAATACACGATGTTAAAGTTTTTTTAAAAACAAAACATTTATTGAGTTATTGGATAATAATCTGATATTCTTCTTTGCATTGTCTTTTTTAGCATCAAACTGTCAAGAAAATGTTCCATTTTGTTATTCATTTCACCATCGGAATGTGCGTCTAAATAACTGAGCACACTTTTCATGATGCTCCTCATTTTGAATGACGTGGTATCAGGAGTCGCATTATTCATTTTATTTTTACTGTCGAAATTTGCAACAATGATAATTTTTGAATAAGGTGACTGCCTACCCTGAAAATGTTTTTCATCTGCATACAGCATTTTTTTTTTATTTCAAAATCTTATAGTTTGAATATTTTTTCTTTCCAAAACAGTTTTTCTTTTTCCTTTACGCGAAATAGAAATAAAGTTATAGTGATTTTATGAAACATCATTCTATGCAAACGAGCAATAAGATAAAACTAAATGAGTTTTTTTCAAAATTTTGTTTTCGAAAGAAACCCTTTACCAGATACATGATATCTTACGAACCAAACCAGATAACGTTTTGAAATTTTGTGGGAATGTTTATATTATACTATTTTTCATAAAGTGGACCATAAGTTTTGTTGTAGGTTAAATATTTTTTTTCATTTAGGGTAGTTTTTATAAAGAAAAAACTTTAAAAAATATCAAAATTTTCAAATTATTATGTATAGTTGTCTGTAAATTTTTCGTATTTTAATATTTCTCTTAGATTTTAATTCCTTTTGAAGAGCACCGTAATATGTATGTTGTGTAAAAAGAAAATCATGATAATTGCATTAGAAATTTTTATACAGTGTTGCCCGTTTTAGTAAAAATTTGGTAAAATTTCCTTGAAAACAACCAATTTTCTAAAAGTACAATATTTATTTAAAAATTTTTATGTATTTACATATTTTTTTTGTTTTTCTTCCTGAAAACACTCAATTTTTTTCAAAAATTTGTTTTTATAAAAAATGGGTCCGAAGGTAGGCAGTCACCCTAAACAAACTCCAAAATGCGTGCCATAATCGGGTCTGTACACACATCATCTACAGCAACGGATTCTTCCTTCCGATGATGCAGTTGGACAATCCGGTGTTTCGGTATTTTACTCATTCAAAGAAAGTAAATCTGTTCGTGTTAAGAGAAAATCTGCATGAAAATACATAGAAGTTTGCCGGCAGCGTTGTATTATTTCGTGTCAAAAGATATTTCGTCTTTTGCGTTTTCGTGTTAAACGTATTTCATTTTATGTGAGAGGCATAAGAGGGCGAGATGAGTAAAAAAAAAATGTTGATTTCAACATGTGTTCGCCACTGTATGGGACTGATTAAAAGTGTGAAGGATTTGTCTCATGTGGATATTTATTGTTTGAAGGGAAAATTTAAAGAGAAATCTCTCTCTCACCAACTGATGAGTTTAAAATTTCAAGTATGTCTTCCGCATATCATTTAATTGGTTTTATGCTAAGCTAAAACATTGCCGGTCTCGAACTTATGAACATGACCATTCTACTATCAAGACCTCGTATTGATATAAAAGCAGGATACATGTTTTGCTCTTTTGACATCCATAGATGTTCAGTCTCTAATGATTTTTACTGAAAAGAAACAATTAAATTGTATGATATCTAACTTTTAATGTTCTTTTATATTTAAATATACATCACACTTAAATATAAACAAAGAATATATAAAAAATTTTTAAGTCAATTCCTTTTTAGATCCACAAGAAAAAATTTATATATTTCAGCTACTTTTTATTAAATACTTACAATTAATATAAATATGCATATACATATGACAGAATCACAACATTAAGTAGTAATTAATTTTTATTAATTATAATTAAAATATCGTTTTGTCATCCAAAACAATCGTGTATATAAAATTTTAGTTCAACTGAATGCTTTTGACAAAAAACATTATTTAATGTTTTGACCCAAGTCGCTAAAAATGAAACCGACGTGGATGTATCTGTAATTCTTTAAATCATTAGTTTCATTCAATTAATTTTAATTAATTATAATTTAACTATTGTATTTTTACCCAAAACAATAGTGCATAGAAAATTGCATCTCAAATAAGCGCTTTAAAATGTGAGAAAAAGCGGTTTCAAGTTTTGACACAAGTCGCCAAAAGGGTCGCTAAGTCACCAAAAATTATAACAACGTGGCTGTATTTGTAACTCTTTGAATAATTAGTTTTAATCAATTAATTTTTATTAATTATAATTAAATTATTGTATTGTCATCCAAAATAATCATGTATATAAAAAATTTCAGTTCATTTGAGCGCTTTGAAATGTATTTTATTAACGATTAAAAATTCCACAAGATAAATAAATAAGTAAATAAATAAATATGTAGAGAGTGTGAGTTATATATATATATATATATATATATATATATATAATAGTAGGAATTGAAAAAGAAAGTAAAAAGAAAACCGAATGCCATCAATACGTAAAAAAGACATAATTTGTATAATTATCCTATTTGACAGTATTTTGAAACACATTTTTCAACTAAAATGTATACATTTCCCATTCAACAAATATTTATTAAATCGAAATTTGAAGGCTGTCATTTCAATATTTGGAGGTTTTTAATCATTTATTCCTCATTTACTCATTATTACCAGGAATTTTAAAATATTCTCTACCTATTTTGTTTGTTTGGGATTTTTTCCTGGTCGGAAAGTCTTTAACATGAGCAAAGAACGTCTGCTGACGTAAAAATTTTCATAGTTTTACTTCAAATAAGGAAATTATGTGTTATGTCTTAACAGTTGCAAAAGATCCAAATGAGGAAACATTCGGTGGGCAATGAATATTTATTATCATTTCTGTGCTCATTTTCTAGACATATTTAGTTTTTATAATTGACATTCCATGCATAATTCAAAAAATAATTTTTTGATCCGTTTATAAGATCAAAAGCATCTTCTTCTCTCACTTGCTGAGTTAGAATTAACGTTGTTAGAAACCAAAAGACGCGATGAACTTCTGAGGATGGATGACAGTGAAATCATCAGAAAAAAAAAAATGTTACTTATTTCTTCAAACTTTCACACAAAGTCTCATGAGGACTTAATCCCTTAAATGCATGATATTTTTTTGTTTTGGGCTTTAAAAAATCGTTTTTTACAGGAATGTAGCCATGGGTTACGTAAAAAATATGTATATAAAAAAATCCAGGTAATTTTATATTGAGTATTTATTTCGTCAAAAGATATATGTAGACGTTTGGCAACATACAGTATTCCCCCAAAATCTGTGACATATAAAATAAAATTTTAAAGTGCAACATCATAGATTGATAGCTTTTCTGACAACTGATGAGAAATATTTTTTTTTCAACACCCTTTTGTAATCTTCACTTGTAAGTAAGGGCATATTTGAACGCTCTCAACTTCTACCCACTTTAAAAGGTCTGATTAATTCGAAATTTCGCTCACTTGTCCAAAACCGATTACAATACAATAAATTAATAATTTTGTTCCGTTGTCCTGATCAGGATTAACAATCTTTGATTTTTAGATCCCATCCCGTATCTGGCGACTGATTTCAGATCCCTTTTCCAGATTTGGCGAACTTAGAAGAACAGAAGTTGCATCTTAGTTCGATTAACTATAAAAGGGTGTTTTTTAGTTTTTTTAAAGTATAATTTATTTTCAATTAGATAAATCACTACTTTATATGAAACTCGGAAATAGAATATTTCTTACCAAGTAACACAGTTATCGCCCACCGTATTCAAATGTCAAATATATATAGAGATAACTTTACAAGCCAAGAAGTAATGTCTCTTCTTTCACACACGATTTATTGTCTATGGTTATCAACACGCGTTCAGAAAAGCACACTTTCAGGTTTTTGAAAAATATTAAGTGGAAATGGAATGTAGACAATTGGTAGCAAAATGGATTTAGGGGTTAAGGTCCCATATGCGATTTTACATACAACAACCTTTAAATTTCGTAAGACAGTCGTCAGTTGAAGTATGAGATGAAGCCAGTAACAATGATTATATTTTTACAAATTTTATGTACTTCAACATTTCGGTATCTTTGTAGTATTACAAATGAAATTATTTCAACATAAATCAGTTATTATGGTATCCGACTACTTGCGACAACTTTTTTTTAAAATGGAGATATGGAGATTTTTCATTGTTTTTGGATTTATTTAGTATATTTTAAGAAAAAAAAACAATATTAAAATTTACAAAAGAAACAGAAATTATTATCACTTAAATGGAAAACAATTCGTAAGCATTTACAAAATAAGTAATATAAAAAAAAATTTTAGGTCAATTCCTACTTAGATCAACAAAGAAAAATTTTATTTTTGCTACTTTTTATTAAATAGTTACAATTAATATAAATATGTATTTTCATGTGACAGAATCACAATATTAAATGATAATTAATTTTTATTAGTTATCATTAATGTATTGTATTATCATCCAAAACAATCGTGTATATAAAATTTCAGTTCAACTGAATGCTTTAAAACGTGAGAAAAAACCCTTTTCAAGTTTTGACACAAGTCGCCAAAAGGGTTGCTAAGTCGCCAATGTGGCTGAATTTGTAATTCTTTGAATAATTAACTTTAATTAATTAATTTTTATTAATTATAATTTTAAAAAATTACTGTATTGTCATAAAAAATAATCATGTATATAAAATTTCAGCTCAATTGAGCACCTTAAAATGTATTTTATTAACGATTGAAAATTCCACCAAGGTAAATAAATAAATAAATATATAGAGTGTGAGCTAATAGTATAGAAATTGAAAAATACATAAATGGGTCACTCTCTCTCTCTGTAAAAAAAGTTAACGATTAAATTCTCAATCTTTAAATTTTGATGTGTTACTTTACCATTTATTTTTGAAACGATCTTTAGGATAAGAGATATTTCAATTGTTACAAAACCTAGAACACTTTATCTT